>CAWUFW010007424.1:0-600000 GCA_963921515.1 Calotriton arnoldi | reverse complement strand
GGTACTAAACTAGAGAAGTAACAAATATCAGTATCGATGGGAGCTGGGGGGGCGCCGGCTCGAGATAGTTGAAGAATTTAAATATCTGGGCTTAATCTTCGACAGGAAATGCACGTTCCTTCAACAAAAAGCAGTTATTAGAGGAAGAGGGACTTCACTGGCTGTCGCATTAAAAAAGATCAAACATAAAATAACTGGTCCCAGCCTCACCCCTCTACTACAGGTGCTTCGAGCGAGGCTTCTACCAACTATCACCTATGGCAGCGAATGCCTGAGAGGGAGAGACGAGGGCACTCTGGATAAAGTGGTGTCCAAGGCCATGAGAATAATATTTAATTTCCCACAGTATACATCACCGGCACAAATAAGGTTAGAGTTCGGCCTCCAAAAGCAACAAATAGCACGCAAGGGTGCCTACGTTAAATGCTGGCACAAAAAAAGGGAGCTGAGATTGGATCATTGAACTCATATTTATGGAAGGAGCTCAAACAGAAAAAAGACAGTCCCGCCATGGCCTACCTTCAATCAACATTAAGTAGTCTTGCCTTACAGGATCTTTGGGAAACCGTCCGGTCTCATAAAAGTTTCAAGGAACTAGTAAATAAATCAGTAAAAATACTGTCCCTTGGAGAAGACAAAGCCGCACTAAAGGAGAGGGCCCATGGTTGGTTTGTTATTCAGAACTATTCCAGGTGCTTGCCACAAACGTACCTTGGTACAGGTTTTTCAAGAGCTGTGAAGGAAAGATTCCTGCTTCTGAGACTGGGAATTCTACCAGCAATGCGGCACCTTCCACCATGGAAACGGTCAGATACAATAACACAGTGTAGATTATGCGGTGAAGCCAAAGAAGATGTCCTACATTTACTGTGCATCTGCAAGGGTTTAGACAAGGAACGAAGATCATTACTAAAACCGGCCCTGAATGAAAGACAGATTCGAACATGCAGACAGGCAGTGAAAGCTTGCTTTGCAGGAGGAGATATCCAGTTAGCCTGCAGCCTGGTCCACTTTATGAGCGCAGCAGGAACAAAGCTAAATCCAGCAGTAAACTGATTTACTGGACATAAACCTGCGATTATCGCTTCTTTTAGAACAAGCTGGAAAAGGTTTTAATTGTAAAAGTCTAAATGAATTTTAACCTCCACGATGAAATCTTTTGTTTTAACAGAGATATTGTGACATTTATTGTTTAAAACTACTGTGTTTTTTAGCTTGTTAACACGATTTTACGAATTTGGGGTTATATACCACGGCATAAGTTGTCTAAAATTACTGAGCTATTTTAGATTTATTAACATGGTTTTACAAATTTGTGAATTCTTTTTATCACGGTTGTAACTTTGCAATGGTTTTAAGTAATCAGGCAAATAAAATAAAATAAATTAAAAAAACTATATATGTCAGGGGAAAAAACGACCTATATAGCCCGTGAATGCCCAAAGAACTTCAAGAAAATCTACCAGTACTATGGACTCCTGGGGGAGGGATCACAGGAAGCCATCCAATTCGAATTGCAAAGTAATGCAGAAGGGTAGCGGGGAGGGACTGAGACATTGGGTAAATGAGACGTATGCATCAACAGCTTATTTATCGGTGTTGTACGTGACCAGACTTCCTGTCAATTACACTATGGTGATTTTGAATCTATTGTTTGAAAGTATATGCTGTACCTGTATTAAAAACAATTAGTAGGGGGTAGTAGAGTCCGACATACGACAGACAGGAGTAAGGTAAGTAATTAAATAAATAAAACAATTTACCTTGCGCGGGCTGCATCGCCAAGTCGGGGAAGCAGCGCGCAAGGTAAATTGTTTTATTTATTTAATTACTTACCTTACTCCTGTCCGTCGTATGTCGGACTCTACTACCCCCCCACCCTGCCCCTCCCCCGCCCCGCCTCACCGCCTCGCAGCACTCCCTCGGCGAGCCGCCACTGAAATAAGGAATGAACAACCATGATACAAAATATGTGAACATATATTACATGCACTGCCTCAGATCCCCAATGCTCAATCACTCATTATTCGTACACATAAATCCCCCATTTGTAAAGCTAAAGTACGGGACAGTGCGTGGTATGTACAGCAGGGTAAAACCAAGGGGGTGGTATTGCAGCACACGCCACTATGAGGGACATATTGGTTTAAGAGGGACTTGAAAATAGATGGAGTGTTGCAAAAAAAAAAGGTACATAGGCATCCCTGATCGATCTTATCATAACGAAAAATAAAACAAACAAAAATGCAGACGCACGCCGTATTCTCCTGGAAATGCAATCAGGACCTAGCCCATACGAAAAGTGATTTTTACAGGCTGTTGGCAGGCAGCGCCAATTTCCCTGGGGAGGGATGAGAGGGGGCGAGGGAAAGGTTTACCACTAAAAGCAATCCATGGAAGGACAGATGATAGGGTGACCAACCGTCCGTAATTTTCACGGAACTGTCCATACATTAGCCCTAACATCCGTTGTCCATGATAGCTGTCTTAACGGACAGCATTTGCCTGTAATTGTAGCCTCGCCACTAAAAGACAAAAGTTAATTCCCACAGTTGTGATTCTCCAGCTGAAAGGAGGGAGTCTCCTGTGCTGCATTACGCAGGTAGAGGCAGGCAGCTCAAAACAAAGAAGCCTTCTTGCCAGAGTGTTTGCTTCCGAAAAGAAATCCAAATGTGTGCAATTAGCAAATGTAAAGGCTGCTTTGGAGCTAGTATAGCCTTGAATTGATGGGGTCACTTGAAACTTCCTGATAAGATATTCTCTCTTTGAGAGGTACTGTAAGGGTGTGCCAAGCTGAGCTCTGGAGTGAATGCTTTTAATGCACAGTTTTAACAAATGTTTGCACTAGGTATAATCTGTATATTACTGAAATCTATTATTTAGAAACACTTTTTATTTTTAACCTACATTTATATGTGCATTAGGTGGCAGCCTATGTTATACTGTGTGTAAGGCACATTTAAAATAATCCCAGTGCTTTCAGGGATCTCCTAGCACTAAAAAAACACAAGACACTTTTCCCTGCTACACTAAGCAGGATTCAATTCTGTGGACCTCTGGTTGCACACATATACATTTGTAGTGAGCGCATTAACCAATAGAGGTTTCTTAACATACAACAGAACATTTTCTACTGATTAGTTTAACTGTTATTTATTTTTCAGTTAAGGTGTGCATTATGCTATGTGTAGTTACCTGACGATGAGAGATAAACAAAATAGTTACATAACATTTTGCTCTTTTTAGCCATGCCTTTGATTCCACCTCTGCGCTCACTGACCCCGTCCCCATAGCAGGATCTATACTTTTTTTAATGCACTTCAACCGCTGCACTGAATAGCTTCAAAGTGGGCGAGCCAACAAATTAACAAGGGGAGCTGAGCCATGGGTCTGGCTCAGATCTTAGAGCCCGTGCACGAGCCAAGCCCTGATATCTTTGCTATGTAAATCATATAACGAACCTCTAGTAAAATCTGATAAAATGCAAGAGAAGTATTTCTTTAACATGTGAAGCATTGACATTAATACATCACATTAAACATATTAAATCAAATAAATAGGTTTTTGTATAACTGGTATTCAGAACTCACGTATTCAAAACTGCTTTAATACGCATTAATGGAAAAAATGTTGATGAAGTAAAATATTAGCTTAGGATCACACAATATAAGTAGGGAAGCTGTGATTTATCCCGGTTTTCTAATTTAACTTTATAACAGTCAGCCAGAAAATGGGTATTTGTCTTTCTTTATGTTAAGGATTTATTTTGACTACTTTGTGCCTTTTTCTGTAGTTTTTCTATAGCGTGAACTCGACCCAAAGTTATTGAAGCACTTTACATGAGCACCACTTACATTACACAAGGTCACATTTATTGTTTATAGGTATGGGGAGATTAAGTGGTTTGCGAAGAATCACAGGATGTGGAGCCGATGCAGAGATTTGAACCTGGTTCCCCAGTTCCAAAATCGGCAGCCCTGGCCCTAACGCCACATCCTGGGTAGACGGAAGGAGGTAGGAAGAAGTCAAATGAAAGCTTGGCTCGTTATGTGCTCGAGGTTCCAACAGGACCTTGAGCTGAGCCAAAGCCAGGCTTCAGCCTTAAGCCTGGCTCAACGTTTCAGTGGTTCGCAAGATCTAGAATAGCTCTATAATGTCTAAAAAGTCAGTGATATTAGCATATGGTGTCCTGCCTTCCCTTACTTTCATTATGGATTTTGTTTTTTAGATACTGTATCAGATTAGCAAGCGATCTGTATTTATTTAACATGGTATTCTATTCATCTTACAGAATTGTACAAAACACTGTCTTCTGCTTTTAAAGGGGATTGAGAAAAATAAATTAATCAAGTCTGTGACGTAAGTGCACTATGTATTACCTGGAAGCATGGGTTCAAATCCCGGATTTCCTGCACGGCTAAGTTGTGTGATCTTAGTCAAATGAATTTACTTCATGTGTCTAATGTACTTGATAGTGACATTTGAGAGCACTTTTAAGTAATTTTTATTAGCCTGTAATGTTCCACCATCCATTCAATAATATTGGCCATGATGTAAGGGACACCAGATAATTGTCTCACTTTGTTCACTCCTGGTGTATTCAAGAGGGAGGGTTAATTAGTGTTTTAAAGTTCATGTTTAGAAACTTTCATTTCAGATAAATGCCAACGCAATGTTGTGGCCTAATGCACTAAACTGAAACACTACCATATGTTTTTAAAGAAGATTTTATTGTTATATGCCAAAAGAGATTACATAGCATGACAGTAGCCAAGTATGTAGCAAAAGATTCCATCATGCAATTACTGAAGAACAGTGCTGGGCTATTTATGAATAGTTAGCACACCATTTTTAAATTTTTCTTTGTAACAAACTGACCCATAATAAACTGTCCATCCCCACACCCTCTGCCCAGTTGCCACTGTTTTAACTATTAGCATAGGGAAGCAGAGCAATGAACCCTGTGGTGCTTAAAAGAAAGTGTTCTAGAGGGAAAATCATGACAATGTGTCAGAGATAGACGCACTTAAACCAGTGCCTTGAGTAGTTGCCTAGATGTGGCAAGAACAACTAATATATACAAACCGAGAGTGCATGTGTCGGGTGGATTATGGGGGTAGAGGTGGGGGTGGGAGCATCATTCTTGGGCAGTCGTTAAAGCCCTCCACCAAAATTTCCCATGCCTGTGAAATAAAATATTTTAGCAGATCAGCTTATTCCTCTCTGTGTACCATGGTGCTCTCAGATCGAAACCAAAAGAGTGACACCTTGGTCCAATTCATGATAACCGGAGAAAGAGAATCCTTCCAAAGCAGTGTAATATTATGTTTTTCTAGCAGAAGAGCCAGGTCGAGGAACTTGATCAATGGTTTCTCGAACTTCAGGCGGGGGAATACGCAAAATAGGAATTTTTGGGAATTTGTTAGTACACGGCTCATCGCGATTGACAGCACCTCTAGAACTCTATGGTAGTATGAAAGGAGTGTGGGGCAAGACCAAAGCATTTGAAGCAAATTGGCATCAAATTGCATACAGCAAGGACATGCAGCTGCGACTCCTGGGTATATTTTGTCAATTCGGGCAAGCATAGGTTAGGCTCAGTTCAGAATATTAAATTGAATGTACTTAACACTGGAGCTGTGGGATACTTTGGGGATATTTCAATATTTTAGCCTAGTCCACATCGTGCAGAGGTTTGGCCACGTCAGTCTCCCAGTTAGTACAGAGAGAAGACCTGTAGTGGTCCCCATGTTGCAAGCGAGCTCTGTATACCCATATTATCAGTTTACCACCAGTTTCTATGGTGCAGAGCATCTGGTACACTTCATGTGGGGGTGGGCTGGGGGCGGACATGAAATAGGGAATTTAAGGATTGCTTAAGGTGTCCATAACAAATTAATTGACCTGGGTGAAGATTCTAGTCTGCCATAAGTGTTTCGAAATCTAGTAAGTCACTGTCAACAAACAAATACCCCAATTTTGAGAGGCCTGCAGCATGCAACTGTCGGAGTTGCCCTGAGCAAACCCAGCCTGTGTGTGTTGAGGCCTAACAAAGGTATTGGAGGAGTGCAGTTTCATTGTGTTAATGAGTTTACGAGTTCTAGTAAGGCAAGAGAAAGCTGTGCGGGATAACCCCTGGGTGGCAATGGGTAGAATGGTCAGTAGGAAACAAGGAGTAGTAAAGTATGCCCTCCTTAAACTCTTTACGGTTAAACCCTGTCTTATACAGAGGGCGGCCAGACAGCCATTGAGCCACCAAAGGAGCTGTGCAGCTAAAAAATAGCATTCTAAGCCCGGAAGGGGTAATCCAACAGCAGTCACAGATAGCTTTAGTGTGGTAAGAGCTACCCAGTGGTTCCCTGATCCCCAAATCAGACGTGGGATGTGTTGAAGTGTCTGATGAAGGAACGAGGGATGAGCAGGTGAAAGTTTTCAAAATAATAGAATAACTGGGGTAGCATCACCATCTTCACTAGTGCCATGTGGCTCATTACTGAAAGTGAAACAGCAGATCAAAGAGCAAACTGGGCTAGGTTTTGAAAGGTAACAGATTCCCCATTCAATCTGGGGTCTCATTGTATAGAAAGGGGAAAACACTACCATATGTTAAAGAAACACTTCTTACAATATAAAATCTTTATCATGTTCTTGAATTGTCCTTGTGTAATTTACATCCCAAATATTTTGAAGATTCTGCATGTACTTTGGCACTTAAGGATGAGCCAGAACACTGGTTCGTCCTTGACTCGACTGCAGAACCATTTTAAGACATGGACAGAGTGGGCGATAGCCCAGCACAACCCTCCAAGGGTTCTGGCCCCTGCTCACCCACTGCAAGCACAATCAGCCGTTCATTGCACCAGCAGAGCTTGCCAGGATGGGTGGGTGCTGCTTGTTCAACCACTTGACAGTGCCTCTTCTGTTTCTCTTCTCTCTGCTGAGACAAATCCCCAGGTCCACAATACTTTCCGATACTCATTGCGGGCCCCTCTTTCTGAATTTAGGAATTGTCCCACATTGTTCTTCTCTTCCTTATGCCTCCAGTTCTTAGGAAGAATCCTTTAAATCAGTTGTTGTGGCGCTCCCATCTAATCTTGATTTTATCTTGCTCTTTAGTTCTATTTGTCTGGTATTCTGGGTACTTAGTTCTGAGCTAATTGTAGAGTCCCGGACGCACACTCTATGAGACTACAGACAAGTTGTGGGGACTTCACATCCTGACATTAGGTGTGAGACTATTGCCCACACCACCTGCTCTGCCTCCTTTTTTTTTTAGGTTTAACGTTGACTGGAGGTTGAGGTGAGGCAGATGTTTTGTTCAACTTGTCTAAGCTAGCAGATGGTCACTTACCTTAATGTTTCTCAAACTGTTGGCCATAGGTTTTGAAATGTTAAGAAACATTATCAAAATTAGCAAATTTGCTGTCGCTTTTCTCCAAGAAAGTTTGGGTAAATCTGGATAAGGGTGATGTACTTGACATAGTGCTCAAGGTCATTAATTTACTATTGAACAAGGACATAATGTGCCACCTGAATGTAGCGTATCTGGAGGCAATCACATAAAGACAATAGTGAATATATAGTGCTATGTAGAAAATAATAAATAAATGCATTGATAGAATAGTGTGGCATGACCTCTACCTCGATGTGTCTTTAAAATTGACCCTTTGTCCTGAATTTTGACCCTTTAGCCTGAATTTTTTACAGTCCTGTCCAGAATTTGCCTCCATGTCAGTTCGCCACCCAAACAGATTTATTTTTTTAAAGCTCTTTTCCTGTTAGGAGTTGTTTGTGAAAGAGCTTGAAATTAGGGTTCGGCTCAGCCCCTTCGCTCCTGATAGCCGGGGAGGATTTTGGGTTGCGTGCCGTTTCCGAACAGTACAGTAATTCCCCTTCGCATTCCAACCCAAAACATGCATTGGCATAGCCAATAGGTCTCGCATTTGGGACCTTTTAAGTATTTAGCCATGCAGTACATTATCCTGGGTGCTACATCTACTGTTCTTTAACGTGGAAGCTTTGACACCAATAGGCACATTATAGCACTGCATTGAGAAGTACTTATTTAAAGTGTTATTTTTGTACAATTGGTAGTCTGAACTCACATATCTGGAAGTGATTTAATACGTGATAATGAAGAAAAAAAAGTTTTTGGGAAATAAATAATTTGCCCGATAACACAATTTATTATGAGGAAGCCACAATGCGTCCATGTTTTCTGGTTTCACTTTGTACAAATTAGTCAGTAAACGGGTATCAATGTGTCTTTCCTTAAACTAAGGTTTCTTTTTATCTCAGTGCATTTTTCTAAATATAGCGCAAACTTGATCGGAAGGTTATTGGAGCACTTTACATAAGCACCAGTTCCTTTACACAAAGTCACATGCAATTGTTTATAGGGATTGGGAGATTAAGTGATTTGCCCAGAATCACAGTTTGTTGAATCAACGCTGACATTCGAATCTGTAACGTCACATCCTGGGTAGAGAAAGGCAGGCCGAAGCCAAATGAAAGCTTGGCTCATTATGGGCTTGAGGTTCCAAGAGGACCTCGAGAGGAGGCTTCAGGCTCAAGCTTGACTCAAGCTTCAGTGACTCGCCCACCTCTAAGGCTGTGGTGAACAAGCCCTGGCTATGGGGAGAGGGCATTGGCTGTTGTGTGATCAGCTGTTGTAGGAGCGCCGACCATGGTGTGACCTGTGCTAGGGGAGAGCTGGCTCTGGTTTGTGCTGTTGCACACCAGTGCTGACTGTGGTGGAGCACGTTCTGTGCTGACGGTTTAGGCAACAGGACTAACTAAACGTGGAAGAGCCTAAAGCCAGCAAATAGAAAGCCAGAAAATGTAAGTTACAAACCACAAAGCAAATGGTAATCAACTGGAGGATTGCATTTTTAGGTCAACTTCCTGAAAGTCCCCAAGATGTCTTCAGCAGCTGTGCTGTCTGGTAGGCTGCAACCTAAAAAGGGAGAATTGGGCTTTGCCATTACCTTAAATGGCAAAGTTGAGTTAGATGTTAAAACTGCTCTAACAGCCTGCAGTGGCAGTCATGTTTTACTTTGTCATACTTGTGGTGGCACAACTAATGCATCAGCCCACGAGAAACACCTTAACTTACAGACCCAAGGTACGCCTGGAGCTATATACTAGGGATTTACAAGTAAGTTAAGCTATGACAATTGTGTGTAAGCCAATCAACCATGTAACATTTAAAGGCCAGAGCACATGCACAGTCCTGGTTAGCAGGCTCAGGGCATTTCAAAGTCATTACACCAGTGCCTGATAGTCAAAACAGGGGCAAAAAACATTTAAAGCTCCCTTTGACAGGCAGCATTGAAGTTCCATCAACCAGTAGTCCTTGTAGGTGCCCTATAAAATAAAAGTCCATGTCCACTGGAATTTGCAGCCTTGTTCCTACATGTCTTAAAACGAGGGGCCAAAACCAGATTACCCTTGGAGGAGTTAAAAAAGCCTATATTGCGAATGGTCATTTTAATAGATAAAAGCCATTATGTTTAGTCTGGTGCCACTGAATTTATCGCAGTATTGCATTTCAAGAATATTGGAACCAGTACTTTAGTTTATCCTTTGCTGCATGTAAAGAAATGTGTTTTCCTGGAACCTGAACAAATTCAATTCTAAACAATACCTTTGACTACACATTCACATTTCGTGAGCATCTCTCGTCAGTAAAACCTTGACTGCCATACAACAGCTACCACTGGAGAGAGAAAGAAAATATATTGACATGACTAGTTATTCTACCTAGAATCCTGGATGAATACTACCAACAGACATCACCTTTGCTACTGCTCAGTGCTCCATAAAACCAAAATTGTTTGGAAACATGCAGTCTTGTAAAGTGATACTGTGGTACGTGGGGCCTTGAGTTCACTGGACATGTGGTCTAACACAACAAGGCAATTTGTATTCTCACTGTCACTTATTCGTAGAGCATCAACAACCACTTGGATGGTTGATAAGGTGCGTTGACAGACTGACATACTCATGATGTAAAGAAGTGTGTAGGAAGAGGGGCATGTTATAGTGGAAGGGGGAGGCTTTATCCATCAGTAGTGATATGAGTGGCTCAATATTGTGCAAAGGTTGTCAAAAGTGTGCAGTTGGACTCAGTTCTATTTAGGAGTAGGAGTAGTTTAGTGTAATTGGATTTGATGTTGATGTTAGGTATGCAATTGTGGAATTCGTCATTCACGAATTTGTTTCTACCAGTTCAGCTTTCAACTGGCTGAGGTGCGGGAATCGTGTGGAGCTTGCTAAACTAGCAAAATTAGTTTTAAAGGGACTTGAGGGATTCTTATCAACTGTCTTCTGGTATTAGTTGATGTGATTGGAGATTTTTGTTTTTTCCTGAATGATTCTTAGTTCTGAGGATGATCTTACACCAGCTCCATTCCAGTTAGAAGAGTTATTTTATTTGCTACTGTGAAGTGATTGAGTGCATCAATGAACAGAAGGATCCACCATGATTGTTCAAGAGTGGGCCCGGAGGTTTGTGAATACAATGAGAGCGTGCCTCTATATGGTTGATGTAAGAGCTGGTCAGTTTTGTCAGGGCGGCCATTGTCTAGTTAGTCAATAATTTTGGAGGATTTGGAAAAGTTTGCATTGACCTGGCTGGATCTCCTTTTTTTCTTAACAATGTTATTGCCATTTTATTAGTACAATACAGTTGTAAATACACTTCCATTTAACTTTTGCAGTCTAAAGCTTTTTAACGTGCAATTGCCCACATGAAAGGGTATACATTTTGACAAATAGTACCAAAGGTATATGAGTATAATACACAATTATTCAAAGCACTAACAGGTGCAGCTGCATGCCTATCCCTCTAATGAGATTAGGACAAACTAATGCAACGGGGCTAGGGCTGAGTGGGGGTGGGCGGAGGGTAGTGCGATAGAGGTTATGGCCTGTTAGGTAGCACTAATTACTGGAGTTCAACTAATGGTTATGCGGGCCGAGCGTTCAGTCGCTCATGGAGGATAACCAGGGCAGAGCACTAAGTCACGGGATGCAAGTGGAAAGATTTGGGGAATCACTGGTCCATCTGTGTGGGAGCCGGCATAGCTAATGAGGATTTGGGGGCGGAGGGGCGCAGTCTTTCCTATTATTAGTGTTACTTGCTCTACAAGCGAGCCCCAAGTCTTTCAAAGGGGGTTGCTTTTGCAGGGCTCTAATCTTCTGTCTATGTAGGGTAAAACCATTCCCTTGCACCACCTAAGGAGAGTTCTAGACGATGCTGGTAGGGAGCTGGGAAGGGCTCTGGACTCCACTGAGAAGTGATAGCTCTCTTGGATGAAATGAGAGCTAGATTTGCAGGCTTCGTAGCTGCTCGATCCTTCCTGGAGTGCTCCTAAATTCCAAATGGTATCAAGGGCAGTCCTGCGGGACCGGTTTGGATGTGGTGTGTGTGCAGGGCCAGTGGCGGCTCCTCCGCTATGGCGTAGGAGCGTCGCCCCACTACTTTCTCGCAGTGTGAGAAGCAAAAACATAAAATGGCTTCCTTTGCGGGCAGGCGGGTGGGCGGGGCTGATCTGCTTACGGACCAGGGCAGGAGAGGAGTGGTTTGCCCACTCCTGAGTGCGCAATGACTGTTTGGTCGGCCCTCTCGGGCCTCCCAAACCAGTTGTGCGCACTTTCCCCTTCTCCATGCAGGCTGCATTGCAACCTGCATGGAGAACATGTCCATCCCTCCAGACCCTGGCTGAGCACTGTGTCACGGCACTCAGACCAATCACAACACTGCATTGCAGCGTTGTGATTGGCTTAGGGGAGGGAGCCTGGCTGTAGAAATAAAAACCTTCTTAGGGGTTCACTGATACATCTGGTCCTTAAGACCAACAAGGAAGAGATTGGCACAGAAGCTGTAATATCAAAAAACATGTTTTATTAACCTCAGATGAGGGAGATTGCATCTTACGGTACCCGCAGGCCACTGTAGGAGGCATTCTAATGAGTGCAGAGAACAGGGTCCTTATATATGTATTTGTTACATAGTCAGCATAAAATCAAGGGGAGGTCCTAGCACATACAAGCATGCTTATTGACTAATATGGGTATACAAAATTTGCTTGCTCCACAAAGTGGGAGGGGAGACTAAACTGCTTACATGAGTAAGAATAGCCTGACAGTTCTATACTAGGAGCAGGTGCATTCTACCAGCTAGGCCTCTCTGAGCATGTGCAAGACTCTGGAAGAGGGAGAAAGCACATGGCGAGCACATGGCTAACTAAAATGGCTGCCAAGTACAAAATGGCTTTCAGCTCATGCTAACAGCGATTCCTGCAATCTTTAACAGATGATCCTTTTAGCATGAGCTAAAGACATTCCCATGATCTAGTAGAGACATAGAAAATATTTTGCACATTTTCTTCTCATAAATTCATCAATATCCTATGCTAGGTGGGCATTTACATTCTAAACATTTCATTAAGCAGGTATATACAAGGTATAAGCAGGAGTACAAAGTGAACAGAGCATTGGGTCATACAGGTAGCAAGAGAGAATAATGACTATTATCTCAAACAGAAATCTCAATATTTTCCAATCCTAAGCAGAAAGCAAATACCAAAACCATCTAGTCTAATTTTAAGTTTCAGGGCTCTGATGGGGGCTCGTCAAGTCAATTTCAAAATAGCCAACAGCACATACCTAATAAAAACATTTTCAATAGACTTTCTCAGTATTTTTTATGAGGGCTAAATTATCAATTAATATACTTAAGGAAAGAGTAAAGTAACATGCTCAGATGAACTTTTCTCGTGCAGAATAAACATTACTCTTAAAAAATATTAAAGCAATCAGACATATTATTACAAAAACAATTGTGGCTTCGGGGGACCAGGAGGACCACACAGGGCCATAGGAATTAGGACAAGGAGCCGCAAAGGGCTGCTCCTCCAAAAAAAATGGGACGACCAAAGGGGTACATTACTAACAAAAAAAAGAGTCCTTGGGAATTTCTAGAACCAACCAGCCAGAGGGGAGTCTTCTCCCTGTGTCCGTTTGAGCCTCACAGGCAGGCTCTTGTTGTTCCCACGGTGGAGCTGCACAACTCGCAACTCAAGAATCACGGAGAAGGAAAAGTCTTTCTTTCAGGATAGGGCAATCACCCCACCCAGGGCAAATACCCTCAATGATCCTGTCCAGTGTCTCAGGCAGTGCACCAGTTTTCTTCACTTTAATCTAACAGGCACCAAGGGCACAGCACCTGTACCCTAAACTCAAGTCCTTCCCTAACTCCTGTATTGCACCTCTGGCGCACTGCTCTTTTGTTAGGGCCACAAATTGTACCCAGTGTGCTCGGGCATCTCTTGATCAACAAACAAAGGCGTAGACTTGCATTCACTTGGGACCAGGACTCAAAGGCCTGAAGCAACCCTTGTTTCAAAGGGGGTCACCTCAAGCAAAAGCCTCCTTGCCGTCCTTGTCGTTCTGTGACTCTCTCAGCTGGGCATCAAAAACTGGATCCACACAAAGATGTCTCCATCCTGATTTGTAACCCCGTCTTTCGCCCAAGACAGTGGCAGGGGTACACACTTCACGTCCCAGTGCTTCCGCCTTCACTGAGGTCCTAGTTGCCAGCAACGCCTATGCTGGTTCCTTTCACTTTGGCTTCAAACTGGACTGGTGCTGACTCCCAGGCTGGATCTGATGTCCGGGCCCCTCTGGCAATGGTTGTAAGGCAGCAAATATCTATTGGTGGACAGAACAAGAGGTCTTTAGACAAGGCACAGAAATAATCTAACAACAGAGAGGATAGTCTCAGAATACTCTCTTAGTCCTGGGGCGCCCCATACATTAGCAAGGCACCCAAGAGCCACTTCATCTATCTGAGAGTAGAAAACCCTGGACCTATTGGCAAGTATAAAAGGAACGTTTTGGTGAACTGACAAGAGTAATACATCACCCAATCCCAAACAGCCAAGGAAGTCTGTGTTCATTTACTAAATTCTGAGGAAAAAGAAAAACAATACAGACATACTCCAAATACTTACATTGGTGTATTCCTATATTACCAATCTGAAGAACCCTCAAGAAAAAGGAAATGTTCTACACTTTTACTCATAGATTTTACATTACTTGTACAGGACTGCAGACACTTGTAAAATAATTTCTCTTACATGTTATGCTTAGGACCATGCTCTCATGTTATAGGTGCAGCAGGAAAATCTAAAACTGCTAATTTAACAGGGATTCTTATTGCAAAAAGAACTAAACTTCAACATAGTGAGTACATTTTCTCCAGCAGAACATGTTATGACAAACAAATTCCTATAAAACAATATTTTCCTTCAAAATGTTTGCTAAGGATCACATGAGCGTCTTTCCTGCATTGTACTTTTCACGATCTGGACTATGCAACATCATTTTCAAAAGGAAAAAAACCCTATCTCCAGCTCTAATAAGGGCTGTCAGCTTATTGACAGAGACTAGCTAATAAAAAACTAGCAATGCCCTTGCAAAACTGTATAGAACATGAGAATAACATAAACAATAATAGTGTTGCCACCTGAGATTTTTGAACAGAAACCGCCACTATACAGTTCTCCTTAAAGATCAAATAAGGGAACATCAATCTGTTCTACTCATTCTTTCATACAGGATGGGCAGTAACATAGCATAGATTTTATCATTTTATTAATTCTAACAATTTTTAAAACAGTATTACTGAATAGCCAATGAAATGTCTCATGGCTATTTCCTAGACAGCTCAGACAGACTAAAAAAAAGTGAGAAAAAGAAGAGAGAAAACATAATTTTGCCTACCCTTAATTTGTAGAGGAGCTAGCCTCCTTCCCCCATTTTGACAGTAGGAAAACCTGAAACAGGTTTTACTTCTGTCAACACTTTCAACCCCTATTTGTAGCAACTGGGCACAAACAAACTTGTAGGAGATATCTTAGAAAGTGGCTATTCTCTGATTCAAGCACATCGAGTACTGTAGAAAGCGTCAGCAACAAATGTATCAATTCCTTGAGCAATTGTACTTGATTAACATGAGGGCGCATGAATGCAAACTAAAATCCATTTCCTCCTTATCGTAGCCCCTACACAGTATTCTTTAAACTAAAACCATTATTTTATATACCTGGCAGATCAATGCTCAACTGAGGGTTGTTTTCCTTCGTTTCATATGATTGCGCTAAACGTGTGTTTGCCAAAAATAGGAAGCAAAGCTTCTCTTCCTCTCTTTGCGCTATCATCTCGTCTTTCAAAAACTTTTCGAAGGTCGAAGTGTCCCAGCAAACATTACCCTTCACCCTGCTAAGTTGCTAAATGCAGAACTCCGACCTTTGACCCGTTCAGCAGCTGTTCATTTTGTTTGTGCAAGGCTTGCCATGCGGTTTTCGTAATGCAAAGCAACTCTGGAGAATCACAGCTAAAACGCAGTCCTGTCCGATGTGTTTGCCAGCAATTTAAAGGTAGGATAATAACGTCTGCTCTTCTGTATACTTATTTTCATTTATGTACAGTGGTGTGCAGTCTAGTAATACAGAGATCAGCTGTTTGTTCTATATTTGCATATGTATACTTTTATTGAAGCCTAAGAGCACGTTAAAACTGCCTTGAGTGGTAGAACTGCTTGTAAAATTGTGAATTTAGCTCAATTTCGACTTTGGTGGTAGGGGCACTTAAAAATGAATATCCTACAATATTTTTGCATAATAGGAACCCCCAGAGTGTTCTCTAGATAGCCCAGGAATGGGAAATCAGAAATGTATAAGATATACCCTTATAAAAATGAGTTTTGTACGGCTGGGTAAAGTGACATTTCACATTTAAGTTCCCTTCTTATTGCGGTACAGCACTGCTTAAATTCAACTTTGATACTAGGAATTCACAGTATGATGATTAGGCTTTATAAAGATGAAAAAACGAATTTAAAGCATTTGTGTTTAACAATATATTTTTTTCATATAATTAATTTATTTTTATTTTTAATCAAAACCAACCATTTTGATGATTCCACATTTGAAAAGCAAGCTTCATTCGTAGCCTATCATATTTAAACACATTCATTCATAACCCTAAGCACAGAAGCCTTTACTTGAAACAGGAAAGTCTGCGCCACTTTTTAAAAGGACAGTTATCATTTAACATCAGAACCACAGATGTACTTATGAAAAAAGGCATTAAGAAAGGAAATCCCTACTTTCAATTTTGTTCTCTGTTATCCAAAATAATGAAACTGGTTTTTTGAAACTTTTAAAATAATGCAAGTTTACCAGTTTTACACTGACTTAAAATTTCGCTGACTCAGCATTCCTGTCTGTGGCCGTGATCAGGAATAGCCATATGCTATTTATGCAGCTGTTGTTTGTCAGCAGGCGTCGAATTTTCACGCCTTTCTCAGGAAAAAACCCCTTTATTATTTGAAATACCCTGACAGAGTTAAATCCCCATTTGCTGTGTCAAACAGTTTCTTTTCAGTTAGTCAGTTTAAACACAGCTGTTGGAAAGCTTTTTTCTCGGGTGCTGAAAGAAAAGCATGTCACAGTCTATTTAAAAACTGAGGCATTTCAATACAGTCAAATCTATCTTTCTATAATGTGTATTTAGTTCAGCAACGACCAAATTCACTCATATGATGTGCATGCCTTTTAATGTCTAATACAATGTATTTAAGGAAAAGGCTGTAACGTGTATTTTAGTCTATTGATTGCAAAACACACAATTTCGTTTTTTTTCCCTCTGTATGAGGCCTATTTTAATCCTATTGAATACGAATTCTAATTTTATCTTTAGCATTGTGGCAATTTGCACACATGTACAGTGTCGTACTCTGTCAATTTAATAGTAACATGCAGCTGTTTAGCGTATGTTATATAATTCATTTCTGGATTTTTATTTAATATGTAAGTAACTAAATGACATTTTGCATAACAGAATGATGACAGCAAAAAACATAAACAAACTCATTGAGCTCATTCCAGACAGTTACAGAAGGACACAACACAGCGCGCTTAAAGCTAGCCATTCGTACACAAAGAGCACAATCGCTATTTACTCACACAAGTATTACCAATGTCAAACCAAAAACCCCACATAGACATTTAAACACACATTTAACCCACAAATCAACACTTAGGACTGCTTACAAAGTGTACGCAAGACCAACCTATTTGTAAATACTAATTGTAAGTCATATTTACAAGAAGAGCTCTCAAATGTAGCCCAAAAAACTGTTCCATGGTCAAGAAGCCAAAATACACCAAATTCGCCAGTTTTGGCTGGTAGAACACTCAAAAAGCGCTCTGCATATCACCACTTATGAATGTTACTAAGTGCGCAGATCCGGATCCTTTTTATGTACATATTTAGTTCCATGGGGTACTTAGTCACCAAGGAAGAAATATCTTTTTACTATACGTAAACCTATTTAGGTATCCCCTCTGAGGGGAGTCAACTAAGTACTTACTAAATCCATATCGGTACCTCCAAAACAGCAACACTTTCAACAAAAGTGTGCTAGAAGCAGGCATGCCAAAAATATTATAGCATATATAATATTATACTCCAAGTGACACTTAACACAATGTGTGCCGTTCAAGTTTTCAAAGTTAGAGAAAAATCTCCTCATTACCTGCCTATATGAATTGCAATGCATATATAACTTACAAAACAAATTCCAAAATTGGCCAATCATACAAACAAAGCCACAGTAAGTGTTACTAAAACTACCTTACCAATCAAAGGCATCAAACCAACAGCAAGTGCCGCAAAACGGCTCCTACCAATCAAATGGTGTCCAGATTCCAACTGCCAAGTTCTGAGTGACCTAACGGTCGTTTTAAAATACTCACGCCAAAGAAGTTCTCAGTCAGGAGCGGCAAACACTTGGAGGATCAGATCAGGAAGACCAGAAATATACTGGGCTGGAAGACAAACAATCTCCGTGCGCAGGGTACCTCCTCAGTAGATTCCTGTCCTGTACTCCTCAGTAGATTCCTGTCTCCCTTCAAGACCACTCCCTTGGATAGCCGCTGCACTGATGAGGTCCACTTTCGGGCGCCATTTGTAGAAATAAAAACCTTCTTAGGGGTTCACTGATACATCTGGTCCTTAAGACCAACAAGGAAGAGATTGGCACAGAAGCTGTAATATCAAAAAACATGTTTTATTAACCTCAGATGAGGGAGATTGCATCTTACGGTACCCGCAGGCCACTGTAGGAGGCATTCTAATGAGTGCAGAGAACAGGGTCCTTATATATGTATTTGTTACATAGTCAGCATAAAATCAAGGGGAGGTCCTAGCACATACAAGCATGCTTATTGACTAATATGGGTATACAAAATTTGCTTGCTCCACAAAGTGGGAGGGGAGACTAAACTGCTTACATGAGTAAGAATAGCCTGACAGTTCTATACTAGGAGCAGGTGCATTCTACCAGCTCGGCCTCTCTGAGCATGTGCAAGACTCTGGAAGAGGGAGAAAGCACATGGCGAGCACATGGCTAACTAAAATGGCTGCCAAGTACAAAATGGCTTTCAGCTCATTCTAACAGCGATTCCTGCAATCTTTAACATGGCTGCCTGCTTCCTATTCCTGTCCGAGTCGGAGGCAGGAGAGCAGGAGCAGAGAAGACACGGGACCCCCCCCCCTCCCCCTCCCCCCCCAGCGAGCCATGCCGGCCACAACTGTGCAGGGCTTCAAGTGGGATCAAAAAGTGTGTGTGGGACAGAGCGTAAAAGGGACATGGCCTATATAATTAGGGTGTGACTTAAACATGCAAACTAAAATTATCATAGAGTGCTATCCTAGCCATACTTTTTTGCAGTTCTTTTATTTTTATTTAGCTTGATCTTCACCCGGAGGTTTCAGAGCACTTTACATGAGCACCAGTTGCATTACAGACGGAGACATTCATTTTTTGGCACGGGAGATTGAGTGGTTTGCCCAGGATGTTGAACCTCTCGCTGAGACTCTAACCTGATTCCTCAGCTACAAAGTCAGCTGCTCTAGCCGTTACGCCACATCCTCACTCCACATTTGTATAGAATTGCTCTAACAGCAACCGCAACTCAATCGTGGAATGTTATAAACACTTGGCAGCGACTTAGTTTCACAAAGCAGAAGGCCTTTTTTATAAAATAAATTTTCAAATGGTCTTGGAAGAAGCACAAGTGTGTGCTATTAAAGGTGAAGAATGTGCATTTTGTTTACGCTGTGATCATGTTATGCATTGCTGGCTCTGCAATGAAAATATGAAAATGAAAATACAAGCAGCTGCTGGTGCCCACCCTTTCTGCAAAAACTTGAGGCTTCCTTGCATCCACAAGTACTGTCTTGTACAGTCTACATTACGGACTGTGAAAAATGCACCCAACATTTTCTAACAGCCACAGAGAACATATAATATTAAGCAAACAAGAAATCATAAACGATAATAACAATAAACCTCACGAACATTCCATATTTTCAGTATCAGTATCAGTCCGGCACCACTCCGCGTGTGGCGAGAGAAACTATGTTGATAATAAGTTTAGCTACAGTGTCGAAAAATATGGATAAAGTTGGAATATATGGAGAAATTTGTTGAAAGAGATGACTGCCTATGGGCGACCTCAGCTGTGCATTTGGTTGGGGCAGAGTTCTGCCCCAATTCTGACTTTGTTATTCATCCGGTGCCGTTCGGGCATGGCACCACACCAAATAGCACGCATTCAGTTGCAAAAATGGATAAATTATGAAAATGAATATAAAAGGAGTGCATCCCTACCGTTGTGAATTCATGTATTATCTTTGGTAGCATAAGCCTCAACCCATTTACTGAATGCACAGACAACCACTAAAACATACTTCAGATTATTACATCTCTCCAATTCGATATAGTCCCTTTGAAGGACTTCAAAAGGAAAAGTGGGTGGTGCGACATTACCCGGTGGTGTAGGGGTACCCTTCCCAGGCACTTCCGGCTGTCCCCCCCCCCCAGTGCTTCAATCGTCCGTCAGCTCTACGCTCCGTTGCCATTTATTGGTACCCGCCAATATTGGACTTCTGCCTGCCCTGAGGACCGATTGTCCCCTACTACCAGCCCTGTTTCATTGCCGTTGACTGGCACTTGCAACAGTTGTACGTCTGCCTTCTCCCAGAGTACTGCCTTCCACTTCCAAGCCCAATACCTGTCTTGACGTGACCCAATTGACCCGTTACTTCCCGTGTGACCCGATCCCAAGTGCTCTTGTGCATGGATGTAGGTAATCGCCTGGTGCCTCGTCTTCCTGCATTCCAGTTGCCACCCGATTGACCTAGACCTACGTGCCTTCTTGCCCCACTGCAGCCATCACTATTCGGACCGTCCCGGCTGAATACGACTCACGCCCCCCCCCCCCGGGTCTGCTTCTCCAGTACCGTAACAGCACTAATACAGAATTAAGTAACCTTGTCCTGATGATGACCTGAACTCGAACAGGTCGAAACGCCGTCGACCACCCAGCGTAAAATTACGGCAGCAATGTGGTCTACCTAAAAAATCGAAACCAAAGATTCAACTTGTATATAATTTTTATTGTATCGTTGATCACCTTATATTCTCTTGTAATTTTGTTTCGTGCCGTTCACGCTGCTCTACACTTCCTTGTGTCACTGCGCCGTTCACCTTCACTAGCACGTCCAGTACACAGCTGGTTGTTTTTGGTTACTTCAACGTAAAACGTTTTGTAGTGCTGATATAACTACTTACGAATAAGAAATTTCTTTTTCTACCAAACTCTGTCGTGGTCTCCCTTTCTTCCCCTTTCTGAGAGATTTATACTCTCTACGCATCTGCCCCCCTGACTGATTACCAGCTGAGACATTGTATTATTGTTTGTATTATCTTTGGTAGCATAAGCCTCAACCCATTTACTGAATGCACAGACAACCACTAAAACATACTTCAGATTATTACATCTCTCCAATTCGATATAGTCCCTTTGAAGGACTTCAAAAGGAAAAGTGGGTGGTGCGACATTACCCGGTGGTGTAGGGGTACCCTTCCCAGGCACTTCCGGCTGTCCCCCCCCCCAGCGCTTCAATCGTCCGGCAGCTCTACGCTCCGTTGCCATTTATTGGTACCCGCCAATATTGGACTTCTGCCTGCCCTGAGGACCGATTGTCCCCTACTACCAGCCCTGTTTCATTGCCATTGACTGGCACTTGCAACAGTTGTACGTCTGCCTTCTCCCAGAGTACTGCCTTCCACTTCCAAGCCCAATACCTGTCTTGACGTGACCCAATTGACCCGTCACTTCCCGTGTGACCCGATCCCAAGTGCTCTTGTGCATGGATGTAGGTAATCGCCTGGTGCCTCGTCTTCCTGCATTCCAGTTGCCACCCGATTGACCTAGACCTACGTGCCTTCTTGCCCCACTGCAGCCATCACTATTCGGACCGTCCCGGCTGAATACGACTCACGCCCCCCCCCGGGTCTGCTTCTCCAGTACCGTAACAGCACTAATACAGAATTAAGTAACCTTGTCCTGATGATGACCTGAACTCGAACAGGTCGAAACGCCGTCGACCACCCAGCGTAAAATTACGGCAGCAATGTGGTCTACCTAAAAAATCAAAACCAAAGATTCAACTTGTATATAATTTTTATTGTATCGTTGACCACCTTATATTCTCTTGTAATTTTGTTTTGTGCCGTTCACGCTGCTCTACACTTCCTTGTGTCACTGCGCCGTTCACCTTCACTAGCACGTCCAGTACACAGCTGGTTGTTTTTGGTTACTTCAACGTAAAACGTTTTGTAGTGCTGATATAACTACTTACGAATAAGAAATGTCTTTTTCTACCAAACTCTGTCGTGGTCTCCCTTTCTTCCCCTTTCTGAGAGATTTATACTCTCTACGCATCTGCCCCCTGACTGATTACCAGCTGAGACATTGTATTATTGTTTGTATTATCTTTGGTAGCATAAGCCTCAACCCATTTACTGAATGCACAGACAACCACTAAAACATACTTCAGATTATTACATCTCTCCAATTCGATATAGTCCCTTTGAAGGACTTCAAAAGGAAAAGTGGGTGGTGCGAAATTACCCGGTGGTGTAGGGGTACCCTTCCCAGGATTATGCATCATGCATACCATATAGTACTTCACTAAGTGAGCAGCTGTCTTAGAGATGTTATCATTCTGCCATACAGGGTCCAGCAATTTACAAATGCCTTTTGTACTAATATGTACTGGACCGTGGGCCATAGTAACCACAGGGAGAACATATGCCTCTGGCAACATCCATCTCTGTTTTCCTGATTTATCAACCAACATCCTTCCTCATTCAACTGTGCTGTACTTTCCTGCCACACCGCTAATTCTTCTATGGTGGCTTCACTTTGCATCTCCTTTACACTTTCAAGGGTATCTTCAAACATGACAACCTCAGGAACCCACCTAGCTGGACCTGCTACAAACATTCTTTTCATCTTTGTCCGGGCCGTTTCCTTAGCTGTCTGATCAGCAAAAGCATTTCCCCAACCCACATCATCAGTGACCTTTCGGTGGGCACCACACTTAACTATGGCCAATTTCTTGGGGAGCGTCAAAGCAGACAAAAGCCTCAATATGAGGTGTCCATGTTGAGTTTTTGTGCCATGGGAAGTAAGGAACCCTCTCTCAGCCCAGAGTCGCACAAAATTATGCGCGACCCCGAAGGCATACTGGCTGTCAGTATAGATGTTGACAACCAACCCCTTGCTCAATTCACAAGCTCCAATAAGGGCAGCTTGACCCAACTGATAAGGGACCTGTGATGTCTCTACTATCGTGCGTAGCGTGGTGATAGCATAGGCTGCAGTGATGGTGCCATCTGGTAATTTAATATGCAAAAGAAACAATTGATGGATGGAATGCTGGACAATGCAAACATTCACCCCCAGTCACAAGGATCTGGGTTTAATCCATCATTCTTTTGCTCACCACACCACCCCAGTTTGGACCCAGCCATATGCAAATCAGTCTTGACCCTGTTCCTTGTGGGAACAGTCCAGCCCGAACTGCCAAGCCAGGTCCTCCCTGGACCGGAAACAAGCATCCTGGGACCGGTTTCTGGGCATCACCCTTCATCAGCCAGGCTAGATTGAATCCAGTGGTGTAGTGAGCACGGGACCCACATCTGGGCATACTCTTCCCACTTAGAGCGACATATGCAAAAGAAACAATTGATGGACGGAATGCTGGGCAATGCAAACATTCACCCCCAGTCACAAGGATCTGGGTTTAATCCATCATTCTTTTGCTCACCACACCAGCCCAGTTTGGACCCAGCCATATGCAAATCCGTCTTGACCCTGTTCCTCTTGGGAACAGTCCAGCCCGAACTGCCAAGCCAGGTCCTCCCTGGACCGGAAACAAGCATCCCATGCTCTCCATGCCACTGGAGTCAAGCTATCCTGGCTGATGAGGGGTGAAACCCCGAAACTGGTCCTAGGATGCTTGTTTCCAGTCCAGGGAGGACCTGGCCTGGCAGTTCGGGCTGGACTGTTCCCATTGAGCGCAGGGTCAAGACTGATTTGCATATGGCTGGGTCCAAACTGGAATGGCATGGTGAGCAAAAAAACGATGGATCTAGGCCCAGATCTCTGTACTGGGGTGCATGTATGACATTGTTCTGCATTCTGTCCATCAACCGTTCTGTTTGCATCTGGTAATTTAAAAAAAGAGCCATCAACATATAGTTCCCCTTGTGGGTCAGATAAGGGAACATCAGTCAAGTCTACCCGTCCTTTTGTCTCTTCTTCTGTTCGGAAGATGCAGTCATGTTTATCAACTTCATCACTCTCAGAAGGGAGGGGTAGTAACCCCTGGATTCAGAGTGGCACATCTGTTGATCGTGATGTGTTTAGCAAACAATGTCAATTCATAGCCAATAAGATGTGCACTGGTGAGGTGCTGCGTCTTCGTCTTATTCAAAAGTGTATCCACAGCATGGGGTACCATAACTGTGAGGTCAGTATCAAGTACGAGTCCAGCCGATTGTCTGATTGAAGTGGCTACAGCCGCAATCGCTCTTAGACAACTTGAGAGGGCTCTCGTGACTGGATCAAGCACAGCAGAGAAATAAGCACACGGCCATTGCTTATCCCCAAATTTTTGTTTTAGAACAGAAAGCGCGCAACCAGTCATCTCATGGACGTAAAGCACAAACGGCTTGCCATAATTAGGAGTACCAAGCACAGGGGCCAAACAAAGCGCAGCCGATTGTCTGATTGAAGTGGCTACAGCCGCAATCGCTCTTAGACAACTTGAGAGGGCTCTCGTGACTGGATCAAGCACAGCAGAGAAATAAGCACACGGCCATTGCTTATCCCCAAATTTTTGTTTTAGAACAGAAAGCGCGCAACCAGTCATCTCATGGACGTAAAGCACAAACGGCTTGCCATAATTAGGAGTACCAAGCACAGGGGCCAAACAAAGCGCAGATTTCAATTGCTCAAAAGACTGCTGACATTCGGGCATCCAAGGCAACGGCTCATGCACTTCTTTCGTTGTTAATGCAAGCAAAAGTTTGATTAGTAGCGAGTAGTTGGGGATACACTGGCGACAGTAGGAGGTGATACCTATAAAAGCACGCACATCTTTCTGAGTTTGTGGAATTGGGATTTTAACAATGGTACTAATACGCTCAGGGGTCAACCTCCTACCCTCCTTCGACAGTAGGTGACCTAAATAGGTGACCTGCTGTTGACAATACTGAAATTTAGAAAGAGAAACTTTGTGTCCATGATGAGCTAAATGCAACAATAATTTATCAGTGCTATCTTTGCAACCTTGTTCTGTATCAGAAGCAATAAGTGAGTCATCAACATACTGCATGTTAGACCTGGCACCATTGGCGTGGGTCTCCCTTCCATTTTTTGCTGTTGCCTCCTATGTTTTTGCTGGTTTTAGATGCTTTTGGGCACTGTGCCACTGCTGTTCAGTGCCACAGTGCAAGTGCTCCCTATGGTAAATTGATGTATGGATTAGTGACTCCATGATTGGCTGGTTTGGTTTACTTGTCAGACCCTAGTACAGTGCACTGCGTGTGCCCAGGGCTTGTAAATCAACTGCTGCTGGTGGGCTTGCAGCACTGGTTGTGCCACCCACCGGAGCAGCTTGTAAAGTGTGTCTCAGGCGTGCCATTGCAGAGCCTGTGTACAGTCTGGTACTGCCATGTTGACTGGGCAAGTGTACCCACTTGCCAGTCCCTAAACCTTCCCTTTTATATATATTAGTCACCCCTAAGGTAGGCCCAAGGGCAGGGTGCGTTGTAGGTAAAAGGTAGGACATGCCCTGGTGTGTGTGGCATGTCCTAATAGTGAATTACAGCCATTTTCGTTTTTCACTATTGCAAGGCTACCTGTTCCCCATAGGCCAGAATGGGCAGTTAGATTATAACATCTTATAATCCTAACTGACTCAGGGAACTAGGTAGAAATTCGAGTTTAGTATGCCTGAACTCAGAATGATAAAATACATCTTTTAGTGAAGTTGGTTTTAACATTCTGTGTTTGAAAATACCACTTTTAGAAAGTAGGTATTTTCTTGCCTAACTATCCAAGACTGCCTCTGCTAGGTTGTGTATTCCTTGTCTGGAGTTTGAGTGACAAGGGCTGGGGGCTTCCAGGAGACAGGGTGAGTCAGCACAGGGCTGAATAGAGAGATCTGCATGCAGATAGGAGGGAGGAGTTGCACCTGGGACCTGAATAGGGCTGTGCCTTTCCTCCACAATGCTGGCTCCACCTCCTGTGGTGTGTCTGATGTCCCTGGCCTACACTGTGAAAGGAAAGAAGGAGTCTTGTCAACAAAGTGCTCCAGGACTGACCAGAACTGGTTTTTGGACTAGGCAAAGGCCTCTCTGCCTTCAGAGAACAAAGAGAAAAGTAGTATAAATATTGGGACCCAGACCCAAGAACTTTAGATCACTTCTGGGAATCAAGACGAACCTTTGCTGAGGAGAAGAACCAGGAAGCTGAAGGAGGAGACTACCCCTGTTCTGTGTGTTTGGGGGTTGGCCTGCAGTGGTTGCTTCATTACCAAAGAGAGGAGAAAAGGACTGAGTGTGCTTTCTATCAACTTGAAGAAGAATCTCCAAGGGCTTGAACTAGAGCTTGCCTCCTGCCTGAAGTCTCAGGGATACAAGACTTCACCAACCTGCTCCCCCTGAATTCCCTTGCTGGGAATTGAAGTGCCTGCTGTTGTGCTGGGCCTTCTGAGAGACTGCGTGTCGCTGGGAGCTGGAAGCGCGATGCAACGACGAGAAGCGTGTCGCAGCCGCAGCCGCTGTCATCTCATCGCCGAGGAAGCGAGACGCCGCTGTCATCATCGCATCGCCGAAGCGCGGCGCATCGCCGGAGAAGCGGGACGCTGCCACAGAGGTAATTGTCGCATCACCGGAGAAGCGCGTCGCAGGGCCTGTCGCGGCTCCAAAGATCATCGAGTCGCCGCACGGCCGTTGGGCGTGCACGCATCGCACCCACGTTGTCGCATCGCAACCAAGACGCCATTTTGTCGCATCGCACCGGAGAAGAGTATCGCATCGAGGTGCCATCTTGTCGCATCGCACCGGGGAGCAGTAAGAAACCGACGCATCACCTCCCCACACAGTAAGGAAGCGAGCATCAACTCCCCTGCGCAGCAGTAAGAAACCGACGCATCACCTCCCCACACAGTAAGGAAGCGAGCATCAACTCCCCTGCGCAGCAGTAAGGAACCGACGCATCACCTTCCCTGCGACCCTTTTGTTTTCTTTGCGTTACGCATTCAAGGTACATTGAGAGTAAAAGTGTCGCATCTACAACTTGAGAGAACTGAGCTATTTGATAACATTCTAAAGTCTATTTTTGAGTACAGTATTGTGGATTTTTGTCGTTTGGTCTTGTGTTAAGTCTATATAAAAATACTGGGGCATATTAGCAAGACCGGCGATAAAATTATCGCCGTTTTAGCGGCAGCATACTTAGCAAGACCGGCGATAATGGGCTTGCTAATATGCGTTATGGAATTCCAATAGAAGCCCAGGTTAGATGTCCTGCACATCTAACCTGGGCTTCTATTGGAATTCTATAACTCATATTAGCAAGCCCATTATCGCCGTTTTAGCGGCAGTTTCCTGCCGCTAAAACGGCGATAATTTTATCGCCGGTCTTGCTAATATGCCCCACTATTTTTATAAATACAACCTGTGTGGTGTCCATCTGTATTGTTGTCACTGTATTACTGTATGTGTTCACAAATGCTTTACACACTGCCTCTGAGATAAGCCTGCCTGCTCGTGCCAAGCTACCAAGGGGGTGAGCAGGGGTTATTTTAGGAGTGTAGCCCCTTACCCTGACTAGACGCAAGGGTCCCTATTTGTCACAGGTATCTACCTATGCCAACTAGAGACCCCCAAATCTAACATTGGTGGTCAGCGGTGAGGATTTGGATTTGCATGTGTGATTCATATACAGTGATTGGTGTACACTACTAGTGAGTGCAGACCATAACGCGACCACATACTTTTTGAGAATTTTTCCTTGGAACTTCTTTTTCTATTTTTGATTCTTGAGAACTGCCAGTCTTTTTGCTACCATGAGCAAGTCAGCATCCATAGTATCTGTAGACATTGTTTTGGAAGAAGAGAGAATTGATACTTACACTGTGCCTTATCTCAAAGCTTTGTGCAAGAAATTTAAAATCTCTGTGAAAGGCCTCACCAGGAAAGAGGAATACCAGAAGGCGCTGAGGGCCTGGGTAGAATCTAGGAATGCCAGTGAGCATCCTGAGGAGCCAGTAATGGAGGCAGAGGAGTTAAATGAGCAACTTGAGGGGCCAGTGGGCCCAACCGGAGGGAAAGCACCTTCAGGGGCGGGCAGCAGTGTTTCTTCCAAAGGGTTGTCCCCAGGAGAGCTGGAGGACAGAGCAAGGGAGAGGATGCATAAGTTGGAGCTAGCTAGGCTCAAAATGGATGGTCAGAAAGACATAGAGAGCAAGAAAATAGAGCTTGGGATGGAGTTAGAAATGAAGAAGTTAGCCTTAGAGGAAAAGAGGATGCATTTTGAGCATGAGAGAGGATTGAGGGAATTGGAACTCAAGGCCAAAAAGTTAGAGGTTCCTCCCTCTGGTGGCAGCACACCGCCAGTGCATGTAGAAGCAAGAACCTACATTCCCGGAGATGTAGTTAAAGATTTCCACAAGAATGAGGATATTGGTCAGTGGTTTAGGGCTTATGAAGCTGCAATGTTGGCCCACCGGGTCCCTGAGAAGGATTGGGGAGCGGGGTTGTGGGGCCGCTTTGTTAGTGATGGGAGGGACACTTTGTTGGATTTGCCTACAGAGGAGCAGATGTCCTATGCCCTAATGTCCAGATTTGGTTTGACCCCAGAGCTATACAGACAAAGGTTTAGAAATTGCAGAAAACTGGAGTCTACCACTTGGGTGGAATATGTGTCTTTCTTTTGCAGAGCATTGGATGGTTGGGTGAAGGGTAGCAAAGTGGATAATTTTGAGGCGCTCTACGATTTGCTTGCATGGGAGCACTTGTCAAATAACTGTTTTCCAGAGCTACGCCAGCATCTTATTGATAGCAAGCTGACTAACCCTAGGAAGCTTGCTGAGGAGGCGGACCGCTGGGTGAGCACCCGGGTCCAGAAGGGTCATGTGGGAGACTTCGCCAAAGGTGGGCAGGGTCCCCAGCAGAAGAGTGGGGGGGACAAGGGTAAACAGAGGGAGTTCCAGAAAGGGCCCCTTAAGTAATCCCCAAGGGAACCAAGGGAAGGGTTCCCAGCCTCCCCCTGAGAAGAAGGCAGTGGCCCCGACAGACAAGCCTGTTCACAAGGGGCCCAAGACCTGTTTTAAGTGTGGTCTAGTAGGCCACTGTTCTTATGATGCTAGATGTCCCTTGTATGGGAAGACAGCACCCACTGGTGCACCACCCCGGCAGTTGGCTAGTGTAGCCCTGGGGGAGGAGATGGGTGCCCAAGGTGGGTGGGGTCCCGCAGAGATGTCCCTAGTCTCTTTAGGAGACTGTGAGGTGGTCCCCAGGACCCAGCTGCCTGATAACACTAAAAAGTACAGGCAGTGGGTGACCATCAATGGCAAGAGGGTGGAAGCTCTTAGAGACACCGGAGCCAGTGTGACAGCTGTCAGTTGTCGGTTGGTGTCTGAAGAGCAGGTAGTCCCCAATGCATTTTACCCAGTTGTTGCCGCTGACAACACAGAGAGCCACTGCAAGGTGGCACAGGTTCCCTTTGAGTGGGGGGGGTCTCAGGGACTCTTCAAGTAGCTGTGAGGCCAGCCATGTCTGTTGAATGTCTGTTAGGTAACGATTTGGAGAGCTCCCCTTGGGCTAAGGTGGAGCGGAGAGCTCATTTAGAGATGTTGGGTTTGCCTGAGTGGGCCTGCGTGACCACTCGGTCTATGGCAGCCAGTAAGGGTGTTCAAGAGGACCTGGAGCCTGAGAAAATGGCCCAGGTGCTTGCCTTAAAGAGAAGAGGTAGCGGGCACGGGAAACCGGCCCCTGAGATTCCCGCGGCCCAGGAGGAGGCGGACCCTGAGGGGGATGCCCTGGAACCTACCGGGGAAGAGATTGCTGTACTGGGAGACCTGCCTGAGCTGACCCATTGGCAGCAGGAAGGAGGTCCCTCCAGGGAAGAGTTCTGTGAGGAGCAGAACAAGTGCCCTTCTCTTGTGGGTTTGCAGCAACAGGCTGCAAACCAGGCAGCAGGTGATCAGTCTGGATCACATTGGATCTACTGGGAGAATGGTCTCCTGTATAGTGAGCCTAAGGTTGCTGAGCCTGGGTCAGCCCGTGTGCTGGTGGTACCCCAGCGCTTCAGAGCCTTCCTACTGGGGCTGGCTCATGATGTGCCTATAGCAGGACATTTGGGGCAGGACAAGACCTTTGAAAGGCTTGTCACCCATTTTTATTGGCCCCAAATGCGCAAGAGTTCAGACACTCATTGCAGGACCTGTCAGACTTGCCAGGCAAGTGGAAAGAGTGGGAGGAAGCGCAAGGCTCCTCTCCAGCCATTCCCTGTGGTCAGCACCCCCTTTGAAAGGGTGGGCATTGACATTGTGGGGCCTCTGGATCCCAAGACAGCCATGGGCAACAGGTTCATCCTGGTCTTGGTGGACCATGCCACCCGGTACCCGGAAGCCATCCCTCTCAGGACAGTGACGGCCCCCGTGGTGGGACGTGCACTGATGGGGATTTTCTCCCGCGTGGGGTTTCCCAGAGAGGTGGTGTCAGACCGAGGTACCAACTTCATTTCTAAGTATATGAAGTCCCTGTGGCAGGAGTGTGGTGTAACCTACAAGTTCACCACTCCTTACCACCCCCAAGGTAATGGGCTGGTTGAGAGATTCAACCGGACCCTCAAAGGCATGATTATGGGTCTTGAGGAACCCATGAGGCGTAAGTGGGACGTCCTCTTACCATGCCTACTGTTTGCATACCGTGAGGTGCCACAGAAATCTCTAGGGTTCAGTCCCTTTGAGCTTCTCTATGGACACCCAGTGAGAGGACCTTTGAGTTTGGTCAAGGAAGGCTGGGAGCAATCTCCCAGGAAACCTCCCCAGGATGTATATAGCTACATGCTGGCCTTTAGGAACCAAACTAGGCGATTCAGAAAACTCGCTGAGGCGAATCTGGAAGCCAGCCAGGAGGAGATGAAGCGGTGGTACGACCAGAATGCCACTCTGGTTGAGCTTCAGCCTGGTCAGAAAGTGTGGGTCATGGCCCCCGTGGAGCCCTGTGCGCTCCAGGATAAGTGGACCGGACCATTTGAGGTGGTGGAGCGCAAAAGTCCGGTTACCTACTTGGTGGACTTGCGGTCTCCCAGGAACCCCTTGCGGGTCCTGCATGTCAACCGCCTGAAGCCCCACTTAGAGAGGTCCGAAGTGGGCATGCTCCTAGCAACAGATGCTGGAATGGAGGAGGAGACTGAGCCTCTTCCTGACCTCCTGTCTGCAACAGAGCAAGATGGGTCAGTGGATGGAGTGAACCTCTCTTCCACCCTGACCCCTGAGCAGCAGAATGACTGTCACCAGTTGCTGGGACAGTTTTCTGACCTGTTCTCCCTGATTCCCAGTGTCACTGATTGGTGCGTCCATGATGTAGACACTGGGGACAGTCCTCCTGCCAAGCACAAAACTTACAGGGTGACTGACAGGGTGAGAGCTTGCATCAAGGAGGAGGTCTCCAAGATGCTTGCGTTAGGGGTGATTGAGTCCTCTAACAGTCCTTGGGCCAGCCCAGTGGTCTTGGTCCCAAAGGCTGCCGCACCGGGTGTCTCACCAGAGCTGAGGTTCTGTGTGGACTACCGAGGGCTCAATTCAGTCACCAGGACTGACGCGCACCCCATTCCCAGAGCTGATGAGCTCATTGATCGGTTAGGGGCTGCCCGGTACCTCAGCACATTTGACTTAACGTCTGGGTACTGGCAGATCGACTTGACTGATGGGGCAAGAGAGAGGTCAGCTTTCTCCACACCAGATGGGCACTACCAATTCCGGGTTATGCCCTTTGGGATGAAGAATGCCCCTGCCACCTTTCAGAGGTTGGTCAACCAGGTGTTGGCTGGACTAGAAGAGTTCAGTGCCGCCTACCTGGATGACATTGCAGTGTTCAGCGCCAGTTGGGAAGAACATCTGCGCCACCTCTGGGAAGTGTTGATGGCGCTGCGGAGAGCAGGCCTCACGATCAAGGCGAGTAAGTGCCAGATCGGGCAGGGTTCCGTGGTGTACTTGGGACACCAGGTTGGGAGCGGCCAGGTGGCGCCCCTACAGCCCAAGATTGAGACCATCCTGACTTGGGAACCCCCAAGACCCAGACAGAGGTGAGAGCCTTTTAGGACTCACCGGGTATTACAGGAGGTTTGTCAAGGGGTATCGCAGCATTGTTGCACCCTTGACAGAGCTGACTTCCAGGAAGCAGCCCAAGAGAGTGATTTGGACTGACACCTGTCAGAGAGCTTTTGATGCCCTGAAGACTGCCATGTGCACGGCGCCCGTGCTCCTTGCACCCAACTTCTCAAAAGAGTTTATTGTGCAAACAGACGCTTCAGAGCATGGTGTGGTGGCTGTTCTATCACAGATTAATGAGGAGGGCCTAGACCAACCTGTAGCCTTCATCAGTAGGAGGTTACTTCCACGGGAACAGAGGTGGAGTGCAATTGAGCGTGAGGCATTTGCTGTGGTCTGGGCACTGAAGAAGTTGAGACCATACTTGTTTGGGACTCACTTCCGGGTTCAGACAGACCACAGGCCCCTCAGATGGTTGATGCAGATGAGGGTGAGAATCCAAAGCTGTTGAGGTGGTCCATATCCCTACAGGGGATGGACTTCACGGTGGAACACCGCCCTGGTACAGAACATGCCAATGCTGATGGTCTGTCCAGATTTTTCCGCCTTAGTGATGAGAACTCCCCGGAGGTAGGGTAGTTCTCCCCACATTTCAGCTGGAGGGGACACGTGTTAGACCTGGCACCATTGGCGTGGGTCTCCCTTCCATTTTTTGCTGTTGCCTCCTATGTTTTTGCTGGTTTTAGATGCTTTTGGGCACTGTGCCACTGCTGTTCAGTGCCACAGTGCAAGTGCTCCCTATGGTAAATTGATGTATGGATTAGTGACTCCATGATTGGCTGGTTTGGTTTACTTGTCAGACCCTAGTACAGTGCACTGCGTGTGCCCAGGGCTTGTAAATCAACTGCTGCTGGTGGGCTTGCAGCACTGGTTGTGCCACCCACTGGAGCAGCTTGTAAAGTGTGTCTCAGGCGTGCCATTGCAGAGCCTGTGTGCAGTCTGGTACTGCCATGTTGACTGGGCAAGTGTACCCACTTGCCAGTCCCTAAACCTTCCCTTTTATACATATTAGTCACCCCTAAGGTAGGCCCAAGGGCAGGGTGCGTTGTAGGTAAAAGGTAGGACATGCCCTGGTGTGTGTGGCATGTCCTAATAGTGAATTACAGCCATTTTCGTTTTTCACTATTGCAAGGCTACTTGGTCCCCATAGGCCAGAATGGGCAGTTAGATTATAACATTTTATAATCCTAACTGACTCAGGGAACTAGGTAGAAATTCGAGTTTAGTATGCCTGAACTCAGAATGATAAAATACATCTTTTAGTGAAGTTGGTTTTAACATTCTGTGTTTGAAAATACCACTTTTAGAAAGTAGGTATTTTCTTGCCTAACTATCCAAGCCTGCCTCTGCTAGGTTGTGTATTCCTTGTCTGGAGTTTGAGTGACAGGGGCTGGGGGCTTCCAGGAGACAGGGTGAGTCAGCCAAGGGCTGAATAGAGAGATCTGCATGCAGATAGGAGGGAGGAGTTGCACCTGGGACCTGAATAGGGCTGTGCCTTTCCTCCACAATGCTGGCTCCACCTCCTGTGGTGTGTCTGATGTCCCTGGCCTACACTGTGAAAGGAAAGAAGGAGTCTTGTCAACAAAGTGCTCCAGGACTGACCAGAACTGGTTTTTGGACTAGGCAAAGGCCTCTCTGCCTTCAGAGAACAAAGAGAAAAGTAGTATAAATATTGGGACCCAGACCCAAGAACTTTAGATCACTTCTGGGAATCAAGACGAACCTTTGCTGAGGAGAAGAACCAGGAAGCTGAAGGAGGAGACTACCCCTGTGCTGTGTGTTTGGGGGTTGGCCTGCAGTGGTTGCTTCATTACCAAAGAGAGGAGAAAAGGACTGAGTGTGCTTTCTATCAACTTGAAGAAGAATCTCCAAGGGCTTGAACTAGAGCTTGCCTCCTGCCTGAAGTCTCAGGGATACAAGACTTCACCAACCAGCTCCCCCCTGAATTCCCTTGTTGGGAATTGAAGTGCCTGCTGTTGTGCTGGGCCTTCTGAGAGACTGCGTGTCTCTGGGAGCTGGAAGCGCGACGCAACGACGAGAAGCGTGTCGCCGCCGCAGCCGCTGTCATCGCATCGCCGAGGAAGCGAGACGCCGCTGCCGCTGTCATCATCGCATCGCCGAAGCGCGGCGCATCGCCGGAGAAGCGGGACGCTGCCACAGAGGTCATCGTCGCATCACCGGAGAAGCGCGTCGCAGGGGCCTGTCGCGGCTCCAAAGATCATCGAGTCGCCGCACGGCCGTCGGGCGTGCACGCATCGCACCCACGTTGTCGCATCACAACCAAGACGCCATTTTGTCGCATCGCACCAGAGAAGAGTATCGCATCGAGGTGCCATCTTGTCGCATCGCACCGGAGAGCAGTAAGAAACCGACGCATCACCTCCCCACACAGTAAGGAAGCGAGCATCAACTCCCCTGCGCAGCAGTAAGGAACCGACGCATCCACTCCCCTGAGTGTAAGGAACCGACGCATCACCTTCCCTGCGACCCTTTTGTTTTCTTTGCGTTACGCATTCAAGGTACATTGAGAGTAAAAGTGTTGCATCTACAACTTGAGAGAACTGAGCTATTTTATAACATTCTAAAGTCTATTTTTGAGTACAGTATTGTGGATTTTTGTCGTTTGGTCTTGTGTTAAGTCTATATAAAAATACTATTTTTATAAATACAACCTGTGTGGTGTCCATCTGTAGTGTTGTCACTGTATTACTGTATGTGTTCACAAATGCTTTACACACTGCCTCTGAGATAAGCCTGCCTGCTCGTGCCAAGCTACCAAGGGGGTGAGCAGGGGTTATTTTAGGAGTGTAGCCCCTTACCCTGACTAGACGCAAGGGTCCCTATTTGTCACAGGTACCTACCTATGCCAACTAGAGACCCCCAAATCTAACACTGCACCAATACATTACCTGGGGGAAGCGAGAGAGAGTCCAACTGACCTTTTAATGCCTGACTATAGATACTCGGACTCTCAGTATAGACCTGAGGAGCTCGACAGAACCTAAAGGTCCTACCAGCTAGGGTGAACCCAAACAGATATCTACTATCTGGATGAATATGAATACTGAAGAATGCATTTTTAAAATCAGTAACAGAAAAGAATTTAGCAGTAGAAGGAATCATTGTCCAAAGCGTGGTGATATCAGGAACCACCAGAAACTGGGGAACCACAATTTTATTAACTTCACACAAATCAATCACAAAACGGTAAACATCTTCATGATCATCAGAAGAACCTGAGGGTGTCCGTTTAAGAATCGGAAGAATGGGACTGTTACAAATATTGGCAGACGTCTCTTCAACTACTCCCTTTTGTATCAAATCCTGAATAATCTGTAAGAGGGCCCGTTCTCCCACCTGAGGTATTTTATACTGAGGAATACGCGGCAGAATAGCATTGTCTTTAACCTGTATTAAAACCGGCGGTATATGCAATAGTCCTACATCTGTATCACCTTTCGCCCATAGAGTGGTTGGCACTTCAGCAAATTCAGCAGGAAGAGGCGCATCTTGAGACAGACACTGTTTAGTACCCACATTTGGGCCCATCGTAATATAAACACCTGCCGGGGAGCAATAAATGGTAGCAAATAATTTCTTCAACAACTCCAAACCCATCAAATTTTCACCACAATTGGACGTCAACAAAAACGGGGAATCCACAGTAAAAGGACCAACAGTCAATGCAAGGGGTCGTGAAATGGGGCTTACAACCGGTACACCTGAAAAACCTACCGAAACATTATTATGGCCAGACAGAGCCGCCCCAGGGACCAAATGTCGGGAAACAGAACTCTTCGTCGCACCTGTATCCACCAAAAATTCCTTAGTCGAGCCTTGTAAATCCGCAGTGACATAAGGACCACGCTGATCTACAGGTATCTGAACTGGTCCCTCACTCTGTCCTTGGCTATCCTAGCTATAAGACATCCCTGTCACCTCATCCATATCATAATCATCATGATAACTATTTTGATGACCCTTGCGAGGGACAATATTATTATCAGAACGGCCCTGTGAGACCGCAGCATTCTGAGCTCTATCAGTCCCACGACCTCTTCCACGGGAACCTCGCCCTCTAGGAACCGCAACCTTCTGTAAAAGCACAGGACACTCGCTGCACCAATGACCCTCCTCCTTACAATATGCACACTGATTCGACCTCAAAGGTGTCATGGTCGGCTGCCTGCTAGTGCGTGGAAGCTGTCTGGAAGGACCACCGCGTCCTCTACAATTTCCCCTAAACGCTAGCTGTAACAGTACCTTTGTCTTCAACTCCTTATGTTTTTTATCTGTCTTCTCTTTCTCTTCCTGATCACGATGCTCATAGTATTGAACCATATTCAAAATAACTGATGGGGAAGAGGAAGACCAGGTACTCTCAGACGCCTGTAAACGAGTCGCAATTTCAGGTAGCAGGTTAGAAACAAATCTGTCAACAAACAACCGAACTCCTCCCTCGATAGACATATCCTGCCCACTATAATCCAAACATGTGTCTTCAAGCCGAGTAAAGAAATAAGATACACTCTCATCCTTCTTTTGTCGACAAACCATCAACTTATCCCAACTTACCTTCTTGGCGGGATAAGAGAATGCATATATGTAATAATGTGACCTGGCAAAGCAAGTATCTCAGCTCGGGGCTTATCACCTGGCTTCCTTTCCTGATCCCATCCCTTAATCTGCTCCCATGTGCCACCCAACTCCGCAACATGATTTTGAGTATGAACCTGTCTCCAAATATCAACCAGAACAAGGAGACCGAAAAACATTTCAATATCAGCAAGAGTCATTACAGTAGAAGAGGCAGCTTTGGTCAACTTTTTATAATAAGCAGTAGGATTTTTCCTAGGATCAGGCAAATGAGTCTTAAGGGATAGGACCTCACTTCTTTTCCATGGAGTATAAACCCATTGTTCCTGAAAACGGGCCGCTACAGCCGGTCTAGTAACATTACCACACTGGTCCGTTATTTCAGGTATTTCTGGGTGATATATGGGATGAACCTCCCCCATCGGGAACTGAGATACTTGAGTAGGGCTCCTCTCATGTAATCTACCCCTGTGAGCAACTAAAGTTGTAACTTTCCGGAAGACTTGGCCTGGCTCCAAGTCACCAGCATACACACGATCTCTAATAACAAATAAAATTTGAGACGCTTCTATACCAATGTGTTGTTGCCAAAGACTAATCAACATAGCTGACATATGCTTAAGGGCATGTTGTTGTATAAAAGGCTCAAAATCTCGCATAACTTCCCAGACATCCTCCACACTATAGATGGCATTACGAGCCCACTGCACAGCCTGATCAGCTGTTACCTTTTTCTCTTAATCCCCCACCCCAGATCGCACTAACGGGCCCATGCGCTCCTTGAATTTCGTCCAGTCTCTATCCTCAAATCCACGTGCTGGCGTCTCAACACTCAGAGATGTCGGGGGATGAAAAACCATAGAAGGAGAAACAACAGAAGTGACCGGTACAATCGTTGCTGGCGCTTGTACTGGAAGAGAGAGAACAGAGGATACAGGAGTCGAGACAGTAGGTGTGCTAATAGTCACAGTTGCCAAAGATGGCAAAGGCAAAGAACGAGCAGGGGGTGCTGTGGCCAAAGCCATCGAAACAACAGCTGTAGATGCGGGAACAATTGGAGCAGATGTAACAGGCTGTTGCGACTGCAAGGGAACAGCGGGGTATATCCTCTGCGGGGCACATGGGGGTGGGGGTCGAGCATCTAGCAATTCCTCCACAAAAGTATTGTTTTCCTCTTGGCCCAAATAAGATTTGTCAATATGCAATCAAACCTCCTATCTTCACATTCAACTCTTGTCTCCTGCTTTTCTCTATTGCATGCTACAGCTTTCTGAGTCAATGTTTACATTCTCCCCTTCCGTGCATCCTTTTCCATCTTTAATCGTCTCTGCCTAGCCGCCTTCTGCCACGTTCGAAGAGAATCAAAAATTGATTGCCTACTCCGTCTTTTAAACAACTGTTCCTGTAAAAACCCAATCTTTTGTTCATCAAAAGTGCCCGTCAACGGCCACTGTAACTCGGCATTGTCCCTTGTATATTTGTGCCATAATGTACTAAACATAATAGGACCAAGACCATGCTTCACATACATATCAAAATTAGGGGTGCCTTCTGGAGGCACCGGCTGAGCTTCTTCCAATCGAGCATCTGCAGAACAACAACAACAGCAGCAGAAAGACAAGAACTTACTAAGACAAGACATTTTCAAAAGGAAAACAAATTCGTTATTGTTGCCTGGCAAAGCAATTGCAAATGCTTTTGTCAAAAACTGTCCTCAGACCGTACCAAACTCAAACCACACTGGTACCATATCCACAAAGAACCAAAACAAACTCACCTGCTAAGAGTAGTACAAAGGAACAAATTCTCCACTGCCGACTCTACCGACCAAAGGGTCAGATCCAAGGGTTTCGACGTTCAGGACTCCAGTCAGGATGACCACTGGGCGAGGCACCATCCGGCAGGACGGAAGGGGCAGCTGCGAGCAATTGATACTCCTCGTGCAGGGATCCCTGAACCGTCAGTCCGACCCGACGATAACCTCGACCTCCCCCCGTACGCGGAAGGGGATGGATCAATCACCCGAAGGAGTCCCTGTTCGGGAGCCAACTGAAGGAAGTGGCCCAATTCGGGTCACCCGAGTCACTAATGACCACCTCTCAGCCTTCCATACTAAATGAAGAGTCGGTCAGACAGTAGAGAATACAAACCAATAACTGTTTATTCTAACACACTCAGAGTGGAGCCCAGTCTGCCCAGTCGCTAGGAGTGCTGCAGAGGGACTGACATCAGCAAGCATAAAGATACATTATGTACATTTCAGAACCACATGAAGACACGCCCACAGTGGAATTTTCCAAGCAGATGCAGCTGAACAGTGAAATACAAAAATTAATTTAGTTTCTCATATCTCATACTACCTAATACATCCCAAGGTCGTTTCACCCTGCACCCGCCACCAGACGAGTGGGAGAAGGCCTCGCTCTAGGGGGAAAGCTATGCGCTAATATGAACACTCTATTCATAAGTAAAGCAAAACCCAACCTTAGAGAAACGAAACCTAACAGAGGCCTTTTCTCAGAAATAGCAAAAGATTAGTTTCGATCATGATTCAAAATGGCGCCTAATAAAGAAAATGGTGCTGCGAATGCTAACTTACATAGGATAATGCGCAAGCATAAACGTTTCTATTCTAACATAGGAAAGAGTTTTTTTCTAGCACACAACATTTAAATGAACTGTGTAAGTATTTCACAATAAAGAACACAAATGAAGCACATTTTTTGTTATTTCTGAGTGTGTTGGAAACAAATACTTTAATATGATCAAAACCAAATCATTAAACTGAGGTGATGCAATTTCCACATATTTTCGTCTGTGCACTGTATAGTTTTGTTAATAAAATGGTTTGTCTGTGCAAATGTAATGGTCATTTCAATTGAAAATGTGTTGTCTAATGGCAATGTGATACCACACCATGCATACTCCACTCTACTCCACGCCACTGCACTCTACTCTGCACCACTCCACTTTACACCACTGCACTCTGCACCACTCCACTCTACGCCACTTCACGCTACACGTCTCTACTTTACCCTGTACCACTCTACTCTATGCCAATGCACTCTACACCACTGCACTCCACACCACTCCAGTCCAGGCCACACCAATATACTCTGCACAACCCCACTTTACGCCACTGTACTCTAAGCTGCTCTGCAACACTGCACTCTATGCCAATACACTCTATGCCAATGCACTTTACTCTTTTAACACTCAACTCTATGCCCCAGTACTGTACGCCACTATAATCTACTCTTCACCAATTTACTCTACGCCACTGTACGCAACTGCACACCACCCTGCACCACTCCACTCTAAGCCACTTCACTCTACTCTGAAACAATCTACTCTACACCAGTGCACTCTATGCCACTCTACTTCATTCTGCACCACTCCACACCACTGCACTCTACGTCTCTGCACTACACTCTGAATCACTGTACTCTATGTAACTGCTGTCTACACCTTTGCACTCTATGGCACTATACTCTACTCTGCACCACTCTGTGCTATTCTACTCTGCACCACTCTATGCCACTACATTCTATGCCCGTATAAACCAATGTTACTATGTTTTGGGCAGAGAGCACAAGCACGTTAGCACTGGCTAGCAGTGGTAAAGCGTGCAGAGTCCTAAGGCCAGCAAAAATAGACGGTCTTAAGGCAAAAAGTTAGGGGGAAAACACACCAAGGATGCCAGATCACTACGTTTGAACTTCCTCATGCGGTCAGATGCCGTGATATTGTTTAGTGATGCTTGGAACACTGGATGGTAGAGCAGGATGGAGGTTTGATTTGGTTCCGGCTCAATATGGTTTTTCTCAATCTTGCAGGTGATAATCTCTGGATTAAAGTGGGCTTTTCTCTACAGACTGGGCAAATGTAAGGCTTCCTATGCAGGATGGAGCTTTTTCCGTGCACTGACAATAAAGATAGAAGCAGGCTATGGCCTATTTCCTATTCTATAGGTCACTTCCTGTTCATGTACTTATTATAGCGCTTGTGCAGATCCACCAGGCGGTATTTCCTTATGCAGATTTATGGGTCTGAGTGTCCATACGCGAAACCTTCAGGTGCTACACAGTAAATCTAATTCAGTGGACCCGGTAAAAACTCAGAATTGCGGGTCATTTAAGCATAGTTTTTCATTCAAATAAAAGCATATCTTGGAAATGCTGATCATCGCCAAGTGCTAAATTTAGAGCACGTTAGAATAAAAGCATCGCTGTGGAAAGCTGGAATAAAAAGGTGAGCATTCCTCACTGAATATTTGTGGCCCCATAGCTTCTGTTTGTACCTTGATTTTGGGTTGTAAATATGAAACAAAACTTTGCAATGAGTTACTAGATATGGAAATAATAATGGGGAAATTCATTTCTATTGCATAATCAAATTCAAATCTTTCTTTATTTGCCTCCTGAACGAGGACCATAAAAGAGTACATAAAAATATAACCTAAAATCAAGATTCACAAAACATTAATACATTACATTATAGTTGTAACTCATTTTGCTAGTGATAGTGTAAGTCATTTCCTCAACTAAGTAAATACAATCAAGTAAAAACAGATGCCATCCATAGGTACACATATTAATAAAAATAGTCCATATGTCTTAAGACTGCAACTTCATTTTAAAAACAATATAAAAATTCATTTAAAAGGTCAAAATACATTGTCTTTCTTAGGCAAATACACTTCTTAAAAAATTCTATAAGTGCAATAAACATAGTAATTTATTCTAGTTTTAGTAGGAAAAGAAGAGCAGCTCTAAATTGTCTGAAATTTGAACATAGGCTTTACATAATGTGAACACAGACGCTTTTAAAATTTACATAATAAGATAAAGTGCCCAGTGCTTCGCGCAGTGACACCATCACAAGGACAGACTCTTAAATCAGTAGACCAGTAGCCCATAATCGGACAGGCAACAATAAACAATAAAGTGTATTGTATTAAGCCTAAACCGTGTCAATAAAGATTGAATGTATGAATTAGTGATAGAAGTGAAATATGGTTGTATCTTTGTGGATGTAAGCAACATATCATGATAAACCATGGTGGCCTTGCCGTAATCAATGCACGCTCTCCCATTTCAAAACAGCTCTAACTTTGTGTTTTATATCTATTTTTGGAATCTTAATAGAAGCTCCAGCGTCCAAATTTTTCAAGAATTGTCCCAAACTCTTAAGCCATTGGATAATATAGGCCAACCTTGTGATCTTAAAAACATTGTCAAGAGATAAGCAGTCTGCATCTATGGCCCAATTGAACTTAATTTTATGTTTACTCCAAATTTTGTGCCAAAGAAGTAAAGGGTGTAATTTAATAATGTCTTCCAAAAATTTCATAGCCAGTTCTTTATAACCAGTTGTCATAGAAGTACTTTTTAGTATGGCTAACAAACTCTTAATAAAGTTGTTCTCCGCTACTTGAAGGCGGTGAAGGTCTGTATATCCCCATATACCTGAGCCGTAGGTTGTTGCAGTAAAGCATTAGCTTGAATAGATCATGCACATCTCTTTGATTGGTTTATTACCCAATTTGGTTTCAAAACAAAATAAACCTTCTACATTCTGTTTCTAAACTTGGGGGTATATTCACAAGAACGTGTGCTAAACATCGCCAAAAAAGCTTAATGCAACTTTACACATCGCAGTCTATCGTGGGAAAATAACCCCATCTTAACGTGGAATTGACAACACGGCGGAACCATGCGATAGGTTCCCGAAAACGCGGACAATGTCCGCGATACAACCACTGCGACGGCGATAAAAACACAAACCCCAACGCGAAAAAACATGCGATGGCCCAAACCGCGATGAGGAAATCAGTGATAAGCAACGCCAGGCCTGCAATACACACACGGCAGGCGGGAAAATCACTACAAAAGTAGAAAAAATCCACAAACACAAAATAACCAACACCGAAGCACCATGGAGGCAGCCGGAGCAGGCGCAGAGGACGAGCGGAACCCCACAAGCACCCCGGACGACCAGCCTGGGACCTCGGGGACAGGGAAGGGCAAGGACAAGAAGAAGAGGAAGACGCGGTTCGGTCCGCAGGAGAATAGGATCCTGGTCACGGAGGTGATGGAACACCATCAAGAACTGTTCGTCACCTCCAACGTGTCATTGGGCACCAAAAATGGAATATGGCGGTCCATCATGGACAAGGTGAATGCCGTCGGAGTGCACAAGAGGCCAATGGACGAGGTCAAGAGGCGATGGATTGACATCAAGCGCAAAACCAAGGAGAAACTCGCAGGCAACCAGAAGGCAGCAATGCAGACTGGAGGTGGGAGTCCAGCACCACAGCTGGAGCTGGATGACATGGAGGAGCTGGTGTTGACAGTCATCAGTGTGGAAACCGTGGCAGGAGTCGGGGGACCGGACACTGCTCGACATGACACAACACAACAGCAACAGGGTGAGTAACCACCAGGTACTGGGGGGACGGGGGGAGATGGCCACAATGGCACACATGCACAATCAAGCAGAGCACAGTGCACACCCACAATGACTCTGGATCATGGCCCTGATCTACATACTGTCACAATGTACATTGCCATGCTGTCTGAATGTGAACATGTACCATGCGGCTACATACATGTGGACACATTGTAACACAGCATCTCCCCTTCACATTGCAGAGGCACCGTCAACACCTCCTGCAGAGCAGTCCCAGCCACTCTTCACTGATGACGAGGAGGACACCCCCAGCATCGACCCCCAAGCCCTCCAAGACATCATTGACATCCTCCGCAACTCACCTCCAGGATCAGGGCAGCCCAGTTGCATCGAGGAGACCCCACCCACTCCACAAACCACCCAGCAGGAGGCACCCACAACCCCACGAACAACACATGGCCTTCCAACGCCGTGTGTTGGAGGGCCAGAGGGAGATGGCTGAGCAGGTGCGGGTGGGGTTCGACCTCATGGCTACCAAACTTGACGCCATCCATGGGTGTCTAAGTCCCAATAGGGACCACCTCCAGTCCCTAACGGACACCCACAGGCCGCTCCATGGTTTCCAACGAGCCCTGGCTGACATCGCTGGAGTCATGACTCGGAGACAAGAACACCTGTCCGCTCAGAGTGGCCCCAGCGATCTCAGCCGTGAGCTGGCACACATGCGGAGGCTCATGGAGGACATGGTGCGGATGGAGGCGGAAAGGATGGCAGCCACCGCTGCACATCAGCAAAGTGTAGCTGGGATCTACCATGCCCTGCAGATCCTCATCATGGCATTGCTGCCACAAGGCGTGGCGCAGATGAATGCTGCTGCTCCTACACCATCCACATCTCCGCCCCCTGGTGTGTCAGTGCCTCACAGTGCGGCAGACATTTCCACTCCGGCACCTGATGTGTCACTGCCACACAGTGCGGCCGACAATCCACCCACAGGTGAGGCAGAGCACACATCCGAGGACGTGGATGGGATTGAGATCAGAAGGAGGCACTAGCATTCATTTCCGCCACCTGGCCTATTGCTGCTTGGTGCCGCACATGGCCCCATGACCTTCCACTGACCGCCGATACACTCTGCTGCACTCACCTTGGACCGCGACATGGACTGCCATATCCTGTTTGGTGACCAATGACACGGCGACCAGACTGCGGACTGTACTCTTCCTCTTCCGCTGTACTTGTCATTCGCGGATGGACTCTGGCTGGCCCTCCACGGGCCCATATTGTGAAGTGGGGTTCGCAGGGCCCTGTACTGCTCCAGCTGCAAAACTCCACTGGATGTGCATTAAACATTCAGAAACGCACTTCTGTGTCATGTCTTTCATCATTCAAGTATGAATGTGTGGATGAATGTAGGGACAGTGATTCCCCCTAACGTCAATGATGCTCATCTAGTGGGATTCCAGTCACAGTGTGCTACATTGCCGATTGCGTTCCGGGTGCCGTAGACACTACAACAGGGACACACGCATCAGTCACTTCCTTGTCCGGACATGGACTGAACCACGCCCAGAACCCCCGAGTCATTGTTGCAAGCCCTGCGCTGGTCCACCGTATGCCAGGCCAGACCACTCCGCTTACGCTCCGAGGGGGGGGGCAACATAGCCACATGTCGCAGGTTTACACCCTAGTGGTCTGCAGGTCGCTGGTCTAGTTGTCAGGATGTCACATCCACTCCCTGAGGGCAGGTTTGCACACACCACACCCATCCGGCACAGGCGTCACAGGCCATGTGACCCCGCGAATATAAGGGGCCGACCACATCACATTCCCCACTGTCGGAGGTGACTGGATGACGGACGTTCCACGATTCTCAATCATAAAGGGCCCATGAGTTGTTGCGCACAGGTTTAGTGGCACCCGGAGCCATGCGGCCGTCACGGGCCTACCACCACGTGGCGCTGACTGGGGTTGCACAGGGTTAGTGGCACCCGGAGCCATGCGGCCGTCACGGGAATACCACCACGTGGCGCTGACTGGGGTTGCACAGGGTTAGTGGCACCCGGAGCCATGCGGCCGTCACAGGCCTACCACCACATGGCGCTGACTGGAGTTGCACAGGGTTAGGCGCACCGGAATTGCTGAGCGGGTGTGCAGCCTGCGATGATGACGTGTGCACTGATGTGGTCTCTGCCATTGATGCCTCAGGACTCAGCGTCATGTGTGGGACCTGCTGGGCCGCGGTGCGGGTCCGCATGATGTGGAGCATGCCATGGTCGCGGGGCCTTGAGCTTGCACGGGCACGTGGTGTGCCCACTGGGGGACACACCGTTGGCGGCAGGTGAGCAGTGGGGCCTGGGTGCGCAAGGGCGGACAGCCAGCGCTGGCCAGCAGGAGGGGCTAGGGTGCGGCTGCATGTGTGCGCAGGGGCGGACAGGCGTTGTTGCCGTGTGCAGTGAGATGGACTCTGCCATGATTGACTCTGGCCTCGATTACAGATTGCAGACCTGGTGGCTTGCAGTGTATGCCGGCACGTGGTTGGAGACACACCGGTGGCAGCAGGTGAGCAGTGGTGCCTGGGTGCGCGGGGCGGCAGTGTCCCTCCCTCTCTCTCTCTCTCTCTCTCCCTTCCTTTCCTTCTCTCTCTCTGCCTTCCTTTCCTTCTCTCTCTCTCTCTCTCTCTTCCTTTCTCTCTCTCCTTCTCCCTCTCCCTTTCTCTCTTTTTCTCTCTCTTTTTCTCTCTCTGCCTTTCATTCCTTCTCTCTTTCTCTGTGTCTTGCTCCTTTGATGTGCGCATGACACACATTCTGATTTTGTTCTTTATTTTCCAGGCTGTGACATCAAGATTGTCCCGGACGGACACGACAGGAGTCGTCCGCATTGGTGTTTTGTGTTGTGTTTCAATAAAGTTTTTGGTTGTTACTTCAATGATGAGTGACTGTTTCTCGTTCTTCTGACCACACATGTGTGTTTCTTGTTGTCATTATGCGACATCATGCGCTTTTTGTGGCTCTTGTGTCGTGCACGGTATGTGTTTGTCCGGGGGAGGGGGGGGGGCCTGGGAGTGGTGGCGGTGGGTGTTGTGGCCCTCTTGGGTCTCCGAGCTGCATGATCATTGTCTCCATGGCATCTGTGGGTCTTCAGATGTGGCTCTGGCCTGGGCTCCCTTTCATACTGCAGGTAGTCGTCCTGCTTAACACCAGCAGAAGGCAGGTGTTAAATCCCTGCTGCTACCGCGGCTTATCGCCTGTTTTTGGTTCGCATCGCAGATCTGGCAGTTCGTTGTGAAAGTGGTGTAGTGGTGTTTTCGTGTGTTTTTGCACGGGAACGCCTACTCTGCATCTTATTAGGGTTAGTTGGTGGTGTCACCCGTGGAGATAAATTTTGCGGCAGTTATCGCGGGAATACTGGCGATGTCTGCAGTTTGCACCCGCTTGTGAATGGGGCGATAAATCTAGCTCCACTTTTGATGCGCTAAGGTGCCGATAACTCGGCGATAAGTCCTTGTGAATATGCCCCTTGGTCTTTTAAGGTGTTGATGCGTCTCTAGTTCCCCCAGTGGTCAAACAGCACACCAAGATAGGAGAAAGTGTCAACTTTGGGCATTGTAATATCATTTACCATGAAATTATATTGTTTAATACTTCCTTTCCCACACGTCATTATAAGTTTTTGAGATGTTAACTTTTAGGTGCAAGTCCTCCATGAAGTGAACAAAGGCATACAACAACTTCTGTAAGCCCAGAGGGGTTCTAGCAAGAAGAACTTACAAGAGAGCAGGTATTCTTCGTAAACCAATCTTGGGCGTGTCTGCATTTATCTGAAGGAAAGTTCTCTCCAAGTCGTTGATATGTAAATTAAAAAGGAGGGTGGCCAGAACACAACTTTGTCTGACTCCCGCTTTATCTTAAAAGGCTTGGAACATTCCCCATTGGGGCCAAAACCTACTTATGAAGTGTCATTTTGATATCATTGACTAAGCAGGGCGATAATCAAGTGATCCACCCCCATAAATCTCAAGATATCCCATAATTTGGAGTGGGAAACTCAGTCAAAAGCACTGCTTAAGTCAACAAATGCCAGATAGAAAAGCCGTGCTTTGCCTTGATACACTTGCCAATTAGTAATTCTAAATTAAGGCACTGCTCTTCTGTTCAAAGACCTTTCCTAAAAACCAAATTGAAAATCTGAAAGGATAGCGTTTGATCTACCAGTCCTCCAATTTCTGCAGTATGACCCTCCCCAGTATCTTAACAGACGAGACAATAAGGGAAATTGGGCAATAACATTGAGGATCTGGCCAATTCCTTTTTTGAAAAATAGGTACAATAATAGACTCTGCCAAAGTTTGTGGGAAAAGGCAATTTTATTGACTTTAAAACATTGGTTAACAAAGGCACCCATAATTCAAAATTTCCTTTGTACATGTCCCCCATCCAGGAACGCCGCCTTAGCTGAGGTACTATTCCTTACAGCTGAGCGTATATTGTCCATATTACGAAACATTAAGGTCTGTTCTGGATTACCTAATATGGTTTCATCGTGCGGAGGATTATCCTCATTGAAGATGGCAGAATGATGAGTTATCCATTGAGTTTCTGTCACCCTGCGCTAAGTGTGGGATCAGAGCCATCCTTCAAAAAATGGGAATTGATAACTCGTCACAATAAAGTGTTGTCATTAGTAACACTAGCTTCAAATAGATTATTCCATGAAAGCCTTTTCCTTTCAGATAAGCACTCATTGACTTTGGCATTGTCTTTATAGTGTTACAAAGCTTATTCTGGGCATGCCTACACTTTTTGTCAAACCAACCTCTCTGCTGAAGGCTATCCGTTTTTCTTTGAGTTTCCCAAGTAGAAGTTTTTTCGAACTACAAATATGCTCAAAAGATGCAATAATCTGAAAGAGGGAGGATGATGTTAGACCGACCAGCTCTTCTACTACCTTAGCCAGCTGTATCATAGATCATTTTAACTGGAATCCATTCCCTCTATGGTTCTCCATATTACCTCTTCTTTGTTGATGGATATTTATAAACATAGGTATGGTCAATTTCAAAAATAGCACGCTATGGTCACTCAAGATCGTAGGTTTAACTCTGCATTCGCTGGCATGTCGCATTAAATTATCTGAGATTATTATATGGTCAATATGGGATTGAAGCCCTCTGGCATGGAAAGTTTGTAACATATTAGAGGCAACAGTAAAATCAGCATTGGTTACAAGATGTAAATTGAATCTCACTACAAGGTTATTTAATGCTTCTCCATACTGAGTATGTTCAAAGTGAAATTGACCATCCCTCAACGTATCCTCCCACCCACACACTTCCTTATCTGGTTGAAAACATAAACAGGCGTTAAAATCTTCTGCCCATATAAGGTATCTTGTCTTGTTACTACAAGGAACGAGCTGCTGTAATGGAGACTCCAGTGTGTGTGTGTGTGTATATGTATATTTACAATTAGGAGCTCCTGGTTAAAGTCCAAACTTAAAGTATTTGGAAGTAAGGAAGTAAGGTGACTTTAAATTAGACCATAAAGTCTTTGATGATACAAATAAAAATAGCAGCTAAGCCCCCCGTAGGTCTACCCGATGATGAGGGAATTGCAGGTGTATTATAGATACTGTATCCGTCCACTACCAGCTCGCCTAAGGATCATGTCTCTTGTACAAAGATAATGTTACTTTGAGACTTCGGTCCACCATTCTTCAATTGCCAGTTTATTCCCTATCACTGCCACATTCCAAGTTAGAAGATAGGTACAATTCTGGGGCGTATTGCTACTATAACTGACCACTTTGTACTGTTGACCCAAGAAATTCACTCTCACTTCGTTCTGCTAAATTATAACCTTTTTGCGCAGCCTTTAGAGATGAAACTACATTTAACTAGGAGTATCTGTGCTGCCAACATTTATGTTATGTTGGGAAACCCTATACCCACTCATCTGTGGGACGGGGAAGGGATGCTTTTGCCAATCGTGTGGATTTGACCTCCCATATAAAACTGAACATCTTTTAACGAATTAGTGATAGCGCTGCTTTTAGAATTATGAGTGGGAGGGTTTGTAAGACAGAGCAACGAGGCATAATGTTCATTTTGAGGCTATTCAATTGTACAAACCAGGAAATTCAGAGTTTGCCACAACTATATAAATCCTTAAATAAGACTGTAAGCAGTGAGGGGATATTACTATCGTATAATGCTCTCGATTCAGTTGGTAAACTGACTCCCAAATACAGTATTATGGACTTCGCCCATGTGAACCCGGCCTATTGAATGGGACCCCGTAATTGACCCTGCAGATCTGCCACCCCTAGTCCCTGGGATTTAGAATAGATCATTTAAAATCCCGCTACCTGCACGAAGTGATCTAATGCTACCTGTAACGCTGGTATTGAGTCCGTCAAAAAGTATAGAATATCATCCATGAATAAAGCTAGTTTATACTCCCTACCTCCCACCTCGGAGATTGGGGTTATTCTGGATCTTAGTCACGGTTCCATGGCCAAGGCAAAAATGAGGGGCGACAAAGGGCACCACTGCCTCGTACCTCTCATTAGGGGAATGTTTAATGAGAATTCCCCATTAATTTTGAGATTCTGATACTAATAGTTTGCCTGGATATATGTTTTAATCTTGGAGCTTATGTGAGTTGTATCCTGCAGCTGACAGGTATGGCCTATCCACCCTGTCAAAGGCATCCTCTGCGTCCAAAGAAAGAAGAGCTATTGGCTACCCCCCACGTTCTGCCACTTCCATGAGTGCTACCGCCAGTCTCTTGTTATCATTTGCTTGCCTGTTTTTAATAAACCCTGAGTGTTGGGTAGAGAATAAACGAGGCCACATGTGTTGGAGCCTGGCTATCAATATTGATGCATAGTTTTTTCTTTTAAATCTGTTTTATTGCTTTCAAATAACTGTAAGCACATTTATGGTATATACAGCGCTGTTAATAATTGTACAGAATATTAATAACTTGGCGGATCATGTTAATAAGCTTCTAGTTACCCACAATATACTGGTGGACCGTATCACAGTACTATGCTTGTATGCATGTAATAGTTCCCATTAAACTCTGGTAAGAGTTCCAAGCTTCATGGATTTGTAATTACATGTCTGACCAACATTTGCTGCGAACCAGCCTAGCACAGCAGAAACTTATTATGCGGTTGCTTAAGGCAGTGCTGTGGTCTTGATACTATTATCTCGACATGTTATATACCGCCATTGAGTATTTAGCATTCTTACTAGCCCCTGTGATATTATTTCTATTGAGAGACTCTTTTACTGAATATATGCAGTAAGACATAAAAGCATTCCACAAAAATAAGTATATGGATTGGTCACGAAGCCCAAATAAGAGAGGGGGCTGGGACGTAGAAGCAGGATTCTGCCTGTGTCCAACAAAACAGGGTAATTCAAGAGAACAAGGAAAGGGAGGGGGGAAGGGGCACATAGAGGTCGTCCCTTGGGGCCTAACAGTGGTTGGTGGGAGACATCGGTGCATGAATAAGAGCCAAGGGGTGGGGTAGTAATACGGGGGGAGAGGGGTTAAATAGAAGGTCCCTCACTTATGTTAGTGTGGGTTGCGTCACTTCGAGAGTTCAGCCCAGCACTGTAGCAGAGCATCTTCAAAGAGCTGTAAAGCACGAAGGCGGGGGGGGGGGGGGTGAAGCATCAGTGTTTTAGTTTAGAGAGATGTTCTAGCAAGGGTTGCCATACATGTGTGAATTTGGTTTCAGAGTGTGTGATGCGACAGGTTAGGAGCTCCATTGCCAAAGTGTGCCAGAGGTGAGTGAACCATAGCGAGATCGGAAGGGTCGAAGGCTTCTTCCATTGCAAGGTGATGGTTTGTTTGGCTGCCCCTAGTATGTGTAGGATCAGACGCCAGTCAGAGTGCGTAATAGCTTTGAGAGATTGAGGTCGGATCCCTAGAATGGTTACCTGCGGCGTATTCGGTATGGGGAACCCCACCGTGTCTTTGATGTGGCTCAGCACCTCCTTCCAAAAGAGGGTTAGAAGTGGGCAAGAGCACCAGATATGGATAAAAGAGCCCGCGGCGGAGTTGCATCACCAACACAGGGTGAGGAGGTGGGGAACATTCTCTGCAGTCGGACAGGTGTGTAATACCAGGGGATCATGGCTTCATAGGCAGTTTCATGTTGAGAGATGCTTCTATATGTCCTAGGGATGTCGTGCCAAAGCTGTTCCCACTGATCTGGGGGGATAGTTTCTGGGGTGTCTGAGCGCCACTGCGTTTGGTAAGGGTGGAGAGGCAGAGGGTTGGAGTGTTGTAAGACCTGGTATGTGCACAAAATCAGTCCCCGTGAGCCAACAAAAGAGCGCACTAGTGTCTCAAAGGAAGTGAGCTGGCACATGGCCCCTTGTGTATTACTGGGTGTGAGTAGCCAGTGTATGAGCTGAAAGTATTGCAGTCGTGCCGTGGTGGGGAGGTGGAAGTCTTGTGTGCATTGGTCGAAAGTCTTGAAAGTTTCCCCCTCAAAGAGATCGCTGATCGTGCGGCATTCCCCTTCCCCCAAGGCTGAGAAGGAGTGGGGTTGCAGGGCCGGAGGAAAGTTAGGGTTCGGGGCCAATGGGGTGTTGGGAGAGGGGAAGGAGGTGAGACCCCACGTGACAGCAAGTTTGTCCCATATGTCCAAGACTGTTCTTATGGGGGTGGCAATGTAAGCAGTGCGTGATCTTAATCGCTTCGGTAGCCAGGCCAAATCCGAAAGAGGTCTGCATGCCACCGCCCTATCCATATGAAACTAATGCTTCTCGCTTTCGTGAACCACCCACTCCGAGATGTAGCGCAAGTGCGCCGCCCAGTAGTAGACAAGAAGATTGGGACAGGCAAGCCCCCCCGATCCGTTGGCAGCATGAGTATCCTATTGGAAAACCTTGGCCGACCCTTTCCCCAAATGGAGTTCACGTCCCTCTGGAGGCTTGTGATAGCTGATTGGGGAATGGGCGTTGGGAGCGTTTGTAAAAGATAAAGCACTTTCGGCAATATTGGCATCTTCACTGCGTTAAGTCAACCCAGCAACGAAATGGGGAGCGACTTCGAGCGCCTCAGATCTTCCATGACAGAGCGCCGGCATTCCGGCCAGTTAGCTTGAGACCATGAGGCCAGTGTAGAAGACACATTGAGACTCAGGTATCAGATGGAACGAGCTGCCCATTGGAATGGGGGTGTGATCACAGCTCAAGAACCTCCTGTGGTGGGAGTGTTACATTCAGCGCTTGAGACTTAGCTGTGTTCATCTTAAGGGTTGAAATGTGTTCAAACGTGTGGAGGAGCGAGATCAGTGCAGGAAGAGATTCCCTGGGATTGGTCAAAGTGAGCAGAAGATCATCTGCAAATAGTGCAACTTTGTGTTTGTCGCCGCCAAAGGGGATACCCTTAATGTTAAACGACCGACGGATGGCTATCGCCAGGGGTTCCACTGCTAGGGCGAAGAGCAGAGGGGAGAGCGGGCAGCCCTGTCGGGTACCTCTGCAGATGTGTACTGGAGGGGAAAGGAGCCCGTTGACCCGGATTTGCGCAGTGGGGGCAACGTAAGATGCCATTATCTGGGATACCGAGATCGGTCCAAGCCCAATCCTCAGCAAATCCGCTCTGAGAAAGGTCCAGTCCACCCTATGAAAAGCTTTGTCAGCGTCTAGAGAGAGGAGACATGCTGGGATGCCCCGTTGCTGGACCTTCTCCACCAAGTGGGCCAGATGATGGATATTGTCTGCCCCCTGGCATTGCGTATGAACCCGACCTGGTCTGTGTCTATCAGGCTAGGTAGGTTTGGCTCCAATCGGTTTGCCAGGAGTCTGGTATAGATCTTGGCATCTGTGTTGAGGGAGATGGGGCGGCAGGATGCGCAGAGCGAAAGGTCCTTCCCTGGCTTGGGTATAAGAACTATCTCGGCTATGGTCATCGTGGGTGTCAAGCTGGTGTTGTAAGAGAAAGAATTGAACAGGTTAAAGAGGTGGTCCTGTATTTGGGGTAAAAACAAGCGATAGAAGGGAATCGTAAGCCTGTCAGGGCCTGGGGTCTTACCCACCGGTAGGCTTTTCAGAGCCCGCTGCACTTCAGCCAGTGTGAACGGGGCCTCCAGACTTTGTGCATGAGTGGGATCGAGACGTGGCCATGGGCATGAGGTGAGGAAGGGACCGGTGTATCATTGGGACATTTCACCATGGCTATATAAAGTGGACTAGAATGTATGGAATGCCCGCTGTTGGTCAGTTTCAGAGGTAGCCCATGTGGCATCTTCATTTTTAACCTTGAAGATATGGGCACGGGAGATACGGGTGCTGATTCGGCAGGCCAGACGGGAACCAACCTTGTTCTCTCCTTCGTAGTATTTTTTTTTTCAGTGTGAGAAGTGAACGTTCCGCTGGCAGTGGCCCGCAGTTGGCCACGAAGTGAGGCTAGCTGCTTCTGGTGTCGTCGCGAAGGCGCGGCATGATCTAGGCGTTCCAAGGCCTTGATGTCCCTGGATAGCCTGGTTTCCACCAGCCGAGCTTCCCGGGTACGGGCAATAACGATTGAGGTAATAGTGCCACGGATGGTCGCCTTAAAGGTGGCCCACAAGGTGTGCCCATCAGTATCGGGTAGGGTATTCCTCTCAAAATAGGCTTGGATCTCTTGCTGGATCTCTGCAACATTGAATGGGCTGTGTAAAATGTGAGGGGGGGAGCCACCAGCATGATGAGGGGTGGGGTGTCGCAACGATGCCCTTCAGAGTCATCTCAAGATGTGCATGGTCCAAGATAGATATATCAGAAATGCTCGCCGACTCAAGGGCCTGGATAAGTGAGGCGTTGTGTGAATACAAGCTGTAGACATTGGAGAAGAAGGTGTAGTCTTGTACGTCCGGTGACTTATACCGCCAATCGTCTACCAAGTTTAGGGCTGTGACATCCCACTTCAGTGCCGCAGACATCACCCCGCACCCGAAACATAGTCGCACTGCAATCCAGCTTGGGATCCCACACCAGATTGAAGTCCCCCCAATTAGCATCTGTCCGTCTTCTTCTGAAGCTAGGTCCTTGAGGAGGTTTCTAAGGTACGTGTCCTGGGATTGGTTGGCGGCATAGACATTGATCAAGATAAGGGGTCTGGCGTTAATTTGGGATTTAATTTTGAGGTAGCGTCCCTCCCTGTCTCGTGTCACTTGAGTCCCCTGCAAAGTAAGACCCGCCTTGATGAGAATAGCGACCCCTGCCGTCTTAGATAGAGAGGACGCCCAGTATTAGGTTGGGTACTTGGGATGTGCCATGCGATGCGTGTCTGAGCGTAAAAGGTGCGTTTCTTGCAGGAAGATACTATCCGGATCTTGTAGCAAGAGGTAACGCCAGACCTGTCTTTGCTTGTCGGGGGATTGAGGCCTTTCACATTGAGTGAGAGAAATCTAATGTGTGTCATGTTTGTCAATGTGGGGTGTAGCAAGGGGCAGTGTGCTAACCCTTGTACGACAACTAATAGTGAGGTGCGCGTGTCGAAGGGGGTCCCGCTGCACGCGGATGCAAGAGTAGGAGGGAAGCTGCAATGTGTTCGGCCTCTCTTGTCCAGCAGTGTGCAGAGTAGCACCCCCCCCAGGGCGAGGCAAAGTAGCAAGAAAGAATTACAGTGAACGCTACCCCCAGGGGCCCCAGAGACAGAAAGGGAGGGCAAGAGAAAGGTAGTCCAACAATAACAAACATGATAAGGCCAACAGGGCCATAGAGGTCCATTCAAGTCCTGGAATGGCCCACTGGTAAAGACCAGGACCATTCTGATGCATAGTTTTTGACATCACAATATAAGAGTGAGATTGGCCTATATGATAGAGTGTCTGGTTTTGTCAGGCTTTACGAGGAGAATAAGATGGGAGCCTACCATGTGTCTGTCACCACCTTAGAGGTAAAAATAATAGCTGAAAACCTGCTTAAGGGGTTCAACCAGCAGGGACGAATAGGCCCTGTAAAAGGAGGCCGAAAAGCCATTGGGGCCAGAGGCCTTCCAAGACGGTAAGTTATTGATTGCCGCTTGGACTTCATCATGTGAGATATCTTCTTCTAGAAGTTGCATTTCTGCCTCACAGTGAGGGGCGAGAAGTCTCAGAGGTACTCGTCTTGGAGATACTCATCCAAGTCATGGTTACAGAATAAGGTTGAGTAGTATTGTGTAAATACGACTAAGATATCTGCCGTCTCCTGTTGTAGCTGTCCCTCTTCATTCTCTATCTCTTTAATATGATTAAGTGCAACAACCATCCAAAGTTTATGGGCCACGAGTCTGTCCACTTTGTCTCTCCATTCATAATAAGTTTGATTAACAAATAGCAATTCCTTAGGCAACTCGTTCATTTGAATTTGTTCTAGTTCCCCCCAGAGCCTTCAGAGGTCCCTCAGAGAGCTAACTGTGCCCCCCACCATGTATGTTGTTGCTTTGCTCAGCCTGGGATATCTGAGCTACCAGCTCTTTTTTTACGCAGCTTGGTAGGTGCTCAAACCTTGCAGTATGGGATATAAGTTCCCCACGGAAATCTGCCTTGGCCGCATCGCAGAGGAGCGAGCAGGAGACCTCGCCATTGTTGTTTTTGGCAAAATAATGCTCTATTGTATCTCTGATGTGGTTCTTCAGGACCGGGTCTCTTAGAGCTACCTTGTTTACGACACATGGTTTTGGTGGCGTGATCAGATTCATCAGCAGTGTGCCGATTCTAAGGGCCTACAAGAACCTTTTTAGGTAGAAGGACCACTTTGCAGAATAGCAGAATAGGGAGGCTGAGAAGGCCGGTAAGAAATCTCCGGCTAAACAGTCTACCAGATAAGACGTTACAGAAGGTAAGTAACTTGGTCATCTGATAAAGACTTCTAGCTGCAGATTCCTTACCTTAAACTAGATATACCCATCATGACAAACCTGACACTCAAGGCAGTAGTGTTTAGTAAACCGGTGCAGTGATGCCCACGTAGCAGCCTGACAGATGTCCAAGATGTGGACTCTATGACCTAACGCAGTGGTCGCAGCTTTGGCTATTGTGTAATGAGGCCATAAGCCCTCAGGGGTTTGCTTCATGACCAGTGCATAGCAGATCTTAATGCAGAGTATAATCCATCTGGAGATGGTCCGTTTCTGCAACTGCTTTCCCCTTTTTCGCTCCAGAAAACCAAACATAGAGCGGATTGTCCACCTGGTGTTCTCTGGTGTGATCAATGTAAAATGACAATGCTCTTTTCGGGTCCAAGCAATAGAGTCTCTCTTCCTATTTGGAGGGGTGAGGCACAGCAAAGAAAGTCGGCAGCGTGATGCTCTGGTCGACATGGAAAGTAGTCACCACCTTAGGCAGAAAAGAGGCGCGAGTCCAGAGGACCAGTTTGTCTGGAAAGAAGCTGGTGTATGAAGGATGGTGTAGTGCTAGAGGCACTCCCATGTATTGAGACCACGTGATGACCTTTGACTACCATTATTTCAATTGACTTTTGGTGTTTTACTTTATCCTAGCTTGAATGTACGACATCATGTTTCCTCAATGTGACATTTTTCCTTGAAGATTTCTTTCGTGTAACCTTGTAGTTTTAGAGTGGGGGAGCTTTCACAGAGTAGAACAGCCTTGCCAGGAACAGAACGTGTGGGATGTGCATTTGAAAGCATGAGAAAGAGAGAGCGAGGTGTGTAATGTACTTCTTGGTCTCGTAGTGCTGTGGTGCTCAAATGTGCATTATGTTGTACATTGGGAGATGAAGTGTGTGATGCAATAGGCAGTCGTGCACAAATGTGCATTGTGTTGTACATTGGGAAGTATTATGAAGTTCTTACTATTGACATGCCCTCATGCCATTTTGAATTCTGACTCTGTCTAGCTTGATCTTTGCACACAGGCAGGCCCCCAGATTACTCAAGTTGTTTAGGCTATTCAAGTTCAAGGTTGTTTTTGGAGATTATTTTCTGTACTGTAGTGTAGCTCCTATTTCCCGAATAGGCTCTGCGCATTGGAATAATATCCCCTATAGGTTTGACCTAGGACTAAGGTCAGTATGTCCCTATCGAGTATATTAAACTTAATTACTTGTGCCAGCTAGCTCAGAGGCCACTAGAAACTCCTTGACGACAAGAAGGGAGTAGTTTCTGGCAGCCGCAAAACATGACAACTTGTGTTTCCCTTTAGAATCAGAACGTGTCCCAGAGTCGTGGAAACAATAGATAACTATTTCACTCAGCTCAATCGGGCATGCTTAGTTTTCCTTAAAGTTACACAGAAAGAATAGACGGGCGTTTCAATAAAAGGTTTATTGAACAGTCTTGTTTCTCGTGTAAGTAATATGTGCAGTTACGATCACAAGACAGTATGCAAGATAAATAATGTACAGCGTAAGCAGTAGAAATAAATAATACTGCGATAGCATTATCTTTAGCAGATATTCATTTACATAAATAACAGACTAAAAATGCGAGTACTCATACGATGCGTATCTTAAGCTAGTTCTACCCCAATGTACCTAACCTAGGTGTAGGGAGAGGTATGAAGTAAGTGAAGTATTCCTTACTATGGTATACTAAGAGTATGTTAAGTCTAGTATGCCTAGTATGCCAAGAGTCCCTCTAGGTTCTAGTCAGCTCCATACCTTGAGAATGAGAGAGGTAGGAATCTCTTGCCAGACTCGAACTCCAACACCCCGCAAGGGAAGTCAGATCACTGGAAGCTGGACTCTCTGCGTGCAGGGATGACAGCGTCTTCTCAGTGCGTCAGGCCGGGAAACGGGCTCCTCTGAAGTCGAGGTCTCCTCTAGTTTACAAGGGCTAGGGAAGGTATATTTATACCTGAGAGGTACCTCAGAATGTTAGCATTGACGTGAATCGGTCAGCGGAAGACATCATGAATGAACCCCTAAGGTATAACGGTTCATGCATAATAGATGAGTCCTTGAAGAAATCAATAGTCCTGTGCTAGGGAAACTCCCGAAGCCTAAGGGTCTGTTCTTCAAGAACTCGTTGTGACGTTAGGGTGGACGGATGTCGGAGACCATGCCTGTATTTGGAGTGCACGGTTTAATGCCTAAATAAGGACTGGGATTTTATGCCTATATAAGGGCAGGGCGAATTGTGCCTATATAAGGACATGATACAGGAAAGCCCGTGTATGGACACCCTAAGAGGAATACAACAGTACTGTTGGAGACTTTCGGAAGCTTCGTTTAAATAAGGGATGGGAACATGTGAAAGCGCAGAAGGAACATGAGAACTCTTTTGCGTTTGGAATGCTTGCATGGAGAGTGGCCAACTCAAGTAAGTTTCCTTGGCGCAGAGGAGGGCCTCTCGGAAACGTCTAGTGTGCTTTGAGATTATAAAGCTGGGGTTTGTTGACTTGGAAACCGGGATTTGTTTGACCTGAATGATGGACGCATCTACAGTGTAGCAGTTCACGGTTTGCTGAGTCTCTTGACCCCAGCTGTGAATCCCCCAGTCTGGAGTGGGTCTAGATGCAGTGTTTGCAGCCGGTGATGCTTTACTTTTGATTATTGACATTGTGATGTCAACAAACAACTGACCCGCTACCTCGAGGAGAACAACATCCTGGACCCTTCCCAGTCCGGCTTCCGCAGCAACCACAGCACCGAAACCGCCCTCATCGCCGCCACCGATGACATCAGGACCCTGCTAGACAACGGAGAAACAGCAGCCCTCATCCTCCTGGACCTATCAGCCGCCTTCGACACGGTCTGCCACCACACACTACGAACACGCCTTCACGACGCCGGGATCCAAGAGAAGGCCCTGGACTGGACCACATCCTTCCTTTCCGGCAGAACACAAAGCGTCCGCCTCGCCCCTTCCGATCCAAGGCCACCAAGATCATCTGCGGCGTACCCCAAGGCTCCTCCCTCAGCCCAACGCTGTTCAACATCTACATGGCACCCCTCGCCCACGTCGCCCGACAGCACAACCTCAACATCATCTCCTACGCCGACGACACCCAGCTGATCCTCTCCCTCACCAAAGACCCTCACACCGCCAAAGCCCACCTCCACGAAGGAATGAAGGCCGTCGCCGAATGGATGAGGACCAGCCGCCTGAAGCTGAACTCGGACAAGACGGAGGTCCTCATCCTTGGTTCCAACCCTTCAGCCTGGGACGACTCCTGGTGGCCAACATCACTGGGAACAGCCCCGCCACCCACCGACCACGTACGCAACCTAGGGGTCATCCTCGACCCCACCCTCTCCATGACTAAGCAGGTCAACGCCGTTTCCTCATCCTGCTTCAACATCCTCCGAATGCTCCGCAGGATCTTCAAGTGGATCCCCACCGAAACAAGAAAAACAGTCACCCAGGCCCTCGTCACCAGCAGGCTGGACTACGGAAACGCCCTCTACGCAGGAACGACGGCTAAGCTCCTGAGAAGGCTGCAACGCATCCAGAACGCCTCTGCACGTCTTATCCTCGACATCCCCCGACGCAGCCACATCACACCCCACCTGAGAGACCTGCACTGGCTCCCTGTCAACAAGAGGATAACCTTCAAGCTCCTCACCCACGCACACAAAGCACTCCACAACTCCGGACCAGCCTACCTCAACAGACGACTCAGCTTCTACACACCCACCCGCCAGCTCCGCTCGACCAGCCTCGCCCTCGCCACAGTCCCCCGCATCCGGAAAACGACCGCCGGCAGCAGATCCTTCTCCCACCTCGCCGCCAAGACCTGGAACACCCTCCCCACCAACCTCCGACAGACCCAAGACCTACTGGCCTTCAGAAGACTCCTCAAGACCTGGCTCTTTGATCAGTAGCAGCACCACCCCCCTCTTCCCCCAGCGCCTTGAGACCCTCGCGGGTATGTAGTGCGCTTTATAAGTGACATGATTGATTGATTGATTGATTGATTGATTGATGTGTGAGTGTATCTGGGTGCACATTCAAGTCTCTAGTGGTTATAATCATCTGATATGTTTACTTTGGTTATTGGTATTGTGATGTGTAAGTTTGTCTGTGCGCACATTCAAGTCTTCAGTGGTTATAATCATCTGATGTATTTAGTGTATATATATCTTTCTGATTTCTTGCAGCGGACATTCATATTATTATCTGGTTGTATTTAATTTCATGTATTTTATTCCATGCATTTAACAGTTGCATTTGCTTACTTATAAGTGTGTTATTGTTGCATATATATATATCTCTATATACATTTGAATGTTGTTCATTTGACATCCGGGAAAGCCTTTTTGTTAGAGTGTTGCACAAATAAAACCCAATGCTTTATTCGGAGAACAGTCTTTTGATGTGTCTTGTAGGAAGGTGGAATCTGACTGCATGGTTACCCCCACTTTTTTCCTGGTGTTTTGCTGGTTTTCGACTTAGTCTGACTGGGATCCTGCTATTCAGGACCCCAGCCTATCTGCTTACTCCCTAAATTGGTTGTTCATGTACTTTAGGTACACTCCAGATTGGATTCTGGGGTACCCTTATAAGTCCCTAATATATGGTATACTCTGTACCCAGGGCATAGGTACCCCAGAGGCCTCCCAGGGGCTGCAGCATGTATTATGCCACCCCTGAGAGACCATTTAAAATGACACAACAGGTCTGCTACTGCAGCCTGTGTAAGGTGGTGCATGCACCCCTTACTTAGATATAGGTTCACTATATCTATCCTAATCACTGCACATATAAGCCTATCAGTCACCCCTATGGCAGGCCTTATCAATCCTGAAGGCAGGGTGCTGGGTTTTATGTGAGAGGGTGCCCATGCATGAGCAGAGCCCCTCTGCAGCCTTCGGAACCTATTCTCCGGGGTTGTTTGTGATGCAGCCAACCATATATACTTAAGTGCATTATAACCTCGCGGTAAATGCTAACTTTAATATGGCTGCATGGAAACATGTTGTGTTTGGTGTCAAACACCTTGGAATCATACCTCCACACCAGTAACTGGTGTGGGAGGTATGATTCCACCCTCCTAGAGGGAGAAATATGACAACACCGGTACACCCGGTACCAGCTTCACAGAACCCTGGCATCACAAAATGGATGCTGCCAGCCACAGACACGAGTCTGCCCTCCTGCTGCTGGACGAAACTCCGGCAGGGGAAAGCTTGACAATAGGTTTCCTGTCACAGGGAGGTGTGACCACCTCCCAGACAGGCTTTAGTGTATTGGGGCTGGGTGGGTGCACTCTCAGAGTGCTTTGATGTCTGCACTGGGGGCACATTTTGTGTCCCTGTGCATAGTCCAGCTCAAACCGGTTGCAGGAGCCATTTGCTCCTGCTCTGGCGCGAAACTGGACAAAGGACATGGGTGTAGCCACCCCTCTGTCCTGACCCTCCCATAGGTGGGTCCCCAGAGTTTGTCCCACCCCTTCCTTGGGTATAAAGTAGGAACCCCTGACTACAGGACTTTAGATATTACCTGGACTAAACTCTGCTACAGAAACCAAGTAACCTTCGACGATCTACGCTTTGCTGGACGACTGAAGAATCTCCCTTGGAGTAAAGGAGTTACTCCCCTGCTGAGCAGGCACCAAAACACATCTGACCGGTTTGCATCTACGAAGCTCCCGAAGGACTCCGAAGATTCCTGCAACACAGGAGGTGGGTTCCCAAGCTCTCCGAGGTCGATCTGCGCTCTCAGAAATTCTGAGGCCCGTATCCCTCGTGGGGACCGTGAAACCCGTACCCCTGGGCACCGTGTACATTTGCAGCAGCATATGCTTTTCGGCGATCCCTGAAGCTGTGCTTTGGGATACTTGTAGTCCTGACCCCGAGCAGTAATTCCACCGAAGATTTCCGGCCTACACTCCACGAATGTTCCGTGGGCTGGTATTTAGTGATTCAGCTTGAGGTCCCTTCGCGATCCCTGGTCCGTTGGCCTGTGGGTCCCTGAGAAGGCAACTTTAACTTTCAGTGGGCTTCCCTGGTTGCTCCAGACGTGCCCTGACTCTCCATCGCTTGGAGAGTCCCCAGGACCTTGCTGGTCCTCGCAGAAGCATCTTTCCTCTGACCACGTGGGTTGCCGTTGCCAAGGCTTGTTGGTGTTCAATCCGGACACTGACCCCCCAGCACTCGACATCCTTCGTGGGACAGCTCGGATCCGGACTGTGGTTGTCGTCGACATCTCCTGGTCCCCGTGGCTGCAGAGTCAAGCTTCACCTCATCTCACCTGAAGCACCCGACATCGGTGGGCATTCGATTGCTCCGCTCCTGGTCACGTGAAGTGACCCAGACTTTGTCCCCTCTGCTTTCAGGTTCTTCTCATCTCCGATCCAGGCTTGGATCACACCGGACACTTTTCTTCTCCACGGCAGCAGTACTTTTTTGCATTACGCCATTGAAAACGACCAGGGTTTCCGACACCACTTGACCCCTATGCACCCGGCTCCTCTGGGATAGGTAACACGGGTACCTCGGTACTCTCAAGGGTGCAGGCCTTAGAACCTTCTATGTTTAGCTGGGTTTGCTTAAAGTCCTCTCCTAAGTGTCCTTAATCTTTAAATTTCCAACCGCGACTTTCCCGTAGAGTTGTACAGAGCTCGCGTCTGTGTTCCCACACTGCACCTGTCCTCCGTGGGTCCCCTGTGTCACTACCTTGGGTGGTTCCTTGGGGTCCCAGCGATTCTACGTGCTCTAGGCACTGTGTCTAGTCAAGTCGTGGTTCTTATACCACTTTCTTAGTATATGGTTCGGTCTCCCCCTGGAGCCCGCTGTGTATTGTGCTATTTACTGTCGTTCTAGTGATTTAATATTGTGTGTCTTGTTCTCTAATCTCATAAAGAGGTTAGTAGAGAGTGTTTATTAATAAATACATATATTTTATATATACCTGGTGTGGTTCTCCTTTCATTTGGTCATTCAGGAGGTTATATACTGGTAAAACAAGCTGCTTTACATTCCTTCGAGACTTAGCCTGAAGGCTGCTCTCCATAGCTACCACTAGGATAGCTTTCAATAAAGGTTGTCTTTAACCTAATCTTCAATAACGGTCGTTTGGTCTGGTGCAAGGTGCCCATTTTAATTAGTGGACAGCATATACCAGGCCAACTTCTCACATGTCTCATTTTATAAAAGTGAAATCCCTTTCCTGGTGGCGTTTTTATTGCTTCGCCCTGTTTGTGCCTCCGTGAGGAAGGGCAGTATTTTCTTTTATTTGGGAGGGCGAAGCAATACAGATGGACAGAAAGAGAAGGTAGCTTGCTGACCCTCCTGGGTGATGCAATGGGCCCAAGACGACTGTATTAATTGTGAGCAGTCTTAGAGGGCAGCTATATATTGTTCAAAGGATGAAAACTTTAAGAAGGTTAAAACCAAATTGAGGTCCTTTGGGGCATAAAGAATGGTTTAGGAGGAAAGATATGTTGACGATTTTTCAGAAAATATATCATAGTAGGTGATTGAACAGGCAGGGTTGGTCCGGCAACCGCAAAAAAGCTGAGATGGCCAAAAGATACCCCTTAATATACACCTGCCACAAACTTGTACCAGCGGCAGGTGTATACGGTCTTTGTGGATGGACACCTATCTGCGAGAACGACCTCACAAACTTTGGGAGGGAGATCAAAGGTTCTCAACTGCTGCCGCTCAATTTCCATGCATGCAGGTGGAAGAGTGTGGAAGTTCGGGTGCAGGACCCTGCCCTGTTGCTGCGACAGGAGATCCTCCCGAAACGGCACCCTGATCGGAAGACTGATGCTCATGCTCAGTAGTTCGGGATACCATACTCTCTGTGCCAAGTCCAGAGCCACAAGATGACTTGGGCCCGGTCAGTCCTGATCTTCGGGCCTGGGTGGTATAGGTGGGAAGACGTACAGGAGACCTGAGGCCCACTTGAGACGAAATGAGTCTTCGAGCGAGAACTGCCTTAGAAACTCCAACATGCAAAGGTGTAGACATTGAATGTTCGCGGCGGTGGTCAACACATCCAAACACGGTTTTCCCCAGTCGTGTAAGAAACCTTGCACCACCTCCAGGTGAAATCGCCATTTGTGATCCACAAGGCATTGACGTCAGAGTTAGTCTGCCCTGGCATTCAGAGATCCCGCCATGTGTTACACGGCGAGGAAAATGTCCTGGCATCCCACTCATGTCCAGAGGCGCAGGGCCAACACAAGGAGATGATAGACGGAGCGCTGAAACTTTTCAGACACTCACCCCCAGTCACAGATCTGGGTTGAATCCATCATCGTTCTTTAGCTCACTTCGCCTCCCCAGTTCAGACAGAGCTATATGCAAATCAGTCTTGACCCTGTGCCTCATGGGAACAGTCCAACCCGAACTGCCAAGCCATGTCTTCCCTGGACCGGAAACAAGCATCCTGGGACTGGTTTCAGGCTAACAGCCCTCATCAGCCAGGCTAGCTTGAATCCAGTGGCAAAGTGAGCAAGGGACCCACGTCTGGGCATACCCTGCCAACTTAGGGCGAACAAAGCAAACACAAGGAGAAGATGGACGGAGCGCTGAAACTTTTCAGACACTCACCCACAGTCACATATATGGGTTGAATCCATCATCGTTCTTTACCTCACTTCGCCACCCCACTTCAGACACAGCTATATGCAAATCAGTCTTGACGCTGTGCCTCATGGGAACAGTCCAGCCCGAACTGCCAAGCCATGTCTTCACTGGACCAGAAACAAGCATCCTAGGACCGGTTTTGGACTAACAGCCCTCATCAGCCAGGCTAGCTTGAATCCAGTGGCAAAGTGAGCAAGGGACCCACGTCTGGGCATACCCTGCCAACTTAGGGCGAACAAAGCAAACACAAGGAGATGATGGACGGAGCGCTGAAACTTTTCAGACACTCACTCCCAGTCACAGATCTGGGTTGAATCCATCATCGTTCTTTAGCTCACTTCGCCACCCCAGTTCAGACACAGCTATATGCAAATCAGTCTTGACCCTGTGCCTCATGGGAACAGTTCAGCCCGAACTGCTAAGCCATGTCTTCCCTGGACTGGAAACAAGCATCCTGGGACCAGTTTCGGGCTAACAGCCCTCAACAGCCAGGCTAGCTTGAATCCATTGGCAAATGAGAAAGGGACCCACGTCTGGGCATACACTGCCAACTTAGGCCGAACAAAGCAAGCACAAGGAGATGATGGACTGAGCACTGAAACTTTTCAGACACTCACCCCCAGTCACAGATCTGGGTTGAATGCATCATCGTTTTTTAGCTCACTTCGCCACCTCAGTTCAGACACAGCTATATGCAAATCAGTCTTGACCCTGTGCCTCATGGGAACAGTCCAGCCTGAACTGTCAAGCCATGTCTTCCCTGGGCCGGAAACAAGCATCCTGGGACCGGTTTCGGGCTAACAGCCCTCATCAGCCAGGCTAGTTTGAATTCAGTGGCAAAGTGGGTAAGGGACCCACATCTGGGCATACCCTGCCAACAAAGGGCGAACAAAGCAAACACAAGGAGATGATGAACGGAGTGCTGAAACTTTTCAGGCCCTCACCCCCAGTCACAGATCTGGGTTGAATCCATAATTGTTCTTTAGCTCACTTCGCCACCCCAGTTCAGACACAGCTATATGCAAGTCAATCTTGACCCTGTGCCTCATGGAAACAGTCCAGCCCGATCTGCCAGAAATGTCTTCCCTGGACCGGAAACAAGCATCCTGGGACCGGTTTAGAGCTAACAGCCCTCATCAGCCAGGCTAGCTTGAATCCAGTGGCAAAGTGGGCAAGGGACCCACGTCTGGCCATACCCTGCCAACTTAGGGCGAACAAAGCAAAAACAAGGAGATGATGGATGGAGCACGAAAACTTTTCAGACACTCACACTCACCCCCAGTCACAGATCTGGGTTGAATCCATCATCGTTCTTTAGCTCACTTCGCCACCCCAGTTTAGACACAGCTATATGCAAATCAGTCTTGACCCTGTGCGTTATGGGAACAGTCCAGCCCGAACTGCCAAGCCATGTCTTCCCTGGACCGGAAACAAGCATCCTGGGACCAGTTTCGGGCTAACAGCCCTCATCAGCCAGGCTAGCTTGAATCCAGTGGCAAAGTGAGGAAGGGACCCACGTCTGGGCATACCTTGCCAACATAGGGCGAACAAAGCAAAAACAAGGAGATGATGGACGGAGCGCTGAAACTTTTCAGACACTCACCCCCAGTCACAGATCTGGGTTGAATCCATCATCGTTCTTTAGCTCACTTCGCCACCTCAGTTCAGATACAGCTATATGCAAATCAGTCTTGACCCTGTGCCTCATGGGAACAGTCCAGCCCGAACTGTCAAGCCATGTCTTCGCTGGACCGGAAACAAGCATCCGGGGACCGGTTTCGGGCTAACAACCCTGAACAGCCAGGCTAGCGTGAATCCAGTGGCAAAGTAAGAAAGGGACCCACGTCTGGGCATACCCTGCCAACTTAGGACGAACAATGCAAACACAAGGAGATGATGGACTGAGCTCTGAAACTTTTCAGACACTCACCCCCAGTCACAGATCTGGGTTGAATCCATCATCGTTCTTTAGCTCACTTCGCCACCCCAGTTCAGACACAAATATATGCAAATCAGTCTTGACCCTGTGCCTCATGGGAACAGTCCAGCCCGAACTGCATAGTCATGTCTTCCCTGGACCGGAAACAAGCATCCTGGGACCGGTTTCGGGCTAACAGCCCTCATCAGCCAGGCTAGCTTGAATTCAGTGGCAAAGGGGTAAGGGACCCACATCTGGGCGTACCCTGCCAACATAGGGCGAACAAAGCAAAAACAATGAGATGATGGATGGAGCGCTGAAACTTTTCAGACACTCACACTCACCCCCAGTCACAGATCTGGGTTGAATCTATCATTGTTCTTTAGCTCACTTCGCCACCCCAGTTCAGACACAGCAATATGCAAATCATTCTTGACCCTGTGCCTCATGGAAACAGTCCAGCCCGATCTGCCAGAAATGTCTTCCCTGGACCGGAAACAAGCATCCTGGGACCGGTTTCGGGCTAACAGCCCTCATCAGCCAGGCTAGCTTGAATTCAGTGGCAAAGTGGGTAAGGGACCCACATCTGGGCATACCCTGCCAACATAGGGCGAACAAAGCAAACACAAGGAGATGATGAACGGAGTGCTGAAACTTTTCAGGCACTCACCCCCAGTCACAGATCTGGGTTGAATCCATCATTGTTCTTTAGCTCACTTCGCCACCCCAGTTCAGATACAGCTATATGCAAATCAGTCTTGACCCTGTGCCTCAATGGAACAGTCCAGCCCGAACTACCAAGCCATGTCTTCCCTGGGCCGGAAACAAGCACCCTGGGACCGGTTTCGGGATAACAGCCCTCATCAGTCAGGCTAGCTTGAATCCAGTGGTAAAGTGAGCAAGGGACCCACGTTTGGGCATACCCTACCAACTCAGAACGAACAAAGCAAACACAAGGAGAAGATGGACGGAGCGCTGAAACTTTTCAGACACTCACCCCCAGTCACAGATCTGGGTTGAATCCATCATCATTCTTTAGCTCACTTCGCCACCCCAGTTCAGACACAGCTATATGCAAATCAGTCTTGACCCTGTGCCTCATGGGAACAGTCCAGCCCAAAATGCAAGCCATGTCTTCCCTCGATCGGTTTTGGGCTAACAGCCCTCATCAGCCAGGCTAGCTTGAATCCAGTGGCAAAGTGAGCAAGGGACCCACGTCTGAGCATACCCTGCCAACTTAGGGTGAACAAAGCAAACACAAGGAGATGATAGACGGAGAGCTGAAACTTTTCAGACACTCACCCCCAGTCACAGATCTGGGTTGAATCCATCATCGCTCTTTAGTTCACTTCGCCACCCCAGTTCAGACACAGCTATATGCAAATCAGTCTTGACCCTGTGCCTCATGGGAACAGTCAAGCCCGAACTGCCAAGCCATGTCTTCCCTGGACCGGAAACAAGCATCCTGGGACCGGTTTCGGGCTAACAGCCCTCATCAGCCAGGCTAGCTTGAATTCAGTGGCAAAGTGAGCAAGGGACCCACGTCTGGGCATACCCTGCCAACTTAGGGCGAACAAAGCAAACACAAGAAGATGATGGACGGAGCGCTGATACTTTTCAGACACTCACCCCCAGTCACAGATCTGGGTTGAATCCATCATCGTTCTTTAGCTCACTTTGCCACCCCAGTTCAGACACAGCTATATGCAAATAAGTCTCTACCCTGTGCCTCATGGGAACAGTCCAGCCCAAATTGCCAAGCCATGTCTTCCCTGGACCGGAAACAAGCATCCTGGGACTGGTTTCGGGCTAGCAGCCCTCATCAGCCAGGCTAGCTTGACTCCAGTGGCAAAGTGAGCAAGGGACCCACGTCTGGGCATACCCTGCCAACTTATGGCAAACACAGCAAACTTAAGGAGATGATGGACAGACCGCTGAAACTTTTCAGACACTCACCCCCAGTCACAGATCTGGGTTGAATCCATCATCGTTCTTTAGATCACTTCGCCACCCCAGTTCAGATACAGCTATATGCAAATCAGCCTTGACCCTGTGCCTCAAGGGAACTGTCCAGCCCGAACTGCCAAGCCATGTCTTCCCTGGACCGGAAACAAGCATCCTGGGACTGGTTTTGGGCTAACAGCCCTCATCAGCCAGGCTAGCTTGAATCCAGTGGCAAAGTGAGCAAAGGACCCACGTCTGGACATACCCTGCCAACTTAGGGCGAACAAAGCAAACACAAGGAGATCATGGACGGAGCGCTGAAACTTTTCAGACACTCACCCCTAGTCACAGATCTGGGTTGAATCCATCATCGTTCTTTAGCTCACTTCGCCACCCCAGTTCAGACACAGCTATATGCAAGTCTTGATCCTGTGCCTCATGGGAACAGTCCAGCCCGAACTGCCAAGCCATGTCTTCCCTGGACCGGAAACAAGCATCCTGGGACCACTTTCGGGCCAACAGCCCTCAACAGCCAGGCTAGCTTGAATCCGGTGGCAAAGTGAGAAAGGGACCCACATCTGGGCATACCCTGCCAACTTAGGCCAGACAAAGCAAACACAAGGAGATGATGGACTGAGCGCTGAAACTTTTCAGACACTCACCCCCAGTCACAGATCTGGGTTGAATCCATCATCGTTCTTTAGCTCACTTCGCCACCCCAGTTCAGACACAGCTATATGCAAATCAATCTTGATCATGTGCCTCATGGGAACAGTCCAGCCCGAACTGCCAAGCCATGTCTTCCCTGGACCGGAAACAAGCATCCTGGGACCACTTTCGGGCTAACAGCCCTCAACAGCCAGGCTAGCTTGAATCCGGTGGCAAAGTGAGAAAGGGACCCACATCTGGGCATACCCTGCCAACTTAGGCCAGACAAAGCAAACACAAGGAGATGATGGACTGAGCGCTGAAACTTTTCAGACACTCACCCCAGTCACAGATCTGGGTTGAATCTATCATCGTTTTTTAGCTCACTTCGCCACCCCAGTTCAGACACAGCTATATGCAAATCAGTCTTGACCCTGTGCCTCATGGGAACAGTCCAGCCTGAACTGCCAAGCCATGTCTTCCCTGGACCGGAAACAAGCATCCTGGGACCCGTTTCGGGCTAACAGCCCTCATCAGCCAGGCTAGCTTGAATCCAGTGGCAAAGTGAGCAAGGGACTCACGTCTGGGCATACCCTGCCAAATTAGGGCGAACAAAGCAAACACAAGGAGATGATGGACGGAGCGCTGAAACTTTTCAGACACTCACCCCCAGTCACAGATCTGGGTTGAATCCATCATCGTTCTTTAGCTCACTTCGCCACCCTAGTTCAGACACAGCTATATGCAAATCAGTCTTGACCCTGTGCCTCATGGGAACAGTCCAGCCCGAACTGCCAAGCCATGTCTTCCCTGGACCGGAAACAAGCATCCTGGGACCAGTTTCGGGCTAACTGCCCGTAACAGCCAGGATAGCTTGAATCCAGTGGCAAACTGAGCAAGGGACCAACGTCTGGGCATACCCTGCCAACTTAGGCCGAACAAAGCAAACACAAGGAGATGATGGACTGAGCGCTGAAACTTTCAGACACTCACCCCCAGTCACAGATCTGGGTTGAATCCATCATCGTTCTTTAGCTCACTTCGCCACCCCAGTTCAGACACAGCTATATGCAAATCAGTCTTGACCCTGTGCCTCATGGGAACAGTTCAGCCCGAACTACCAAGCCATGTCTTCCCTGGACCGGAAACAAGCATCCTGGGACCGGTTTCGGGATAACAGCCCTCATCAGCCAGGCTAGCTTGAATCCAGTGGCAAAGTGAGCAAGGGACCCATGTTTGGGCATACCCTGCCAACTTAGGGCGAACAAAGCAAACACAAGGAGAAGATGGACGGAGCGCTGAAACTTTTCAGACACTCACCCACAGTCACATATATGGGTTGAATCCATCATCGTTCTTTACCTCACTTCGCCACCCCACTTCAGACACAGCTATATGCAAATCAGTCTTGACGCTGTGCCTCATGGGAACAGTCCAGCCCGAACTACCAAGCCATGTCTTCCCTGGACCGGAAACAAGCATCCTAGGACCGGTTTTGGACTAACAGCCCTCATCAGCCAGGCTAGCTTGAATCCAGTGGCAAAGTGAGCAAGGGACCCACGTCTGGGCATACCCTGCCAACTTAGGGCGAACAAAGCAAACACAAGGAGATGATGGACGGAGCGCTGAAACTTTTCAGACACTCACTCCCAGTCACAGATCTGGGTTGAATCCATCATCGTTCTTTAGCTCACTTCGCCACCCCAGTTCAGACACAGCTATATGCAAATCAGTCTTGACCCTGTGCCTCATGGGAACAGTTCAGCCCGAACTGCTAAGCCATGTCTTCCCTGGACTGGAAACAAGCATCCTGGGACCAGTTTCGGGCTAACAGCCCTCAACAGCCAGGCTAGCTTGAATCCAGTGGCAAATGAGAAAGGGACCCACGTCTGGGCATACACTGCCAACTTAGGCCGAACAAAGCAAGCACAAGGAGATGATGGACTGAGCGCTGAAACTTTTCAGACACTCACCCCCAGTCACAGATCTGGGTTGAATGCATCATCGTTTTTTAGCTCACTTCGCCACCCCAGTTCAGACACAGCTATATGCAAATCAGTCTTGACCCTGTGCCTCATGGGAACAGTCCAGCCCGAACTGTCAAGCCATGTCTTCCCTGGGCCGGAAACAAGCATCCTGGGACCGGTTTCGGGCTAACAGCCCTCATCAGCCAGGCTAGCTTGAATTCAGTGGCAAAGTGGGTAAGGGACCCACATCTGGGCATACCCTGCCAACAAAGGGCGAACAAAGCAAACACAAGGAGATGATGAACGGAGTGCTGAAACTTTTCAGGCCCTCACCCCCAGTCACAGATCTGGGTTGAATCCATCATTGTTCTTTAGCTCACTTCGCCACCCCAGTTCAGACACAGCTATATGCAAGTCAATCTTGACCCTGTGCCTCATGGAAACAGTCCAGCCCGAACTGCTAAGCCATGTCTTCCCTGGACCGGAAACAAGCATCCTGGGACCGGTTTAGAGCTAACAGCCCTCATCAGCCAGGCTAGCTTGAATCCAGTGGCAAAGTGGGCAAGGGACCCACGTCTGGCCATACCCTGCCAACTTAGGGCGAACAAAGCAAAAACAAGGAGATGATGGATGGAGCGCTGAAGCTTTTCAGACACTCACACTCACCCCCAGTCACAGATCTGGGTTGAATCCATCATCGTTCTTTAGCTCACTTCGCCACCCCAGTTCAGATACAGCTATATGCAAATCAGTCTTGACCCTGTGCCTCATGGGAACAGTCCAGCCCGAACTGTCAAGCCATGTCTTCGCTGGACCGGAAACAAGCATCCGGGGACCGGTTTCGGGCTAACAACCCTGAACAGCCAGGCTAGCGTGAATCCAGTGGCAAAGTAAGAAAGGGAGCCACGTCTGGGCATACCCTGCCAACTTAGGACGAACAATGCAAACACAAGGAGATGATGGACTGAGCTCTGAAACTTTTCAGACACTCACCCCCAGTCACAGATCTGGGTTGAATCCATCATCGTTCTTTAGCTCACTTCGCCACCCCAGTTCAGACACAGCTATATGCAAATCAGTCTTGACCCTGTGCCTCATGGGAACAGTCCCGCCCGAACTGCATAGTCATGTCTTCCCTGGACCGAAACAAGCATCCTGGGACCGGTTTCGGGCTAACAGCCCTCATCAGCCAGGCTAGCTTGAATTCAGTGGCAAAGTGGGTAAGGGACCCACATCTGGGCGTACCCTGCTAACATAGGGCGAACAAAGCAAAAACAATGAGATGATGGATGGAGCGCTGAAACTTTTCAGACACTCACACTCACCCCCAGTCACAGATCTGGGTTGAATCCATCATTGTTCTTTAGCTCACTTCGCCACCCCAGTTCAGACACAGCAATATGCAAATCATTCTTGACCCTGTGCCTCATGGAAACAGTCCAGCCCGATCTGCCAGAAATGTCTTCCCTGGACCGGAAACAAGCATCCTGGGACCGGTTTCGGGCTAACAGCCCTCATCAGCCAGGCTAGCTTGAATTCAGTGGCAAAGTGGGTAAGGGACCCACATCTGGGCATACCCTGCCAACATAGGGCGAACAAAGCAAACACAAGGAGATGATGAACGGAGTGCTGAAACTTTTCAGGCACTCACCCCCAGTCACAGATCTGGGTTGAATCCATCATTGTTCTTTAGCTCACTTCGCCACCCCAGTTCAGATACAGCTATATGCAAATCAGTCTTGACCCTGTGCCTCAATGGAACAGTCCAGCCCGAACTACCAAGCCATGTCTTCCCTGGGCCGGAAACAAGCACCCTGGGACCGGTTTCGGAATAACAGCCCTCATCAGTCAGGCTAGCTTGAATCCAGTGGCAAAGTGAGCAAGGGACCCACGTTTGGGCATACCCTACCAACTCAGAACGAACAAAGCAAACACAAGGAGAAGATGGACGGAGCGCTGAAACTTTTCAGACACTCACCCCCAGTCACAGATCTGGGTTGAATCCATCATCGTTCTTTAGCTCACTTCGCCACCCCAGTTCAGACACAGCTATATGCAAATCAGTCTCTACCCTGTGCCTCATGGGAACAGTCCAGCCAAAATTGCCAAGCCATGTCTTCCCTGGACCGGAAACAAGCATCCTGGGACTGGTTTTGGGCTAACAGCCCTCATCAGCCAGGCTAGCTTGACTCCAGTGGCAAAGTGAGCAAGGGACCCACGTCTGGGCATACCCTGCCAACTTATGGCAAACACAGCAAACTTAAGGAGATGATGGACAGACCGCTGAAACTTTTCAGACACTCACCCCCAGTCACAGATCTGGGTTGAATCCATCATCGTTCTTTAGATCACTTCGCCACCCCAGTTCAGATACAGCTATATGCAAATCAGTCTTGACCCTGTGCCTCAAGGGAACTGTCCAGCCCGAACTGCCAAGCCATGTCTTCCCTGGACCGGAAACAAGCATCCTGGGACTGGTTTTGGGCTAACAGCCCTCATCAGCCAGGCTAGCTTGAATCCAGTGGCAAAGTGAGCAAGGGACCCACGTCTGGGCAAACCCTGCCAACTTAGGGCGAACAAAGCAAACACAAGGAGATGATGGACGGAGCGCTGAAACTTTTCAGACACTCACCCCCAGTCACAGATCTGGGTTGAATCCATCATCATTCTTTAGCTCACTTCGCCACCCCAGTTCAGACATAGCTATATGCAAAGCAGTCTTGACCCTTTGCCTCATGTGAACAGTCCAGCCCGAACTGCAAGCCATGTCTTCCCTCGATCGGTTGTGGGCTAACAGCCCTCATCAGCCAGGCTAGCTTGATTCCAGTGGCAAAGTGAGCAAGGGACCCATGTCTGGGTATACCCTGCCAACTTAGGGCGAACAAAGCAAACACAAGGAGATGATGGACGGAGCGCTGAAACTTTTCAGACACTCACCCTCAGTCACAGATCTGGGTTGAATCCATCATCGTTCTTTAGCTCACTTCACCTCCCCAGTTCAGATACAGCTATATGCAAATCAGTCTTGACCCTGTGCCTCATGGGAACAGTCCAGCCCGAACTGTCAAGCCATGTCTTCGCTGGACTGGAAACAAGCATCCTGAGACCGGTTTCGGGCTAACAGCCCTCATCAGCCAGGCTAGCTTGAATCCAGTGGCAAAGTGAGCAAGGGACCCACGTCTGGGCATACCCTGCCAACTTATGGCAAACACAGCAAACTTAAGGAGATGATGGACAGACCGCTGAAACTTTTCAGACACTCACCCCCAGTCACAGATCTGGGTTGAATCCATCATCGTTCTTTAGATCACTTCGCCACCCCAGTTCAGATACAGCTATATGCAAATCAGTCTTGACCCTGTGCCTCAAGGGAACTGTCCAGCCCGAACTGCCAAGCCATGTCTTCCCTGGACCGGAAACAAGCATCCTGGGACTGGTTTTGGGCTAACAGCCCTCATCAGCCAGGCTAGCTTGAATCCAGTGGCAAAGTGAGCAAGGGACCCACGTCTGGGCATACCCTGCCAACTTATGGCAAACACAGCAAACTTAAGGAGATGATGGACAGACCGCTGAAACTTTTCAGACACTCACCCCCAGTCACAGATCTGGGTTGAATCCATCATCGTTCTTTAGCTCACTTCGCCACTCCAGTTCAGACACAGCTATATGCAAATCAGTCTTGACCCTGTGCCTCATGGGAACAGTCCAGCCCGAACTGCAAGCCATGTCTTCCCTCGATCGGTTGTGGGCTAACAGCCCTCATCAGCCAGGCTTGCTTGATTCCAGTGGCAAAGTGAGCAAGGGACCCATGTCTGGGCATACCCTGCCAACTTAGGGCGAACAAAGCAAACACAAGGAGATGATGGACAGAGCGCTGAAACTTTTCAGACACTCACCCTCAGTCACAGATCTGGGTTGAATCCATCATCGTTCTTTAGATCACTTCGCCACCCCAGTTCAGATACAGCTATATGCAAATCAGTCTTGACCCTGTGCCTCAAGGGAACTGTCCAGCCCGAACTGCCAAGCCATGTCTTCCCTGGACCAGAAACAAGCATCCTGGGACTGGTTTTGGGCTAACAGCCCTCATCAGCCAGGCTAGCTTGAATCCAGTGGCAAAGTGAGCAAGGGACCCACGTCTGGGCATACCCTGCCAACTTAGGGCGAACAAAGCAAACACAAGGAGATGATGGACGGAGCGCTGAAACTTTTCATACACTCACCCCCAGTCACAGATCTGGGTTGAATCCATCATCGTTCTTTAGCTCACTTCACCTCCCCAGTTCAGATACAGCTATATGCAAATCAGTCTTGACCCTGTGCCTCATGGGAACAGTCCAGCCCGAACTGCAAGCCATGTCTTCCCTCGATCGGTTGTGGGCTAACAGCCCTCATCAGCCAGGCTTGCTTGATTCCAGTGGCAAAGTGAGCAAGGGACCCATGTCTGGGCATACCCTGCCAACTTAGGGCGAACAAAGCAAACACAAGGAGATGATGGACAAAGCGCTGAAACTTTTCAGACACTCACCCTCAGTCACAGATCTGGGTTGAATCCATCATCGTTCTTTAGCTCACTTTACCTCCCCAGTTCAGATACAGCTATATGCAAATCAGTCTTGACCCTGTGCCTCATGGGAACAGTCCAGCCCGAACTGTCAAGCCATGTCTTCGCTGGACTGGAAACAAGCATCCTGAGACCGGTTTCGGGCTAACAGCCCTCATCAGCCAGGCTAGCTTGAATCCAGTGGCAAAGTGAGCAAGGGACCCACGTCTGAGCATACCCTGCCAACTTAGGGCGAACAAAGCAAACACAAGGAGATGATGGACGGACTGCTGATACTTTTCAGACACTCACCCCCAGTCACAGATCTGGGTTGAATCCATCATCGTTCTTTAGCTCACTTCGCCACCCCAGTTCAGATAAAGCTATATGCAAATCAGTCTTGACCCTGTGCCTCAAGGGAACTGTCCAGCCCGAATTGCCAAGCCATGTCTTACCTGGACCGGAAACAAGCATCCTGGGACTGGTTTTGGGCTAACAGCCCTCATCAGCCAGGCTAGCTTGAATCCAGTGGCAAAGTGAGCAAGGGACCCACGTCTGGGCATACCCTGCCAACTTAGGGCGAACAAAGCAAACACAAGGAGATGATGGACGGAGCGCTGAAACTTTTCAGACACTCACCCCCAGTCACAGATCTGGGTTGAATCCATCATCGTTCTTTAGCTCACTTCGCCACCCTGGTTCAGACACAGCTATATGCAAATCAGTCTTGACCCTGTGCCTCATGGGAACAGTCCAGCCCAAACTGCCAAGCCATGTCTTCCCTGGACCGGAAACAGGCATCCTGGGACCGGTTTCGGGCTAACAGCCCTCATCAGCCAGGCTAGCTTGAATCCAGTGGCAAAGTGAGGAAGGGACCCACGTCTGGGCATACCCTACCAACTTAGGGCGAACAAAGCAAACACAAGGAGATGATGGACGGAGCGCTGATACTTTTCAGACACTCACCCTCAGTCACAGATCTGGATTGCATCCATAATCGTTCTTTAGCTCACTTTGCCACCCCAGTTCAGACACAGCTATATGCAAATCAGTCTTGACCCTGTGCCTCATAGGAACAGTCCAGCCCGAACTGCCAAGCCATGTCTTCCCTGGACCAGAAACAAGCATCCTGGGACCGGTTTCAGGCTAACAGCCCTCATCAGCCAGGCTAGCTTGAATCCAGTGGTAAAGTGAGCAAGGGACTCACGTCTGGGCATACCCTGCCAACTTAGGACGAACAAAGCGAACACAAGGAGATGATGGACGGAGCGCTGAAACTTTTCAGACACTCACCCCCAGTCACAGATCTGGGTTGAATCCATCATCGTTCTTTAGCTCACTTTACCACCCCAGTTCAGACACAGCTATATGCAAATAAGTCTCTACCCTGTGCCTCATGGGAACAGTCCAGCCCAAATTGCCAAGCCATGTTTTCCCTGGGCCGGAACCAAGCATCCTGGGACTGGTTTCGGGCAAACAGCCCTCATCAGCCAGGCTAGCTTGAATCCAGTGGCAAAGTGAGCAAGGGACCCACGTCTGGGCATACCCTGCCAACTTAGGGCGAAGAAAGCAAACACAAGAAGATGATGGACGGAGCGCTGATACTTTTCAGACACTCACCCCCAGTCACAGATCTGGGTTGAATCCATCATCGTTCTTTAGCTCACTTCGCCACCCCAGTTCAGACACAGCTATATGCAAATCAGTCTTGACCCTGTGCCTCATGGGAACAGTCCAGCCCAAAATGCAAGCCATGTCTTCCCTCGATCGGTTTTGGGCTAACAGCCCTCATCAGCCAGGCTAGCTTGAATCCAGTGGCAAAGAGAGCAAGGGACCCACGTTTGGGCATACCCTACCAACTCAGAACGAACAAAGCAAACACAAGGAGAAGATGGACGGAGCGCTGAAACTTTTCAGACACTCACCCCCAGTCACAGATCTGGGTTGAATCCATCATCGTTCTTTAGCTCACTTCGCCACCCCAGTTCAGACACAGCTATATGCAAATCAGTCTTGACCCTGTGCCTCATGGGAACAGTCCAGCCCAAAATGCAAGCCATGTCTTCCCTCGATCGGTTTTGGGCTAACAGCCCTCATCAGCCAGGCTAGCTTGAATCCAGTGGCAAAGTGAGCAAGGGACCCACGTCTGGGCATACCCTGCCAACTTATGGCAAACACAGCAAACTTAAGGAGATGATGGACAGACCGCTGAAACTTTTCAGACACTCACCCCCAGTCACAGATCTGGGTTGAATCCATCATCGTTCTTTAGATCACTTCGCCACCCCAGTTCAGATACAGCTATATGCAAATCAGTCTTGACCCTGTGCCTCAAGGGAACTGTCCAGCCCGAACTGCCAAGCCATGTCTTCCCTGGACCGGAAACAAGCATCCTGGGACTGGTTTTGGGCTAACAGCCCTCAGCCAGGCTAGCTTGAATCCAGTGGCAAAGTGAGCAAGGGACCCACGTCTGGGCATACCCTGCCAACTTATGGCAAACACAGCAAACTTAAGGAGATGATGGACAGACCGCTGAAACTTTTCAGACACTCACCCCCAGTCACAGATCTGGGTTGAATCCATCATCGTTCTTTAGCTCACTTCGCCACTCCAGTTCAGACACAGCTATATGCAAATCAGTCTTGACCCTGTGCCTCATGGGAACAGTCCAGCCCGAACTGCAAGCCATGTCTTCCCTCGATCGGTTGTGGGCTAACAGCCCTCATCAGCCAGGCTTGCTTGATTCCAGTGGCAAAGTGAGCAAGGGACCCATGTCTGGGCATACCCTGCCAACTTAGGGCGAACAAAGCAAACACAAGGAGATGATGGACAGAGCGCTGAAACTTTTCAGACACTCACCCTCAGTCACAGATCTGGGTTGAATCCATCATCGTTCTTTAGCTCACTTCACCTCCCCAGTTCAGATACAGCTATATGCAAATCAGTCTTGACCCTGTGCCTCATGGGAACAGTCCAGCCCGAACTGTCAAGCCATGTCTTCGCTGGACTGGAAACAAGCATCCTGAGACCGGTTTCGGGCTAACAGTCCTCATCAGCCAGGCTAGCTTGAATCCAGTGGCAAAGTGAGCAAGGGACCCACGTCTGAGCATACCCTGCCAACTTAGGGCGAACAAAGCAAACACAAGGAGATGATGGACGGAGAGCTGAAACTTTTCAGACACTCACCCCCAGTCACAGATCTGGGTTGAATCCATCATCGCTCTTTAGTTCACTTCGCCACCCCAGTTCAGACACAGCTATATGCAAATCAGTCTTGACCCTGTGCCTCATGGGAACAGTCAAGCCTGAACTGCCAAGCCATGTCTTCCCTGGACCGGAAACAAGCATCCTGGGACCGGTTTCGGGCTAACAGCCCTGAACAGCCAGGCTAGCTTGAATCCAGTGGCAAAGTGAGCAAAGGACCCACGTCTGGGCATACCCTGCCAACTTAGGGCGAAGAAAGCAAACACAAGAAGATGATGGACGGAGCGCTGATACTTTTCAGACACTCACCCCCAGTCACAGATCTGGGTTGAATCCATCATTGTTCTTTAGCTCACTTTGCCACCCCAGTTCAGACACTGCTATATGCAAATCAGTCTTGACCCTGTGCCTCATAGGAACAGTCCAGCCCGAACTGCCAAGCCATGTCTTCCCTGGACCAGAAACAAGCATCCTGGGACCGGTTTCAGGCTAACAGCCCTCATCAGCCAGGCTAGCTTGAATCCAGTGGTAAAGTGAGCAAGGGACTCACGTCTGGGCATACCCTGCCAACTTAGGACGAACAAAGCGAACACAAGGAGATGATGGACGGAGCGCTGAAACTTTTCAGACACTCACCCCCAGTCACAGATCTGGGTTGAATCCATCATCGTTCTTTAGCTCACTTTACCACCCCAGTTCAGACACAGCTATATGCAAATCAGTCTCTACCCTGTGCCTCATGGGAACAGTCCAGCCCAAACTGCCAAGCCATGTTTTCCCTGGGCCGGAACCAAGCATCCTGGGACTGGTTTCGGACAAACAGCCCTCATCAGCCAGGCTAGCTTGAATCCAGTGGTAAAGTGAGCAAGGGACTCACGTCTGGGCATACCCTGCCAACTTAGGACGAACAAAGCGAACACAAGGAGATGATGGACGGAGCGCTGAAACTTTTCAGACACTCACCCCCAGTCACAGATCTGGGTTGAACCCATCATCGTTCTTTAGCTCACTTTACCACCCCAGTTCAGACACAGCTATATGCAGATAAGTCTCTACCCTGTGCCTCATGGGAACAGTCCAGCCCAAATTGCCAAGCCATGTTTTCCCTGGGCCGGAACCAAGCATCCTGGGACTGGTTTCGGGCAAACAGCCCTCATCAGCCAGGCTAGCTTGAATCCAGTGGCAAAGTGAGCAAGGGACCCACGTCTGGGCATACCTTGCCAACTTAGGGCGAAGAAAGCAAACACAAGAAGATGATGGACGGAGCGCTGATACTTTTCAGACACTCACCCCCATTCACAGATCTGGGTTGAATCCATCATCGTTCTTTAGCTCACTTCGCCACCCCAGTTCAGACACAGCTATATGCAAATCAGTCTTGACCCTGTGCCTCATGGGAACAGTCCAGCCCAAAATGCAAGCCATGTCTTCCCTCGATCGGTTTTGGGCTAACAGCCCTCATCAGCCAGGCTAGCTTGAATCCAGTGGCAAAGTGAGCAAGGGACCCACGTCTGGGCATACCCTGCCAACTTAGGGCAAACACAGCAAACATAAGGAGATGATGGACGGACCGCTGAAACGTTTCAGACACTCATCCCCAGTCACTGATCTGGGTTGAATCCATCATCGTTCTTTAGCTCACTTCGCCACCCCAGTTCAGATACAGCTATATGCAAATCAGTCGTGACCCTGTGCCTCAAGGGAACTGTCCAGCCCGAACTGCCAAGCCATGTCTTCCCTGGACCGGAAACAAGCATCCTGGGACTGGTTTCGGGCTAACAGCCCTCATCAGCCAGGCTAGCTTGAATCCAGTGTTACAGCAAACAAATGATGGACTGAATGCTGACAATGCAAACATTCTCCCCCAGTCAAAAGATCTGGGTTAAATCCATCGTTCTTTTGCCCACTACGCCACCCCAGTTTGGACCCAGCCATATGCAAATCCGTCTCGTGCTCTCCATGCCACTGGAGTCAAGCTATCCTGGCTGATGAGGGCTGAAAGCCCGAAACCGGTCCTAGGATGCTTGTTTCCAGTCCAGGGAGGACCTGGCCTGGCAGTTCGGGCTGGACTGTTCCTATTGGGTGCAGGGTCAAGACTGATTTGCATATGGCTAAGTCCAAACTGGAATGGCATGGTGAGCAAAAAAACGATGGATTCAGGCCCAGATCTTTGTACTGGGGTGAATGTATGACATTGTTCTGCATTCTGTCCATCAATTGTTTTTGCATTTGTCACCCCGAGTGGGACGGGTATGCCCCGACGTGGGTCCCGTCCTCTCCATGCCACTGGAGTCAAGCTATCCTGGCTGATGAGGGCTGAAAGCCCGAAACCGGTCCTAGGATGCTTGTTTCCAGTCCAGGGAGGACCTGGCCTGGCAGTTCGGGCTGGACTGTTCCCATTGGGCCTTAGTCAAAAAGAACCCCCTTTGGGTCAGTTCACATGCATAAAACCAAACTAGCACAAGGCACCCTATGTCACCAGTGTACAGACAATGAACAAAGGAATAAAAAAACCAAGTAACGAATGCAAATATGAATATACAAATTTAATTGACAAATATATACATTTCAATATGCAAAATAAACTAAAAATAATAATAATCAGAGTTACATTTGAAAATTCATCCAAAAACCCAATGAAATCCAATATGGGTAATATAATTAAAAAACATACATACGAATAACAAAAGAAATAGACATAAACAATGGGAGAACAGGCAGGAAAATAATTCCTATTCGCAGGAAGAACTACACAATCCCAGATAGATCAGTTGTTGTTTTATATAAAAAATGTCAATTTAAACAGTTGTCCACATTGATTTACAGTAGGCCTTCCTTTATTAGTGCATCGACGCGTTTCGGTGGGCACTATATTTTGACCATCACCTTCTTCAGGAAAGAACAATAACTCCCACACTTCAAAAACAGATTCTGTAAAAAACACAAAAAATAACAACATGCGATTATTAAAACCACTTGTCATTTTATCCCCCCGTTCAAGAGACGTCAGAAACACAGGTGACATTGAGAGTTACCACATTCATTCCACACCAACACTCATCTCAGTCTTTTTTTAGAAAACAAAGCGCTATACAGTCACTAAGAAATGTAAAAGACAAATACCTTGATATTATTAAAGAATTGGACTGGATCAGCCTCAATTCAAACCTAAAGGGACACACGAGTTGCACTTTATCTTGCTCCTATTTGTCTCTGTAATACAATGTCCAGATATATTCATCAGACATATAGATGCCATTAATTAGGTCAACATATTACGCTTAAAAAAGATCAAAGTCGCATCTTTCAATAAATACCTTAACTGTAATATCGGCACCAATACCCAAGCACGGCTTGCTTCAGGCATCTATATACGTTCAAATAGCGTCCAAATGGATAAAAATTATCGTCAATACCTGTTTGGAAAAAGGCAATCTTTACTATTTATGTCAAAAAGCCATGACTTTATTTCTTAAACATAGTATGTTATGTAGTTTACCTCCAATTGTATGGCCCGAGTGTAAAACGATAACGGCTATATCTCCTCTAAAATCCAATCATTCTATAAGGGCTATGGAGTTCTCATCCGTGGTGCTCACATCCACAAGTCCAGTCAAGAAATTTAAATATGGCAATCCGCTTTCAATTTCTGAAAAATGCCAATAGAGACACTTTAAATACCGTATAAACACTATGCAATTAGACGCATAAATAGTTGAGGAAGCTATATCCTTATAAAAGTAAGGATCCCCGCATTCAATCTAACAATTCATGAATAATTAACTCTGTACCGATGGAGGCTGAAAGCTGACCGGGACAATTAGAATATTTAGCAAATGGACACATATAGCTACAAAAAGCTCATAAAATAGTCCCCACGTTTACTATGTAAGTCCTACAAAAATCGCCTAGTACTATAAAGGACTAACTATAGTCATTGCCTCTTATCACACCATAAAAAAGGATAAAAATCAATGAAAAAAACCCCGGAAAAAAAGAAAATCGGGAGCATCCCGCTTCTAAACTAACAAGAAGGATCCTGCTATCAAGCTAAAGAGCCCATACTGAAAAAGTACTTCCTATGGTGTACCTGTATGATGTCGAGCGGCAAACGGGGTATCCTCCTCCGTCAGTGAGTGGAATCAGAATGCCGAGACATGCCATTTTTAACCCTACCCCTGCTTAATCACGTAACTCAATCACATCAAAAGGTATCAGCTGTTCATATCACATGGTCAAACATCTTCAAAACGGCCGCCATCTTAGAATGGTAAGCCATACATAGGCTTTACCTATATTATTATCTGGCGGTCAGAACAACTACCCTAAACTTTAAAAACATTTTTATTTGTTTTGTTATGTTTTATTATAATATATAAACAATTCAAAAAACATCAATTTTAAACTTAGGGCCCTATCAATACATATGGTCTAGGCTACCCAACATCACGAGATCGCTATGGTCAGCACGGCCGCCATCTTATACAACATATTGCCAAGAAATGTCAAAATCACACCCGATATTTAAGTATGACACTATTGATTTTTGTGCCTAGATCCGAAGGAATAGTCATATATTTATACTGTCCGGTTTCATTTAGTCCGATCGAAACAAACCTATTTGTACATGAAAGATTCTTTTTAAAGAGATTGTTAAGGGGATATCTCCACCTAGTGGTCAAATTTAATATTATCAAATAAACACCGCATTCGATTCCGGCTGATTTATTTATTATAAGATGATTCTATGTAATCCGTCTAATTTATTAAGACATAACAAAAAAAGAAAAAAAGTTTTAAATTTAGAGGAAAAAATCTTTTTAGAAAGAACTACTAACTTTTACCTAACATCTCAATTCATTTAGTTATTATTTATTTTTTATATAGAAAAAGGACATCAAACACATTAAAGATCCCTATACACAGAGGTTAGATTGATTGAAACAGAAATTGTGATATTATCAGATCGCCCCTATTAGCCGATCCCACTCTTCCCTAGAATTTAAACCGTCACGTACAGTATTAAGGTATGAAATGTACCACTGTTCACGTGCTTTCCGTTTCAACGTGATATTACCACCTCTCTTCCCTATGGTAACCTTTTCCAGAATGAACCATGAAAAATCATTTTCTCCATGGTCCTGTTCAAGAAAATGGGTAACCAAGGGGGCATTAATCTTTCTTGTTTTGATAGCTGACCTATGTTCCTGTAGTCTAACACGCAATCTCTACCTGTCTCTCCTACGTAACCCTTGCCACATGGGCAACGTAGGAGGTAGATCACATTTTTGCTTCTGCAGTTGTTAAGTGTTCTAGATTTAATACTGCATCCATTATGATTAATCTCTTTAGTTTGTTTACATAAGGTACACACACTGCAAGTGCCACACTTAACATTTCCAATTGCAGGCAGATTTCCAATGGTTCTCTGAGAGTTATGAGGTTCATCTCGATAAGTGTGTACTAACACATCTCTAAGATTTTTATTCTTCTTAAAAAAGAATAGAGGTTTATCTAATTTTAGTTCTTCATGATTTAATATGTGCCAGTTGGGTGTAGGGTCAAGACTGATTTGCATATGGCTGGGTCCAAACTGGAATGGCATGGTGAGCAAAAAAACGATGGATTTAGGCCCAAATCTTTGTACTGGGGTGAATGTATGACATTGTTCTGCATTCTTTCCATCAATTGTTGTTTTTGAATCCAGTGGCAAAGTGAGCAAGGGACCCACGTCTGGGCATACCCTGCCAACTTAGGGCGAACAAAGCAAACACAAGGAGATGATGGACGGAGCGCTGAAACCTTTCAGACAATCACCCCCAGTCACAGATCTTGGTTGAATCCATCATCGTTCTTTAGCCCACTTCGCCACCCTAGTTCAGACACAGCTGTATGCAAATCAGTCTTGACCCTATGCCTCATGGGAACAGTCCAGCCCGAACTGCCAAGCCATGTCTTCCCTGGACCGGAAACAGGCATCCTGGGACCGGTTTCGGGCTAACAGCCCTCATCAGCCAGGCTAGCTTGAATCCAGTGGCAAAGTGAGGAAGGGACCCATGTCTGGGCATACCCTACCAACTTAGGGCGAACAAAGCAAACACAAGGAGATGATGGACGGAGCGCTGAAACTTTTCAGACACTCACCCCCAGTCACAGATCTGGGTTGAATCCATCATCATTCTGTAGCTCACTTCGCCACCCCAGTTCAGACACAGCTGTATGCAAATCAGTCTTGACCCTGTGCCTCATGGGAACAGTCCAGCCCGAACTGCCAAGCCATGTCTTCCCTGTACCGGAAACAAGCATCCTGGGACCGGTTTCGGGATAACAGCCCTCATCAGCCAGGCTAGCTTGAATCCAGTGGCAAAGTGAGCAAGGGACCCACGTCTGGGCATACCCTGCCAACTTAGGGCGAACAAAGCAAACACAAGGAGATGATGGACGGAGCGCTGAAACTTTTCACACAATCACCCCCAGTCACAGATCTTGGTTGAATCCATCATCGTTCTTTAGCTCACTTCGCCACCCTAGTTCAGACACAGCTGTATGCAAATCAGTCTTGACCCTATGCCTCATGGGAACAGTCCAGCCCGAACTGCCAAGCCATGTCTTCCCTGGACCGGAAACAGGCATCCTGGGACCGGTTTCGGGCTAACAGCCCTCATCAGCCAGGCTAGCTTGAATCCAGTGGCAAAGTGAGGAAGGGACCCACGTCTGGGCATACCCTACCAACTTAGGGCGAACAAAGTAAACACAAGGAGATGATGGACGGAGCGCTGAAACTTTTCAGACACTCACCGTCAGTCACAGATCTGAATCTTTTAAGAGTAATAATAACGCCAGCAATTTAGTCAAATACTCTAAGCAAGGCACGGATATTTCTACCCCCAAAATTGGTTTCTGCTTTTTACCTCCCTCAGCAGAACAAATCAGCTTGGCGGTAAAGAACATCAGGTCCGGGGGTCCAACTGACCCTTGTCCCCCTAAAGTGATGCACTTATTCTCAGAAATACTAAGCGAACAACTAACTTTTGTGTTCACTGAGATAATTCAGTCAAGTAACTTCCCAGACACATGGAAAACAGCGTCAGTGCTCCCACTTTTAAAAAAAAAAGCCAATCTGGATCCAAAACAACCCAGCAGCTACCGGCCAATATCCAGAATCCCATTCCCAGCCAAAGTTTTTGAAAAACTGCTTAATAACCAATTGACAGAATTCATAGCATCTAAAAACTTTTTAGACCAATCACAATATGGTTTCAGGGAAGAGCACGGAAACTGCATTGGTTATGGCAGCAGAGGAACTCAGGAGTATATTAGACGCAGGAGGGAAGGCCGCCTTGATTCTATTGGATCTCTCGGCGGCCTTCGACACTGTGAACCACGAGATAGTCTGTGCTCGTCTAGCAGAATTGGGGCTTCAAGACTCTGCACTCACGTTGATTCAATCTTTTCTAAGAGACAGATCCTTCTCGGTCAAATTGGGAGATTTTACATCCAAATCTTTTAAATCTCCTTGTGGAGTACCTCAGGGCTCCTCCCTGAGCCCCACGCTTTTTAATGTTTATGTTGCTCCGCTGGCAGAGATTATCAGGCAGTGTGGGTTTCTTCCGGTATCGTATGCTGATGACACCCAAATAGTGGTGTCAGTCGCAGGCAATATGGAGGAAACAGCTGAGCGATTCAATGACTGCATGACGCAGGTAGATCATTGGATGCAGCTAAACTGCCTGAAGCTGAACGGTGACAAAACCGAAGTTATGCTGTTGGGATCAAAGACAGACTTTTGGTCTCCCAATTGGTGGCCGGCCAGTTTGGGCGACTGCCCAAAACCAGTGGGCAAGGTTAAAAATCTGGGAGTCACATTTGATAACAAACTGACTTTTGAAGCACAGATAAATAACCTCTCTTCAACTATCTGTTATATTTTAAAGATGATCAGAAGAGTCTGCCCATTCATTCCTCTCGATTCACGCAAAACATTGGTCACGGCATTGGCCCTGTCCAGAATGGATTATGGCAACGCCTTGTATGCAGGGATCCAAGTCCAACATCTCTCAAAACTCCAGCGTCTACAGAATGCTGCTGCAAGGCTGGTCCTTGACATTCCTAGAGCTGAGCCTGTTGGACATAGATTGAGAGCCCTCCATTGGCTACCTATGGAAAAAAGGATTATGTTTAAATCACTGTGCCTGGCCTTTAAAGCCCTGCATGGGTCAGGACCACAGTTTTTGAGAACACACCTGAAATGGTATGTGCCGACAAGAAGTTTGAGATCAGCCCACACAAAACTTCTACAAGTCCGTAGGTTTTAGCAGGTGAGGTGGGGAGGGAGAAGCTTTTTGGTGCGGACTGCCAAAAACTGGAACCTTTTGCCAATCGCGATAAAAAGCAGTCCTTCACTTTCGCATTTCAGAAAAGCCGTAAAAACGTGGCTTTTCACCTGTTAAGGCACCACACTACTCTCTCCAGGAATCCTCTGTGCATCGGAGTCAGCGCCAAGACGCCCTCGGGCAATCGCGCGCTTTATAAATTTCTAATCAAATCTGGGTTGCATCCATCATCGTTCTTTAGCTCACTTTGCCACCCCAGTTCAGACACAGCTATATGCAAATCAGTCTTGACCCTGTGCCTCATGGGAACAGTCCAGCCCGAACTGCCAAGCCATGTCTTCCCTGGACCGGAAACAAGCATCCTGGGACCGGTTTCGGGCTTACAGCCCTCATCAGCCAGGCTAGCTTGAATCCAGTGGCAAAGTGAGCAAGGGACCCACGTCTGCGCATACCCTGCCAACTTAGGGCAAACAAAGAAAACACAAGGAGATGATGGACGGAGCGCTGAAACTTTTCAGACACTCACCACCAGTCACAGATCTGGGTTGAATCCATCATCGTTCTTTAGCTCACTTCGCTACCCCAGTTCAGATACAGCTATATGCAAATCAGTCTTGACCCTGTGCCTCATGGGAACAGTCCAGCCCGAACTGTGAAGCCATGTCTGCGCTGGACCGGAAACAAGCATCCTGGGACCGGGTTCGGGCTAACAGCCCTGAACAGCCAGGCTAGCTTAATTCCAGTGGCAAAGTGAGAAAGGGACCCACGTCTGGGCATACCCTGCCAACTTAGGGCAAACACAGCAAACATAAGGAGATGATAGACGGAACGCTGAAACGTTTCAGACACTCACCCCCAGTCACAGATCTGGGTTGAATCCATCATCGTTCTTTAGCTCACTTCGCCACCCCAGTTCAGATACAGCTATATGCAAATCGTCTTGACCCTGTGCCTCAAGGGAACTGTCCAGCCCGAACTGCCAAGCCATGTCTTCCCTGGACCGGAAACAAGCATCCTGGGACTGGTTTCGGGCTAACAGCCCTCATCAGCCAGGCTAGCTTGAATCCAGTGTTACAGCAAACAAATGATGGACGGAATGCTGACAATGCAAACATTCTCCCCCAGTCAAAAGATCTGGGTTAAATCCATTGTTCTTTTGCCCACTACGTCACCCCAGTTTGGACCCAGCCATATGCAAATCAGTCTTGACCCTGTGCCCCATGGGAACAGTCCAGACCGAACTGCCAGGCCGGGTCCTCCCTGGACCGGAAACAAGCATCCTGGGACCGGTTTCAGGGTATGTCACCCTTTTTCAGCCACGCTAGCTTGAATCCAGTGGCACAGTGAGCAAGGGACCCACGTCTGGGCATACCCATCCCACTTAGGGCGAAAAGTGTTACAGCAAACAAATGATGGACGGAATGCTGACAATGCAAACATTCTCCCCCAGTCAAAAGATCTGGGTTAAATCCATCATTCTTTTGCCCACTACGCCACCCCAGTTTGGACCCAGCCATATGCAAATCAGTCTCGTGCTCTCCATGCCACTGGAGTCAAGCTATCCTGGCTGATGAGTGCTGAAAGCCCGAAACCGGTCCTAGGATGCTTGTTTCCAGTCCAGGGAGGACCTGGCCTGGCAGTTCGGGCTGGACTGTTCCCATTGGGTGCAGGGTCAAGACTGATTTGCATATGGCTGGGTCCAAACTGGAATGGCATGGTGAGCAAAAAAACAATGGATTTAGGCCCAGATCTTTGTACTGGGATGAATGTATGACATTGCTCTGCATTCTGTCCATCAATTGCTGTTTTTGAATCCAGTGGCAAAGTGAGCAAGGGACCCACGTCTGGGCATATCCTGCCAACTTAGGGCGAACAATGCAAACACAAGGAGATGATGGACGGAGCGCTGAAACTTTTCAGACACTCACCCCCAGTCACAGATCTGGGTTGAATCCATCATCGTTCTTTAGCTCACTTCGCCACCCCGGTTCAGACACAGCTATATGCAAATCAGTCTTGACCCTGTGCCTCATGGGAACAGTCCAGCCCGAACTGCCAAGCCATGTCTTCACTGGACCGGAAACAAGCATCCTGGGACCGGTTTCGGGCTAACAGCCCTCAACAGCCAGGCTAGCTTGAATCCAGTGGCAAAGTGAGAAAGGGACCCACGTCTGGGCATACCCTGCCAACTTAGGGCGAACAAAGCAAACACAAGGAGATGATGGACTGAGCGCTGAAACTTTTCAGACACTCACCCCCAGTCACAGATCTGGGTTGAATCCATCATCATTCTTTAGCTCACTTCGCCACCCCAGTTCAGACACAGCTATATGCAAAGCAGTCTTGACCCTGTGCCTCATGGGAACAGTCCAGCCCGAACTGCAAGCCATGTCTTCCCTCGATCGGTTTTGGGCTAACAGCCCTCATCAGCCAGGCTAGCTTGAATCCAGTGGCAAAGTGAGCAAGGGACCCATGTCTGGGCATACCCTGCCAACTTAGGGCGAACAAAGCAAACACAAGGAGATGATGGACGGAGCGCTGAAACTTTTCAGACACTCACCCTCAGTCACAGATCTGGGTTGAATCCATCATCGTTCTTTAGCTCACTTCACCTCCCTAGTTCAGATACAGCTATATGCAAATCAGTCTTGACCCTGTGCCTCATGGGAACAGTCCAGCCCGAACTGTCAAGCCATGTCTTCGCTGGACTGGAAACAAGCATCCTGAGACCGGTTTCGGGCTAACAGCCCTCATCAGCCAGGCTAGCTTGAATCCAGTGGCAAAGTGAGCAAGGGACCCACGTCTGAGCATACCCTGCCAACTTAGGGCGAACAAAGCAAACACAAGGAGATGATGGACGGAGAGCTGAAACTTTTCAGACACTCACCCCCAGTCACAGATCTGGGTTGAATCCATCATCGCTCTTTAGCTCACTTCGCCACCCCAGTTCAGACACAGCTATATGCAAATCAGTCTTCACCCTGTGCCTCATAGGAACAGTCCAGCCCGAACAGCCAAGCCATGTCTTCCCTGGACCGGAAACAAGCATCCTGGGACCGGTTTCGGGCTAACAGCCCTCATCAGCCAGGCTAGCTTGAATTCAGTGGCAAAGTGAGCAAGGGACCCACGTCTGGGCATACCCTGCCAACTTAGGGCAAACAAAGCAAACACAAGAAGATGATGGACGGAGCGCTGATACTTTTCAGACACTCACCCCCAGTCACAGATCTGGGTTGAATCCATCATCGTTCTTTAGCTCACTTCGCCACCCCAGTTCAGACACAGCTATATGCAAATAAGTCTCTACCCTGTGCCTCATGGGAACAGTCCAGCCTAAATTGCCAAGCCATGTCTTCCCTGGACCGGAAACAAGCATCCTGGGACCGGTTTCGGGCTAACAGCCCTCATCAGCCAGGCTAGCTTGAATCCAGTGGCAAAGTGAGCAAGGGCCCCCCGTCTGGGCATACCCTGCCAACTTAGGGTGAGCAAAGCAAACACAAGGAGATGATGGACTGAGCGCTGAAACTTTTCAGACACTCACCCCCAGTCACAGATCTGGGTTGAATCCATCATCATTCTTTAGCTCACTTCGCCACCCCAGTTCAGAGACAGCTATATGCAAATCAGTCTTGACCCTGTGCCTCATGGGAACAGTCCAGCCCGAACTGCAATCCATGTCTTCCCTCGACCGGTTTTGGGCTAACAGCCCTCATCAGCCAGGCTAGCTTGAATCCAGTGGCAAAGTGAGCAAGGGACCCACGTCTGGGCATACCCTGCCAACTTAGGGCGAACAAAGCAAACACAAGGAGATGATGGACGGAGAGCTGAAACTTTTCAGACACTCACCCCAGTCACAGATCTGGGTTGAATCCATCATTGCTCCTTAGTTCACTTCGCCACCCCAGTTCAGACACAGCTATATGCAAATCAGTCTTGACCCTGTGCCTCATGGGAACAGTCAAGCCCGAACTGCCAAGCCATGTCTTCCCTGGACCGGAAACAAGCATCCTGGGACTGGTTTCGGGCTAACAGCCCAGAACAGCCAGGCTAGCTTGAATCTAGTGGCAAAGTGAGAAAGAGACCCACGTCTGGGCATACCCTGCCAACTTAGGACGAACAAAGCAAAACAAGGAGAAGATGGACGGAGCGCTGAAACTTTTCAGAAACTCACCCCCAGTCACAGATCTTGGTTGAATCCATCATCGTTCTTTAGCTCACTTCGCCACCCTAGTTCAGACACAGCTATATGCAAATCAGTCTTGACACTGTGCCTCATGGGAACAGTCCAGCCGAACTGCTAAAGCCATGTCTTCCCTGGACCGGAAACAGGCATCCTGGGACCGGTTTCGGGCTAACAGCCCTCATCAGCCAGGCTAGCTTGAATCCAGTGGCAAAGTGAGCAAGGGACCCACGTCTGGGCATACCCTGCCAACTTAGGGCGAACAAAGTAAACACAAGGAGATGATGGACTGAGCGCTGAAACTTTGCAGACACTCACCCCCAGTCACAGATCTGGGTTGAATCCATCATCGTTCTTTAGCTCACTTCGCCACCCCAATTCAGACACAGCTATATGCAAATCAGTCTTGACCCTGTGCCTCATGGGAACAGTCCAACCCGAACTGCCAAGCCATGTCTTCCCTGGACCGGAAACAAGCATCCTGGGACCGGTTTTGGGCTTACAGCCCTCATCAGCCAAGCTAGCTTGAATCCAGTGGCAAAGTGAGCAAGGGACCCCCTGCCAACTTAGGGCAAACAAAGCAAACACAAGGAGATGATGGACGGAGCGCTGAAACTTTTCAGACACTCACCCCCAGTCACATATCTGGGTTGAATCCATCATCGTTCTTTAGCTCACTTTGCTGCCCCAGTTCAGATACAGCTATATGCAAATCAGTCTTGACCCTGTGCCTCATGGGAACAGTCCAGCCCGAACTGCCAAGCCATGTCTTCCCTGGACCGGAAACAAGCATCCTGGGACTGGTTTCGGGCTAACAGCCCTCATCAGCCAGGCTAGCTTGAATCCAGTGGCAAAGTGAGCAAGGGACCCACGTCTGGGCATACCCTGCCAACTTAGGGCGAACAAAGTAAACACAAGGAGATGATGGACTGAGCGCTGAAACTTTGCAGACACTCACCCCCAGTCACAGATCTGGGTTGAATCCATCATCATTCTTTAGCTCACTTCGCCACCCCAGTTCAGAGACAGCTATATGCAAATCAGTCTTGACCCTGTGCCTCATGGGAACAGTCCAGCCCGAACTGCAAGCCATGTCTTCCCTCGACCGGTTTTGGGCTAACACCCCTCATCAGCCAGGCTAGCTTGAATCCAGTGGCAAAGTGAGCAAGGGACCCATGTCTGGGCATACCCTGCCAACTTAGGGCGAACAAATCAAACACAAGGAGATGATGGACGGAGTGCTGAAACTTTTCAGACACACACCCTCAGTCACAGATCTGGGTTGAATCCATCATCGTTCTTTAGCTCACTTCGCCTCCCCAGTTCAGATACAGCTATATGCAAATCAGTCTTGACCCTGTGCCTCATGGGAACAGTCCAGCCCGAACTGTCAAGCCATGTCTTCGCTGGACTGGAAACAAGCATCCTGGGACCGGTTTCGGGCTAACAGCCCTCATCAGCCAGGCTAGCTTGAATCCAGTGGCAAAGTGAGCAAGGGACCCACGTCTGGGCATACCCTGCCAACTTAGGGCGAACAAAGCAAAAACAAGGAGATAATGGACTGAGCGCTGAAACTTTTCAGACACTCACCCCCAGTCACAGATCTTGGTTGAATCCATCATCATTCTTTAGCTCACTTCGCCACCCCAGTTCAGAGACAGCTATATGTGTAGGAGAGTAGGATCTGCTTGACATGGGTACCCCCACTTTTTGCTGATGCTTCACTGTTTTTAGACCTTAGTCTGGCTGGGGCCCTGCTAATCAGAACCCCAGCCTAGCTGCTTCCTCTTTAAAATGGTTTCCATGTGCCTTAGGCACATCTCTGATTGGAATCTGGAGTGCCCTTATAAGTCCCTAGTATATGGTATACTATGTACCCAGGGCATAGGTACCTCAGAGGCCTACCAGGGGCTGCAGCATGTATTGTGCCACCCCTGGAAGGCCATCCAAAATGACACCACAGGTCTGCTACTGCAGCCTGGGTAAGGTGGTGCATGCACTCCTTACTGTGATATAGGCTACCTATATCACTACATACATACACACATATAAACCTATAAGTCACTCCTATGGCAGGCCTTATCAATCCTGAAGGCAGAGTGCGTGGTTCCTATGTCAGAGGGTGCCCCTGCATGAGCTGGGCCCCTCTGCAGCGTTCGGAGACCCTTCTCTGATGCTGTTTGTAGTGCAGCCCGACCATATACTCTTAAGCGCATTATAACCTCGCGTTAAATGCTAACTTTGGGATGGCTGCACGGAAACATGTCGTGTTTGGTGTCAAACATCTTGGAATACTACCCCCCCGCCAGTTCTGGCGGCGGGGGAGCATTCCACCCTTCTAGAGGGAGAGACATGTACACACCGGTATACCCGGTACTGACTTTCCAGAGCCCTGGCATCACAAAATGGATGCCGCTGCCACAGACACGAGTCTGGCCTCCTGCTGCTGACCGAAACTCCGGCAGGGGAGGCCTGGACAATAGGTTTCCTGTCCCAGGGAGGTGTAACCACCTCCCCAGACAGGATAGTGTGTATTGGGACTGGGCGGGAGCACTCTCTGGTGCTTTGAAGTCCTGCACTGGGGGCACATTTGGTGTCCCTGTGCATAACCCAGTTCAAACCGGCTCAGGGGCTTCCAGCCCCTGCTCTGGCGCGAAACTGGACAAAGGGAAAGGGGTGTAACCACCCCTCTGCCCTGAGCCTCCCATAGGTGGGGCCACAGAGTATGTCCAACCCCTACCTTAGTATAAGTATGGGACCCCAGTCTTTAGGACTTTAGATTTACCTGGACGAAACTCTGACACAGAATCCTGGACCTTCGACGCTCTACTTTAAGATTAGAGGACTGAAGAATCTCCCTTGGGGTCAAGGAGTGACTCCCCTGCTTGGCAGGCACCAACAAAGCAATTGTCCGGTCTGCATCGCTGAAGCTCCCGCCGGACGCCGAAGTGTTTGCATCACCAGATGTGGATTTCCAGACTTCCCGAGGCTACCCTAAGTCCCCAGCAGAGCTGAGGCCCGTGGCTATCGTGGTAACGTGGAACCGTGACCCCTGGACACCGCGTACTTTTGTAAGTGCATCCTCTTCTGGGTCTCCCACGAAGTTGTGCTTTGGGCTCCGAGTAGCCCCAGCCTCCAGCACCAACTGCACCGAAGATCACTGGCCTCCACTCCACGAGTGTCCTGTGAGCCAGCTCCACGTGCGTCGACTCGAGGCTCCTTCGCGGTCGCTAGTCCGTTGGCTAGTAGGCCCTCCCGAAGGCCAATCTTCTTCTGCTTGGGCTCCCTGGTTGCTCCAGGCGTGCCCTGACTTACCCTCGCTGGGTGAGTCCCACAGACCTTGCTGGTCTGCAACATCGTCCTTCTTCCATTTCCACGAGACTTGCCGTTGCCAAGGCTTGTTGGGTCCAATCCGGTCGCCGACACCCCTGCAATCGACAGACGTCGTGGGACAGCTCGAATCCAGCTCCTGGTCATCGTCGACGCCTCCTGGACCTCGTGGCTGAAGAGTCAAGACGACCGTCAACCTACCTGAAGCACTCGACATCGGTGGGCATCTGCTCATCGCCTTCCTGGTCACTGGCTAGTGACCCAGACTCTGTCCCCTCTGCTTTCAGGTTCTTCAGATCTTCGATCCACCTTTGGATCCACCCGAACACTTTCGACTTGGCCGCCTGCAGCAGATCGCCATTGAAAACGACGACGAAACCCGACCCCGAAAGACACCTATGCACCCGGCTCCCCTGGGTGAGGTAACTCGAGTACTCCGGTGCTCCCGTGGGTATTGACACTAGAACAGCCTAGTTCTCAAAGGGTTTGCTCCAAGTCCTCCTCTAAGTGTCCCTTCTCTTTTAAATTCAAACCGCGACTTTCCCCATAGAAGTTAACGGCGATTCGCGGCTGTGTTCATACACTGCACGCGTCCCCGTGGGTCCCCTGTGTCACTACCTTGGGTGGTTCCTTGTGGTCCAAGCACTTCTACAGGCTCTAGGCCCTGTGTCTAGCTCAGTCGTGGTTCTTATACCACTTTATTGGTATATGGTTTGGTACGCCCCTAGGGCTCAAACGTGTATTTGTGCTATTACTGTAGATAACTAACTTATAATTTATGTACTTGAACTCTAGCCTCATAAAGAGACTAGAGGGGTGTGTTTAGTAATAAATACATATATTTTGAATATATACCTGGTGTGGTCCTCTTTCATTTGGTCACTCAAGAGATTATAGACTGGTAAAACAAGCTGCTTTACATTCCTTCAAGACTTAGCCTGAAGGCTGCTCTCCATAGCTACCACTAGGATAGCTTTCAATAAAGGTTGTCTTTAACCTATCTCCAATAAGGGGTTGTTTGGACTGGTGCAAGGTGCCCACTATAATTAGTGGACAGCATATGCCAGGCCAACTTCTCACATTGGTGTGCAGCGTGTGGGATTCCAGCTTGCTATTGTTTTACCAGATAATCTCAATTGAATTGATCAACTGAAAACCACTAAGGGTACCTAAGGTACATATAAATCAAGCTTAGTAATACAGTAAGTTCTACTGAACTTACAGTTGTGTGTTAAGGGATAGCACACCCTTTCTACAACTCAAGAGAGTTTAGTAGGCCACACTAGAGTAGGTAGTGCATACACCACACCTCACTAGTAATGTCTTCAAAGCCAGGACCCAGTGAGTCCTCGCCAGAAGCCAGTGGGCTTCTTCCCTCCAAGTTTGATAAACTCCCATTCTTGGAATTGAGAGCATTATGCAATACTAGGAAGTTGAAGGCAGGCAAAAGTGCCAGCACCCAACACCTCAGGGAGGTGTTACTAGCTGATGATCTCAGCAGGCCCATAGGGTCTGAAGGGGTAGGCAAAGAGGGTGGGGCAGAAGATGAGGAAGGGGCCAGGGTTGAAGAAACCCAGGCCCCCCCCCCCTCTGAAACTGGCTAGGAAGGTGCAAATGACCTTGTCCTGGAAAACCCAATTCCTCCTGTGGAGGAGGAGGAGGAGGAGGAGGAGGATCAGACTGACCTCCCCTTTGTCCCCCCAGGGTGTGAGTGTGCCCAGAAGGTCTAGGTCTCCTTCTCATGAGTCTAACCACTCTGACACCTCAATAGGGACCTCTGTCTCCTCTCATAGGAGGGAATCCTCTCAGGAAAGGAGAAAGAGACTGATTCAGTATGAGCAAGCCCAGCTTGAACTCAGAAAACAGCAATTGGCTATAGACAGGGAGTCCCTAGATCTCTATAGAGAGAGACAAAAGTTGGGACTAGAGTCCCATGGTGGCAGCAGTTTCCCCAAAGATAGGGAAAGGTCTTATGACCATAGAAACCTGAGCAAGATTGTCCCTCCCTACCAGAGTGGGGTTGACATCCACAAATGGATAACTGCTCTAGAGAGGGCCTGTAAAGTACAGAGGGTCCCTCAGGAGCAGTGGGTAGCAATCTTGTGGCTCTCCTTTGCAGACAAAGGTAGAAACAAGCTCCTCACTGTTAGAGAGGAGGATGCTGATAATTACAAAGTCTTGAAGAGTGCTCTAATTGATGGGGTTGGCCTAACCACTGAACAATACAGGTTAAAGTTCAGGGATACCCAAAAAGCACAGACTCAAGACTGGGTTGACTTTGTTGATTGTTCTGCCAAGGCTCTGGAAGGTTGGTTATTGGGCAGTAAGGTGTGTGACTTCACAGGATTGTACAATCTGATCATGAGGGAGCAGATTCTTAATAACTGTCAAAATCAGCTGTTGCATCAGCACCTGGTGGACTCTGATCTGACCTCTCCCCAAGAATTGGGAAAGAAGGCAGACAAATGGGTCAGAACCAGGGTGAGGCAGAAGGTACAGAACCAAGGTGGTGACCCCAAGAAGCAAGATTCGAAAAACTCTGATAAGGGTGGGGAGAAGGGTAAAGATCAAAAGTCTTCACAAGGCCCCCAAAAATCTTCTTCAGGTGGGGAGTCACAGTCTAACAAAGGGAAAGGCCAAAGGAAACCATGGTGCAAGGTCTGTAAGCAAAAGACCCACTGGACCAGTGATTGCACTAAGTCCAAAGACTCTACTCCAGCCCCCACCAATGCCCCTAAGGCACCTGCTCCCCCTAGTGCAGTTACAGTTGGTGGTGGGACTACACAAGCCAAGGGTTTAGTAGGGTTGACCCTGGGTAAGGAGCTGACCTAGTCAGAAAACTCACTCAGGCTGTCCTAGTCTGTGATGGAGGCATGGATGTGACCTCCTCTGTGAGTCCCAGTAATCTGGGCAAGTACAGGCAACAGCCCTTAATCAATGGAAAAGAGGCTTTGGCATTTAGGGACACAGGGGCAAGAGTCACCATGGTGACACAAGACCTTGTGAATCCTGGGCAGATTATACTTGGTGAAATGTACCAAGTGACCAATGCTAGCAACGTCAGAACAGACCATACTCTGGCAGTTGTTAACTTCTCCTGGGGAGGGGTAACTGGCCTTAAGAAGGTTGTGGTAAGTGCAGACCTTCCCGTTGAATGCTTGCTTGGCAATGACTTAGAAACTTCAGCTTGGGCAGAAGTGGAGCTCAGGACCCATGCAGAAATGCTGGGCATCCCTGCAGATGTGTTTGCTGTGACCAGGTCACAAGCCAAAATGTCTAACACTGAACAGGCCTTGGATTCTGGTATAATGGACCAAGTGCCCTCCAAGAAGAGGAGTAGTAGGGTAAAGGCAGTGCCTTCCCCCTTGGCTCAGAAGGAAGATCAGTCTCTTGAGGGGGATGATCTCAGTCCCGAGGAAGGAACTGTCCCAGAGGAGCTTGAACCTGAACAGGTTGAGTTCTTGGGGACAGGGGGCCCTTCCAGGGCAGAGCTGCCCCTCTCTTGAACCCCTCAGACAGCAAGCTGCTGCTGAGGCTGCTGGGAAAGCTAGTGGTCCCCATACTGTGTATTGGGATGATGGACTCTTGTACTCAGAGTGTAGAGACCCCAAGCCTGGTGCCACCAGGAGGTTGGTTATACCTCTGAAGTTCAGGGGCTTCCTATTGACCCTAGCCCATGACATTCCCTTAGCAGGTCACCTGGGCCAGAACAAGACTTGGGACAGAATTGTCCCTCACTTTCACTGGCCCCACATGTCTGAAGACACCAAGGAGTTTTGTCGCTCCTGTGTAACCTGCCAGGCCAGTGGCAAGGCAGGTGGCACTACAAAGGCCCCCTGATACCACTACCTGTGGTGGGGGTTCCCTTTGAAAGGGTGGGGATTGACATTGTTGGTCCCATGGATCCCCAAACAGCATCTGGGCACAGGTTTATCCTGGTGGTAGTGGATCATGCCACCAGGTACCCAGAGGCTATTCCCCTTAGGACCACTACAGCACCTGTGGTGGCAAGGGCCCTCCTGGGAATTTTCTCAAGAGTGGGCTTCCTAAGGAGGTTGTATCAGACAGGGGTGCTAACTTTATGTCTGGATACTTAAAAGCAATGTGGAAGGAGTGTGGAGTGACTTACAAGTTCACCACACCCTATCACCCACAATGCAATGGTTTAGTTGAGAGATTCAACAAAACCTTGAAGGGCATGATTAAAGGGCTCCCAGAAAAGCTTAGGCGAAGATGGGACATACTCTTGCCCTGCCTTTTATTTGCATACAGGGAGGTGCCTCAAAGGGGTTGGCTACAGCCCTTTTGAACTTTTGTTTGGTCACCCTGTCAGGGGTCCATTGTGCTTGGTGAAGGAAGGATGGGAGTTACCTCTCAAGCCCCCAAAGCAAGACATAGTGGAATATGTACTTGGTCTCCGCTCCCGGATGGCTGAGTATATGAAAAAGGCAACTAAAAACCTTGAGGCTAGCCAGGAACTTCAAAAAGCCTGGCATGACCAAAGGCTGTACTGACTGTTTACCAGCCAGGACAGAAGGTGTGGGTGTTGGAGCCAGTGGCCCCAGCAGCTCTCCAAGACAAATGGAGTGGACCCCATACCATTGTTGAACAGAAGGGTGAGGTTACCTATTTGGTGGACCTAGGAACACCCAGGAGTCCCCACAGGGTTCTCCATGTCAACAGGTTAAAACCATATGTGGACAGGGCAGACATGGGCTTGCTCATGGCTACTGATGAGGGACAGGAGGAAGAGAGTGACCCACTCCCTGACCTGCTCTCACAGAACCCTGATGATGGGTCAGTGGATGGTGTAGCCTTGGCAGGCAGCCTCACTACCCAGCAGCAGACTGATTGCAGACAGGTGCTCAATCAGTTCAGACACATATTCTCACTGACACCCAGTCAGACTACCTGGTGCACTCATGAAGTGGACACTGGGGACAGTCTGCCTATTAAAAATAAGATTTATAGGCAACCTGACCATGTCAGGGACTGTATCAGGACAGAAGTCCAGAAGATGTTGGATTTGGGAGTTATTGAACCCTCAGATAGCCCTTGGGCTAGTCCAGTGGTCCTTGTGCCAAAACCTCACACCAATGGTGGGAAGAGAGGGATAAGGTTTTGTGTGGACTACAGGGGTCTCAATGCAGTCACTAGGACTGATGCCCATCCAATACCTAGGGCAGATGAGCTAATAGACACTTTGGCCTCAGCCAAGTATCTAAGCACATTTGACCTGACAGCTGGCTACTGGCAGATCAGACTAGCTGATGATGCAAAGCCAAAGACAGCATTCTCAACCCCTAGTGGGCATTATCAATTTGTGGTGATGCCTTTGGTCTGAAGAATGCACCTGCCACTTTTCAGAGGTTGGTGAATACAGTCCTTACAGGTCTGGAAGCCTATAGTGCAGCATATCTAGATGATATTGCTGTCTTTAGCTCCACCTGGGAGGATCACCTGGTCCACCTCAGAACTGTTTTGCAGGCCCTGCAGAAAGCAGGCCTGACTATCAAGGCCACCAAGTGCCAGATAGGGCAGAGTCAGGTTGTGTACCTGGGCCACCTTGTGGGTGGAGGCCAGGTTCAACCACTGCAGAGCAAGATCCAGACCATCATGGACTGGACTGCTCCAACTACCCAGACTCAGGTGAGAGCCTTCTTAGGCCTGACTGGGTAATATAGGAGATTTGTCAAGGGGTATGGATCAATAGTGACACTCCTGAATGACTTAACTTCCAAGAAAATGCCCAAAAGGTTCAGTGTACAGTTAGCTGTCAAAAGGCATTTGATGACCTAAAGCAGGCCATGTGCACTGCTCCCATTCTACAGAGTCCTGATTACTCCAAGAAGTTCATTGTCCAAACAGATGCATCTGAATTGGGGGTAGGGGCTGTACTGTCACAATTGAATGATGAAGGTCAGGATCAGCCAGTAGCTTTTATTAGCAGAAGGCAGACCCCTAGAGAGAAACGTTGGTCAGCCATTGAGAGGAGGCCTTTGCTGTGGTCTGGGCTCTGAAGAAGTTGAGGCCATACTTGTTTGGTACTCACTTCCTTGTTCATACAGACCATAAGCCCCTCTTATGGCTAAAACAAATGAAGGGTGAAAACCCCAAACTGCTTAGGTGGTCCATTTCCCTACAGGGGATGGACTTCACAGTGGAACATAGACCTGGGAGTAACCATGCCAATGCAGATGGACTCTCTAGGTACTTCCACTTAGAACATGAAGACTTAACTGGGCAAGGTTAGTTTAATGTCCCTACGTTTGGGGGGTTGTGTAGGAGAGTAGGATCTGCTTCACATGGGTACCCCCACTTTTTGCTGATGCTTCACTGTTTTTAGACCTTAGTCTGGCTGGGGCCCTGCTAATCAGAACCCCAGCCTAGCTGCTTACTCTTTAAAATGGTTTCCATGTGCCTTAGGCACATCTCTGATTGGAATCTGGAGTGCCCTTATAAGTCCCTAGTATATGGTATACTATGTACCCAGGGCATAGGTACCTCAGAGGCCTACCAGGGGCTGCAGCATGTATTGTGCCACCCCTGGAAGGCCATCCAAAATGACACCACAGGTCTGCTACTGCAGCCTGGGTAAGGTGGTGCATGCACCCCTTACTGTGATATAGGCTACCTATATCACTACATACATACACACATATAAACCTATAAGTCACTCCTATGGCAGGCCTTATCAATCCTGAAGGCAGAGTGCGTGGTTCCTATGTGAGAGGGTGCCCCTGCATGAGCTGGGCCCCTCTGCAGCGTTCGGAGACCCTTCTCTGATGCTGTTTGTAGTGCAGCCCGACCATATACTCTTAAGCGCATTATAACCTCGCGTTAAATGCTAACTTTGGGATGGCTGCACGGAAACATGTCGTGTTTGGTGTCAAACATCTTGGAATACTACCCCCCGCCAGTTCTGGCGGCGGGGGTAGCATTCCACCCTTCTAGAGGGAGAGACATGTACACACCGGTATACCCGGTACTGACTTTCCAGAGCCCTGGCATCACAAAATGGATGCCGCTGCCACAGACACGAGTCTGGCCTCCTGCTGCTGACCGAAACTCCAGCAGGGGAGGCCTGGACAATAGGTTTCCTGTCCCAGGGAGGTGTAACCACCTCCCCAGACAGGATAGTGTGTATTGGGGCTGGGCGGGAGCACTCTCTGGTGCTTTGAAGTCCTGCACTGGGGGCACATTTGGTGTCCCTGTGCATTCCCAGTTCAAACCGGCTCAGGGGCTTCCAGCCCCTGCTCTGGCGCGAAACTGGACAAAGGGAAAGGGGTGTAACCACCCCTCTGCCCTGACCCTCCCATAGGTGGGGCCACAGAGTATGTCCAACCCCTACCTTAGTATAAGTATGGGACCCCAGTCCTTAGGACTTTAGATTTACCTGGACGAAACTCTGACACAGAATCCTGGACCTTCGACGCTCTACTTTAAGATTAGAGGACTGAAGAATCTCCCTTGGGGTCAAGGAGTGACTCCCCTGCTTGGCAGGCACCAACGAAGCAATTGTCCGGTCTGCATCGCTGAAGCTCCCGCCGGACGCCGAAGTCTTTGCATCACCAGAGGTGGATTTCCAGACTACCCTGAGTCCCCAGCAGAGCTGAGGCCCGTGGCTATCGTGGGTAATGTGGAACCGTGACCCCTGGTCACTGCGTACTTTTGTAAGTGCATCCTCTTCTGGGTCTCCCACGAAGTTGTGCTTTGGGCTCCGAGTAGCCCCAGCCTCCAGCACCAACTGCACCGAAGATCACTGGCCTCCACTCCACGAGTGTCCTGTGAGCCAGCTCCACGTGCGTCGACTCGAGGCTCCTTCGCGGTCGCTAGTCCGTTGGCTAGTAGGCCCTCCCGAAGGCCAATCTTCTTCTGCTTGGGCTCCCTGGTTGCTCCAGGCGTGCCCTGACTTACCCTCGCTGGGTGAGTCCCACAGACCTTGCTGGTCTGCAACATCGTCCTTCTTCCATTTCCACGAGACTTGCCGTTGCCAAGGCTTGTTGGGTCCAATCCGGTCGCCGACACCCCTGCAATCGACAGACGTCGTGGGACAGCTCGAATCCAGCTCCTGGTCATCGTCGACGCCTCCTGGACCTCGTGGCTGAAGAGTGAAGACGACCGTCAACCTACCTGAAGCACTCGACATCGGTGGGCATCTGCTTATCGCCTTCCTGGTCACTGGCTAGTGACCCAGACTCTGTCCCCTCTGCTTTCAGGTTCTTCAGATCTTCGATCCACTTTTGGATCCACCCGAACACTTTCGACTTGGCCGCCAGCAGCACTTTGCAGCAGATCGCCATTGAAAGCGACGACGAAACCCGACCCCGAAAGACACCTATGCACCCGGCTCCCCTGGGTGAGGTAACTCGAGTACTCCAGTGCTCCCGTGGGTATTGACACTAGAACAGCCTAGTTCTCAAAGGGTTTGCTCCAAGTCCTCCTCTAAGTGTCCCTTTTCTTTTAAATTCAAACCGCAACTTTCCCCATAGAAGTTAACGGCGATTCGCGGCTGTGTTCATACACTGCACGCGTCCCCGTGGGTCCCCTGTGTCACTACCTTGGGTGGTTCCTTGTGGTCCAAGCACTTCTACAGGCTCTAGGCCCTGTGTCTAGCTCAGTCGTGGTTCTTATACCACTTTATTGGTATATGGTTTGGTACGCCCCTAGGGCTCAAACGTGTATTTGTGCTATTACTGTAGATAACTAACTTATAATTTATGTACTTCGAACTCTAGCCTCATAAAGAGACTAGAGGGTGTGTTTAGTAATAAATACATATATTTTGAATATATACCTGGTGTGGTCCTCTTTCATTTGGTCACTCAAGAGATTATGGACTGGTAAAACAAACTGCTTTACATTCCTTCAAGACTTAGCCTGAAGGCTGCTCTCCATAGCTACCACTAGGATAGCTTTCAATAAAGGTTGTCTTTAACCTATCTCCAATAAGGGGTTGTTTGGACTGGTGCAAGGTGCCCACTATAATTAGTGGACAGCATATGCCAGGCCAACTTCTCACAATATGCAAATCAGTCTTGACCCTGTGCCTCATGGGAACAGTCCAGCCTGAACTGCAAGCCATGTCTTCCCTCAACCGGTTTTGGGCTAACAGCCCTCATCAGCCAGGCTAGCTTGAATCCAGTGGCAAAGTGAGCAAGGGACCCATGTCTGGGCATACCCTGCCAACTTAGGGCGAACAAAGCAAACACAAGGAGATGATGGACGGAGCGCTGAAACTTTTCAGACACTCGCCCTCAGTCACAGATCTGGGTTGAATCCATCATCGTTCTTTAGCTCACTTCGCCTCCCCTGTTCATATACAGCTATATGCAAATCAGTCTTGACCCTGTGCCTCATGGGAACAGTCCAGCCCGAACTGTCAAGCCATGTCTTTGCTGGACTGGAAACAAGCATCCTGGGACCGATTTCGGGCTAACAGCCCTCATCAGCCAGGCTAGCTTGAATCCAGTGGCAAAGTGAGCAAGGGACCCACGTCTGGGCATACCCTGCCAACTTAGGACGAACAAAGCAAACACAAGGAGATGATGGACAGAGCGCTGAAACTTTTCAGACACTCACCCCCAGTCACAGATCTGGGTTGAATCCATCATTGCTCCTTAGTTCACTTCGCCACCCCAGTTCAGACACAGCTATATGCAAATCAGTCTTGACCCTGTGCCTCATGGGAACAGTCAAGCCCGAACTGCCAAGCCATGTCTTCTCTAGACCGGAAACAAGCATCCTGGGAAAGGTTTCGGGCTAACAGCCCTGAACAGCCAGGCTAGCTTGAATCCAGTGGCAAAGTGAGCAAGGGACCCACGTCTGGGCATACCCTGCCAACTTAGGACGAACAAAGCAAACACAAGGAGATGATGGACAGAGCGCTGAAACTTTTCAGACACTCACCCCCAGTCACAGATCTGGGTTGAATCCATCGTCGTTCTTTTGCTCACTTCGCCACCCCAGTTCAGACACAGCTATATGCAAATCAGTCTTGACCCTGTGCCTCATGGGAACAGTCCAGCCCGAACTGCCAAGTCATGTCTTCCCTGGACCGGAAACAAGCATCCTGGGACCGGTTTTGGGCTTACAGCCCTCATCAGCCAGGCTAGCTTGAATCCAGTGGCAAAGTGAGCAAGGGACCCCCTGCCAACTTAGGGCAAACAAAGCAAACACAAGGAAATGATGGACGGAGCGCTGAAACTTTTCAGACACTCACCCCCAGTCACAGATCTGGGTTGAATCCATCATCGTTCTTTAGCTCACTTTGCTGCCCCAGTTCAGATACAGCTATATGCAAATCAGTCTTGACCCTGTGCCTCATGGGAACAGTCCAGCCCGAACTGCCAAGCCATGTCTTCCCTGGACCGGAAACAAGCATCCTGGGACTGGTTTCGGGATAACAGCCCTCATCAGCCAGGCTAGTTTGAATCCAGTGGCAAAGTGAGCAAGGGACCCACGTCTGGGCATACCCTGCCAACTTAGGGCGAACAAAGCAAACACAAGGAGATGATAGACGGAGCGCTGAAACTTTTCAGACACTCACCCCCAGTCACAGATTTGGGTTGAATCCATCATTGTTCTTTAGCTCACTTCGCCACCCCAGTTCAGACACAGCTATATGCAAATCAGTCTTTACCCTGTGCCTCATGGGAACAGTCCAGCCCGAACTGCCAAGCCATGCCTTCCCTGGACCGGAAACAAGCATCCTGGGACCGGTTTCGGGCTAACAGCCCTCATCAGCCAGGCTAGCTTGAATCCAGTGGCAAAGTGAGCAAGGGACCCACGTCTGGGCATACCCTGCCAACTTAGGGCGAACAAAGCAAACACAAGGAGATGATGGACGGAGCGCTGAAACTTTTCTGAAACTCACCCCCAGTCACAGATCTGGGTTGAATCCATCATCGTTCTTTAGCTCACTTCGCCACCCCAGTTCAGACACAGCTATATGCAAATCAGTCTTGACCCTGTGCCTCATGGGAACAGTCCAGCCCAAACTGCCAAGCCATGTCTTCCCTGGACCGGAAACAAGCATCCTGGGACCGGTTTCGGGCTAACAGCCCTCATCAGCCAGGCTAGCTTGAATCCAGTGGCAAAGTGAGCAAGGGACCCACGTCTGGGCATACCCTGCCAACTTAGGGCGAACAAAGCAAACACAAGGAAATGATGGACGGAGCGCTGAAACTTTTCAGACACTCACCCCCAGTCACAGATCTGGGTTGAATCCATCATCGTTCTTTAGCTCACTTCGCCACCCCAGTTCAGACACAGCTATATGCAAATCAGTCTTGACCCTGTGCCTCATGGGAACAGTCCAGCCCAAACTGCCAAGCCATGTCTTCCCTGGACCGGAAACAAGCATCCTGGGACCGGTTTCGGGCTAACAGCCCTCATCAGCCAGGCTAGCTTGAATCCAGTGGCAAAGTGAGCAAGGGACCCACGTCTGGGCATACCCTGCCAACTTAGGGCGAACAAAGCAAACACAAGGAAATGATGGACGGAGCGCTGAAACTTTTCAGACACTCACCCCCAGTCACAGATCTGGGTTGAATCCATCATCGTTCTTTAGCTCACTTCGCCAGTACCAGGAGGCGCAGGGCCTCCTGGTACTGGGCCCAGGATCTCACCTCGACCTGCTTGTGGCAGCACCACATGGTGGTGGTGTTGTCCGTGAACCCCTGAACTAGCCTCCCCTTGATGAATGTAAGGAAGGCTTTCAATGCCAAGCGAATCACTCTCAACTCCAACTGGTTGATGTGGAGCTGAGACTCCGCCAGGGACCAGAGTCCCCTGATCTCCACCTCTCCCAGATGGCCACACTAACCCAGGAGTGACACGTCACTACTTTGAGATCTGGACGGGTATGTAGAGGGTTCTGCTGCCGACCAATTAGTGGTTTATCAGCCACCACTGAAAGTCTTTTGCAGTTCCCTCTGATATCTGGACCAGGTCGGAGAGGTTCCCCTGATGCTGCACCCACTGGGCTTTCAGGTTCCACTGCAGAGCCCACATATGCCAGCTGGCATGGTTTAATAGTAGGATGGAGGAAACCAGGAGACTAGGCAGCCTCAGACTCAGTCTCATTGAAATCCAGAATTGAGGCTGAAACATCCGAATCATAGCCTGAATATCCTGGACTCGCCGCTCTGGAGGATAGGCACGGAAGTGCACTGTCTCCAGAATGGCTCAGATGAAAGGGAGCGTCAGCGAGGGTGTCAGGTGGGACTACAGCACGTTAATAGTGAACCCCATCGAATGCATGATGTCCACATAGTCTGGAAGTGGGCGAGGAATGCCTGGGAAGAGCCTGCCTTCAACAGACAGTCGCTGAAGTAGGTGACGACTGGGACCCCCTGATCACCACAGATGGCTGCAACCACCATTGTTCCATGTAAGGTATGCATTCGCACCCATGCTACCGGATGCATGCAGTATCTTGTGTGAAACACATAACCCTGCACATCACATGAGAGACCATTTCATGCCGCTGCCATTAATACATGAGTACATAAAGAGGGGGTTGTCCCAGTGGAAACACAATATTACATAAATATCAACATCACCTTTTAAATCAATTACAATCAATACTTATTCATGTTGAAAATATTTAATCAAGTTGAACATATAATTTATCATGTTCAACAGACAGCACATTTGTCAATAAAGTTGTGCATAGGTGCCCCAAAAGGGGAAGAGGGAAGGAATGGTGAAAAATACTGGTTGATTGTGGGCGCACGGGCCGAGTAAAATCGCAGTAGCCTTCCAGTGGTTGGAAAACAATTCCAAAGGGTACTCAGCGCTTGTGATTAACTGAAGGGCAATGCGCCCACAATCAACAACTATTTTTCACTTCTAAACAAACTGAAATGCTACTGCATTTGCAAGTGATATCGTGCATTATTTGGGCTTCTTGATGTCACACTCACACGGGTTTCGCTTCCCGTTTTTAAGGCGGCTCAGCCATTGACTTTAAACAAGCACTTTTTTCCTTTCTTTTTTCCTCCCCATGACCGAGCAGCACTTCCAAGGCAGCTCTGATCGCCTGGGGGGTTTCAGCTGCTCTCTCCTGCTGAGGCTAATTACAGCCCAGCTGGGACTAATGAGGTGTGAACAGCATTCAGCAGCTGTTAGCCTAACGCAGAGCACGCACGTTCCTGGCCACGAAGCCAGTAGTTAAACAGTGCAGCTTCAGTGCTAAGTTTGAAAAGCCAGTGAACGGACGTGTATTCCACTTGGAGGTAGGTTTTCTCCCGCTCCCATTACTAAAATAGACTCTAGTCAACACCCAGTTTGGTGGTGATGTTAATTGGTCCTTTCTGTTGTTTTTTTTTATATTTGGAGCACCTTGAATTATTCATGCCTCTTTCTACATTAAAGAAATAAGCCAAATCCATTTAAGTATTTTTTCACTGTCACTGGGGACAACTCTAATAACACAAGTGTGTTTTGTATGCCCCATACTTTTTGCTGATATTCCATAATTAGTTTTTTCAGCATTTGTCACCAAGAGTCCGTCCCTCTCTGACCCTGAAGCCTGCGGGCCCTTCATTGTCAGTTCTTTCCACCACATGCCCTGGTGGACTAAGGGTCATTATTTTGCCCATTTCTGTGGATTTATTCTGTCTAAAATTACTTGTTCCATCACCTGAATTTACGAAAGGTCCCTTTCTTAATTACCTGTAGGTGCCCCCACGGTCCTGATGAAGACCCTTCTGTAACGTGTAGAATTTCCTACACTAACCTTGGGTCGAAACGTCGACAGCTCTGTTTTATTTACCAAATTTAGACGACAGTGATAGATTCACCGTGTCTTTTCTGTCATTCTGGTTTTGTAAATAATTTAGCCTTGATTAAGGCTGGACAGGCATTTCATGTTTTTGATGTATATACTGTTCACTGCCTTCCCTCTCTCACTTACCCTCACTTTTGCACATTCCTTCCCTCTTCCCCTTTTGGGGCACCTATGCACAACTTTATTGACAAATGTGCTGTCTGTTGAACATGATAAATTATATGTTCAACTTGATTAAATATTTTCAACATGAATAAGTATTGTTTGTTATTGATTTAAAAGGTTATGTTGATATTTATGTAATATTGTATTTCCACTGGGACCACCCCCTTATGTACCGGATTTTACCCAGGTCCTAGTGACGTATCTGGGTCTACTCCATTGTTTTGTAACCCCACATTAATACATGAGTGGCACAAATAAAATGGTCATTTGCTTATTGCGGGATCAGAGGGGGCATTTGCAGTGATCTCGGATGAAGGAGACCACCGTGGTAGAGGATAACGCGAGTGGCAGGTGAGGGTTCCTCTTCCACTGCAGTCTGTGGGGTTGCTGAGGGTCACAATTTGAGCAGCAAGTGGCTTATGCACATGCCACTTGCTGCATTTGTTCAGAAACAGAAGCGTGGCTTCAATGTCACATGTGCAGCAGTGCTGTTTCGAGGCATGACACACGCGGAATGACCGGTGATGCTGGAAAGAATCAGCGAGGGAGAAACGCTGTAGATCCACACGTAGATAAAGACGCGGATGTGGCATGTTTGTAAACTACTTAACGGCCACTAATTTGCGATACAGTGGCAGTTTGAAAAGTGAGTTACAGATCGTACTAACATATTGAGGCAATACACAAGTGCTTGGTGTCTGCGACCCCACTGACCCCCGGCCTTCTTCCAATCGAATACTCACCACATCATCCGGAACAGAAAATAATAACCGCTGTTGAGACCCAGTCATTCACAGGAGCACACTTCCCAATCCTGTTTTCAATATTTGCTACCAACCCAAAGGCAATAACTGATTCCTCCACCGTAATAGTGTCAGACCTTGTCCCGGTCCTGAGGAGAACCCTTAAATTGAATTGGGTTCAGAAACACGTCGACCCCCTTCTCAGCTAGTAACAGCCACTACCAGCCTATGGAATGCACCGTATACAAACAGGACATTCAGTCTGTTGTAATCTCTGTGTGATCTAGCTGTACCTGGCATGTCGCATGTTTAATAAGCATTAACTGGTTGCACTGCCTTACAAATAAGGACTGGTCTGTTGTCCGTTATATTGTGTTTTTTTGTACACATTCGTCTGTTTACTGATGTTTCTTTGATGTGTTTCTGCTTGAAATGTGCCTTACGTCATTTGTTTGTTTATTTTGTTTCCATTAATATTGCACAGTATCTTTTACCAATTGCAACACTAAAAACGTGATCTACATGATCACCTGCCCATGCCAATTACATTACATAGGCATGACGAAGAGGATGGTGAAGACCCGCATTTGTGACACCTGAGTAACTCACGTTGTGAGAGGGCCATGACCAAAGTGTCTGCACATTACAGTGACAAAAAACATACAGTGCAAGACTTACAATGGACTAATTGAACACATTCCAAATGAATTGCAAACTTTTTGAAAAGGAACAGCGATGGGTTTTTCGTTTGAAAACCCACACAAACGGGTTAAACGATGGAATCCCGTGGAGCCAATTTGCATAACCGGATTTTTTCCCCCTGAAAAACGACATGCCTCGACATAAGCACAAACCATGTCTTTCTCCACTTGCGAATTTTCTCCAACATCAGCCACCAATATCCCATAAAAGAGAATAGAAACAGTCTTTTCTTTTTAAAAACACCTGTAATACCGTATGTCTGCACAAGAACACTGATAATATCACAAATATCTTGGAGTATCATTATCAGATGGAGGCTGTCGCTCCTCAACTACAATACTCCTCCCATCATGCACCAAATGAGGCCACGGTGTGGCGGCCATTTTGAAAGGTTAGCAGTCCATGCAAAACTAACATGAGGCAGTGAGCACGAGCAGACCTGATATTTAAGCAGGGTGGCTGAGTCACTCACGTTCACCCACGGAGCCACGGGCAGGCAAAGTATGCTGGGCGAGGGAGTAGCTTTGAGGCAGTAAGTACGGCATAGCCGCTTCCCCGATCACTGAGGACCACAACCCCTTTTATTTGTTAAACTTCAAAATTTGCAAATTTTATTTATCTCTTCAGAGTTTGACTACAAGCGTCCCTTCCCTCCCGTGCAGAGATCATGGGGCAAAGTTAGAGCAATAATAAGTACGTTTATCAAGCTAAGTACTCTCACAAAATGGATTTAGTGTTTCACTGACTATGAAGCACAACGAGTAGACCTACTGCTTGGTTTTTTGGAAAAGAGCGCCTGGACATGACGATATTATAGAGTGTGTGTTTTCTGTTATTTGTTGTGTACTGTCTTGTCTGTATACATTTTTTTACACAGAGTGAACGGCACCTTGACAATGTCACCCTGATAAAAAATATATCACACATTTTTCCACTGGATGGTGATGTGGTTTACAACACTTAACGTGCCAGTATTTAACCTACGTTATGCATACTTTTATCTTTCCAGAATGAATTGAGACATCTTACCAAATAGGTAGTATTGAAGCATCATACCGATTGGGTATAGTATAACGCACAATGATATACCATGAATAGACACTAAAGAATAGAAAAGCCAATATTCAGGAGTGGTATTAGGGATCAATCGTACTTGGTCCTGAAGAAAAGCCGAAGGGGAAGGCTTGAAACATGTAGACCAGGAGTAACACATATATTATATTGTGCACCTCAACACTCCGTTTTTAACAATACCAGCCACAGGATTTAATAAAGTTTAGGTTCCTAGTGGCCAGGTATTTTTTAGAATTTTTGTTCACTATCTCACTGATCCTTCCACTCCTATTTTTTTAGTAATTTAGCCCACACCTTCCAGAAAGTGCTCCCACGTCTCCGTCGGTTGCAGCACGCCCCGTCCCGGGGCGGGAAGAACCCGATGATGAAGCATGCCACCAAGGGACCTTTTGGTGGGTCAAGGTTATTTTAAGAAAAGTAAATCTTTTCCCGTAAGGAATACTACTATATCTGGAAGGATATCAGTTTAAGCTTTCTAGTGGATTTCTTTTGATTATCTATTTGATACAGGACTAAAGGTCCACTACGTACCTCTCTCTCTCCCTCTTCTTGATAAGGGTGTAGTAAGAGGTAACCATTGAACACCTCAGGTTGATGTTAACATTGTTAATTCCGTCACTAGCATGATCTTTGAATGCCAAGGGTTTTTTTTTTCTACACAACACTAATTGTAGCATTTTGTTTTAGGCACACCTGGTCACTATTTTCATGTATTATGCATGAACTGATGCTATTTTTTTTTTTATTCCCACTCAGCTTCCTGGCCTTTCCAAAAAGATGCATGAACTCTAACAAAGTGTCACTGTTAGCATTATTGGAAAATTGTATTTTTTATCAGGAAAGTGGATTTGCTCAGCACCTAGAACCACTGAAATGATCATTATTATGAGTCACTGCAGCACCACTGTCTAAGCAGGGGAGACCCTCTCAACTACTTCTTGGTTCATGTAGACTTCACTTCTACCTAAAATAAGAACCTTATCCATTTGTTTAATTTACAAATGCAGTTTGCTTTATAAATGTAGCAGCAATACTAGATTTTAGTGTGTATGATTTAAAACACTGTACAGTACAAACTTAGTTAAATGCATGTGCTTTGGAAATGCACAACACACACACTTATATCAAGAATTAATTATACTCTAGTCCGAGTGATGTTCAGGGTTCTCCAGCATGGGGAGATTACACTTTTACAGAAAAGGTCTGGGCTGTTTTGCATATTAAAAGAGAACTCAACACGATTAGTCTTCAAGTTTGTGGCCTGCAAGCTGCAGATCTTTGCAGTGGGTACGTTAGCCACCTGAGCTACCTTACATGCTTACCAAAGCACAAGCATGCAAGCAGTTATGTGTATAATTGTTAACTGAGAATCACAATTCTTTTTTTTTTTTTCTCTTTATCAGCCTGCACTTCATTTTTTGCTCATTATGTTGTGGTGTGCCATAGCAGCAACTGTGGTTCCTACGCTATTGCACGGCTTCTGTCACCCCATTTATAACAAAATACACGTAGGATCATGGATCGTTCACTTTTTATTTCATCATGCATTTTCTAAGAGGATCTGATTTTCCAGATGCTGTGAATATGTAGGTTTGTTATGTATGGCTGTCATAGAGAGCCTTGATCATTTATTTCAGTTCCTGAAAGTCTCCCTGCTATGACATTGTGATGTCATGAATGTCTTACAGGCTAGGTGACAGGGCTCTCTGACAGCCTGTCAGCGCACCTCTGCTTGTCTGCTTTGACTGAAAGCAGAAAGCACAGCTGCAGGATGGGAAAGGAAGGCAAGGAAGGTAGTGGGTTTTGGTAAGGATAGGAGGTAAGATATTTATATTTCGCAGTACGTCAGAGAGGAGAGGGCATGTTACGGATAGCTCTCATCCATTATCCTCTGCCCCTGCGCAGTAGTTGAAGGCAGAGGCAGATGATTTTGGGGGACATACATAACGTAAAATTATAGATGGGTAAAAAGAGAATTACGGGGATGTTTTTCACCTCGGATTTCTGAAGGGCATCATAGACAACTCTGGTTGTTTTTTGACAACAATTGATCAGTGACAAACACCCCCGTAAATTACTGTTACCCATCAATAATTCTATATATTATGCAACATGAGACTCTTGTACAGTGCATAGTGGGAAATTAGTTACATTCAGGTGTCTCGAATAGAAATGATGTGTGCGTTTTCATGATGGGACCTGATTGAGAGCTTTCTAGTTGAGACAGAATGCAATGTCAGTTTCTCATAGTGTCCGTCAGTGGCTCCAAAAGGTGTCCAGAGTACGTTTGGCCTCACTACATACTACAGAGAGCTATGCTGTAAGGCCAATAACATGAGCTCTATCTAGTTGCATAACAGTTATTTGGCAGTTTCTGTGATTACCAGATCAGGAAAAGGGATAGCTAGAAGTTTTCACAAGTGGGTTCTCTTCACTTCCAATTCAATAATCAATGAATAAGGAGAGAGAACTCACTTGGTAATCCACAAGTTGGCTCACTACCATGCCACATAGGATGAGTGTCACTTATTATTTACAAGGACTTTTACCTACTAGGATTCCCATTGGTATGCTTCATCATTGAGTCCTCACCCAGGACTCTAGGATGAAGCATGCCACTAAGAATCCCAGAGATTCCTTTTAAATAGATAGGGGCACCTCTCCCACTATGTGGCATGGTAGTGAGAAGCCCACACATTGCCAAGTGCATTATCTTTCCTGTGTTTTTGGTTTCTGTGGTCTTCCATTCCACTTCTCTTTAATTGCAGGTTTGCAGTCTGTAAGGTATTTTGATTTGAACGAGCAGGCTTGAGTACCCATAAAGACAAGTAATTCTATTTACTTTCCTGGTTGTATTTAGGGGCTGGTGGCTAAATAGATTCACAATCTGCACCTTTTTTCTTTTGCAGGTTTCTGAGTCAGTACTATGCATACATTTGAATGGGCAGACGAGAGTACAGTTAGACAACAGCAGGTAATTGTCTGGTAGAGGTAAACGGTGGTGCATGTGGTACATTGTAATATAACAATGTGTTTTAGCCATCTTTTCTTCTGTTGTAGGTTTCACAGACAGTACTACGCACATTTAAACGGACATACGCAAGTACAAGCACTGTAACAGGACTGTTTGGTTGAGTTCAAATGTGGTGCACATGGTACATTGTAATATAACAATATCTTTTCTCTATAACAGGTTTCTTAGAACAATACGACACACATTTAAACTAGCATTTGTGAGTACAAGCACAACAGGTAATTGTTTTGTAGAGTTCAACTGTGGTGCTCCTGGTACATTGTAATATAACAAAATATATTAACCATGTTTTCTTCTATTGTAGGTTTTGCAGACAGTACCCCCACCCCACATACACACAAACATATAAACTTGAATGCACTCATGTTTTCACGAGTACAAGCACAACAACAGGTAATTGGTAGAGTTCATATGTGGTGCACTTAGTATGTTGCAATATAACAACTTGCTTTAACAATCTTTTCTTCTATTGCAGGCTTTACAGACAGTACCACTCACACACATTTGAACAGGTATATGCGAGTACATGCACAACAACAGGTAATTAGAGTTCAAATGTGGTGCACCTGGTACGTTGCAATATAACAACTTGTTTTAACTATCTTTTCTTCCACTGCAGGCTTTACAGACAGTGCCACACACACACATTTGAAAGGCTAGCCGTGAGTGCAAGCAAAAAAAATAACAGATAATTGTTTGAAAGAATTACATTGTGGTGCACGATATATATTGCACAATAATAATGTACTTTAACAATTTTAACTTTTTTTTGCAGGCTTTACAGACAGTGCTACATATCCGTTTGGAGAGGAAGGTCTGTGAACAGAAAAGTCCAGGTAATTACTCTCTACATTTTGCCAGTGATGCCTCTGTACGGTGTAACAGATTGCATTCATGAGCAAAGGCACCAACTTTAACCATTTTTTTTTTTTTGCAGACTTTGTTGCGTAGCATGCTAAAACCGGTAAGTACCAAAATGTTGAAGCGCAAAGCTATATCTTCTGCAGAGGGCAGTGCTTCACCACAAAAGAAAAAAGTTGCCTTGTATTCAAAGAAGAGTGGATGAAAGAAACGGTGGAGGCTAAAATACAGAAATCACAAAGCAAGGTTCACATGCAACTCAGGAAGCTATTTCAATACAGTCCAGAAGTGGGCCTGATTTGCAAAGCATGTGCCAAAGGAAAGGTTGTTGGGGACTTTTCTACAGGGAAGAAATGGAGTGATGGTTGGAAACTGGATTACCTGAAGCGCCATCTAATAAGCAAATTTCATGAATTGGCTTTGGTAATCCTGAGAAACAAGTGTTGCTGCCAGGTTTTGTTTTGGAGTGCGGACACTACTGACAGAAACTGCCACTGACAAAGTGAGTAGACTAGAAGTGGTTAAACTGCAAAGGTCCCTGCCAGAGGAGATAAGGATTCTCATTAACAAGGTGTTGCTGGTAATCAAGATGAACACGTCAATGTTGTGTTGTCTGTCCAAGACATCCATGACCACCTATCGTTGTATGTGATGATACCAGACAGTTGGAGGAGCAAGAACTACGCCTTTGGCTTCCTTGAGGCTATCAACAGTGTGATACACTCTGAAGCTATGGCAGAACTTCGCAACACTCAGTATCACACATTAATAACTGATGACAGCACTGATATTTCAGTTACAAAAATGCTCATCCTGTACTTCAAATTCTGATCTGTAACATGAGCCGAGCACAAAACACTGTTTGGGGGAATAGTGAAGCTGACTAGATATAATGCTGAGGGTATCACTAAACCTGTGAAATAATTCTATGCTGCCAATGAACTGGACCTTTTGAAAAGGGCCATGTTGACATCAGATAGTGTATCTGTGATGCTTGGCAAGAACAATGGTGTGGCTATTCGCCTTAAACAATCCATTCCACATCTAGCTGAGCAGTACTGTGTCGCCCACCGAGAAGATTTGGGAGTTGATGATGCCTGGAAGAAGGTTCAGATGATCAAAGAGATGGGGACATGATTGAGGACTGTCTACACTGTGTTCTCCAGATCTCCTGTAAGGAAGTCTAAGGTGGATGAAATTGCATCAGTCACTCAATGTGAAGTGGTCTCCTTTCATCCACTGAATGAGGTTCGCTGCATTTCCAGGCATTTTGCACTTGGTTCACTAGTGCGTAATTATGAGGCTGTTCTTAGGTACTTTGAGCATGAGAAAGTTGATCTAGTTGCTGTAAATGGTTACAAAAAGCTATAAGACTCAGCCCACCATATTACCCTTGCAGTACTTAATGGCATACTGGGTGAATTTGCATCTTTGTGCAAACGGTTCCAAAAAAAGGTCTTTGACCACGGTTGCAGTTGTACAGCATCTTAGAGCAAAGATTGGCCAAATTAAGGAACAGTACTTGGACGACACTGTCTTTGGAGCAGCACAGCAAAAGATCTGATGGCGTTGTACAGAGAAGATCAAGCAACACAATCACAGTTTGACTTTGGGACTGAGAATGTACAAAGACTTGTAGAAAAGTATAAGAAGGTCTTGGTCCTGGGCGATTCTCAAACCAGATCATGTTCGACAATACAGAGAATATAAATATGTGGTGGCAGAGATGTGAAGGGTGGGTTGTTTACCACCTTTCAAGACATGGTGATTTTCACTATGCGCAATGCTACGCAGTATGGTGTGGTGTCTTAGCTTGTTGATGTCTGTGCAACATTTTAACCATTAAGTGCAGATTGTGAACAAGGATTCAGTCTCATGAATACTATCAAGAGTAAATTGAGAAATAGACTAGAGGAGAAGCACTTAGATATGTTGATGAGGACAAAGGCCTAGCTCCTGAATGGTAACATTGACCTTAATAGAGTTTATCAGCACTGGAAAAATGACAAGTACCAACAAGAGAAGCAAACATGTCACCCATCTAGTGATGGAACTTGACTTGTCTGAATGGCCCTCTCCCACAGTCCATGTTTGCCTGGATGTTACACATTTCACAAACTACTTCTCAGCAAGATACCCTGACATTACTCAGTAGCTTGCACATCAAATTGTAAATATGTTATGTCATTGTGCAACCTACTGTGTGTGTGCGACCTTGTATAAGCTTCCAACATTTCCCCACCCCATGAAAAGTGAACCATTTGAGGAATTTCAGTAAAGTCATATAATAGTAGAATTGTTCGAGTCCTGTGCTTTTCTAAACATGTAGAATACTTGTCTGTGTAACCAATCCATGTCATGGCATGTGTATCCAAATAGAAAACCTGTCTCAAGACCCAGTACACTGTGCTGTATGTGTGAAACTGCACCTTCTTTCCACTTTCTTAAACAAAAGTTTGGAGTAGTATTTGCCACTGATTTTTGGTGGTGAGCTCACATGCATGGTTGGTTTCTTGGCGCAAATAGCCTTTGCTGCAGTGCACATAAACCTTACACTGCAGCACACAGAGGGAAAAAATAAGGGGAACATTGACCACTACCATTACTTTCGTGAGCACCCGAGGGCCACTGGTAAGGCCAAAGGGGAGCACAGCGAACTGAAAATGTTTTTGGTCCACCCTTAACTACAGGTAACGTCTGTGGACCAGTAGGACAGGGATGTGGAAATGCACATCCTGCAAGTCCAGCACTACCATCCAGGACCCAGGGCATACAGGACCTGAGCCAATGTGAACATCTTGAATTTCTCCTTTTTCAGGAAGTAGCTGAAAGAGTCCAGGTCTAGTATAGGAAGGAGGCCTCCACCCTTTTTTGGCACCAGGACATATTAAAGAGGTTTGGAGGCTGCGGCTGCCAGGGGGTGAAGTGGTGAGTGGTGGTGACAGACTGGGCAGATCCCTGGCTTGGCACTCACAAGGCTTGTAGGAGCTGCGTTCGCGTCCACCCAAGGACTGGTGAGCCTGTTGGCTGTGGTGGTTGGGTGGAAAGGTACCCAGCTGGTAGCCCCTACGGTAGCCACAGAACAAGCGGAAGGCAGAGTAGGGCTGGTGTGGGGCCATGGTTAGTTCCAACGATCGAGCAGGGGACATACAGTTCTTTAAGCGCTCGAGCGCAGAATCCGCCTTATCGCTGCATAGGCAAGTGCCACTGAAGGGCATGTCCATAAGGAATACCTGGACATCCCCCGAGAAGCCAGATTACCTCAGCCAGGAGTGGCGACAAAGCACCACCAACAAAGCAATCGCTCTTTTCTAGCGAGCCTGTCATGTCCAGTCCGCAGCGTACTGTGAACCTTGCTGCGTCCCTGCCATCGGCAACAGCCTGGGTGAAGATGGCTTGGGCCTCCTCAGAGACCATGGGCAGCACTTATGCAACCGAGCCCCATACTGGGTGGGTATTCCAGCCCAAGAGAAACGCTGTGTTCACTGAATCCCAGTGCAAGGCTGGTGGAAGAGACAACCCTCTTACCAAATGTGTCCAGCATCTTTGATTCCCTATCTGGTGGTGTGGTAGGGAACACGCCAGGGTTACCTTGGATGTGGAGGCCTGGATGACCAGGCTCTCCAGGGTGGGGTGCTGGGAGACGAAAGCTGGATCCCCAGGAGCGGGGAGGTGGCGGAGAGTGACTGTCCTGTGCACAGGAGTGCCTGTGCAGGGCTTGGCCCAAGCCCCAAGCAGGACATCAGTGAGAGCTTCATGAAAGAGGGAGAGGATGTAGCCTTACGGTTAGAGCGGTCGACCTCGAAGCTGGGTAACCGGGTTCGAGTCTCGGCAACGACGCTCAACATCCTGTGATTCTGGGCAAATCACGTAATCTCCCAGTGCCAAACAAAAAAAAATGAATGTGTCCATCTGTAACGAAACTGGTGCTCATGTAAAGCACTCTGATACCCGATGTCTCGGGTCTAGTTCGCGCTATATAAAACTCTACAAAAATTTTTTTTTTTATAAAAATAAAAAATAAAAAAGAGGAGCGGTTTGTGAGGGACACCCCGGGCTGAAGCACCTCTGTCAAGACATTGGTCTTGACCTCCACCAAAGGCAGGGTAAAGTCCAAGAGCTCAGCCGCCCTCAACATCGCCATGGCAAAACAAAGCACCTTCCGGCAAATTCAGGGAGGCGCGGAGCAGACCCAGGCTCCGCGTGGAGCGGGGCCTCGACTTGTGATGTCATTCACACACCCTGTACGATGACTTGGACCACGTGGTTAACTCATCTTCTTGGCCTCGTCCTTTTTGTAGCGCTTACCCAACGAAGATTTTGATCTCAATGACAACCAACAAGAACAACTCTGAGACTGGGCTAGGGGCCTTCCACACGACCGAGACCTGGAGCGATGCAGACTTATTCGATGTTGTGTGACCAGGAGCTTCAACACCAGTCCCGGAACGCTTTGGGGTTCATCGCACTCAGGGTAGGCCTTTGAGTCGCTGTCCAGCTCCAGGCACCACAGGCAAACCAGGTGGGGGTCTGTCACACACCTTTGCCTGTGACAGGCTCCGCACGGTTTGAAACAAACAGATTTATTAGATGACCATCCCCATGGCACACTGGGAGCGAATGCTCAAAGACGGTAGCTTTTCCGTGTCTGTACTGATGGTGCGGAACGAAAAAAACACAGATGTCAGTGCGCTGGGTTGGCGCCTATATCAGTGGTCGAAGTGGGTTGGATCTGAGGGGCACGTCCTGCCTATACTTTAATTTAAGAAAAACAAACTCCCCTACTTTTTGTGAAAAGACAACCGTCCCGGAACGGTTAATTGCAAGAGCTGAAATGCTTCAGCTGAAATGCAAGGAAGGGAGTCTCCTGTGTTGTGAAACTGAAGGAGGGTCAGATAGCCTTCTTTCCAGGGTGCCTGCTTGTCTGATGAAATGTAAATGTGTGCAACTGCTTAATCTACAAATGTAAAGGGTGCTTGGAAGCCAGTATTGGATTTAATTGACGGATGCACTTGAAGCTTCCTGATGGCACAGATTTATTCTTTTCGAGTGGAATTGCAAGGGAGTTACCAGCTGACTGTGAAGTCTGTGCATTTAAAGGACAGTTATAAAAAAAATATTAAAAATGCACCAAGTACACTCTGGGTATTACTAAAATCTATATTTTTTGCAATTCACAAAGCAATTTTATGAGTATCTTTTCAGCTGCCTATGTTTTTATGTGTGGAGTCTCTGCTATGAGTGTAAAGATACTATTCATTAAATTGCTTTGAGAATTACAAAAGTGTATGTTTACCTTTGTGAACCAGGCCCTTTGTAGCAGTCCATCTTATACTGTGTGTAATTGAAGTCTAAAATAATGACTTACATTCACAGTGTTTTCTGTCACAGACTGGGACCTCGTAGCACTAAACATACAGATGTCACTATTCTCCACTGTACCAACCAGTATTCCGTTCTGTGGCTCTCTGGTTATAAATCAGACCTCTGCAGTGCATTAACTAATAGAGGTTTTATAATGAACAGCAGTGCATTTCACACTGATTAACTTGTATTTATTTTTCATTTAAGCTGTGCCTTATTTTATATGCATTTACCTGAAGGTGAAAGACCGAAAAAAAGGTGCCGAATATTTTGTTTTTTAGCCTCATATTTGACCAAGCCCACGCTCACTCCCCCACTCTTTTTGCAAGCAGCATCACAGTTGCCGTTCTTTTTTTAATGCACTTTGACCACTGGTCTTTATAGGCATTGTGCACATCAAATCCAAAGTGGATGATGCCAAGTCGATCGGCACCACACACCCGGCATGCAGCGGTACTGCTCAAGATTTTCTGGGTGCAGTTTGATGCCTGGGGAATATTCTAAAGTAAAGAATCTGTGGCTAGAAGTCTATCAGATTAAGTAATTAGTCACAAACAGACTGCATTTCAAAATATCTTGCAGGTTTAACCCCTTCACTGCTAGGCCTTTCCCCCCCTGTTCTAAGCCTTTTTTTTGGCTATTTGGGGTAGTTCGCGCTTAGGCCCCTGTAACTTTTTGACCACATAAGGTATCCACGCCAAATTTGCGTCCTTTTCTTCCAACATCACAGGGATTCTAAAGGTACCCAGGGTTTGTGGATTCCCCTGGAGGGGACCCAGAAATTAGCCAAAATACAGTTAAAAATTTTTTTTGGGGGGGGAAATGGGAAAAAAGGACTACAGATGAAAGCGTCTGGTTTTTTCCCTGCAAATGGTATCAACAAAGGGGTTGTGGTGCTGAAATCACCATCTTCCCAGCTTTCAGGGACAAGCAGACTTTTGTCAGAAAACCAACATTTTTTACACAGTTTTGGCATTTTTCTGGGACATAGCCTATTTTTGCTATTTTTTGTGCTTTCAACCTCCATCCAGTTTATGGTAAAAATGGGTATGAAAGCAATGATGGATCCTGGAAAGCTATACATTTCTGAAATGTAGACAACATTTTGAATTCAGCAAGGGGTCATTTGTGTAGATCCTTCAAGGTTTTCGTATAGAAACTAACAGTTGAAAATAGAAAAAATTGAAAATGAGTTAAAAAAAACAGCCATTTGTGCCAACGTTTTCACCTGTAACTTCTACTAAGTATGACAGATGTTTGAAAGCAATATACCGTTACATCCGCTGGACCCTTCTGGTTGTGGGGATATATAGGCTTAACACAGAGCCAATAACTGAGCAGCATCTTGCAATGGTTTTTTATTGTGTACCGGGTATATAGCAATTCATTTGGAAAAATATAAACAGGGAAAAATCGGTATGAAAGTCACCTATGTATTTCTGAAATGGGAACAAAATATAGAGTTTAGAAACAGTAGCTATTTGCACATCTCCGAAATTGTGGGTACCCATACCGGCATGTGAATTATAGGTCATTTTTCAAAGTGACTTCTTTTTTTACACATTCTTACATTTGGAAGGCAGAAATGCATTGAAAGTCAATAGGTAATAACAGTTGCTCCACAATTTTGTGTTCCCCTAAGTCTCCCGATAAAAATGATACCTCACTTGTGTGGGTAGGTGTAGTGGCCGCGACAGGAAATGGCCCAAAACGCAACGTGTACACACCACATTTTCACAGTGAAAACTGACCCTTTTTTTGCAAAGTGCCTAGCTGTTGATTTTGAACCCTAGTTCTGCCGGCACCTAGGGAAACCTAGCAAACCTATACATTTTTGAAAACTAGACACCCAGGGGAATCCAGGATGGGGTGACTTGTCTGGCTCTCACCAGGTTCTGTTACCCAGAATCCCTTGCGAACCTCAAAATTTGTCCAAAAAACCAAATTTTCCTCACATTTCTGTGGTGGAAAGTTCTGGAATCTGCATGGATCCACAAAATTCCACCCACCCCGCATTCCCCAAAGTCTTCCGAGAAAAATGGTACCTCACTTGTGTGGGTAGGCCTAGTACCTGCGACAGGAAACGGCCCAAAACGCAACGTGGACACACCGCATTTTCACAGTGAAAACTGACCCTTTTTTTGCCAAGTGCCTAGCTGTAGATTTTGAACCCTAGCTCTGCCGGCACCTAGGGAAACCTAGCAAACCTATACATTTTTGAAAACTAGACACCCAGGGAAATCCAGGATGAGGTGACTTGTCTGGCTCTCATCAGGTTCTGTTACCCAGAATCCCTTGCAAACCTCAAACTTTGTCATAAAAAACACGTTTTCCTCACATTTCTGTCGTGGAAAGTTCTGGAATCTGCGTAGATCCACAAATGTCCTACCACCCAGTGTTCCCCCAGGTCTCCCGATAAAAATGGTACCTCACTTATGTGGGTCCCCCAAGTACCCGCGATAGGCAAGGGCCCAAAACGTATTGAGGAGACATGAAAATGACCTAACACAAAACAACCTGGTTTTGCAAGGGGAGTCACCTGGGTTTTTGGCCCCAGGCTCAGCGGCCGGCTTGGGAAATCTACCAAACCCACACATTTCTGAAAACTAGACACCCAGGGGAGTCCAGCGAGGCATGGCTTGCGTGGATCCCCCAACGTTTTCCAACCCAGAATCCCCTGCAAACCTCAAATTTAGCTGAAAAAACCACATTTTCCACATATTTTTGTGCAAATCACCTCACCCAGAAAATCGAAAATATCTATAATAAAATCACCTCGGCTAGTGGCTCCCAGATAGGCCCTAAAACAGACTTTCCACCAGCTATCCCTAAGGCTTCAACACTGGAGAATTTCCCGGCACTCACGCCTGAGGAGGTGGAATCATTACTAAAAACTGTCAAATCAGGGTCTCCATTAGACCTTTTCCTGCTAAGACCCCCTCCCTGCTATCCAAGCAACTCGCCGCCCCCATCTGCTCCATTCTTAACAGTTCCATGAAGGAAGGTAGTCTCCCTCTAGAGTGGAAAGCAGCACAGATTATCCCCATCAGGAAAAATCCTAAAGCCCCCTTGGACGATGCATCCAACTATCGCCCCATCTCTTTGCTCCCCCTACAGAGCAAACTCCTGGAAAAGCATATCAACAAGTACCTGTCTGAATATGTCGAATCCTCGAACTATTTTGATTCCTCTCAGTCGGGGTTTCGACCCAGACATAGTACTGAGTCTGAGCTGGTTGCAGTTACTGATAACATCAGAATGTCACTGGACAACGGTCAAGCAGTACTTTTGGTGCTGCTTGACCTATCTGCAGCCTTCGATACTATTTCCCATCAGACTCTTCTCAGGAGACTTAGGGACATAGGCCTCCAAGGAAATGCCCTGAAATGGCCGTCTAATTTCCTGTCTGATAGAACCCAGACCATTAATCTGGGCCCTTTTCGCTCACAGACCACAAGTGTGACCAAGGGAGTACCTCAGGGCTCTTGTTTGAGCCCCACTCTATTTAACATTTACATTACTCCCTTGGCGGGATTATTGAAGAATTTAGGATTCATTCCCATCTCCTATGCGGATGACACTCAGCTTCTACTCTCCTTTGACAAAACTAACCCCAACATTCAGACCACCTTTTCGGAGGGTATGAAAGTCATTGCTGACTGGATGAGGGACAACTTCCTTCAGCTTAACGCAGGAAAATCAGAGATAATGCTGTTTGGAGAAGCAGTGGTGAGGTGGTCCCCTGGATGGTGGCCAGAGGAACTGGGTCCGGCCCCAACCACAAAACAGGTGGTTAAGAACCTAGGAGTCCGCATAGACCAAAAATTAACATTGGGGAGCATGTCACCACTACTGCAGGAGCATGTTTCCACACACTCAGTCTCCTCCGAAGAGTTTTCCCTTTTCTACCATCTCCCACGCGGAAAACTCTGATCCAGGCATTAGTGTTGTCGCCTGGACTACTGTAATGCCTTGCCAATCTCAGCCAATGAAAAGTCCTTAAACAAATTGCAGGTAGTCCAGAACACTGCGGCTCGCCTGGTTGCTAATGCCCCTCCCAGAACAGCCTCTCTTCCCCTACTTCACAAATTGCACTGGCTTCCGGTGCGGAAGAGGATCAAATTCAAGATCTGTTTCATGGCATATAAATCCCTAAATAACCTGGGTCCCAGCTATTTATCAGACAAATTTGTCAGGTATTTGCCACCCATGTCCCTCCGGTCAGGGTCAAAAGCACTTCTCCACATTCCACGCTTTAAAAAAGCCCGTATGGGTGGTAAAGCTTTCTTCCATCTAGCTCCACTACTGGAACCAACTTCCCATCCACTTGCGCCAATGCACCAACTACCTGGTATTCAGAAAGCTGCTGAAAACATCATTGTTCTGATTCATCTCTCCTAGGTTGGTAACTGCAGTCCTAGTGTGGAGATACCCCTGTTGGGGTGATTCGGACGCTCTATAAATTAATAAATATCAAATATTAAATATCAAATAGGTAATTTTGATGTCTCCTCAATAAGTTTTGGGTCCTTGTCTGTCGCGGGTACTTGACCCACCCACGTGAGTGAGGTATCATTTTTATCGGGAGACCTGGGGGAACGCTGGGTGGTAGGAAATTTGTGGATCTACGCAGATTGCAGAACTTTCCACCACAGAAATGTTCGGAAAATGTGTTTTTTTTTTTTTTTACAAATTTTGAGGTTTGCAAGGGATTCTGGGTAACAGAACCTGGTGAGAGCCAGACAAGTCACCCCATCCTGGATTCACCTGGGTGTCTAGTTTTAAAAAATGTACAGGTTTGCTAGGTTTCCCCCACCCCCACGCATAAAAAAAGCCAGCGTAATCGCTGGCGCCTAGTGTGCTCTCCGACGCCCCCTGGGGGGCAGATCAGGGGCTACTTCCCCAATCTGTCTCCTGGGGGGGCAGAAAGACTGTGGCATTTTTTGCGGCATGGTGGGGGCATTGGCATGTCCATTCTGGGTAGCCCACACCCCTGAATTAAAAAAAAAAATATTTACTGATGCCTATTGGTCTTTCTGCCCCCCCGGGAGGCAGATAAGGGGCTTTTGCCCCTAACTGCCTCCCGGGGGGGGGCAGAAAGACTGTAGCAATTTATTTGGGGGTGGGGGCATTGGCATTCCCATTCTGGGCAGCCCGCACCCCTACGTATATAAAAAAAAAAAAAATCCCTGGTGCCTTGTGGGCTTTCTGCCCTCCCCAGGGGGGCATATCAGGGGCTACTGCCCCCATCTGCCTCCTGGGAGGGGGGGGGGCAAAAAGACTGTGGCATTTTTTTGGGGGGGTGGGGGCATTGGCATGCCCATTCTGGGCAGCCCCCACCCTGCACTTTGGAGAAAAAAAATCAATGGTGCCTAGTGGGCTTTCTGTGCCCCCCCCCGGGGGGGGCAGGTAAGGGGCTATTGCCCCATCTGCCTCCCAGAGGGGGCAGAAAGACTGTACCATTTTTTTGGGGTGGGGGCATTGGCATGCCCATTCTGGGCAGCCCCCACCCCTACGTACAAAAAAACCCTGGTGCCTAGTGGGCTTTCTGCGGGGAGGCAGAAAGCCCGCTAGGCACCAGGGTTTTTTTGGGGGGGGGGGTTTGTCCCTGGGGGCAGATCAGGGGCTATTGCCCCCATCTGCCTCCTGGGAGGGGCAGAAAGTCTTTTGCCTTCTTTGGGGGGGGTAGGGTGGGGGCATTGGGATGCCCATTCTGGGCAGCCCCCACCCCTGGCCTATAGAAAAATAATCCCTGGTCTAGGGTGCTTTCTGCTCCCCAGGGGGGGCAGAAAGACTGTTTGTGCCCAAAATGTATGGGGGGAGCAAAGGCCCTTGCCCAAGGGGCCGCTCCCCCCTCCCTGGTGCTAGTGGGTGGATCCCTGCTTGGGGATCGCCCTCCTGGGGTGATCTTCAAGCAGGGATCCACTAGGGAAGGGTACCATTGGAAAGGGGAGATTCTCCCCTTTCAAACGATACCTCCCCCATCTGTTTCGGTGCTCGGGGGGCTGAGATAGCCCGACAAGCACCAAAACTGTGAAACTGAAACTAAGTTTCAGTTTCGTTGCAATGACGATTGCGCACCATGCGCGCGATCGTCATTGCAAGGAAATTCAAAAATAGGCCTGGGGAGGTTGGGGAAGCTCTTCCCCCACCTCCCCAGGCAAAAAGGGAAATCCCTCTGCTGTCTGCAGCAGAGGGATTTTATGAGCATGTGCTCATGACGGAATGGTTCCGTCATGAGCACAGGAGCACTGGTGCTCATGACGGAACCATTCCGTCATGAGCACCCAAAGGGTTAAGACACCTGCTGCAGAGACCTTTGTGTGCCGGCACAGCAATTTTGAGGGGATTATAACAGGAGTAAGATAATTCTAATGGTTAACACAGGTCTGGAAGAGTTCCATGTTTTGTCCGGTCACAGTTTTGACTCATGAAGTAGCATAGAGGGTTAATGTGTCTGCTTGAAAGCACATAGAAATTACAATTTTGTTTTTTATTTAGATAGTTAAGTGGACTACTGCTTTTGACAATGAGATAATTTTGTTACTTCCAGTTCATAAGTTGCAAGTCTTCTAATATAGCACAGCGATCTTTTTACCGGCATCAAGGAGCTGTACAAACTGTAAGTCATGGGTTTAGAGCCTTATTGTTTTTTTCTCAATGTGTTGTTATTCAGGATTGCAAGAAAGTGTTCCTTTGGGAAGTAAGAGTTTCATTAGTACTGACAACCACAATCAGGTTAGGTTTTATTTCTTGACTTTGTGTTTCTATTGACCATTCACTCTTAACATATAATGTCTACAAGTATAGATGCTATGTGATTCCTACACTTATAAGTTATAACCCTCATCGTCTTATGCAACATTTCCTGTACATTGATTTACACACTTGCATGGTTTATTGGGTCTCTTTGTGTGATGTAAAGCGCTCCAACACCCTACAATGGGATGAGTAGTGCTATAAAAGAGTGACATTTTAAAAAAATGCGGTGCCATTTAAATCAATATTGGTGCAATTACTTATACAGACAGATACATTTTGCAGTCTTACAGTGCATGAACATCTCTTACATAGTGGAGTAAAACAAAGTTAAAAACTTACCTCCAACAGTTTTTCTTAAGTACTTGTGAAGTGATAACATGTGTGCCTTTGTTTGCTTCCATTGCTTTGGCGTCTAGTTTTTAGGCTGCAGATAGCTCCCATCCAGTATTACATTCAAACAAAAAGAGGGTTGATGGCTCTTTAAATCAGGCCTTTGTTTTGGGCCCAGCTGGAAGTGTAAATAAGAAAGCCCCCTCGCTGCCAGCAGGTTGCTGCTCTTAATGGATTGCAGAAGGGTGACTGCTGCTGACTTTTGGCCCGGGTGTCAGAAATTGACACCAAGACAAATTCACCATATTTCCCTGGGTCGCCTAAATCCCAGATCCTGCCAGAAATAGCTGCCGGAACTAGGATCCAGAGCGACCCCTTACTTTGCAACACTCACTGTCATAATTAATTATAGATGGTGATCGTCACTAGGGTAGAGGAAGCACACTTTAACCTTCACAGCCTTCTCAACCTTCCGAGCACAACTAGTTGTCGCAATTATGTTTGCTATAATAGTTGCTTTGATAAGGACTTTGTAAACAGAGGTTGGGGCAGCTCCCCCACAACTACTTTGTATAATACTCAGCTTTACAGTGCCAGCTAGGTCAAATGCAAATTATGTCAATCTAAACAGTCTGCGGTGATAGTTTACTGGCAGAAGTCTGAGACAGTTTGTATTAACTTATGTCAGCTTTCTCTTGGATTCCAGTCAGCTTTAACAATCTTTATTGGTCCAATTCACAGTGGAAAGTCATGTCACTCCTCTGGCACCTCCACCTCTAGCTTCAGAACTAACAACACTTCTATGACACTCCTCAGTTCCTCTCATACTGTGATCCTGAAGAATGACAATCCTAGCAATCATGTCAATCGTGGATGTGTGATCTTCCCAAAGCATGTTCACATGCACTATGAATAGGATTTCAACGATGTGCAGTTTTGGTAGTGATATGTGATATCGTGCAGGGTATCAGATCCATGGGAGAATACCTTTCTGGCCAAAGCAGTAGGATGTCAGATGAATAGCAAATGAAACTATAAAAATATTTAGTGTCCGATTTGCCAAGCAATAGCTCGACTTGGCTCAAATCACCCACTACCCAGCCATTAAGCAGCATAGTTACCCCATTTGTTCTCCTGCCCTGTGAGAAGATCGGGGTCTGATTATTCCACCTCACTTCCTTGCCACTCCAAAGTCCCCCAAACTCCAACTGATTTACTCAAAGCACCGTGACCATACCCCCACCATCGCCCACTTGTTTACCTGCTAGAAGCAAGATGCAGCATGTCAGACTTAATCCACGGCATTTCTAATAGGTTCTTCTACGAGGAGTAATAATTGGCAGAGTTTGAGCCCCTGCCAGTCTGTGCTCAATTCGCTGTCTCTGTCTTATCTGAGCTTGAGATTCCGAATCTTACAGAAACAGTAGCAGCAGACAACAGGGGTAGAAGGGCATGAGCGCAATTGACCCCTTCCAAAGACGCCAAAGCATTACGCTGGAGGGGAGAAGTGTGTGCCAAAATAGCGAAATTTCGTTTTTATGTGCCCGAACTTACCATATTCATACAGCTACTAGCCTCCAAAAGCTGTTTTCACTGTATATCAGTTTCGGTGAGAAAAACCAAAGTACAATTAAAATGCTATTTTTAGTAACTTTGGTTTAGAATATGTTACACAGTTCACTCAATGTAAGAAATTGGGATATTAATTGAGAGGGGTGAGAGTCCTACTCAAATAATAAATACAATCCTTTTCGGGATGAATCACAAAAGTCACTAAATAAGCATGTGCTTGACACAAAGCAGTAGGGCTTAGAGGCAATATGTAAAGTATTTATGCAGCATTGAATAGTAATAAAGTGAGAACACCACACAAGAAAAATCCCAAACCAATTTAGAAAACAGAGTATATTTTAATAAATTAAATAACACAAAAATGACAAAAATCAAATAAGTAGAACCGTAGTTATGAATTCCTAAAGTGTTAGGCACAAAGCACCAATTGCGAACATCTGGTTGTGCAGGGTCAGGTCCAGCCTAAAAGTTCAAGATGACCCCAATGGAGCACGGGTTGGATGCGGGACCAGGTTTCTCCAGGAGGAAAGTTTACTTTCTACTTAGTCCAGTTCCGCACGAGGAGCCTCAGTTGCAGCTTTGCGCTGGGGTAGAGGGGGAAGTGGGGGACCGCAAGGACATCGTTGTTGGTGCGGAGTGCTGGTTGCCTGTGGGAGATTGAGGGAGAAGAGCTTGTTGCCAGATTGAACAGCTTGTCGCCAATCTGAGTTTTGCACTGGCGAGAAACGAAGGGTTGTTATTGTGAAGAGCACTATGTGGATGAAGCGTGAAGTCTGTAGCCAGGGAGGTCGCGTTAGCAGGCGGATATAAGTCCCACGTCAGCCTCGGTGAAGTCTGCTCGCGTTCGTGAGGAGACTGGGGATGGTTCTTTTTTTTTTTTTTTATACGAAGAGCCCAGAACCTCTGTATTTTTACCTGGTGTCCAGCTCTTGTAGTTTGCAGGTTGGAGAAGAACACTAACACCAGCCAACGATTCAGGACCTGGTGGGGCATCTCCTGGGGGGGGAAGGCCTCACTCGATCTTGGGCCAACAGCAAGGTCTAGGCAGGTCCAGTTAATGCTGGTCAGTTGCAGGAAAGGACCATCTGAGTCACTTCTAGAATCCTGGATTCAGGCAAGCAGGTCAAGTCTTCCTTCTTCAGACAACAGGGCATTCCTTATAAATCTTCACAGGCCCAGGATTGTTCTTATGAGAGGTTATGAGGGTGCCCCTTTAATACCCAGTGGCAGCCTGTGTGTGGGGGCCACTCTTTGTCTACCCCATAACTGGTCATTTCTTCCCTCTTCCCTGGGTTGGGCTCCAATCTGTCTAGGGAGACAAAGGGCAGGCAGGCCCAGGTGTGAGTTGAATTTGCCAGTGACGGGCGAAGCAGCTTGAGAAGTCAGGAAGCGGTGGACACAGCCCTCAGGCTAACTTCTGAAGCTCAGAAAGGGCTGAGTACCACTCCCAAGATCATCCTGCTCACTCTTCCCCACACCCAATACTGTTTTGTCTCATCTGCAAAGAATATTCACCACATCACAGGAGAGCCTTTACCAGTCATGCGACCCTGGACACTGACAGGCGTGCACATTTGGTTTAGGTAGGAAAATACCAACTTTCTAAAAGTGGCATTTTCAGAATAGTAATTTAAAATCCAACTTTGCCATTAAAGAGGATTTTAAATTACAATTCGAATGAGTGGAAGAAGTATTATCCCATCTGCTCCCAAACGGACGTTATCACCTATTATGTGTAATAAGGTAACCCAGTGTTAGTCTATGGGAGAGTTAGGCTTGCTACAATGAAAAACGACTTTGGGAGTTTTTCACAGCCAGGACATGTAAATATGCAGTACACGTCCTACTTTTAAATACCATGCATCCTGTCCTATGAGCCTTTAGGACCTACCTTAGGGGTAACTTATAACTTAAAAAGGAAGGTTTAGGCCTGCCAAAAGGTTTATTTTGTCAAGTCGAAATGGCAGTTGAAAACTCCACTATAGTCTGAAGTGGCAGGCCAGTGACATGTTTTAGGAGCTACTTTAGTGGGTGGCTCAAAGAGTGCTGCAGCTCACTAGTGGCATTTAATTTCCAGGTCCGGGATGCAGATAGTTCCATACACTAGGGCAGCGTTTCCCAAACTGTGGTCCGCGGACCCCCAGGGGTCCGTGACACATTCCCAGGGGGTCCGCAGGACTTGAGTGCCTGCCGTCGTAGTAAAAGACAAAACGCCCATGCGCCCTCACAGCTCACAAGAGATGTGAATGTTAGCGCAGGGGCGGCAAAACCACAATACAATCTGGCCAATCACCATTCAGCTTTAGGTGCGAGCTGAAGGGTGATTGGCCTTATTTATTATTTGATTCTGCCCGTCACCCGACGTCGCGCTCGCACGGCAGTGCGTGTGTTTCCTCTTGTGTTTGCGGCCAGCCGCAGGACATTATGCTATCATATGTCCCCTTTTGCCCTGAAAGCAGAGTACAGCTGTGCCTCTTGTATCGAGGCTGAAGAGCATTCGAGGACCTCGAATCGGCAGGAGGGCTATTCTCCCTCTGGAACTGCATGCAAGTGTTTTATAAGTGTACCCTTTTACAGTAAAAGCGCGCGCATAACGTGTTTACTTTTTATGTCATCAGCGCCTCATGTAACGTAGCTGCCAATGTTTCAGATTGCCTATGTGTGTTATTTTCATATGTGTGAGTGTGTTTTTTTTTTTTTACAGAGCTTTTTCTTAACTAGGGTCTCAAAAGGAAAGCTAGGAAAGCAGTGCTTTTAGAGAGCCCACGCCTGTCACTTCTCAGCTGCTGAGGGTGGCAGAGGTGACCTGACATCGAGCGGCTTCCAGGTGTAATAAGACACTAAATACTAGACCTTATGTTAAGGGTGCCACATTATTGGTAATTGGCAAAAACAAAATGCAAGTAGTAGGGTGTTACATGGCGAACCTGGGGAAGAGAATATGGTGGCGGAAAAGATGGGGTGAGGTGAAAGCACATTGGGCTGGGGGCAGTTTGTAATTGGGTTGTGGTGAACAACAGAAGAAAATGGCCAGTGGAATTTATGGGCGGCCATGAAGGACGGAGCCGACTTTGATCTCATAAGACAGCGCTGGGCTGGGCAGGAATGAGAGTGTTTATGTCAGCAGTGTACCGGCACAATGAAAGTGCAATGTTGGGCAGCAGGGTTAATACTAGGGGTAGAGAGGTAAAAAGTTGGCAAGAGAAATGAAAAAAACACCCATAGATCTTGAGGTGCAGGTCATAGAAGCATAGGAGGTTAGAAGAAAAGCAGGGGACTGGAATGCGGCACGGAGGGGTAGGCCAGAGCATTAGAAACTGAGTAGAAAAGGGAAGAGACTGACGAAATACTGCATTGTCTTTCCTCTGACATTTGGTGTGACCTTGAAATTGTGAGCTTAAATTATCGGACAGAAGGCTTTACCTGCCACCCTCCAGAGAATGGTAAGTGGAGAACTGTTATATTGAGCAGTAGTTACATCTGTTATTTCCAGTGCTTTGAAACTGCAAGAGTGTGGCATGGAGCTCTTTTGAAAATAAGTTATTAGGATTACTAATCATAAAGAACTCTAGTGAGGTATGTGTGTAACAGTACTGGGAAGAGAATGGTACAGTGAGGAAGCAAGGGACTGGTATTGGGCAAAGTTATGGAGGTATAGAACGACATGAAGAAAGTTAGGGGAGGACAGGGAAAGGGGTCAACCAGAGGCAGTGCAGTGTCAAAGGCAGGTGCAGAAATACTAGAGAGGCCAAGCAAAACAGGCTAGCATAAACCTATACCTAATATCTGCAAACCAGGTCCAGTGTGGGCAGTGAGAGCAGGGCTTTTAATAGCCCAAGCCCAGCAGCGGACCTCACTTGGAGGTAGAGAGGAAAAAGCATACAGTGTTTTATGCAAACTGTTACCGTTTCCTGGCCCTTCCACAATCTCAAATCCACAGGAATGTCTAAAATGTTTCTCTGAGGAAGGGGGCAGCCCTTCCTGCAAATGTTCAAATAAGACGGGGTATCAAGTGGATGCTCACGATCATAGTTAGAAGCCACAACCAGATGCACTCCAATGGCACCAATGGACAGGTACACAATAGTGGGTGTGATTAATGCTTCTGAAACATGAGGGGTAGTTTCAGGGCAAGCTTCTCTCCCTCAAAGAATAGGTACAGCACATCATCAACAGTGCAAGTATCACTCACAGAACAAACACATAGTGGCATTAGCAGTGCAAGCTTTCCTCTCTCGCAGAACAGCTACACAAGGTGGATCAGTTGACAAGTTTCCCAGGTTCATAGAAGTATACCACACCATCCCTCACATAACAGGCACAGCTCAGCATCACCATTGCAGGCTTCCATTCCTCATAGAACGGATACGGCAAGGGCATGAGTGCAAGCTTCCCTCCTTTTCAGAACAGGCACAGCATGGTAACAGCAGTGGAAGCTTTACTCTGTGACAGAAAACCTTTATAACAGTATATCAGTACAAACTTCCTACAGTCACAGAACAAGTAAAGCTTAGGAATTATCAGTGAAGCTGCCTCTCTCACGTAACTGGTGCAGCACAGTCTGCAACAGCAGTGAAAACACCCTTGCCTATTTGATGCGTATGTTTTAGTATGATTGTGTGGATTGTTAGGTGCTTTGATGGTTGAGCAAGTAAACGGCCCCACCACATATTTATGTGAAAAGGCTTTCTCAAATCTTATGTACCTAAAAAATAGGCACAGAAATCGCTTGGTAAATGTAGAATCTGACCTGAGGATTCAACTTTCCAAGTAAAACCAAACATTGAAAAGTTAGTCGCCGAGATGCAGCACCATCCTTCCCATTAAAATGTTTTGATTTTTGTATATTTTTCAATATAAAATATTAAAAGCTTTAGTAATTCAAGTATTTGTTTGGTGTGTACTTGTTTGTGTATTTTTTGTGAATTACTGTTTTAATGTTTTAAAATTTAAATTGTACAAATTGTTTGGGGGTCCCCGGCTTCCAGTAGTGATTCCGTGGGGGTCCTCAGGAGTCAAAAGTTTGGGAATCGCTGCACTAGGGTTTTGGAAGTAAATTAAAAGATGCCAATCAGGGGTAGGACAGTTTTATCAGGTTTAAGGGAGAGAGTATAAGCATTTTACAACTGGGTAGAAGTGGTAAAGTGCATAGAGTCCTAATGCCAACAAAAACTGGTTCAGCAAAAACAGTAGTGAAGGCAAAAGGTGTAAGGGAATACCACACCAAAGGTGGTCAGGCGTAACACTCAACCACTGTTTTTATTATTTATTAAAATTCCACTTCAATCGTGAAGCTGGATTTTTGATAATTATACGGGCAAAGTAATTAAAGTTATACTTTTCCTGCCTGAAACTCCAGCAGGCTAACGAGCATTAGCCTGCCATCAGCTGCCCTGTCAGTACATTCCCCTTGATGAGGTGTGAAAATTGCTCCCAGAGCAAAAACTAAGGCTCGGGCCTAATGACTGAAAGACCTTGGTGTGAGAAATGTGACTCACTTCTCTCCAGAAGGGCAAATGGGGAGGGTTCAGAAACTTAACTTGAAAGGGAACAGGGAGAAACTGATCCATTTCACAATTAAATGAAAATTTAGACTTGTGGAAGAGGGGCTCTTTGATTCCAGGGCCAACTGCAGCCATTGTGACACCAGTGCAGTGGGAGGGGGACCTTGTGCAGAATCATTTTGGTGTGGTTGAGTAGTTAGAAGAGAAGAAGATTGTTCTTTTCCGTAGACACACCCATGTCTGGGCCACCAACCACCTCCAGGGGCAGACGGGTTCTGCCACGCTGGATTTTACTAAAAGTAGTGCACTGTGGTATAATTTGCATTAAGGCAAACAGGTCATCCCTAACCACTAGTTAGCGATTTCTACAGACGTGGCACCTCACCACCAGGTCATCAGAACACATCTGGACGTGCGGAACACAAGAGCAAGACGCATGCTGTCAGCGACCTGTGTGGCAACCTGAAGGGCTGGACCTGTTCCCACTTGTACCCAAGGATAAGAAGCAGACTCTAAAGGTCAGGGTCAGTTGGCTGACCTCCTGTGAGGCTACAGGGACCTAAAATAAAGCTGCAAGAGGCCTTTTTCCAGACAAGTGGACCCTTGGTGGTGACCTCTGCTGTAGCACATCCTGGACTACAAACGCTGTCTCTTAGTTCCTGGGACCCTTAGAAATGACCAAGAGGAACGGCTCCAAAAAAAAGAAAAACATAAGGTAGGAAGATGTTTGATCTTTGATGGACTAGCACCAACCACCCACAGCTATCCACCTAAGGATAGGGGATAGCCTTGGGTGTAACCTCGGCAGGCAAGGAAATCCAGTTGGTCCTGCTCTGAGATTTTTGCCACTCGAACAGACTTCAGCAGAATTTTGCAACTAAGGTATCCAGCTTCTCTGTGACCTGCCCAGCAACAGCTTCCAGCCTTGTCCCAAATGAGGTTTTAGAGTTCCAAAAAAGAGACTAAGTCCCAACAAAGAAATCTTTAACGGGCAAAGGCATAAAAAGTATCTAGACAACAAGATGACTTTCACAGGCACAAAAGCTGAATTTTCCTGTTCAGAGCTTGTCCTTGTAATTCAGATTAATCCAGTTGGACCTCATCCTATAGGCATTCAACTTGGAGAGGACTTTGCCGAATCCAAGCTTTTCCCGCTGGAGGATTTCTACTTCCATAAAAATGTCAGAAGGTAAAATGTTTGACTGGGTCGACCCACGACACTTAGCCAGCTGCCCCTGATTCAATTGCACCCATAGACGCTATTGGTGCTTTTTAACTTTAAAAATTCCTATCTCCTGTTCCACGGATTGGCTTTTAAGCCTTTTTGTGTCGTATATAAAATTTTCCTTTTTCAGAAATTGGTTGTGTTCTATTTTGACTTTTTAACTGTTTGGGCACTGCTGAATGGTTTACACATTTACTCCAAGTTTAGCCAGGCTTCTGCGTACCATAGTTACCAGGGGGTCAAGCCCTGGCTTATTTAGTGAACATTGTGTTTAACCTTAAAAGTGTGTGGCCTTATTACTAGTGGAGGACCCGCATCCATTTAAACTAATAACTCACTTTCTTACAGTGGTCATAAAGGTGCACTGCATTAAGATCTATGGAGCTGGGAAAGCCACTTAACAAGAGTTAGGACAGCTGAAACCAAGGTTGAGTGAGCTTAAGAACTCAACTGTGCTGACTGATGTAGAAATACTAAAATTGGTCTTGCATAAGGATTGGTCGCTTGAATTATCAATTGTCTGAGCTGTCCACATTGCAAATCCCACACAGCCAAGTGGCAGATTGCCTGGCTGCACTGCTACCTTCCATGATTCTCACTAATCAAAATAGGTTTCTGCCTTGCCAGAACACATCCTCTAATATTAGGATATAGCTTCACATTATTTGGGAAGTACAACACAAATACTCATGGGTAATATTAGCAGATCTGGAAAACACGTTTGACATAATACACTGAATTATATATTTGAGTCACTGTGGTTTTTATTGCCTGGAGACAGTTTAATGCAATTGATTGAACTACTATATGCCTGCCCAACAGCGAGAGTGCACACAGGCAAAATGATCTCAGGGCCGTATCAGAGAGAGATAATCTCTAGTCTATACTGTCTAGACAACCAGACTTCAAGGACACACACTCACCAGGTTGTTCAAGATGGTGAAGCAACGTTGAACACAATTTAGTAAAAGGAGTGACTCCAGAATAGCCAGTATGCCTCCAATATGCAGCAGAGACATGTTTCCAAAATAACTGACAAAGGCACTGAAGCCTGGGCACAAACCGGGATAGAGAAGCTTGGAAATTCATATGCATAAGAAAAACTACTGTTATTCCTGTACTTCACTATTATATGGTATATCACCTAGTCATATTTTATAATAGGGTTGATTGAAGAGAAAAATACATGAAATTTGGGAGACAGAAAGCATGGTGGAACCCCCAAACAAGTCCTGTGTTGCAGATGATACTTACCGTGGAGACAAGGTGAAAAACAGAAACATTACTGTATATATTACTGTATAGGGCACTTGCTGATGAAAAAGAGGGGAACTAAGACTAATGGAGAGAAATGATCAAATGATATCACTTCAACGGGGTAGAACCCATAATCAATGTACTCTTCAAATAATCCAGTGGTAAGTCCTCACTTGGATTGCATTTACAACAAGCATTTACAATGCAATAGGTCTCGCACTGACATTATTTTGAGCTATTGACATTGTAAATGACACTTTTTTCTTTTGTAAAACATAAATAAAAAGCATTGTAATTTTATATGGCAATTGCTAAAAAAGTTTAAATGTGAAACCTATTGCATTTACACTAGTGTACTCGGGGTGGATAAAAGAATGTGTATTTGTATAGCTCACATTCACCTGGAAGGGTATCTTGGCGCTGAACAACAGAGGTTTATTGTTACCCAACTCAATGGTATTCATTTTACGACCACAGAAGGATGAAAGGCTGAGTGGACCCACTGGGATTTAAACCCGTCACCATGAGGTCAAACACAGGCCCCTACAGTGGACACATTAGTTCATTAAGCCACCAGACATGGCTTGACCCGGATGAAATCATAGCTCTAAAATCAGCAAAGAGAACTGCATCCATCTGTCCAAGCATGCCATGTGGAGTCAAGCAAGTAATAAGACCATGAGCTCTCTGCAGCCACTATCCGGAGATAAACAGATAGGCCCAAAAATAGACAAGCAACTCACTGACAGACATCACCTTCGCTGGCAGAGGGAAGGAGAAGCCCCAAATGGCAGTCTAATTAGCTAAACAGATTGCAGCTAAAGGGATGGCTGCAGAGACACAGTCTGGTTGCCTGGAAAACAAAACAAGAACTGGAAAAGCCAGCAGGCCTTGCATTAATGTGCATATACATGCATAGAAAGGCATTCACAATGCGGTTCGCATGTGTTGCATGCATAAATTAAATTTAACACACTAAAAGTAGGTCAATTAACTTTCCAACTAAAGCACTGTCTGGAAGGGAGACTGGTATACCAAAAGCCCAACATGAGGGAAGAGAAAAATACTTTTCTAGGTGGAGGAGAAGTCCATTATGTATTCTTTGAAGAACTGGTAGCATGAAGTAGTAATTTTTAAAAGAATTAGTAATAAGAGGTAAAGCAGACTGTTGCACCAACAAGCCAGACCTAAACAATCACGCAGAAGGCTACATGTGGGCCGATGCAGTGAAAAGGAATGGATCGGTGGTGGTTTAGTCTCCTTCTACCCAGAATCATGGCACCAAGCTAGATCTGGGGAATAGACTAATCTGCCTATGTACTGAATGAGGCGTCATTATCAGCACAAGAAACCAATGCTTCCTCAGCAAGTTAGCATCCCCGGACAGGCTCTTCCAGTCTGATGGATCTGTTACTACACATTCCTGCAGACCGATGTACTACTAGCTCGTAATTAAGTGATACGTGGAGAGGTAAGAACCTGAAGACTGATGCACTGTTCAGTAAAATTCACACTTTTCTCGTGAGCCCACTTCTCACCCTGAGCCTCCTCATATTAAGCCAAGACGATCGAGGCTGATGTCCAATTATGGCCTTCTATCTCGCCTGCAAAGCTAAGTAGGTTAATACTAAAGTTTGCCTTTCAGGGAAGGACAACCATCTCCCCTTTAAAAGACTCGAACATGCTTCCTTTCAGGCCCCAATGGCTGCACATAATATTACCGACAACACATTTTTGACCCCAACGGAGTCCTGCTGCTTTGAAATGCTTAACAAGCCAGCCGGGCCCCGTGCCAGTCCCTAAAGCACACAGTGTTTCACAGATAGCACGCGGTTGCGCTGCCTTGCTGGCTGGGTTAGCAGTCTCCAATTCAGCACAACATCTGATGCTCTGACTGTTGCAATGCTCATGCACGACTGATCAGAGATTTTTACTCTCGAAAACGGAAGAGCTATGGATGCTTTTCTCTTCTCGTTTGGTCCGGGGAAAGCAGCAACGAAGCAAGTAAAGGATGTGTTCGAAAACCGGCAAAGCGCGCACAAAATCAGCCTATGGCGGAAGGGGGGAAAGGCACATCAACGCTTCTGCAATGGGCACTTATTCTTAGGCGTGTGGTGCACGTTTGGAATGTCACAGCAAACGGTCTAAGATTAAAGTATTGTCTTTTAATTTGCGTCTTTCACTTTGCTGCAGCTGAACTGGCACATGATGACGCAAGGGAGGACGTGGTTCGAATTAAAGAAAGAAAATGTGCTCTTAACGCAGTAACGGGAAACAGTGAGCATCCCATGCACCTAACAAGAAAAGAGCGCACCCCTCGGAGCCCAGGGCCGCAGACGCTACGCTGAAGGCCTGGGGGGCTGCGCCGCACATGGAGCTTGCTGTGGTCATGGAGACGCCCTGTTACCTTTCTGTGGGCTCCTCCGACCGGAACAGCGCCCGACTCGAGCACTCCAGAGCCGGCCGGTGTGTGCCAAGACGCCCGACACACCGGGAGGGCGCGGCCCTGCCGCGCCTGGACAGGAGATGTGCACGCGTATGGTGCGAGCAGGCGTTGTGATAACGCCGCGAGCCGTACGCGTGCACATCTCCTGTCTGTTAAGCTTCGGCACAGACAGTTGATGTGCACGCGTACGGCTTGCGGCGCTATTACAACTCCTGCTCGCACCATGCGCGTGCACATCTCCTGTCCCGCATCGGAGCAAAAGTCGGCAACAATAGATCTCGCATAGCGAGCAGCGCTTGCGCTGCATCGCTAGGCGAGACCTAAAAAACAATCATCTGGGAGCTGGTAACCATAAGGGTCAATAGACCCCTCTCATTCATCTCCCTCTCCAGGCCAATCGAACAAATAAGGCACTGGCTCCGCTACGGGAAGCATGGACCTGGTCGGTGCCGGAGTCTGCGTTGGACAAAGGCCATCCAGATCTGTCTCAGAGTTGGGAATAACGAGGGGGCAGTGCCACCTAGGGGCCGGCAGCCTGGGCACTGGAGCTGGCGCCGAGGAAGGTCTCAGCTTCGGTGGTGGCTCCCTCCGGATCCAGCAAGGGATTCATGGGGCGAGACTAGCGCAGAGGACAAACCTGCCAGCATGGGTCCAATAGGTGTCCCTTCCTCGCCCATGGGGCCCGAAGGAGAGTCAGAGGGGCCTCCCAACCAAATATGCAGCGCATGACCTCAAAAAACTCCTTCAGCTAGGCTGGGGTCACTCCACCTCTGTGAAAATCGGGGAAGCAGAGGGACCCGGATTCAGGTTCCATGACTCGCTGTGCCTGGAGTGCTGACGCTCCTGCGTCTCGTAAGAAGACTTCGACAGACGCAGCGAAATCGAAGACCTTTTCGATTTCTTATGTTTGTGGGACTTACCTGATGATTTTGAGGACGATGACTATCGGGAAGGGCTCGGCGAATGGTCATGGGACCTTTCGCGCAATCAAGACCTTGAGCGTCAAGGAGTCTACCACCATCGGGCAGCGAGGAGCTTGAGGGAGCGCTCCATCACTGCCTTCAGATGCATAGCGTGATAGACCTTGCAGGTCTTAGGGTTGAGGTCCTGCTCCTATCACTACAATCACACCAAGTGGGGATCTGTCCTCAACATTTGCCTGGGACAGGCCCCACATGGTTTGAAACCAGCTGGTTTCTTGTGTGACATACCTCACACCAGGAGAAAATCTCTCCCCAAAAAATTGATAAAACACCGAAAAAAAGCCAGTCAAAAGACCGGATCAGCACTATCTAGTGCATTAAGGAAAGAACTAATGTCAGCATGCCGGGGATGTGCCTATGTAGGTACAGCGCATGTCACTTCCAGCACGGATGCTGCCGCAGAGCCAAACGACACCACCTACCGGTGCGCAGGGATGCTGCTTCAAAAATCTTATGACACCTGGGCATATTCTAAGGTAAGGAATCTATGGCTAAGTCTAACAGATACTTTTGAGCAGTACCTCTGCATGCCAGTAGGTGGCACCATGCAGCTGTGCACAGATGCCATTCCGCTCCGGAAAAGACCTCCAGGGCCTATATAGGGGCTGCTCCAACACGCTGTCAAGTTGCTTTCGAGGCTGTCCACGCCCCCAGACGCAGAGCACCCACAGCAAATTGGCTTTGACCAGTTTTCAGATTCCTGGACTTGGGATCTTATTAGTGGGAAGAGCCCAAGTTACAAAACGGAGAAGATGGGATGGTCAGTGAGGAATCTGCGGTTATAGAGAGCCTCTATCTGAAAGAGAGTTACCAAAGGTGAGTAACATGTTCTTCTGATGGAGACTTCTTACCGAATATTCCTCACCTCTCAAAGAGGTGACAGAGCAGTGGGGGGGGGGGGGGCGATTGTGTGTCTGTGTGTGTGTCAAGAAGGTCTTAAGACTGAGTGGGCGAAATGACCTTCTCGGCAAACCTGGTGCCCCAGACAGTAGTATTTTGTTAATGTATGGCGCAACGCCCTCATAGTCCCCTAGCAGATGTCCAAGACAGAAACTCCGCTTGCTAACACAGTGGTAGCAACTTTGACCCTGGTGGAATGGGTTTGCAAATCTTCTGGAGGCTGCTTTCAGGCCAGTATGTAGCAGTCCTCTTCCGCACAGCCTTGTCTAGTGAACCACACAAAGAGCGGATTATCTACCTGAGGTTCTTTGGTACAATCGATGCAAAAGCTCAGCTCTCCTCCTAAGAGGGGTGAGGCAAAGCATAGAAGGTCAGCAAAGTGATGGTTTGACTGACGTGGAAAGGTATCACTCACTCGCTGAGGTGATGGCGACGAGGAACACCTTCTTGAGGGTGTAGAACCAAAAAGGACAGCTGTGAAGCAACTCAAAAAGGGGTGCACATCAAATATGCGAGGACCAAATTAAGGTCCGACTGAGGAATGATGAAAGGAGAGGGAGGAAACAAGTGTTGGAGTCCTTTCAAAAAATGCATCACGACCTTGACTAAAATAATGAGGGCTGGTCCGTCACCTGTAAAAAAAAGACTGAAAGGTACCCTTTAACTGTGCACAAGGCCAAGCCTTGCCAGGCAAGAGACAAAAACCATAATACATCAGTTAACTTGGACTGCAGGTCAATCTGGCATGTGCTGCACCAAACCACAAACTTGTCCCCAATACCAGGCACATACAATTTTTAGGTGGAGCCTGGCGGCAGCACGCATATGCTACTCGCTCTGCGAGGCATGCTGTATTAGGGTATGTTGTTGAAGCGTCTCCCACTCTCCGCCCATATTTGTCATTGGCTTTGTGTCATTGTCCTTCTTAAATGGTGGCTTCTGATTCGTAAATGGGCTGGTTAGTCCTGCCTTGTCTCCATTTTTTACGGCCCATAACGACTGGACCTTTTACTTGGCTGGTTACACGGCCTCCTTTATCTAGGGGGTGAGTTATTGGCACTGATGGGGACAATGGCGGCTGCTTTTTGGGGAATTTGCATAATGATCGCGGCGCCCGCTTTAGGGACACCACGATCATTTTCAATTTAAATTTTATTCATTTTTCATGTTGAGCGCAGCGTCCACTTCTGCAACACCGCGCTCTGTTTATTATTATTATTTTTTAACTTTCATAGTAAGCGCGGTGCCCGCGTCAGGGACACCGCGCTCTGTTTATTTATTTATTTTACTTTAAAACTGAGCGCGGCGCCGCTTCAAAGACACCGCGCTCGGTTTCTTTCCTTATTTTTTTAACTTTAACACTCAGCGCGGCGCCCGCTTCAAGGACACCGCGCTCAGTGTTAAAGTAAAAAAAAAAAAAAAAAGAACCCAAGCGCGGTGTCCTTGAAGCGGCGCCGCACTCAGTTTTAAAGTTAAACAAACATTTGCAATGCAATAGATCTTGCATTTACTCGAGTTTAAGCTATTGGCATTGTCATTTACAATACCAATAGCTTAAACTCGCGTAAATGCGAGACCTATTGCATTACACATGCTTGTTGTAGAAGGCAGCCTGGCTATCAAGATGGCATCAACCACTTCCGGAGGAAGGTCAAAGGTGTTCAGCTTTCGGCGCTCAATCCCCATGCATGAAGGTGGAGATTGAGAAGGACCGGGTGCAGAACTCTGCCTTGTTTTTGGAACAGCAGGTCCTCCTGGAGGGCAGCCTGATCGGAGGACAGAAGCTCAAGCCCAGGAGTTATGGATACCATACTCCCCGTGCCCAATCCAGGGCCACTAGGATTACTTGAGCCTGGTCATTCCTGATCTTCTTCAGAACTCGGGGCAGGAGTGGTATCGGTGGGAAGGAGTACAGAAGTTCAGAGTTCCACTCCAGGCGGAATGCGTCCCCTAGCGAGAGGCGCCTTGGAAACTGCCACACACTGAATTGTTGACATTGCATGTTCTCAGTGGTGGCAACCATATAGAGCCAATTTGCAGAAGAAACCTTGTGCCACCTCTGGGTATAACTGCCACTAGTGATCCATTAGGCGTTGACAGCTGAGCTTGGCCGCCCTGGCATTCAAAGATCCTGCCATGTGGGTCACCACCACGAAGATCCCTTCATGACCGAGCCATTTCCAGAGGCGTGGGGCATCCTACCACAAGGTCCTGGACCCCACACCACCATGCTTATTGCCTTACCACAAGGCAGTGGTGTTGGCCATAGCACCCATGAAACAGCAAGTCCAAAAGCGGCAATTGGACAACAGCTGAAAAAAATGGCTGCCTGCTGCCAGGCGTGGTGGGAATGGCAACACTGGTACCAATGACTCAAGATGGAATCGCTGGTGTCCAAACCACAAAGAATTGTGAACATGGCCACATCATGGGGGTATGGATGGACTCGGCCCTTAGTTTTCAAGCTCAAACTAAAAAGGTGGCAGGGACATGTTTTGGGCTACTGCAGGAGCTCAGACCTTTATTGGGTTTCTTTGACCCGTCTACCTGTCAAGTTATCGTCCAGTCCGCAGTTCTGTCAAGACTGGACTACGCCAGCTCGCTCTATCTGGGGACAAATAAGGCAGAAATTCTGAGACTACAAAGGGTCCAAAATGTGGCTGCCAGGACCCTTCTCGGCCTCCCTAGAGCCTGCTCCACGGCAGATGCCATCCGCCGGCTTCACTGGTTGCCGGTGGCCAGGCGGATAGAGTTTAAAGCTCTCTGTATGGCCTTTAAGATTCTGAAATCTGCCTCCCCAGGGATCCTGGCTAACCTGCTTTTGCCCTATGTACCTACCCGCCAACTCCGCTCTCTGGGGCAGCACCTATTGGTAGTCCCCCGGGTGAGTAAGATGCGCTGGGGGTCGCTCCTTTCGCACCATGGCGGCAAAACTTTGGAAATCTCTCCCATTACAGATCCGCAGCTTGAGCAACTATCTAACATTCCGGAAGGCAATTAAAACATACCTCTTTCCTTTGCCGTAGGCTCTAGTTTCCACCTGGGTCTTGGTTCTTTCACTGCTGTCAGCGCCGGGACGTCTCTTTGCTGGGGCAGCTGTGCGCTATACAAAAAATGTATAACATATCATCATGACCATCCTATATGGCTTGGGTTAAGAAAGGTTGGAGGTCTTCTGGAACATCTGGAAGGATGTGAGCCACAGAATTCCAAAGAGTGGGCTAGGAAGTAATTGCCATTCACAGATGTGAGGATGAAGCTGGTGGAAAAAAATTCCCTTTCCCCAAAAGGTCTCTACTCGTTTGGACTCCCTAGGGTAACGCACTGTCATTTACAGACAGTAAATTTCCAAGAGATGGCCAAAAACCTTCCCACTACCTTGCAGCTTTACTGATAAAACTATATAGTATATTAACAATAATCTGTGAAAATTGGGTTTCGGAAAACATTTAAAATTTGCACATCTCCAAGTAAAGTGTTCAGATTTGTTTTTCATCCTATTAAACTATTTTTTTCATCACACAGAAGTACAAAAAATGTGCTTTCACAACCACTGAAATATATTTTGAAATGTTTGTACAGTTGACTTATTGGCTATTAAAATGTGTGTAAGGAAAAACCTGATATCCTACAGATTTTCATTTCAAACTTCGTACAGCAGGTCAGACAGTTCACTTTACAAAATCCTGGAACTCTGCAGTCAGAGAAGGAAAAGTAATTGTAAACTCACTTCTGACCTCTGTCTCTGAATACAGAGCAAATGTGACAAGATAAAAACAAGATTTAAAGGCATCTTTATTGCTCCTTCACTTTTTGACTGAACAGAACACGTTCTTTGTCAACTCGCCAGAATGGGCGAGTAGGTCAGAAATAAAGCTCGACCTGATAAAATAGGACTCTTCATAGCGAGTGGACAAGTAGATTTCTTGAGGCCTGGAGAGGGCTGTGCTCTCTCAGTGGTTACACAAATGCATGCATGGAAATGCATGAAGACCGGTGGCTTTTTTTTCTGCTTCTCTTGATCCCGTAGCCGCAGGACTGCCAAGATGTCTTGAAGTTGTAGCAGCAGTAGGTGTCAGCACAGAAAGATGTGAGAGTTTTGCCTTGGGTCATTCCCTTACTGATTTTGTGCCCCACTTTGTGGAGATTTTGTTGATGCGTACACGCACTCAACACTTGACTAACAGTCCATTGACCAAGTACGAACAGATTAATCTTGCTGCGGAGAACGCTTATTTGAAAAGGTGTGCTACTTTGCTTCCTGGTACACTGTTACCTTTGCCTGAAAATTGAAGCAATGATGGAGAAGTAGGGCAAGACTGTCTCTATGTCACGAACTATGCACCAAGACCAGATATACAAGATAAGCCACTGACTGAGTGTGATATCATACTGTTTGTTGATAGGTCCCGCCTTAGAGACGATGGAGGAACACTAAGTGCTGCCTATGCAGTCTGTACCGTCACGAGGGTAGTGGAAGCCTCCTGCCATCGAGGGACGTCTTCTGCACAAGCGGCTGAATTCATCACTCTTACTAGATCTTGCTGTGTTTCTGAACAGCTGAAAGTGACCACTTTTCTGATAGCCAGTATGGCTGAGCTGTCGTTATGTATACAGAGGGGATTCAGGACATCGTCAGGATTCCCAATCAGAAATGGAGCAAGTCATGAGATTGTTGGAGGCATTGCAATTGCCTACCAAAATTGCTGCTAAGTGTTCGGCCCACAGAATTGGAGAGGACTATGTGACAGTTGGGGAGGGGTGGGGGGGGGAGTAGTTGAGAAGGTATTCAGGTTCATCCGACTTGTAGACGCCTGGACCACCAACATTTCTGGAGATGGGTGTCAAGACAAATCCAGGGTAACCCGGGGCAGGGTTGTGGCATCTCTCCATTTGGCGATTGACCGGGGGTGAGAGCAAGGTTTGGCTTAAGACCTCAAAAGGGCATCTGTAAGGGGCTCACTGAAGGGCAAGAGGAGCTCAGTAGATAATTGCCTGGGTTGGAGCAGTTCCGTTAAGACATTGGTTTTGACCTCTAAAGTGAGGAGCTGGAGGTCAAGAATTTCAGCCACCCTACGACTGACCATGGCGTAAGAAGCACTCTCCTCAGTGGCATGACCAGGGGGTGAGAGGAGTCTAAACTCAGGGGAAGTGTCAAGACCACTGGCTTCCTGAAGGACATCATACCTATTTTCCTCGTGGTATGGCTGCCCAATTTCATCACCACATCATAATCATGGTCCGAATACATGCAAATAAGGAATGCAAAGTATCTGTCCTTCCTTGTGCGGGCAGCAACTCAAGTGGCCTCAGCCGAGGTGTACATCTGCTGACTCAGAGGACAATGTGCACTTTGGCATTGATGTTGTGGGGACCAGTGTGGGTTGTGGAGGCAGCGTCTGCCTGGGTACCAGAAGCAGCCCGGTGATAGGTTCACAGGGTCCAACTGACACAGAGGGTGAACTTGCCAGCCCGATGGAGCGCCTCTCAGCTCCTTCAATCAATCAATCAGGGAATTGTAAGCGCGCTACTCACCCGTGAGGGTCTCAAGGCGCTGAGGGGGGGCCGCAGATCTGTTTAGCCGAAGAGCCAGGTCTTGAGGGTCTTCCTGAAGGTGTTCAGGAGGGGCGCGTCGGATGTCTGCCGGTAGCTCGTTCCAGGTCTTGGCTGCAATGTGAGAGAAGGATCTTCCGCCTGCTCTGGCTCTGTGGATGCGCGGGGTTTCTGCCAGTGCGAGGTTGGAAGATCGGAGGTTTCTTTTGGGTACGTGGAAGTTGATTCTGTCGTTGAGGTATTTGGGTCCGTTGTGTAGGTATTTGTAGGCGTGAGTGAGGATTTTGAAAGTGACTCTTTTCTCCACGGGGAGCCAGTGGAGACTTCGTAGGTGTTGGCTGATGTGTTCGTAGTCGGGGATGCCGAGGACGAGTCTGGCGGCGGTGTTCTGTATTGTTTGGAGTTTGCGGAGTAGGGACTTGTTGATGCCGGCGTAGAGTGTGTTTCCATAGTCCAGTCTGCTGGTGATGAGTGCGTGGGTGACTGTCTTCCTTGACTCAGGGGGGATCCACTTGAAGGTCTTGCGGAGGATGCGGAGGGTGTTGAAGCAGCTGGAGGTGACGGCGTTGACCTGTCGGTTCATGGTGAGTGATGAGTCGAGTACGATGCAGAGGTTCTTGGCGTGGTCTGAGGGGGTAGGTGGGCTACCAAGGGCGGTCGGCCACCAGGTGCTGTCCCATGCAGAAGGGGTGGTACCGAGGACGAGGACTTTTGTCTTCTCGGCATTGAGCTTCAGGCAGCTGTTGGTCATCCAGACTGCGACGTCTTGCATTCCTGTCTGGAAGTTGAGTTTGGCAGTGGTGGGGTCTTTGGTGAGGGAGAGGATGATCTGGGTGTCGTCGGCGTAGGATACGATGTTGAGGCCGTGTTGTCGGACGATGGCTGCGAGGGGGACCATGTAGATGTTGAAGAGGGTGGGGCTCAGTGATGAACCCTGTGGGACTCCGCAGGTGATTTTAGTGGGGTCGGAGAGGAAGGGTGGGAGTCTGATCCTTTGGCTTCTTCCGGTGAGGAATGATTGGATCCAGTCCAGGGCTGTTCCTTGTATGCCTGCGTCGTGTAGTCTGGCGACTAGTGTGCGGTGGGAGATGGTGTCGAAGGCCGCTGATCGGTCGAGTAGGATGAGGGCTGCGGAGTGGCCTTGGTCCAGGAGGGTGCGGATGTCGTCTGTGGCGGCGAGTAGGGCTGTCTCTGTGCTGTGGTTGCTTCAGAATCCGGATTGGGACGGGTCGAGGACGGCGTTCTCTTCAATGAATCGTGTCAGTTTCCTGTTGACTGTTTTCTCTGCAACTTTGGCTGCGAAGGGGAGGAGCGAGATGGGCCGATAGTTCTTGAGGTCGGTGGGGTCAGCTGTGGGCTTCTTGAGCAGGGGTCTGACTTCTGCACGCTTCCAGTCATCTGGGAAGGTGCCTGTTTTGAAGGTGGTGTTGATGGTGCGTTGTAGTTCGGGTGCGATGGCGGCCGCAGCTCTGTGGTAGATGTGAGGGGGGCAGGGGTCGGTGGGGGCCCCCGAGTGGATGTTTTTCATGGTCGAGGCGGTGTCTTCGGCCGTGATCGGTGTCCAGTTGGAGATGGTGGGCTGGCTGGTGTTTCTGGGGGGCGGGGGCCGTCTGTGGCACCTGGTGGATGGTCGATGAAGTTGTCAGAGGTTTTTGATCTTCAGGTGGAAATAGGTTCCAAGCTTGTCGCAGAGGTCTTGGGATGGTGTGATGTCTGTGGCTTCGCTGCGTGGGTTGGTGAATTCCTGAATGACACTGAAAAGTTCCTAGAAGTTGGCCAGGATTTTGTTGTGGATGAAGTTCCACTTGGTGGCTCTGATCTGGTTATGGTAGTCCGTCAAGGCGTCCTTGTAGGTGGTGTGGTTTTCGGTTGTCTTGGTGTTTCTCCAGTTCTTCTCCAGGCGTCTGCAGGTGCGTCTGGCTTCTTGGAGAGCGGTGGTGAACCAGGCGGCTTTCCTGGGGCATTGTCTGTCGGGGTTGCGTAGCGGGCGAGCTCGTCTGCGCAGTTGAAGATCCAGGTGTGGAGTTCTCTGGCTGCGTTGTTTGCGTCGGGTGCCCAGGTGTGGTTGTCTCGGGTGAGGGTGGAGTTAAGTTGCTCGTCGGTATCCTTGCTCCAGTTCCTTCGAGGTGGGCGTGGGGCTGGTTTGGGTACCTTGGGTTTGTTGATGGCGAAGTGTACGCAGTGGTGGTCGGTCCATGGCTGCTGTGTTGTGTGGCTGAATTGGACGCCGTTTCCTGCCGCGAAGATGGGGTCGAGGGTGTGTCCTGCTCTGTGGGTCGGTGTGTTGACGAGTTGTTTAAGTCCGATGCTGGCGAGGTTGTCACGAAGGATAGTGGAGTTGGGGTCGCTGGGGTTGTCGAGGTGGAAGTTCAGGTCTCCAATGAGTATGTAGTTTGCTGAGGCGATGGCGTGGGGTGCGATGAAGTCGGTGATGGTGGTGGCGAAGGGTGTTCGGGGGCCGGGGGTCTGTAGATGAGGGTTCCTCAGAGTGTGGCTTTGGGGGTGGTCTGGATCTGGAAGTGCAGGTGTTCGGCGGAGGGGAAGGTTTCGCTGGAGGTGGTGAGGCGGAGGGTGCTCTTTTGGGCAATGGCGAGGCCCCCTCCTGGAGGCCCGAAGGTGTGCCAGAGGGAGCCTGTAAGGATCTGGAGAGTCAGATCATGGCCTTGCATAATTCCATCTGCCTTGGTGTCATAGATGACCCTGGAATCTATGTTTGTGCTGGGACAAGTTGCTGGATAGGCTCAGATGTTGATCGACTTTATGAGAAAGATATAGGGGCATGGTTGCACCATCACGTCTTCTGTGGGGTATGTGAGTGGCAGGAAGAGGCAGAGTCATGGTTTGATTTTTTGTGTTTTTGCTTCGACTATCCCGAAGACTTGGGAATGACTCCTGCGACTTCTGGAACAAGACCGGGACTGACGCTTAGACTTGGATTGGTCTCGGAGTCTTCCAGTGCTTGGTGACAGTGTTTCACCTTGCAGTCTCAAATGGCCTTCAGGTTCCTCGACATGCAGTCACTGCAGGCCTTAGAGTCATGCCTCGACACCAGGCAAACCTGGATGAGGATCTGTCACAGACATTTGTTTACAGCAGTCCTTACAGGGTTTAATACGGGTCATTTTGGGAGATCACATTTCCCTTGCACACTGTAATTTTTTGATGAAAAATGGTCTCAAAGAGACGAGATAGCTCCAGATCCAACTCTGGTGGCGTGGAAAGAAAGGACTGTCCTCAGTGCGCAGGAGTTGTGCCTATATAAGCCTAGCACATCATTTCAGGAGTAGAACGGCATCAGTGTGGAGCCGCATGGCACGACCTACCGGTGCTCGGAGGTACTGCTCAAACGTTTTCAGATCCAGTCGGAAGCCTGGCGCAATACTCAAGAAGTAAGAAATCTGCCATAAGAAGTCTCTACAACAAAAAAGATTTGCTGTTCTAAGATAATCATTTTCCCAGATTGCTCTTACAAGTAGAGTTGTAAAAGAATATATATAAATTCACTGAAAAAACCATAGGTTTCAGGGACGTTATAGTTAGTTGGACATTTCACTCGTACAAAACCAGAGAAATTCGGCTGTTATAGTTAGTAGAGCTAACTATAACTCGCGCCCCTGCAATGCACTGCTGATGACGTCACATATTACATCACTCATGACATGCTCAGTGACATCACCGATGACATCATCCAGTGACTGAGTGTTTCTAAAAATTTCAAGAACTTTATATCAATATATGCCAAGGTATATTGAAGAATGATTGGTTGTCTGCGAACCTGTATGGGTGCCTGAGTGTCTGTGTGGGGGGGTGCAACTCCCTGCATGGATGTGAGAGTGGCTGATTCACTGGGTGTATGCGTTTATGAGTGCGTGTGTTAGGTAGTGTATCGGTGAGTGAGTGTACGTACAGCTGTGTTGGTGAGTGAATGGATGTGTTAGTGGTAAATGTGTAAGTAACTACATATGTGAAAGGCAGTATTTGTGAGTGTTGGAGTATATAAGTGAGTATATGTAACAGTGAGTGATTGTGACAGTGGCTGCATGGATAAGTTTGTGCTTATGTCAGTAATTGTTGAAGACAGTACGTGTCTGTATAAATAAGTGACGTGGTGTGTGTACAACTATAGGTGAGTAAATGGCAGTGTAATTAATTCTTTGGGTGACTGACTAGGTTTTTGAGTAACTCTTTGGGTGAGTGGCAGTGTGTGAGTGTCTATATAGGTGTGTGAGTGTCTATATAGGTGTATGAGTGGATATATCAGTGGCTGTATTGATGAATGACTGCATGTATGAGTGACTGTATGGGTTAGTGGGTGAATGTGTGTGTAGACGTATCAATCACTGAGCGGGTATTTACTAACTGCTATTGGTGTGTCTATGGTTTCAATATTGGTAGTCTGTATTTTAGAGTGGGTGTATAAAAGGTTTTATTAGGGTGTGAGGATGTGCATCAGATGATCACGTGGATGATGTCATCAGTGATGTCATTTGAGATGTCAGCAGTGATGTCACTGAGCATGTCATGAGTGATGTAATATGTGACATCATCAGCAGTGCATTGCGGGGGCGCGAGTTATAGTTAGCTCTACTAACTATAACAGCCGAATTTCTCTGGTTTTGTATGAGTGAAATGTCCAACTAACTATAATGTCCCTGAAACCTATGGTTTTTTCAGTTAATTTCTAAGGGTTTTTAAATGCTAATTTCTAACTATAACGTCCCTGAAACCTATGGTTTTTTCAGTGAATTTCAAAGGTTTTTTAAATACTAATTGCTAACTATAACATACCAGTCGTGTTTCTAGAGTGGTGGAGAAAGGTGAGCGTGGCCTCCGAACACCTCTTAGAAATCCCACTGTGTGGAATTTACTGGAGGTAACACGAGGGGTAGTTAGCCCCCAACGTTAACCTTGGAGGCCAACTACCCCTCCTATTACCTCCAGTAAGTCCCACACAGCAGGATTTCTAACTTCTCATACCAGGCCACGCCCCCTTTCTCCACCACTCTGCAAACGCACCCCCTGGCGCGTTGTAAGTTGGGGAATTAATTCCCCTTGAATACTGAGGGTCCCTGGGGGCCAACTAGCCCACCAGGTACCTCCAGTAAGCGCCACAGAGCTGGATTGCAGAGAGGTGGTCCGAGGCCACGCCCCTTTCTACACCACTCTGCAAACGCGCCTCTTGGCGCACTGCTGCTCAGAGGATGAAGTCCACTTGTGTCCTGAGGTCCGCAGGACACAAGAGGACCTCATCGCCCCACCAGCAGTGCGCCACGAGGCGCGTTTGCAGAGTGGTGTAAAAAGGGGCGTTGCCTCAGACCACCTCTCTGCAATTCAGCTGTGTGGCGCTTACTGGAGGTACCTGGTGGGCTAGTTGGCCCCCAGGTACCCTCAGTATTCAAGGGGAATTAATTCCCCAACTTACAACGCGCCAGGAGGCGCGTTTGCAGAGTGGTGCAGGGAGGGGGCAGGGCCTCCGGCGGGATGCCGGATTTTTTATTTATTTTTTAGAAGGGAGCTGTGTGGCCCCCCTTCTTTTACCTTTTTTGGGGCCCTGGGGACCCCATCCCCGAGAACCTGACCCCTTCTTATTTAAAAAAAAAAAAAACGGGAAGGGGGCCCTCCTGAGGCCAATTTAGGCCCCGGGGACCCCCTCCCCCAGGGCATGGCCAGACTTTTTTTTTTTTAAATAAATTTGGAGGGGGGCCGCGTGGCCCCCCTCCTCAGGCCAATTATGGCCCCGGGGACTCCATCCCCCGGAGCCGGCCTTTTTTTTAAATTTATTATAGGGAAGGGGGGCCGCGTGGCCCCCCTTCCCTGGGCCACTATTAGCCCCAGGGACCCCATCCCCCGGGGCTTGGCCATTATTTATTTTAATATTATTTTGGGGAGGGGGGCCGCGTGGCCCCCCCTCCCAGGCCGATTTCGGCCCCGGGGACCCCATCCCCCGGGGCCCGGCCATTCCTTTTTTTTTTTTCTTCTCAAAGGGAGGGGGCCGCGTGGCCCCCTCCCGGGCCACTTCTGGCCCTGGGGACCCCATCCCCTGGGGCCTGGCCTTTCGTTGGGGACCGTGGGGAGCCCCAATGCCCCCACGGTCCCGCTGGCACCGCACCTCCTGCGGGAGCCGGCATTGCTTTTGAGCAAGGGGAGCTGCTGACATGCAGCTCCCCTTGCTCAAAAGCAATCCTGCTTTGCTTCATTGAAGAGAGAGCAGGTTTTCCTGCTCTCGCTTCAATGAAGCAAACCAGGGTTTGCTATGACAGTAGCAAACGGCAATGTCCCGGGGGTGGGCACCCCGGGTGGCGGTCCCCAGGGCCATCAAGGGCTCCTGGAGCGGGGCAACGCGGCCCCCCCTAACATTTTAAAGCCCCGGGGAGGTGGTGGTCCCCGGGGCTCCACAACAGACCCCCGCATTTAATTAAAGAGTTCCCCGGGGAGGTGGTGGTCCCTGTGGCTTGGGGGGGCCCCGCGAGGCCCCCCGTACATTAGTAAGCATTGCCCCGGGGAGGTGGTGGTACCCGGGGCAGCGCGGGGGGGGGGCAGGAGCCCCCCACGCATTTTACAATTAAGCCTCGGGGAGGTGGCGGTCCCCGAGGGCCCCCGGTACATAAATAAGCATTGCCCCCGGGACCTGGCCCACCCGGGGGCTTTAAAAAAACAAAGCGCGGGAGTCCGTGCTTCTTTTTTTTCATTTTCGACAGGGTTCGCGCACCCAGCGCGACCCGGCCGAAAATTGAAGAAAAAAAAAAATGCTTTTTTTGGGCCTGGGGGGTCAGGGTGTTTTTACCCTGCCCCCTTTTCTTGTTTTTAATCTTTTTTTTTTACCTTTTTCTTTCTCCCTCGGTCTGAAGCACAAGATGGCTGCCAACACTTCCTGGTTTGAAGTGTTGGCAGCCAATCAGAAGCAAGCTCGGGAGGGCTCAGCCAATCAGATCTCACAATTCTCAAATATCGATATCTGTAAATCTTTAAATAGCTCAAAAACTACTGAACGGAATTACACCATTTAAAAAAAAAGCGTGCTTTCTGGACCAAGAGCTATCTCTGTGCCAAATTTGGTGTAATTCCGTTCAGCAGTTCAGGCTGTAGCTGTGTCTTAAGTTTCCTATGGAAATTAACATGGAGAAAACAGGTTTTAGGACCCCCCTTTTTTCTCGGCCCCCCCTTGACGAATTACCCCGAAACTTTCAAGACAGGAGCTGACCTGAGTGAACAATTAGTTTCGAAAATTTCGTGAAGATTTGTCAAACGGCGCCAAAGTTATTGGCAAATCAACAAACGCTTTTCCTATGGAAACTAGGTTCTAACTATAACTACCTACTGGCGACCGCCAGTAGGATATATATATATATATATATATATATATATATATATATATATATATATAGATAGATAGATAGATAGATATATATATAATTTTTGCGTTTTTCTATCTGGTAGTCAATTTTTCCTATTTCTTGTCAAGTTTCTACCTACTTGCAGTTTGTGGTAGAAAGAGGAGTGAAAAACTGGTCAATCCTTAAAAAATATACATTTTAAATTTTTTTTACAAAATATGGAATTTAGCAAGGGGTCATTTGTGTAAATAGGTCATGATTTCCCCAAAGAAATTTATTTTGAAATTAAAAATAAATAGGAAAATAAGTAAGAAAAATAAAAATAGGTGACCACATTTTCATCTTTAGTTTTTTGCCCAGGTGGCCGACTTACAAAAGTAATATACTGTTATGCCTGTCAGACCCTTCAGATTGCAGAGATATATACTAGCTGTTGGCTTTCCAATAACACGAGATACCCAGATGCGACAACTGAACTGCAGCTTAAATGATTTTTCATTGTGTACAGCCTATGCAGTTATTCATCTGGTAAAATCTAATAAATGTAAAAATTGTTATGACAGAAACTTAATTCTTTAAATATGCCCCATATATGGAGTTTATGAATAGTGGTTATTTGTACCACTCTGAATTTGGGGTTACTCATACTATCATGCGATTCAGAGGGGATTTTGCAAAATGTGTTCTTTATTGCACAATGGCTTACATTTGTAAACCAAAATTGGAGAGAAATTAAACAGATGATAACAAATGGTACACTGTTCAGTGTTTCCACACTTTTCTCAATAAAAACAGTACTCTAACTGTGTGGCTGTGCCTAGCACCTTGATAGGAAAAACCTTAGGACACTGCATGGAGACATCACAATTTCACTATCAAAATATCGACCCATTTTTGGCAATGTGGTAGCGTCGGTATTTGGGCCCAAACCCACAGTCACCCAGAGGAAGCTACTAAACCCAATCATTAAACAACCAGGGGCTCTGAGGTATTGTAAATTTTGTGGAACCCACAACATTTCCTTACCCTAAATGGCAAGCAAGCATACAACTTTGGCTAAAATCAAATTTTCCTCAAATTTTCGGATGGAAAGTTCCAGAATCTGCACGAATCCCCAAGGTGTAATTCGTAGGCTTGATGAATTCAGACATCAAAATATTCTCAAGCTTGTCAGCTGTCCAAATTACAAAGGTAATAAGGTCCTATATAGGACCAGAGCAGGGCTTTATGACAGGGGGAGAAATCTTCTGTAAAACAGTTAACATCCATCACCCATAACAAGGAAGAAAACGATACTTCTAAATAACATCGTTTTGTGATTACAGTTAACATCATTATATTCGTAAACATTAGCATATTTCCCCACACGAGTGGGATCTTCAACAAAGAAGTCTCCCAAATCAAAAAATAAATAATGGATATGGAAAGGCAACATTTTCTTTCAATTTATATTGTCCAAGAAAATGAACTGGGAAGATAAATAAATATGTAAAAATTCAGATGTGGTAAAAATGAAATGAGCCTGCATTGCCACTTCATTCTTTTATGTTTTCTCCATTTTAGGAGGAAAAACAAAAATGAAATAATTTGTTTATGTTTCTGAATATCAATGAAGATCCATGGCCTAAGAAACTCCTTTAGCCATCGTATTTTTAGACGCAAACAACTTTAGGATGTTTTAGAGAGGCCGGGCAGAGGGAAACAATTTGTAGAATGGATTAAAAGGTCATAAACCAAAGACAATCACCAGATTTAATCGTGCCACTGATGCAGAGATCAAAATTAAGTAAGAAAGACGAGAACGGTGCCCCCTTTCACCCTATGCTTACAACAGGAATCCACTGACTATTCTTTTTGAGAAGTGCTGTTTAAAGGATACCCATTCAGTCTCAGCATTCAACTCAAGAAAACCTATTCAATTGTGATAAGCAACAACATGGGTGTGCAACAAGTAGTTTCAGAATCCTGTATATAAACTACAATCCTCTTTCGGAGATGATGACATCTTCTAGATCATTAAAGATTAGTTTCTTTGTAGATTAAAAACGTGTATTAAAATGTATCTGGGGAATTAATAATAATGCATATAATCACTCACATCTATTGGCAGTAAGAGTTCAGCCTAACTTGAACTAAACAAAACTATCAAAAAAGCCACCTTCCATTGTCAACGAAGGCCCATTTCGATCAACTGCATCCCATAGCAAGAGTCTTTGTAACAGGTGACAGTGCTACAAACCAATGCACTACAGCAATTGTGAAAGATAAAGATTCTGCAGGATAATGTTCAGTATTTTGAGGTATGTGGGTAGGCAAATTGCCTAAATTCAGTGATCAAAAAGGGCAGAAAAGGTACCCAGTCACTTTCTTAACATTCTTAAGATTCCACTCTTCTTTCAAGGGTCCTAGAGAGCCTCTGCATGCCCAACAATGCCCAAGCTTGAGGCATCCTGTCTTGCACCTCAGGGACGAGCCTTACTCTACATACATGATGCCCGTCTTACAGCACATACCACTGGCACATTTGTTTGGCCCAGAAAGAGTTTAGGGGGAAGGTTTTTTTATTAGAAGACCCAGCACAGAGAATACCAGGAATCATAGGGTAGATATCTGGGACACCATGTAAGTAGCGTTTAGAATCTCTGCCCAAAGAAGTGTGCGTGGATCTGGGTATCTCCCCATTTTCCCTCTTCTCCATGAGTCTACAGCCCCAAATCTACCACCCACTTTTTATTTCCTGGGGTCTTCCCCGTATTGTTAGGGTGTTCTAGGGGTCTGAATATGTCAGATACAAGTTTCCTGTCCTCATCTTTAGTAGTGAGTTACTTCTCAAACACAGCCAATTGCATGGCAGTCAGGGGTTTCACAGATTGGTGGGACACCCAGCGGCGCAGCTGATAATAGTGGCATCGCTCAGTCTCTGGCATATTAAATTCCATCATTTAAGGGTCTCAAATGATTTAATATCAGAACTATCAACTAAGCCCCCCTGCCGAGAGTCATTCATGCACTAACAGAGCACTATTCAATGGTTTGTGTAAAGCACAAGTTGCCCACCAGTTGCCACAATGGTGAGGGGAACAAGGTAAGATACGGTTTACAGGCCATTTTATCCCAAACCTGCTAAGGTGGCACAGGTTATGGGTAAAGAATACACACCCACAGCTATTATGTCTCTTTTCTTGACATGGGTACATTACGAAATAAGCCTTTGCTATGATTTGATTTAGATAGCAGTGCTCCTTCTGATTCCATCCATTCCACCGTTTAGTGTAGTTGTATTGCCCAGTAATATCAAGAGATATTGGGAAGGTCCAATCCACCCCTTCAGGGTTTTGCAAAGCAGCGACCTTCTATTTGAGGCTTCTTAACTGCCTATATAAAGTTATCCAACGCTCTCTGCAACTGTTCAAACATGGGGATATTCTAAGAAAGGGACTATGACAGAAATATGAAGAGAATCCTCTGAAGCGCGGCTATCCTTGTAAACCATGAAAGTCCACCCATGTGCCAAGCTTGACAATATTTCTTCAACTCCTGAAGCAATGGCCGATAGTTCGTTGGAATATTTTCTTCCAACATGGGGAGTCATCTGCACTCCAAAATATCGTATTGATACACCTGCCTACTGAAATGGAATGTGAGCCTTCAATGCGGGGAGCTGATCGTGTCAGAGAGATACATTCTCAACTTAGGATTTCTGGAGACGAACCTTAAATCCACGAACTTCTAATTTCTTTATTGATTGTGGGAGAGAATGGGGGCGGTCAGTCACTGATATAAACTGTCCATGTATGCAGATGATGCCCTGATAGACTCCACTGATCTGAACTCCTTTGAGGACTAGCTTCCTGCTGATTTATTCCCAAATGTTTCTGTGGTAAAGGCGAATAGTAGTGGAGATAGTGGGCACACATCTCACCCCTGCGAATGCCAAAATGAGAAGAACCCCCATTAACCCTGATCATTGGTGAAGTGTTCTCTTACCCCACCATCACTCAACATCCAAATTGCTCTTATGTTGCGTTAAGTAACCTCCAGTTAACAGGCATTTTCTAGGTAGATTCTTTAGAGGAATTACGTTTTCCATTACTTCTTTTAAAGAAAATACAGGAATAGAAATGTTGATGTAAATGGGACCACCTAAATTTCAAGTCAACTGTACTGCGTATTCCAGGATGTTTATTCAAAGGTGCATCATGAAACCATAGTATTAGTGTCTGTAGATTTGCAGTAAAGATATTTCCTGCTCTCTGCATAGATGATACCTTTGAATTATAAATCTTGACTGTGTTTCTTGGTGGCATTAATGGTTGCTTGTACCAGACATACTTCAGGAAAGACAGCAGTAGCTGTGTCTTACATCGAAGATATGGACGAAGCGCTATTGGGGGCAGGTTGTTCCTGCTCACTGGGAGTAAAATTGACAAAAGGTGTCTGCTTTGCCATGTCAGTTCTGAAATCAATATTTATTCTGAAATTGCAAATCTGTTAAAAAGAAATAAAAAAAACACAATTTTGTTGAGGTTGGATAGAATATTTAATTTTAGGGCCAACGATTGGCTACCAATGGAACAGTACGGATGGTGACTCAAACTAGCAAGGACATTTTAATATTAGGAGAGTAGAGATTTTTTTTTTTTTTTTAAATCCAAGCAGTGTTTGGAAAGCTTAACAGCTCTTGCTTTCCTTAAATAACCCCCTATCATTACTAGATTTACTCACAACACTGACCAATCCCCCCACCCCAATAAGAATATAAATCCAATTATGGTTTCTCACGACCCTACCACAACACTCGCTACAGCTTCTCCCCTACACCCTGCCCACAGCTGCAGGATCTGTTTTAGATATGTGCAAATAGCCAGCGCTACGCTGACGAACTTTCTCAAGAAAAAGGAACGATATTTGGTTTAAAAAAATGCAAATTATTTAATACTTTAGTTAGCGTATATTTACATTGTGCATTTTACCCATGAGTACATTCATTCTACGCACGAGAGGATTTTATGCAACACGTCGGGACAACCTTTCCTTTGAATTTAATTTTCAAAAAACAATTTGGATATATACAGTAACAGTTTGGAGAAGTCCTATTATTACGTTCATTTGCCATTCTGAACAGTTTTACATCCTTAAGCAAAGCAGACGAGCTAGGGACAAAGCCTATCCCTGCAGAAGGGATGCAGGGAAATAGCAAGAAAAATATCGTTTAAATCTCATGTTTGATGTTTGGAAATCTTCTGAGCAGCAGATTCACTTTATTAGGTGGCAAATGGCCCGATTGGCGCTCTGCGTTTTTCCCAGCCTTGCGTTTTGCCTGACAAACAAAAAAAAAAGCATTAGCGTGCGAAACAGTTTTTAATATGTACAAAACCAAAAGGCCTATCCACAGATTGCAGAATATAATAACTGCATCAAATGTTAATTCTCAAGAACTGTACTAGTCTTGCCATTTCATGCCCCTTAAAATGTTGTCGATTATGCACTGGGTATGTTAAAATGCCCTCAATTGGCATTTAATCACCTCCAGGACATTAGAAATAGATACTGTTATTTTCCAGAGCCGAAGACTTAACAACAGAACGAGTCCTGTTGACATCACACACCTACCAAAATGAACACCTCGTAGTCATTTGCAGAAGCAAAAAAGAACAGGCATTTGCAATGCAATAGGTCTCGCACTACTGATAGTTTGAGGTATTGGCGTTGCAAATAATAATGCAACTCCAATAGCTCATACTTTCACTAATGCGAGACCTAGGGCATTGTAAATGCCTGGGTAGTGAGCCAGGAACCAGCATTGTATGCCTCAGTGCAATACCGCAAGCTGCTCCTAGAGGTCCCTAGTGAGCAAGGCACCAGCATTTTATGTCTTGGTGAAGTACTGCAAGCTGCTCCTAGAGGTCCCTAGTGAGCAAGGCACCAGCACTGCATGTCTCGATGCAGTACCGCAAGCTGCTCCTAGATGTCCCTAGTGAGCAAGGCACCAGCACTGCATGTCTCAGTGCAGTACCGCAAGCTGCTCCTAGAGGTCCCTAGCGAGCACGGCACCAGCACTGCATGTCTCAGTGCAGTAGCGCAAGCTGCTCCTAGAGGTCCCTAGTAAGCAAGGCACCAGCACTGCATGTCTCGGTGTAGTACCGTAAGCTGCTCCTAGAGGTCCCTAGTGAGCAAAGCACCAGCACTGCGGACCTCTTTTGGTCGCATATGGTACTGCACCCTGCAGAAGATATGGTAAATCCACCCTACCCATAATGCATTGCATGCAAGACAGTACTACAAGTACATTCAAATAGCTATGTCCATATATACAATTACTAGCTTTGAAATGTGACAAAATAATAATTACATTAATTTCGGATTAGGTTGTACTCTGTGTGGAGCTGATGAAGGAAAATTTATAGATGGTCTCATATAAATGTGAGATGTTCTAGTGAGCGAAGTAGCCACTGCCAGCCTAGCTTAGGGCCAAGTGTGTCTCTTGCCTGAAGCCTTTTAAGAAAATAGTGCCTTGAGGCTGTAATTAAAACCTAGGGAGTAACAACACATGTAACAGGGGGTTTCCTCATGGGAGGTTACAAGAAGAGACAAGGCAGTACTAAGGAGGGACTACTAAGCCTATTGACCTATGAAAAGTCACCATTTACAAAGGACAGGGACAGGAGCCAATTAAAAAGATGGGCAGAGCTTTATGAACATATCCTGAATACAGCATGTCTCGAAGAGACAGCGCAAGCGCTGCCTAGGCGAGACCTAAAAACAACTCCAGTGAGGCCTTGGGTGGGTGGGACAAGGGGGGGGGTGGGAGTTGAGTTGCAGAAATGGAGAACTCACAGAAAATGATGCATCTCTGCTGTGAACCCGTGCAATGATACCAATAATCCAATCAAAAAGGTGCATTCCAGGGGAAGGACAATCACAAGAAGAGAAAGGAAAAACATAATATAAAATACAAAAAAATGAGATTGACAACAAAGCCAACCATTGATAAGCAATGGGCTGATTCAAAGGCCACTGTAACTACCAGTATTGTCCAGAGTAAAGGGCCCGATTTAATGTTTGGCAGACTGTCAGTCCTCCACCAGTGTGACTGAATCAATTATTTAGTCGCCCTGACAGAGGAGCCGCCCACCAAATTTTGAAATATCCGCTAGCCCAGCAGACATTTCAAACATTGACAAGGAACGGCTGTCACAGCGGTTCCTGTCAATGCATTTTAAGTTTGATGGATGGATGTGTCCATCAAACTGAGCAGTACGACAAACGTACAATTTCCCCCCCCCGCCCAAAAAAAAGAAATCCCAAAGTGGGATTTTCTTTTTGAAATAAAAAAAGGAAATGAATGCGTTCTTTCCATTGCTTACCATTTGCTTTGCATTGTCATTTACATTTCTTTTCTTTGTGTTGGGTGGCTTTATTTGTATTAGCCTGCCCAGCTTCTGTTTTTTCCTCCAGTGGCGCATAGCCTCCTTACCATATAGCTGATTGGCTATTTCTATTTTTCCTAGAATGCTGGCTTTCCGGAAACTATTTAACCTTTGTTGTGAAGCATCCCATGAGCGTGCATGTTTCCTGCTGTCTCTTGTACGCTTCTCCTGCCTTCACCCCCACGCAGTGTCACCGTCTCATACCGTGCTTCTTTGTACCACTGATTTCCACGTTGCTGTCCTCAGCACCCGTAATGCTTTCTCTCACCATGTACTTCTGTCTCCTCACCCACATTGTTTTCTCTTATTCGTGTGACTCTACCTGCCATTGACGTTGTTGGTTACTGTTGTCCGAAACACTATGTGAGTGCAGGTTTTCTACCTCCGTATTACCCTCCCATCTACTCTGGAAGACAGATAAGGTGTATGGAGGTAATTGCAGCTGGCCACGTCGCCTGCAGGGTGACAGAGGGGACAGCATCTTAGTGTTGCTTCCCTGCTAGCTAGGATGGGCAGTGTGTCCTAATTACCGCAGGTAGTCCTGGAGAAGCACAATTTAGACTCCACCCTTACACATCACCGAAATGCAATTATATATGTGCATTTGACATTATATTCACCATGTGCCTTAACTTTATTAACGTGTGTGAAGCATTTAAACACATTAATGAAATGTATTCACAGTAGAGATTAGAGATTTATACATGTGTGCACTAGAGTTCAGTTCAAACATGAAAACATGTATTCTTTATTCACGTTTTACACCTACACTTCAAATTATATTTGCATATGCAAACATGTACTCTTGCTCACGTTTTACATTTAGTTTTTAAGTTACACATGTGCATGTATTCGAAGTGCACATTAAATGCTTAGCTAAAGTTAGCCTGACTACAGACCTCAGTTATAATGCATTTTGCTTTGCCAGCATGAGTTCCTTTTCTTGCAGGTTTATTTTGTTAAAGAAAGGCTTATTGTCTGTATTAGACTGCTGATAGAGAGGCATGGAGGGAAACTGGGCAGTGAACGTGGAGAAACAATGGTCAAAAGAGGCTTTCTGTTCATCATGTGCCATGATGGCAAGATGTTCAAGGTTGAGAACCGCAGTCTCAGCTTAATGCGTTGGGAAATCGGAGCAATGTTGCAGATGCACTCAAGTAGTTGTTTGATTGGTACCAGGTGGTGTAAAGGGAGATAAGGACTCGGAGTCTCCTGTTATTTTTAAACTGGTAGTTTCACAGTTGGAGGTCATGCAGATTCCCTTTAGGCTTTGAGCAGTACAGGCCTCTCTGCTTGCCATAGTCTTGCAAGTGTGAAGCTTTATTTCTTTTTTCCAAAGACCTGTACTTAATTCTGATTATGCGGACACCTTCTATGCTCCAAATTTAAAGACCCTTCATAGATGACCCTATATTGGACTTATGTTTATGGTTTAAATTTGTTTTATTGTTGTCATCATCTCTTTTCAAAACATGCCATGTTACATATGTTAGTTGGAACCGGTATAAGGGCATCAGCTGAGATATGACATTTTCAATGACATAAAAGGAAACAAATAACTCCCCCCAACTGAGTACGAATAGCTGTGCATCTAGCATCTAGCAGTGTCTCTGCATCTGTGTGTGGGCCCTTCATTGTGTGACATCATCATTTTCAGTATGGGATGCATCTGTAAGTCTCAGTATTCGTAAGTAACGGGGACAAGTCAGTTCTCAGAATTCCCGGGAGAGTAGTGATATAAACGCGTGCCAGGTAGCGCTAAATGTGTCTCCTCGGCCAGTGAGTGTATGGGTAAGTCTCTCAATCCCTAGCACCCCCCACAAGCGGTGTAGCCAGCCCAGATGTGTCAGTATGGTGGTTGACCACAATAGTGAGAGAACGGTCTGGTCCAGCGCTATTCCTATTTGGCGTCCTCTGCGAGATGCTAGGGGATTAGTTAAGGGGTTGGGGAGGCCCAGCAATATGTCGGACGGGAACCTAGGGAGCTGTGTCGAGAAGTGAGTATCTATGTCATTTAGGACCGACTCCCAAAACGATGTTATTTTTGTGCACTCCCAAAGGATATGTGTAAGCGTGCCTTTCTCCCCGCATTGCCGCCAGCATTCATCACTATGGGTTGGGTTGCCCCTATGCAGCCGTACTGGTGTGAGGTACCAATATGAAGTGATTTTCAGAGCTGTCTCTATGCCAGCTGTGTTCTAGGTTGTGTGTCGCGCTCTGTGATATATGTCTCTCCAGTCTTTCGGAGAAAGCTGGTGCCCCAGTTCCGCTTCCCAACAGCGTTGGGCTGGACTTTTGTCTGTCTGCATGGGTCGTACGAGAATAAAGTTCGGAAAGGGGGCGTTTGTCAGAGCGTTTGCCCACCAGCCACCTCTCAAAGGGGATCAGTGTCCTCTCAAATCCGCGACTCATGGTTGGGTGTAACAGCCAGAGCCGTATCTGGAGATATCTGAAGCGTTCGTCCTAAGGGAGGGTGTAGTCTTTTTTAAGGACATCGAAGGGTATTGGGCCGTCTGTATCAAAGAAGTGACCCGCCGCCCTGCATGCAGCCTCCCTCCAAATCCGAAAGGCAGGTCCAGTCCCCGGGGTAAAGGCCGGGTGGTCAACGACCGATGTCAGGGGAGATGGGAAAGTGGTTAATTGCCCTCTGCGTGCACACCGATCCCACACCCTCATAAGAGAGTTTGTGACTGGAGAAATATAGAAGCTAGGTGCTCTATGGCGGCGCTGTAAGAATGGGACTTTCTCCGAAGAAGTCCCGGCTATTGCCCTATCCATAAATAGCCAGTGTTTCTCTGACTCTGGTCTAGACACCATTCAACTAAATATTGCAGCTGAGCCGCCTGGAAGTGGAAGTATCTAAGAAGGCAAGGTATCCAGAGTCCCCTCTCCGCCGTCAGGAGCCAACTGCGCTCCCTGCTCATCCTAGGTCTCTTACCGGCCCACACGAAACGGTGGAAAGCAGCCTGCAGAGTCGGTATTGTCCCCAGAGGGTGGGGGAGGGGGGGTGGTTAATGGCAGGGTCTGGAAAAGGAAAAGTATTCTAGGTAAGGTGGTCATTTTTAGGGCTGCGATGCGGCCCATCAGTAAAAGTGGGTAGTGTTTCCATTGCTCCAGTTCTGTGCACACCCTCTTTGTCAGTTCTCGGTAATTGAGATCGTTTGTGCGCTCCAGTATGGAACATAGCTCGACCCCCAAGTATGAGAGGGATCCAGTCGCCCATTCCAACATATATGTGCATTGCAGATTTTCTACTACGGCTTGAGGAACTGTGATGTTGAGGGCCTGAGACTTATGAATGTTCATACGGAATCCAGAGGCAGCGCCGAATTCCTCCATTTCTCGTAGGAAGTGGGGCAGGCTCTCACGGGGGTCATCGAGCATGACCATTATATCATCCACAGATAGACTGATCCGGTGCTCTTCCCCTCCCAAGGGAATTCCTTTAATGTCTGGATGATCTCTCACCCGCTGCGCAAAGGGATCCATGTATAGGGCGAATAGGAGGGGAGAGAGGGGGCATCCCTGCCTAGTACCTCGTGGTATGGGAAAGGTGCCTGAGCCATGCCCGTTCACCCTCACCCTCGATGTTAGGAATCTGTAGCCGCTGAGAACCCAAGCTCAAAATCGCTCTCCCAACCCAAAGTGCTTCAGTGTTGCATCTAGAAATGGCCAGTGGACCCGATCGAACGCTTTCTCGGCGTCGACCGAAAGAAACATGCTGGCCCCTTCCTTGCGGCGTGCTTTGTCAATAATGTGGAGCAGCCGCTTAGTATTGTCCACGCACTGCCTCTGTGGTATAAACCCAGCTTGATAAGGATCTATCAGTGCCTGCATAAAGGGATTCAAACGGGCCGCCAAGATGCTCGTAAAAAGCTTGACATCGTATTCAGAAGCGAGATAGGGCGCTAATTAGCGCAGTGGCGATTGTCTTTCCCAGGTTTGGAGATAACAACTATATCCGCCTCTTGCATTGAGTGCGGTAGACTAGCCGTGTGTGTGATGTCATTAAAGAGTTGGGTGAAGACTAGGGCCAATTCTGGGCAAAGGTTTCATAGAACCCCGCGGGGAAACCATCCGGACCCGGGGATTTCAGAGATTTCTGTTTGGAGATAGCGGATATGACTTCCTCAATGCGGATGGGGTCGTCTAAAGAGGCCGCCTGGGACTCAGTCAAGCGGGTAGTCTCTGCTAAGCATAGGTAATGAGAAGGGGGCTTCGGGGGAGGCGGACTGCTTTGAGTAGAGAGATGCATAGAAGTCTCTAAAGTGCGCCACTATTTGGGCATCCCCCTTTATCTCTTCTCCCGCTCCAGATAGGAGAGAGTCCACTCTAGCGGACTGTCTTAGGGCTCAAATTTTGGTCGCCAGAAGCCTTCAACATTTGTTCCCGTTGATATAAAAGGAATGGTTTAGTCTGAGAAGCGAGTATTCAGCCCTGTAAAATCCAGGCTGGCCAGCGGACTTATGTTTAGAAGAGAGAAGTGAAGTTTCTTTATGGAACACCTTTCATTTGTTTCTGTGTTGTGTTGTCTATCACAATTCTGTATCTCAATCAATCAATCAGGGGTTTGTTAAAGCGCGACTACTCACCCGTAAGGGTCTCAAGGCGCTAGGGGTGGGGTGCAGGTTCCATCCATCAAGGAGGGGGTCTGTCAAAGAGCCAAGTTTTGAGGTTTCTTGCGAAGATGGGGAGCGATGTCTGTCTGAGGTGGAGCGGAAGGGCGTTCCATGCTTTGGCCGCGAGGAAGGAGAAGGAGCGGCCTCCCGATCTGGTCTTTCTGGTGCGGGGGACCACGGCGTAGGAGAGCTGGGCTGATAATAGGGTCCTTTGGGGTGCGTGGAATTTGAGTCGGCTGTTCAGGTATGCTGGTCCGGTGCCGTGGAGGGCCTTGTGTGCGTGGGTGAGCATCTTGAAGGTGATTCTCGCCTCGACAGGGAGCCAGTGGAGTGTGCGCAGGTGCTGGGAGATGTAGCAGTGTTTTGGCAGGTTGAGGACCAGTCTTGCGGCGGCGTTCTGGATGTTCTGTAGCTTGCGGGTGAGGTTTTTGTTTATTCCGGCATAGAGTGCGTTTCCGTAGTCGAGTCTGCTGGTGACCAGGGCGTGAGTGACGGTCTCTCGGTGTTCGAGGGGGATCCATTTGAAGGTCTTACGAAGGAGGCGGAGGGTGTGGAAGCAGGAAGACGAGACAGAGTTGATCTGGCGGTCCATTTTGAGCTCGGAGTCCAGGATGATTCCCAGGTTGCGTGCGTGGTCCGTGGGGGTTGGCGGGTTTCCGAGGGCAGGGGGCCACCAGGTGTCGCTCCAGGCATCGGGGTTTGGGCCCATGATGAGTACTTCTGTTTTGTTGGTGTTTAGTTGTAGGCAGCTGTTTTTCATCCATTTGGCGACGGCTTCCATGCCTTCTCGAAAGTTGCGTCTGGCGGTGTTGGGCTCGTTGGATAGGGAGAGGATGAGCTGGGTGTCATCTGCGTATGACACGATGTTGAGTCCGTAGGTTCTGACGATGGGGGCGAGTGGAGCCATGTAGACGTTGAAGAGCGTCGGGCTGAGGGAGGAGCCCTGGGGGACTCCGCAGGTGTTAGGTCCGAGAGGAAAGGGGGGAGTCTGACCCGCTGCGTCCTGCCGGAGAGGAAGGGGCGGATCCAGTCGAGGGCCTTGTCCTGGATTCCTGCGTCGTAGAGTCTGCGTATTAGGGTGCGGTGGGAGACTGTGTCAAACGCCGCTGATAGGTCGAGGAGGATGAGGGCTACTGTTTCTCCTTTGTCCAGTAGGGTGCGGATGTCGTCTGTTGCGGCGAGGAGGGCGGTTTCCGTACTGTGGTTTTTTCTGAAGCCGGATTGGGAGGAGTCGAGGATGTTGTGTTCTTCAATGAATGTGGCGAGTTGGCTGTTGATGGCTTTCTCGATGACTTTCGCTGGGAACGGGAGCAGGGAGATGGGTCTGTAGTTTTTGAGGTCGGTGGGGTCTGCTGAGGGTTTCTTTAGGAGGGGGTTGACCTCGGCGTGTTTCCAGTCGTCGGGGAACGAGGCGGTCACCAGGGAGCGGTTGATGGTGTGGCGGAGCATGGGTGCGATGGTGTCGGCGGCTCTGTTGAAGATGTGGTGGGGGCAGGGGTCCGTGGGGGCCCCTGAGTGGATTGACTTCATTGTCTTCAGTGTGTCTTCGGTGGTGAGGGCTGTCCAGTCGCCAATCGCTGGTTTCCGGGTGTCGGGGGTGGTTGGTGAGGGTTCAGTGTGTTGGTTGTCTTCGTCGAGTTGTCGTAGATGCTCTTGATTTTGTGGTGGAAAAAGGTGCTGAGTTTGTCGCAGAGGTCTTGTGAGGGAGGGATGTCGGTAGACTCGCTAGTGGGTTGGGCGAACTCCTTGATGATGCTGAAGAGTTCCTTGCTGTTGTGAGCGTGGGTGGAGATTCTGTCTTCAATCGCTTTTTTCCTCGTTTCTCTGATGAGTTGATGGTGGGCGTTGGTGGCGGCTCTGAAGTTGTTGTGGGCTTCTGTGGATTTGGTGTTCCTCCAGGCCTTTTCGAGGCGGCGGCAGGAGCTTCTGGACTCTCGAAGTTCGGTGGTAAACCATCTGGCTTTCTTGGCACGGGTATTGTTGTTTTTCTTGAGGGGGGGCTATGGTGTCGGTGCTGTCCGAGATCCATCTGTGCAGGGTTCGGGCTGCGGTGTTGGGGTCGTCATTTTCCACGATGGTTGGGGTGGAGTTGTTGAGTGAGGAGGTGAGCTGGTCGTCAGTGATTTTGGTCCAGTTTCTTCGTGGAAGCAGGTGCTGGTGTCTGTGGATGGTGGGTGTTCTGAAGGTGAAGTGGACGCAACGATGGTCGGTCCATGGGAGTTCGGTGGTGTGGCTGAAGGTGATGGAGTTTCCTGTAGTGAAGAGGGGGTCGAGGGTGTGTCCTGCTGAGTGCGTGGGCTCGGTCACGATCTGGCGCAGTCCAATGTTGTGGAGGTTGTCCAGGAGGGATGTGGTGTTTGGGTCCAGTTGGTTGTCGAGGTGGAAGTTGAGGTCTCCCAGCAGGGTGTAGTTGGTGGATGTGATGGCCTGCGGGGAAATAATGTCCGTGATGGAGTTGGCGAAGGGTCCGCGGGGTCCAGGGGTCGGTAGACGAGGGTTCCTCGGAGGGTGGCGGTGGGGCTGGCCAGTATCTTGAAGTGAAGGTGTTCCATCAGTTCTGTGGGCTCGTCAGGGAGTGTGCTCAGGCGGAGGCTGGATTTGTGGACGATGGCGATTCCTCCTCCTGGGCGGGTGGGACGGTCCTTCCTGGAGATCTTGTATCCTTGGGGGATGGCGATGGCGATGTCCGGTCCCGAGGTGGTGTTGGTCCAGGTTTCGGTGAAGAACGCTACGTCCGGGGTGGTGCTGTCGAGGAGGTCCCAGATTTCTGTGGCGTGTTTGTGGAGGGATCGGACGTTGAGGAGGATGCATTGCAGGGTCTTCAGTTCGGTTGTGTTCTTGTGGGCGGGTTGTGCTGGATCCGTGTTCTTGGCGGTGCTGCAGGTGTGCCGGCAGCGGTGACAGCTGAAGGGTCCGTGGGTGTCTGCTGGTGATGCTAGCTTGCAGTTGTTGTTGCGGCCTGGGTTGAGTGTGTGGAGTGCTGCTGGGTCGTAGCGTTGGCGGGGCGGAGGTCCAGGGTTCCTGGTGCTGGTCGCGGTCGGGTCGCGGACGGGAGCAGACGGGCTTGCCTTTGATGCGCCTTCGGCGCGCCAGCGGCGCGCCCGCTGCCCGCCGCCATTAAGTAGGGGTCGGGGAGGGCTGGACAGCTGGGAGGCGGGGAGGGGAGCTGGATTGGGCCGGCCGCGCTGGGGGGGGAGGGGCCGCGGGGGCAGCAGCGGCAGGTAAAGGTAAAGGGAGGAAATAAGGGATAAAGAAAAAAGGGAAAATAAGCAGCAATAAGGCACAAAAGAGCAGAGATGTAGAAAAGTGCAGAAAGGTGAAAGATAAAAGAGAGTAGAAAACGAGTGAAAAACGAGTGAAAGAGCAGAGCGAGAGGAAGGGAAAATGAGCAGAAATAAGGCACAAAAGAGCAGAGATGCAGAAAAGTGCAGAAAGGTGAAAGATAAAAAAAGCGGTAGAAAAACGAGTGAAAGAGCAGAGTGAGAGGAAGGAGACATAGGTCCACTGGACCACCAGGGATGAGGCGCAGGGAAACCTATCTCGGTCTGTTACACCTTAAAATACTGACATATTTCCGCTTACCTATTGTATTGAATGCAACTTTTTGGTTTGCATATATACTGGATAGATTAGTAATTCAAATAAAACAATTTAACTACATCCAGTGATTCCTGGTCTCTATTGTGGGGTCACATTGGCTTCACAAGTTAGAAATGTATTGTTGATGTTTCTCCCTTTCAGTGCTTCATGTCAGCTAACAAAAAGTCCTTATGGCAAATGGGGAAAAATCTTTAACAACTTGACTAAGAGATTACGTTGCAAGGCCCAGTGCTGCTGCAAGAGGGTAGTTTGTCGGATGGTTAGCTATTGAAGCAAAGGGAGTTAGTGCATCTCCTGTAGAATTTCTAGACTTGCCCAAACCCAGCTCTAGCCCTTGAAGCCCAAGTCTCTATTAAGAGAATCAGCTGAGTTCCAGCGGTTCAGAAAACAGTTGCAACAGCGGAGGAGTGAGTATTAATAAGGTTGCATGTTGTGTGTCTGTCAAGCTTGCAGTATTTTGCTGAGATTGCGTGGTGCAATGCGATTATGTTTTAGGTGTGGTACAGACGTGAATGCGCTTAATGCTGAGTAGTTGAAGTTATTATCGGGCTGGACATAGCCGAAAATTGTAAAGAATGGTGAGCCACAAAAATAGCTAATAAGTTAACTGTTCAAACATTTCAAATATATTACACTAGTTACGAAGACACTTTTTTCTAAATCTGTGGTGGAAAAAAAAGATTTTTATGGGATTAAAACAAATCAGAACACTTTACTTGGTGATGTGTACATTCAAAATATTTTTGCTGAAACCCAATTTACAAATATTGTTTATGCACTATATAAATTTATCAGTAAAACTACAGGTTAGTGGGAAAGTTTTGTGGCCATTTCAATTGAAAATGTCCTATCTGTAAATGACAGTGCACTACCACATGATGCTTTAGTAATCTATTTATGAAAAGCAAGTTTTTAAATACGAACTGGGTTATATTACTGCTCCTGCCCAAATGACAATGCTATTAGTGAACTAAGAAGCAATCCAGGGATCATGTGTACCCTACATGTGGGCTCGATTCTTATTATACATGGAGCAAACGTTTAGTAAATGGAGTTTTTTTTGTACAGCAGAAATAGTGAACTTCGATATTTGAAGGTGCTCTCATGTGATAATGAAGAAAAAGGCGGCTCCATAAGACAAAATATTTGCCTAGGGTCACACAGTTTGAGACTGATTCACGGGTCATGTACATTACAATTAGGTTGAGTAGATTATTCAAGTTACTAAACCTGCAAGTCTAGTAAAATGTTTATGATTTTTCGAGCCCTGCGACCATCAGTGAAGAGCTCGGACTGCTGAGCCTCCCTGATGCAGTGCCAGGGGACAATCGTGAAGGTTGTCCCACCTGGGGCACATTGATTACAGCCTGGCTTGCTACCCCCTATGTAGCAAGATCGTGGGGACAGGGCTAGCTGCTGGGGCCCTTGGATGTTGTTTGGACGTATTTTTGAACTAACCAACCAGTCGAGATCATAATGCTGTGCAACATAATATCATTATATTATGTTTATATTCTTTGAGCTCACTTCCCGCCAATACTCTTTGTGCTCACTTCCCGCCAATACTGGCAGATCATATCTACACTGTTGGTTAAATTGCACATCTTTCGTACACACCATTGTAACGTTTTCTTTTTGTGTTTAGACTCATGTATCTGTTTTTGTATCGTCTATGTAATCCGCGTACTCTGAAGTCCTTATGTAATGTACTTGGTTCTATTGTAAAGCGCTCTGACACCTTCGGGTAAAGTACGCACCATATAAAAATACATAAATAAATTAAATAAATAAAGTTAAGTGAGGGGCCTCGGTCCCTTGTTTTGTCTATATCGTTTTTTTTGTCATTGCTGTAATTTGCCATACTTGATTTTGCTTGTTAAAGTTGTAGCGTTGATTGCTTGGTTTTCAGGCTGTTTAGCAGTCACAGGAAGTTTTTGTCGCGCCCGCTCCTTGCTCATCAGTCTGCTCTGCAAAGCTTCGGGCAGGCGCCCTGCGGTCCGCCAACTGCTAGAGGGTGCGAGCAAGTGAGCTACGCAGGCGCTTCTCATCCCTGACTCGCGATCGAGTAACTCTTTTGGCGATATCCTAGCCGCAGCTGAGCGTTTCACCGATCGAGCGTGTTTTTAGTCAGGGTGCCCCCACACAGCCTGGCGTCTATACGCCCCCAGGGGTCTGTATAATTAAATCCAGTTATACGGCAGTGTTGCTGCTCAGTACAGTACAATGGGTCCTTAATTGAATTGAAACTTTCCTTTAAGATTGCTAGGAAATTTTTCATTATTGCTGAAAAATGAAATTTTTCAAGGCTATACGAGATCTGATTAGGGGAAATGTGAGAGTCCCTGTTAGAGAAGAAGTAACGCCACCAGAAGACACAGATGTGGGTCACAGATGTGGGGCTCCACACATCAAATGGCTATGTCAATGGCATAAGATCACTGAAAAAGAAGGTGCTTTGATGTTTCAAGCGATCACATATTTAATTGGAGAATTATTGGAAATCTGAGGTTATTGTACGAGATGAAGCAACCTTCTAGACCTGCACAGTACAAGGCACTTGGGGCCAGATGTACAACCGTTTTTGCGGTCACAAACGGGAAATCGGCCCATTTGCGACCACAAAATAGGTCTGCCATATGTACAAACCCTATTTTGCGACTCAGTAACCTATTACCAACTCGCAAAATAGGGCTTGCGACTCGCTATTAGGAAGGGGCGTGGCAAGGGCGTCGCTTCCTAATAGCCGCAATTGCGGTCGCAAAACACTCGCAGTTTACCACCCATTTCAAAAAGGCGGTAAGCTGACTGCCAGCGAAAATCATTTTTAAGAGCAAGCAGTGGTCCCAGGGACCACTGCCTACTCTTAAAAAATGAAACAAACGCTTGATTTTTCTTTTTAAATGCATCCCGTTTCGATGCTCATGACGGAATGGTTCCGTCATGAGCATCGGTGCCCCTGTGCTCATGACGGAACCACTCCGTCACGAGGCCAGGGGCACGAAATCCCTCTGCTGCAGACAGCAGAGGGATTTCTATTTCTCCCCTAGACCTTGGGAGCTGGGGAAGAGCTTCCCCAGCTCCCGAGGCCCTCCCTGGTTTCTGTGCCATGACGATCAGCGCGCACGTCGTGCTGTCGTCATTGCACAGAAATCGAAACTGAAATGAGCCTTTAGGCTCATTTCAGTTTCACTTTCTATGTGCTCAGGGGCTATCTCAGCCCCCGGGCACGTAGAAATCCAGCCCTCAATCTGCCCCGCCGGGGGCAAAAGCCCACTAGACGCCAGGGATTTTTTTGGGCAAATTTTAATTAGGGTGGGGCTGCCCAAAACGGGCATGCCCATGCCCCCGCCCCGCAAAAATTACAGCCTTCCGGGGCAGTAGCCCCCAATCTGCCCCCGGGGGGCAAAAAGCCCACTAGACGCCAGAGATTTTTGGGGCATATTTTTAATCAGGGTGGGGGCATTGGCTTGCTGCTTTTGGCAACCCCCACCCTAATTAAAATTTGCTCCAAAAATCCCTGGCGTCTAGTAGGCTTTCTGCCCCCACTGGGGGGCAGATGGGGGCATTAGCCCCCAATCTGCACCTTCCGGGGGCAAAAAGCCCACTAGTCAGGATTTTTTTAGGCAAATCTGAATTAGGTGGGGCTGCCCAAAACCGGCATGCCCATGCCCCCACCCCCTCCCCCGCAAAATTACAGTCTTTCTGCTCTCCCTTGGGGGCAGATGGGGGCATTAGCCCCCAATCTTCCCCCGGGAGGCAAAAGCCCAGTAGACGCCAGGGATTTTTGGGCAAATTTTAATGAGGGTGGGGCATTGGCATGCCCGTTTGGGCAGCCCCCACCCCAATTGAAATTCTGCCCAAAAACTCCCTGGCGTCTAGTGGACTTTCAGCGCCCCTGGGGGGCAGATGGGGCATTAGCTCCCAATCTGCCCCACTGGGGGGCAAAAGCCCACTAGACGCCAGGGATTTTTTTGGGGCAATTTGAATTAGGGTGGGGCTGCCCAAACGGGCATGCCCATGCCCCCACCCCCTCCCCGCAAAAATTACAGCCTTCCTGCCCCTCTGGGGGCAGATGGGGCAGTAGCCCCTAATCTGCCCTCCCGGGGGGCAAAAAGCCCACTAGACGCTCAGGATTTTTGGGGCAAATTTTTATTAGGGTGGGGGCATTGGCATGCCCGTTTTTGGCAACCCCCACCCTAATTTAAATTTGCTCATAAAATCCCTGGCGCCTAGTAGGCTTCTGCCCCCTGGGGGCAGATGGGGCAGTAGCCCCAATCTGCCCCCCGGGGGGCAAAAGCCCACTAGACGCCAACGATTACGCTGGCTTTTTTATGTGTGGGGGTGGGGGCTGCCCAGAATGGGCATACCAATGCCCCTACCCCCAAAAAATAGCCATCAGTGTTTCTGCCCCCTTGGGGGCATATCGGAGCAACCGCACCGCCCAATATCCCCCAGGGCAGCAGAAAGCCGACTAGGCACGGATTTGCTTTTAGCAATATGCCTACCTGTGGATTTTGGGCCCTAGCGCAGCCGGCACATGGGGAAACCTAGCAAACCTGTACATTTTTGAAAACTAGACACCCAGGGGAATCCAGGATGGGGTGACTTGACTGGCTCTCACCAGGTTCTGTTACCCAGAATCCCTTGCAAACCTCAAAATGTGTATAATAAAACACATTTTCCTCTCATTTCTGTGGTGGAAAGTTCTGGAATCTGTGTGGATCCACAAAATTCCACTCACCCCGCATTCCCCAAAGTATTCCGAGAAAAATGGTACCTCACTTGTGTGGGTGGGTCAAGTACCCGCGTCAGGCAAGGGCCCAAAACGTATTGAGGCGACATCAAAATTGCCTATCACAAAATGTTTTGGGCCCTTGCCTGTCGCGGGTACTTGGGCCACCCACCAGAGTGAGGCACCATTTTTATCGGGAGACCTGGGGGAACGCTGGGTGGTAGGAAATTTGTGTCAGCCCGGTGATGCCACAACTTTCCACACACAAATGTGTGAAAAAGTGATTTTTTCAGCAAAATTTCAGGTTTGCAGGGGATTCTGGGTAAGAAGACGTTGGGGGATCCACGCAACCCATACCTCACTGGATTCCCCTAGATGTCTAGTTTTCAAAAATGTATAGGTTTGCTAGGTTTCCCTAGGTGCCGGCAGAGCTAGGGTTCAAAAACTACAGCTAGGCACTTTGCAATAAAAGGGTCATTTTTCACTGTGAAAATGTGGTGTGTCCACGTTGCGTTTTGCGCTGTTTCCTGTCGCGGGCACTAGGCCTACCCACACAAGTGAGGTACCATTTTTCTCGGAAGACTTTGGGGAACGCGGGGTGGATGGAATTTTGTGGATCCACGCAGATTCCAGAACTTTCCACCACAGAAAAGTGAGGAAAATGTGGTTTTTTTTGACAATTGTTTAGGTTTGCAAGGGATTCTGGGTACCAGAACCTGGTGAGAGCCAGTCAAGTCACCCCATCCTGGATTCCCTGGGTGTCTAGTTTTCAAAATGTATAGGTTTGCTAGGTTTCCCTAGGTGCCGGCAGAGCTAGGGTTAAAAACTACAGCTAGGCACTTTGCAAAAAAGGGTCATTTTTCACTGTGAAAATGTGGTGTCCACGTTGCGTTTTGGGCCGTTTCCTGTCGCGGGCACTAGGCCTACCCACACAAGTGGGGTACCGTTTTTCTCGAAAGACTTTGGGGAACGCGGGTGGGTGGAATTTTGTGGATCCACGCAGATTCCAGAAGTTTCCACCACAGAAAAGTGAGGAAAATGTGGTTTTTTTGGACACTTTTTTAGGTTTGCAAGGGATTCTGGGTAACAGAACCAGGTGAGAGCCAGTCAAGTCACCCCATCCTGGATTCCCCTGGGTGTCTAGTTTTCAAAAATGTATAGGTTTGCTAGGTTTCCCTAGGTGCCGGCAGAGCTAAGGTTCAAAAACTACAGCTAGGCACTTTGCAAAAAAAGGGTCATTTTTCACTGTGAAAATGTGGTGTGTCCACGTTGCGTTTTGGGCCGTTTCCTGTCGCGGGCACTAGGCCTACCCACACAAGTGAGGTACCATTTTTATCAGGAGACTTAGGGTAACACAAAATTGTAGAGCAACTGTTATTATCTATTGACTTTCGATGCATTTCTGCCTTCCAAATGAAAGACAATGTGTAAAAAGAAGTCATTTTGAAAAATGACCTATAATTCTCATGCTAGTATGGGTACTCCCAATTTCGGAAATGTGCAAATATCTACTGTTTCTAAACTCTATATTTTGTTCCCATTTCAGAAATACATAGGTGTCTTTCATACCGATTTTTCCATGTATACATTTTCCCAGAATTATTGCTATATACCCGGGACATAATAAAAAACCATTGCAAGATGCTGCTCAGTTATTGGCTCTGAGTTCGTCGGGTTCTTGGTGAACCTACAAGTCCTATATATCACCACAACCAGAAAGGTCCAGCGGATGTAATGGTATATTGCTTTCAAATAGCGGTCATAATTAGAAGAAGTTACAGGTGAAAATGTTGACACAAATTGCTGTTTTTTTCAACTAATTTTCAATTTTTCCTATATTTAACTGTTTGTTTCTATAAAGAAAACTTGAAGGATCTACACAAATGACCCCTTGCTGAATTCAGAATTTTGTCTACTTTTCAGAAATGTATGGCTTTCCAGGATCCATTATTGCTTTCATACCCATTTCTACCATTAACTGGAAGGAGGTTGAAAGCACAAAAAATAGCAAAAATAGGCTATGTCCCAGAAAAATGCCAAAACTGTGTACAAAATTTTGGTTTTCTGACAAAAGTCTGCTTGTCCCTGAAAGCTGGGAAGATGGTGATTTCAGCACCACAACCCCTCTTTTGATGCCATTTGCAGGGAAAAACCAGATACTTTCATCTGTAGCCCTTTTTTGCATTTTTCCCAAAAAAACAAAATTTAGCTGTATTTTGGCTAAATTCTGGGTCCTCTCCAGGGGAATCCACAAACCCTGGGTACCTTTAGAATCCCCATGATGTTGGAAAAAAAGGACGCAAATTTGGCATGGATACCTTATGTGGTCAAAAAGTTACAGGGGCCTAAGCGCGAACTACCCCAAATAGCCAAAAAAGGCTTAGCACAGGAGGGGAAAAGGCCTAGCAGCGAAGGGGTTAAAAAGCATATGCAAAAGAAACAATTGATGGACGGAATGCTGGACAATGCAACATTCACCCCAGTCACAAGGATCTGGGTTAAATCCATCATTCTTTTGCTTACCACACCACCCCAGTTTGGACCCAGCCATATGCAAATCAGTCTTGACCCTGTTCCTTGTGGGAACAGTCCAGCCCGAACTGCCAAGCCAGGTCCTCCCTGGACCGGAAACAAGCATCCTGGGACCGGTTTCAGGGCATCACCCTTCATCAGCCAGGCTAGCTTGAATCCAGTGGTGTAGTGAGCACAGGACCCACGTCTGGGCTTACCCTTCCCACTGGGGTGGCATGGTGAGCAAAAGAACGATGGATTTAACCCAGATCTCTTGACTGGGGGTGAATGTATGATTCATTCAGCATTCCGTCCATCATTTGTTTGCGTAGCACTTTTTGCTCTAAGTGGGATGGGTATTCCCAGACGTGGGTCCCTTGCTCACTGTGCCACTGGATTCAAGCTAGCCTGGCTGATGAAGGGTAATACCCTGAAACCGGTCCCTGGATGCTTGTTTCCGGTCCAGGGAGGACCTGGCTTGGCAGTTCGGTCTGGACTGTTCCCATGAGGCACAGGGTCAAGACTGATTTGCATATGGCTGGGTCTAAACTGGGGTGGCATGGTGAGCAAAAAAACGATGGATTTCACCCAGATCTCTTGACTGGGGGTGCATGTATGATTCATTCAGCATTCCGTCCATCATTTGTTTGCGTAGCAAATTATTAAAAAAGCAGTCACAGACATAGTGGTCTGCTGACCTCAGCAGGCCATCATCCCTGGGAGTGCTAGCCATTCCCAATGGGTAGCATATTGCGACCTGCCTCATGAATATTAATGAGGCATGCAATTTGCAACCCCGTTAGGAATCGCAAACAGTGTCTGAGACACTGTTGTACATTCCATTTTGCGAGTGGCAAATCGACACAATTTACGACTCGCAAAATGGAATGGTCGTACATCTAGCCCTTAATGACTGGGAGCATGTAGTTCATGTCAAAGAGAAATATCAGGGTAGAGTCAGAAAAGCAGCTGTGCCAAAGCTAGATGGGATGCAGAACAACAAAAATGGAGCGCTGACATGAATGACTGAGCTAGGTTATACCCAGCATCAATGACTGAGGAACCTCAGAAAGAGAAAAAGGAGGATAAACTAGAGAGTGCAGGGTGTCAGTCTAAGATAGTGATTCCAGTGACTTTCAGGATACGTTATTGTCAACCCGTCCACCTCCTTTTGATGTGGCCCAACCTGAGGGAATGAGTAGTGTTATTACCGGTGGAAGCTCAGAGGGAGCCAGCGCCCCAGTGAAACGAGTCAGAACCTTCTGGGAGAGAGTTCGGGGATTCCTGCTCCCATTAACTTGACTGTTTTGAATACCCCAGATGCAATATCTGCTCCGGTTACTATTGGTCCACCAGTTCCTTTGTACAAACCTGAGTCGCCAGAAACCACCACACATGCTTTGACGGTTCCTACTGGAGTAAATACGTCAACTACTGTTCCTGCTGCTTCCGGATGCAGAGGCACGGAAAGAACTCCTTTGGTCCCGAATATGGTGACTTTGCCGTGTGTTGCACCTGTATCATTAATAATAAATCAGATAGAACTTAACCCTGTAGAGCATGGGTACTCACAAACTTTCTCCCGGGGGCCAAATTTACAGTGTGGTTTGTGGCCGAGGGCCGCACCGGTGGGGGCGGGGTCAGTGGGCGAGGGGGCGGGGCTAGAGCAAAAAAAAAACTGTGACCATGAGGTTGAACAAAGGCCCCTGCAGCGGATGCCTTCGTCCACTGAGCCACCAGACCCTGCATACACACATCTCTCTCTCTCTCTCTCTCTCTCTCTCTCTCCCTCTCTCTGTCTCCCTCTCTCTGTCTCCCTCTCTCTGTCTCCCTCTCTCTGTCTCCCTCTCTCTGTCTCCCTCTCTCTGTCTCCCTCTCTCTGTCTCCCTCTCTCTGTCTCCCTCCCTCTGTCTCCCTCCCTCTGTCTCCCTCCCTCTGTCTCCCTCCCTGTCTCCCTGTCTGTCGCCCTCCTCCCTCTGTCTCCCTCTCTCTGTCTCCCTCCCTCTGTCTCCCTCCCTCTGTCTCCCTCTCTCTCTCTCTCCCTCTGTCTCTCTCTCTCCCTCTGTCTCCCTCTCTGTCTCCCTCTCTGTCTCCCTCTCTGTCTCCCTCTCTGTCTCCCTCCCTCTGTCTCCCTGTCTGTCGCCCTCCTCCCACTGTCTGTCTCCCTCTCTCTGTCTGTCTCCCTCTCTCTGTCTCCCTCCCTCTCTCTGTCTGTCTCCCTCCCTCCCTCTGTCTGTCTCTCCCTCTGTCTCTCTCCCTCTGTCTCTCTCTCTCTGTCTCCCTCCCTCTGTCTGTCTCTCTCTCTGTCTCCCTCTGTCTCCCTCCCTCCCTCTGTCTCCCTCTCTGTCTCCCTCCCTCTGTCTGTCGCCCTCTATCTCCCTCCTTCTGTCTTCCTCTCTCCCTGTGTCTTCCTCTATCTGTCTCCCTCTACCTGTCTCCCTCCCTCCCTCTCTCTATCTCTCTCCCTCCCTCTGTCTCCCTCCCTCTCTGTCTCCCTCCCTCTCTCTGTCTCCCTCCCTCTCTCTGTCTCCCTCCCTCTCCCTGTCTCCCTCTCTCCCTGTCTCCCTCTCTCTCCCCGTCTCCCTCCCTCTCTCTGTCTCCCTCTCCCTCCCTCTCTCTGTCTCCCTCTCCCTCCCTCTCTCTGTCTCCCTCTGTCTCCCTCCCTCCCTCTGTCTGTCTCCCTCTGTCTGTCTCCCTCTCCCTCCCTCCCTGTCTCCCTCCCTCCCTCTGTCTCCCTCCCTCCCTCCGTCTCCATCTGTCTGTCGCCCTCCTCCCTCTGTCTGTCTCCCTCCCTCTGTCTCCCTCCCTGTCTCCCTCCCTGTCTCCCTCCCTCCGTCTCCCTCCCTCCGTCTCCCTCCCTCCGTCTCCCTCCCTCCCTCCGTCTCCCTCTGTCGGTCTCCCTCTCTCTCTGTCTCCCTCTCTCTCTGTCTCCCTCTCTCTCCCTCTCTCTCCGTCTCCCTCTCTCTCCGTCTCCCTCTCCCTCTGTCTCCCTCTCCCTCTGTCTCCCTCTCCATCTCCATCTCTCTGCCACTCTGTCTCTGCCTCTATCTGTCTGTCTGTCTGTCCCTGCCTCTATCTGTCTCTGTCTGTCCCTGTCTCTGTCTGTCCCCGTCTGTCTCCCTCCCTCGGTCTCCCTCTCTGTCTCTGCCTCTATCTGTCTGCCCCTGTCCCTGTGTCTGCCTCTATCTGTCTCGGTCTGTCCCTGTCTCGGTCTGTACCCTGTCTCGGTCTGTCCCTGTCTCGGTCTGTCCCTGTCTCGGTCTGTCCCTGTCTCTATCTGTCCCTGCCTCTATCTGTCCCTGCCTCTATCTGTCCCTGCCTCTGTCTCTATCGCTGTCTGTCCCTGTCTGTCTCTGCCTCTATCTGTCCCTGCCTCTATTTGTCCCTGCCTCTATCATCTCTCTCTCTGTCTCTATCGCTGTCTGTCTGTGTCTCGGTCTGTCTCTGCCTCTATCTGTCTCTGTCAGTCTGTCCCTGTCTCTGCCTCTATCTCTCGCTCGGTCTCTCTCTCTGTCTGTCTATCTCTGTCTCTATCTGTTTCTATCTCTATCTGTCTCGGGCAGTGCACACGTACTGTGTCTACACGTCCCCGTCACCAGCCCCCCCACTGCCCCCTCTCCCTGTGTAATGTAAAAGCCAGCTCGTTTTCTCCTGGAAAAGACCACTTTCAGCTTCAGCCTCCCCCCCCTCGTGTGTGTCAGCCCGGGCTGAGACAGCTTCCCGGGCACACACAGCCGCACCCCAGTACTTCACAGGTCTTTAAAAGACCATTTACTTGTTAATGGAGGCTTTGTTGTATTTCGCCTCTTCTTAGCCCCTGCATCTCCACTCTGACTATCCTGGAATCGCCCGGCCCCCATAGAGCAGAGTGAGTCTGCGCTGCAAACACAGGTACGATGTCTGCAAGGTCCGCGGGCCGCCAAGGAAGGCTTGCCGGGCCGCTGGCGGCCCGCGGGCCGTACTATGAGTACCCGTGCTGTAGAGGAACCAGCCCAGCGGTCACAAAATCCTCACCTGTCCATTTGGAATTCACCTCAGTGTATTTCAAGCAGTAATCCCAGAGAAGGGACAGTGTCCAATACTTCTGGAGTCCAAAATGGTGTTAACTTATGAGAGTTAGACGACTTGATTAGGTTTTTCACTGGGTCCCCACAAGAGCTGAGGGTTCAGGATTGAGCAGAGAAATCCGATCTCCAGGAAGGGAGGATGCAATGGATGTGGTCAAATTAAAATTAGAATTGGATTAAATGATTTCAGGAAATCTTGATCTTTACACATTAGATACCTTTTAAGAGAATGAACACAAATAAACGTGCACAGATTACTAAGCATGCAGGGCAAGCTCATGATAAGCTGTCTGATTTAACATTGCAGTTACCGGCCCGAGGCTTCGGGCATTGTTGAACAAGTGAATGGAATGTTAAAATCCAGGTTGGCCGATGTGTGTGCTTCAACGTCTCTGAAGTGGCCTGACGCTTTACCCCTTGTGTTAATGAGTCTTCACAACATACCTGATCGGAGAACAGGATTGTCCCCACATGAAACCATCATGGGTCGAGCAATTAGTCTGCCAAAAGTGCCTGCAAATATTACAGATGACATGATTCCTGATTACTGAAAAGGACTAGCTGATGTGGTGCATTCTGTGTCTCATCAGGTCATAGCTGTTAGCACCCCACCACATCAGGACCAGTGCCATTACGTCAGTCCCGGCGACGGGGTCTTGGTGAAGAAACACGTTCAGAAAACAGGTCTGTAACCTCGATGGAGTGAGCCATTCCAAGCACTGGTCACGAACACTGCGGTTTACTGTAGCAGTCTCCCCAACTCAATCCATCATGCCCACACTCACAGAGTGGAGTGTTGCCTTGATGATGTGACAGTACCTCTCCCAGAAGTGCAAGCTGCAACCGATAGGCAGCAGGAAGAGATTGAACCAGTTACAGAAAATCAGCAAGAACCCGAAACAGCACATCCTCGGCCTGAGGGAAGTCTTGATTTGTCAACATCTGAGGCTGAGACAGGAGCGTCTCAGCCTCTGGCGCTGACTGAGCCAGATTCAGACCCAGGCGAAGGGCCTAGTGCTGTGGCAAGCCGAGTGGGAGCTGGAGAAAGTTGGCCAAGAAGACAGGTGGGGAGAGAGAGAGACTAAGCCTGCCTGCAGAAAGTATACCATGCAGTATCCCAGAGGATACTGAGAATTCTTGTCTGAGTGACAGTGAAGACGAAAGATCTGCACTCAGGAGATCAAAAAGAGGCTGGGCACCCAGTTTGAGGTATTCATCTCCTGAATAGACATACTTTGAGGCAAATGACAGTGAGCTGGGATTTTAGGATTTGGAGGATAGCAGTGCAATTCCAGTTGAACCTCAATGAATTTACGCTTGTGGCTGAACTGTACTTTGAATTTGCTTTGCCGCCGAATAGACTGGCACGACTTGTCACTGGCATGGTCTCTGAACTGAACTTTGATCTGTGCTTTTATTAGAGACAATTAAATGAACTTTGTTCAAAAGAATTAAGAAGATTCCCTAGGCCCAAAGCTGCAGAAGGAGCGCAAGGGTGTCATTTAGAAAAAGACGAAGTAGGGTTAGGGAAGGTTCACGAAGATTTTGTAATTAAACTCATTGTAGGATTTGTAGACTTTGTTTTGTCATCTGCACAAGTTGAAAAGTAAGGAAGAGATCCGCTTGCTGCTAATTTCCTGCTCAATAGTCAAATTTTAGTGAAGTCATGGAAACTAGTAACCATAATAGACATAGACTTATAGTAACAGGTGTATTGACAGCTGTAATTGTAGGATTAATTGTTTTGCTTCTAGGATTATATTCACCTACAACTTTCTAATTCAGCTGATATTAGATCTAGGACTACCCCTAGTACCACATTTTCTACTGACACTAGTTTTTATACATTTGATTTCAGACATTACACGTAGATTCATCAAGAGGAGATTTCTCCTCATATGCTTATTTTAAGTTGCTTTATGTATACGTTCACACCATGGATGCAAAGGACTGCTATATCGCTATCAAGTTACCTGCATCAACTACAGAGGGAATTACCTATCACAACATTCCTCTTACATATGGTATTACATGTAGTCTTTTAATTAGCCTTTTATATGGAAAGAGTCGTTTGCAATATCATTTTTTGAATTATGACTTAGTGCTTTTTGAAGTTTCTATGTTTAAGCATTTGAATTGTCACCTCAATGTCAAAGAGATAGATACAGCGGATTGTGTCTTTAAGCCCATAATACCTTTAGATATTGCTTATGCTCATAGGAACAATTTGACTTTTCCTTAACTGATGTTGAAAAGAAAGTTTTCGATTTCATAGAAGATAGAAGGGGAATGGATGCTAGATTGAAATCTGGGATAGATGAACAGTATAGAAATGAGGGCTAAAGAAGAATTAGAACATCAAAAATCAGGAGTTCTGCCTGCACTAGCTTTAGATTGGACACACAAAGGAAAATTGTGTGTGCTTAGAGGTAAATCTGTAGTCTACACAAACTTTATGGTAAAGAGTGATAGTGATCACATTTCTAAATATGGGGGAAATTGGCCATTTTTCATGGGAGGTCAAGATCCTGTTATTCCTGGAGTTTATTCGGTTTGTGGGGATCACGCAAATTTCACATTGCCTCTAGATTGGTATGGCACATAATTTGGCATAGTCTTACCAAAGATTTATTATGTTGAACATTTAGACGATCTTGTATGGGTATCGACAGTAAGAACAAAAAGAAGCGGTAGTGGCACTGAAATAGTTGGAGACATATTTGGTGCACTGATTCCTCCTGTAGGAATAGTTGTCAATGATTTCAAAATTAGAAAGTTGTCCATTATAATTTCTAAGTTAGCTACTAGTACTGCACATTCATTGTTAGCTGTGGACACTGAAATGATAGCTGTAAGGTCTATGGTAATGCAGAATCGCCTTGCATTAAACATCCTTCTCGTGAAGGAGGGCAGAGTCTGCAAGATGCTGAAGGCTCAGCTATGTATTACCTATATACCAGGTAAGGGTGAAGAAATATATTAAGAATATTACAGACTTAAAAGAAAATTTAAAGGAGTTGGAAGCTACAGGTGCTTGGGAAGCAACTGGAAATGGATTTGCTGCAGCAGGCAAATTGTTTGGAAACCATGGGTGTGGAATATTTGGTTCCATTTTGAGACACCTTGTGACCATTGCCCTTTGTGCACAATATGTCTGTTTGTAATCTTTAGAGGTACAGGTGTATAAAAGCAAAAAGAGAGGTACAGGAAAGGTGGGGAATAAGAAGAAAGAGAAAAGATGTGGAACTAGAGGAGAGCCGTGCAGATTTTATGATGAAATTAAATACTTGGAAAACTGTAGATGAAAAATGTTGAAAACCTCAAGGTTTTTATCTGGTCTCATCTGATAATATTCATGTGCCGATTGCAATGGCTAACATCGCCATTAGTGGGGGTGTTGGATCACCGCAATTTAGACTCCTGCCTTATACGTCACAGAAATGCAATTATATACGTGCTTTTGACATTATAGTCACTGTGTGCCTTAACTTTGTTATTGTGTGTGAAACATTTAAACGCACTAATGAAATGTAGAGACTGGAGATTTATACACGTGTGCATTAATGTTCAGTTTAAACATGAAAATGTATTCTTCATTTATGTTTATACCTACACTTAAAGTTATATTTACATATGTAAAGATGTACTCTTTTGCTCACATTTTACATGTATTTTTCAAGTTATTCGTGTGCATGTATAACGATGTATTCGAAGTGCACATTAAATGCTTTGCTAAAGTTAGTCTGGCTACAGGCCTCAGTTTATAATGCATTTTGCCAGCATGGTTTCCTTTTCTTGCAGGTTTAATATGTTGTTAGTTAGAGAAAGGCTTATTGTCTGTATTAGACTGCTGATAGAGAGGCCTGGAGAGAAACTTGGCAGTGAACGTGGAGAGACAATGGTCGAAAGAGGCTTTCTGTTCATCATGTACCAGGATGGCAAGATGTTTAAGGTTGGGAACCGCAGACTCCGCTCAATGCGTTGGGAAATCGGAGCAATATTGCAGATGCAGTCAAGTAGTGGTCTGATTGGTCCCTGGTGGCGTAAAGGGAGATAAGGACTTTGAGTCTCTTGTTACTTTTAAATTGGTGTTCTCACAGTGTGAAGCTTTATGCTAAACACTTATTTCCTTTTTCCAAAGACTTCTACTGAAGTCTGATTAGTTCAACACCTTCTATGCTCCCGATTTAGAGACCCATGATAGATGAACCTATATTGGACTTCTGTATGGATGAGAGAAGGGAAGTTTCTTTATGGAATACCTAGTTGCTTTAATTTGTTTCTGTATTGGGGTAGCTATCACAATTCTGTATCTCACTCTGATGCGCCTTACGTTACTGAGATATTTCACTTATTTTCAGTGGCGACTGCTGGATTTTTTAAAGTGTACCGGAATATAATTGCGATCGAGCCCGAAGAGCAAAAGGAGGGTGCGGGGTGGGGGTTCATCCACCGCACGAATTTTTTTTGAAAAAAATGAATTCAAATGGTGGCTTTTACATCACATATTTACTGCCAATTGTTGAAAAAGGGGGATCCAAATACAGCATTTTAAAGCACAAGTGTGAAGAAAACATTAGAAAGAAATCAGAAATCTGCCCAATCCTCAAACTAGTTTGTTACAAAATGAACCCCGAGCCAAGCACATCCAACCAATGGAAATATGCAGTTTAGAGGCCTTGTAATTTGCTCAAAGAAGGCTCCGGGGTACGCTGGCTGTCTTACTAGTAATGGGCTCCAGCAAGAGGGCTCAATGAGTTGTGACTTCTGCTGACATCGACAGTGACTTGTAAATCAAGTGTTCTAATAAAGGCACATATTTCTAATAGAGGCAGAAATATTGAGTTCTTTTAAATTAGATAAAAGCAGCACTGGTAAAGACAGTGCTTAGAAAAATGAAAGTAAAGCACTATATGAAAGCACTCTGCTAGCCTCTAGAATTACACACTACAGATAAACATGTATGCATATCCTGTCTAGAAACAGATGCAGCGCTTGCAACACAGACGGTTAATGCACACCACTTACGTTTCTCTCTCCGCTCTTCTGTAACTTTCTCTCTTCCCTCACTTTCACCCAGGTCTTTAAATGGAAATACAGAAGTGTCGACACTTCTAGAGTATCTGTTTGCTCCTGAAAAGTGCTGGTAATCTTGCAATAAATGTATTGCAGGAGTGCTGAGAATTGCAGGTACTCTCCTTTTCAAATTGAAGTACCTGCCCATTTGAAGCACTGCCTGCCTTCACCACAATTGTACACTATCACTGTTCATTCAGCACATTCTCTTTCTAATCCTCACTTTTAGTGCGTCGCTGTGCCTTTCCATAGCCTTGTCTCAGCCTCTACCCTTTTTCTGTCCCCTACCTTGTTAACTTAACTATCCTGGTTCGCCCTCATTCTCTCCTCTGGAGGTAGTTCGATTACAGCTCTGCGGGCCCTGTGCAAATACAAATAACCTGGCAGGACAGAGATCTGGGTAGAACAAAGCCGGTCTCATACGGGGAGACAAGGGTGTCAAATGGCCCATCTCACCCGGGCTCCAATGAGACTGCACATGACAACTGGCCCACCAACGTCCATTCTGTGCAGGCCTGGTGGGGGAGGTGTCAGATGAAAGACTCTGCCGGTCTCCTACAGGGAGATGAGAGGGTGAAATTGGCTCTTCACAGCGGGGCTACAGCGCAGCAGCTTTTCCTCAGCCCCCTTTTTCCTCGTCCACCTGGATGCATCTGCAGTCATATTGTATCTGCTGCCAGCCCCATACACTAATGGGCCGGCTCTGCAGGGGACTGGTAAGAACACTGCCAGGCCCCGCTGGGCATGGGGAGGAGACAAGAGTCTGTCTGCCTCCGCTGTGGGCTTTCAGAGAGGGCGTTTAGGCCCTACAGAGGCACTGGCTATGGTCTACACAGTTCACCCTGAAACTGTTCAAAAAGTGTACCACTCAACCACAAAAAAGCAACAAATCAGCCAACAGCTGGACCTCAGGCATCAGCCCATCGCCGGCTGCCCGGTTTACCAATCCGATCCTGGAGGTTAAATATGTATGGTCTCTCTGCTGCATGGGAAGTGCCGTTCGTGGCTTTACCAGGAAGGAAAACACAAACAGATGTCAGACAATAAAAACCAGAGATTAATTTGTCAAAAAATCTGTGCAGGGGCTCAAAAAATTCAGAGCCCACCGCTGCACACTACACCTTTATGGGGACAGATTTCTCGGTCACTGATATGCATTGCTATTGGGGGCATTTCCAGTGTGTGGGCAGCGGAAACAGGCATTTCCAAAAAGGAAAAGTGTTGAAATAGAACTGCAGCCGCAAAACAAGAAAGTCTAAACTCGGACAGGATATGAGCCACAATAAAAGTGTTTATTAGTAAAAAGATAACTTGTCTATACGCAGATTTAAAGATTACCAGCTAAAAGTGCATTCATCGTGTCAATAAATGCTATTGGATGTGTAAAAGGGGTGTTGCTTAGCAATATCATCTATTAATGGATTGCACTGTGATGACTAACACCGCAATTCGAAATCTTCGTTTTCTCTCTTGTGCCGTGTAATCGTCATTCCTGATTATCTCTTGTTCCCCAATCCATCCCAAACCCATCAATTGAAATTTCAGGGCCCTGGTATTTCCCAAAAAGCTAATTGAGACACAGTAGCACTGCTGATAAAGGTGTCTGTCAGTCAGTCATAATCACTTTATTCGGTTAATAAAAACCATAAAAGTACACTACAAACATCTTATACAACAAAATTAAAACATATGCAAGGGTCATATTAGGATAATCTTAGGCACCATAAAAATTCAGCATGAAAAACGGCCCTCATTAGAAAAATTACACTTGAACACAAAAGACAACCAATTTAGAAAACATTTCATCACAAAATTCAATAAAAAAGATACTCTTCATTAAAAAAAGACATCCAATTTAAAACATTTCATCGCAGTTACATAGGAGCTAAAACATTACATGACATAGGGGCCCTTCTTTTCGTTTCCCTAACAGCCGCAAATAAAAAAACTGGCAATATTGAAACTTTCCCATGTATTGTTCAGCATCTGTAAGTATTCTTATGCAGGCCTTACCTGCATAAAACCTTTATCCTTTAAAATAGACACTAAAAAGCGTTTGCGAATGTGATAAAAGTGGTCGCAAAACATGGTAAAGTGCAAAGTGTCTTGGGTAGAGAAATTATCACATGAACAAGGGCCCAACTCTTTCACCTTTCTCCATCCCTGAGTTTCGGCCAATAAAAGGTGCAAAAGGTTGAGTCTAAATCTGGTTAAAAGAAAGCGGTGATGAGGATTTGTTATGACAGTTAGATACGGTTCTATCGTTGGAGCTGTTTTCAGTAAACGATAAGCTCGTACCGTGGGTTTCATTAGCTCCTTAGCCTCTCTTTCAATTTGCGTCATATTTAAAAAATGTTTTTTAACCCAATGTAGGTTTTCTTTCCTAAGATTGTGTGGGGACTCAAAGTTCGGGGGGGCCCTAGTTTCTTTGTTAGGTTCTTCACATACCCCAACCAAGGGACGCTATTTGCGTTGTCCAAGGATAAGCAATCTCGGGCGATCATGGTTCACCACCAATTCTGGATTAGTCCAAATAGTTATCCAACTCAGGAGCGGGGCCAGTCCTATCAGGTCTGAAACAAAGCCTATACCTAGTTCTTGATGAATAATAAGAGGGAGTGGATTGCGGGACTGAGAGCAGATTTCTGAGAAACTTGTTTTCAACTGTTTGTAATTCCTCAGCCTCCTTGTAGCCCCAGATTTCGGACCCATACTTAGAGATGGCAATACATTTAGCTCTGTAAATATTGAGCATGGCTTCACTTGGCTTGGCCCCGAACCTGCGCGCAAAATAAAAAACCGCTACTGTTGATCTTACCATAGCTTTCCTTTTTGCTTTCCTTTGCAGTACCCACGAGCCCTTCTCGTCAAACAGTACCCATAAGTACGAGAATGTTGTCACCCTTGTTATTTCAGCTCCTTTGTAGAGATACGTTTTTAACTTTTTCGATCTAAGGTCCATAACTATAGTATGGGATTTGGCGAAGTTAACACTTGGGTCCAAGGATCTCATGAAATCCGCAAAGGAATTTAGGAGACTCTGGAGCCCAACCGCTGTGCACGCTAATAAAACTGCATCGTCTGCTTATAAAAGAGCGGGGATTGACCGGTCCCCAGCTCAAGGGATAATTACAGGCTATACACAGAGAGGAGTCAAGATTATTTATATATAGAGTAAATAGGAGGGGAGCTAGAATACAGCCCTGTCTAACTCCTCTTCCAATACAAATACGCTGGGTATGGTTGCCCCTCTGGTCATATCTCACCGTGGCAAAGAGATCCCTGTGCAGATCAGACAGAAAATTTACTATGCACCGATCCATTCCCATTTTGATTAATAAGACTTATAATTTCGCTCTGTTTACTCGGTCAAAGGCCGAGGACAGGTCCATAAAGGCCAGATGTAGTGTCCCGGTCTTAGCAGCTGTGTATTTCCCAAATAACAGCTGCAGATTTAAACACTGGTCCATTGTACTCCTACCCTTCCTGAAACCATACTGCAAATTTGATAGCACACGACTCTTCTAGCCATTCTGTTAGTTTACTAAGGATCCCTCTCCCGAATACTTTGACAGCTGAATCGATCAATGATATGGGCCTGTAACATCGCGGATCTCCTCTCTGCCCCTTCTTAAAAACAGGTATAATAATAGATTGGGACCAAGACCTCGGCAAACCATGCTAACATGCCACATTAAAAACATGAGTTAGGATTTTAGACCAAAGTGCCACGTTCAGCTTATAAAGGTCAGCCGGAACACCGTCTGGACCGGGAGCTTTATTACTAGTCATCTGCATTACTACTTCCTCTTCGATAAAAACCAGGCTATATGTACCTGTGTTTGATATGGAGGGACATGGGGTTCCAACATCGTCCTGATCATCATATATGTGTGTGTAAAATGAGTGAACCATTGATCCTCAGGTATGTTACAATCAAGCAGGCAGTTGCTGATCCCAGTAAAAAAAGGTTTATTTACAATCGCCCAGAACCAAGCACTGTTCTTAAGGACGTCCACAGAGAGTAAATCATTCCAAGCTTCTTGTTTGATTTCGACTTTACGATTTTCTATCACAAGCTTGTATATTTTCTAAGAGCAGCTATTTTGGGGTTTATCTTGGGGTACTTGCTTTAGGGCACTGTAGAGCTTTTGGTGGGCTTCAGTGCATTTGTGATCAAACCACCTCTCCCCTCCTTCCTTTAGGTCCCTTCTCGAGTGTGTGAGAGCTCTAGCCACCTGTTTGCAGATCCTTTCAAAGGCTGTAAGGGTTTGTAGCCCGTTCTTAGTATTATCAAGACTAAGACCAATATCATCCCTTGAGATTTCAGATAGATCATTGAGAAAAAGATCCAGGACTACCTTGCTCCATTTCAGCCTGTGGCCCTCGTCTTTTAGCTTTAGCGATTTACTAGAGATGCCCTCCCCAGATTTTCCGACTACACCGGTACCTCCACCCAATATGAGGTGTATAGGATTATGATCACTAAAATGTGACCACTGTGTGGTGTAGGATATCACCTGGGATAGCAGGCCTGAGGTAATAAAGATAGTCAATTAAGGAATTCGAGCCTCTCCCCTTAAAGGTGGGGATCCTGGACTCCCCTGGGTTTACACTTGGATGGGATGAATCAAATTCAGTCATGAGGTCCTCTAGAAACCCACCTTGCTGCGTGTGCTCAAAGTGCAGGCTACCACAAATTTCGGGGCCCAGAATATCAGTGACATGACAATTCATTGTGCACAGGTGTATATTAAAATCAGCTAAGATTATAACCAAATAAAAAGTGGATTGCTTCTCCCTATAGGAGTCTAAAAAACATTTTAAATTACCTAAATGTTCATTCATAAAACTACTTTCAAAAGAATTATAAAAATTAACAATAAGTAATTTCGACGCATGAACAGGCGTGATTTCAATCACTAAACAGTTACAGGAGCCAGCGTCCAATCTACAATGGGTGCCTAAGAGGTTAAGGGAAATTAAGGTTATTAAACCCCCCTTTGCTCTACCTGCTGGGGAGGACCATGCGAGTTCCCAGTAAGTTGTATACCCATCCACCCAGTTGGTGTTTTCCGTTTCCCATGTTTCTTGTAAGCCCACCACGTCATACTCCCTTAGGATATCAGACCACCTGGGATCATTTCTTTTGTTTCTCAATCCCGCTATGTTCCAGCTAAGAACCCTTAGATAAAACAACACAAATTGGCAACCAGGCAAGTTACAGGATTAATGGGCGCTCAACAATAATATAGGGCAAGTGTCTTGATGCAAAATATATCGGTGCTCCAAGGGAAGAGAGGTTGGCTGCCAATTCCACCCCAAGTAGTCCCTCCAGAGAAGGAAGTACAATGACAATAAAGTTCCTCCCTGAGCACTCAAATTTATAAATGAAAAAGCCCAGCAGTAGTAAAGTCTCTTATTGTACTTTGTTCCACTTTATTTCTTGTTCAGGTACTCAGCATCCGATGATCAAGAATACAGTGTCAATCAGTATACAGTTTCCAAAATGTTGATATGCAACAAAGCAATCTACACCCAACACATGTTTCGTCAAGTGTATTTACATACCGACTTCTTCAGGGCTGTAATTCCAAATAAAAGATGTTACCATAAATACTCCTGACTTGAAGACAAAGTAACCAGAAATACCCTTGTGTTTCATGCAGCAGTGTCTCCATCACCAGGGAGATAACATGTAATGTGAAGGTAAGTAGTTCCCAGCAGAACCATCTCCCTTGTCACATGAGTAACAAGGAAAAGAAAGTAAAAGAAGAAAGACAATGGAATTAAAAGAATGGGGGAAAGAAGGAAAATATCAATTTTTATATGGTAAGAGGAAAAGAGTAACCTTACACCAGCAGCCGTAATCAAAGATGCGTACGTGCAGCAAAATTATAAGAAATGTAAGGTGTTAAGGGAATGAAAAGAGCTAAAGATAGACAGATTCGTCTATGATATTGACCTGATTTTGTAACCGGTTCATGTCCACAGTCAAATTGATCCACAAACCACCAGTTGTACCTTGTACACTAGTAGCCTGTAAGTGTAAATAAAACCGTATTAAGTACCTCAAGTTGGCGGTAGCATTCAATAACTAAACCTAATAACCAAAATAACAATCACCTTATAGCCCCCTGTCGTAAACACCCAGGGCAAATTCGAAGTACCAGAATGATCCAGCAATATCCAAACGTATTTCACGTTAGAAACTAAAGTAAAAGAAAAAGACAAATAATGTTTTTAAAACACAGGTCACAAAAGTGGGTTTATGCGCCTCCTGGCGCTGTGGTGATGGCGTTGGCGCCGTCAGAGCCGCTGAGCAGGCTGGGGCTTAGAGTTCGCCCCCCCCTCCCACGGCAAAGAACGCTGCGGGAGCCCTGGACGGCCTTTATGCGCCTCCTGGCGCTGTGGTGATGGTGGGCTGGGGCTTTGAGTCCAGCCCCCCACGGCAAAGAACAAGCAAACAGGCTCCCATGCTGCGGGAGCCCTGGACGGCCTTTATGCGCCTCCTGGCGCTGTGGTGATGGCGTTGGCGGCATCAGAGCCGCTTAGCTGGCTGGGGCTTTGAGTCCGCCTCCTCCCCCCCCCCCCGCGGCAAAGAGCGCTGCGGGTGCCCTGGACAGCCTGAGCCTTTATGTGCCTCCTGGCGCTGTGGTGATAGTGTTGGCGGCATCAGAGCCGCTTAGCAGGCTGGGGCTTTGAGTCCAGCCCCCCCCGCGCCAGAGAACAACAAGCAAACAGGCTCCCACGCTGCAGAAGCCCTGGACGGCCTTTATGCGCCTCCTGGCACCATGGTAAAGGTGTTGGCGGCGTCAGAGCCGCTTAGTAGGCTGGGGCTTTGAGTCCGGCCCCCCGCGGCAAAGAAGAACAAGCAAACTGGCTCTTTATAGGTAATATGGCCTCTAATTGGAGCCGGGTGGGCGCATTATTGTAATCGTGGCCATATCTGGACTGTACATGTTGACAAGAAGTGGAGAGCATCAAACAGACATGAAATGTTAGGCCAGGAGCCTTGCCAGCCTCGAAGAGAAGCAATTCATCAAAAGCTGTCACCTTGAAAGGCTGGAATAATGCAAGACTAATACTTGGGATTAAAGCACTAACTGCGGTGGATGCGCCCAGCCTCTACTCTGATAATTCACCCACCTCATTTGTTCTAATTCTTTGTGGGCATATCTCAAACTGTGTAATTTACTCAAACGCATCTAAATAGAGCTTTTTCTGATTTTTTATTCAGAATCCCACATCCCTCATTAGAGAAAGTGTGGCGCTTGTGACACGCAGCTGAGGTGCTGAATATGCCTCTGGCACCAGGGGGTGGGAAGTGGGCGCTAGGCTGCCAGTGGTTTGTTTTGTGCGCCCAAACCATTTTGTCAGATAGTGTTCCTGGTGGTGGTGGGAGATATAAAAGATAAAAAAACGAAATGAGAGTCAAGGGTGCTGCAAGTAGACACGCTTTTGAAAGAGTAGGTAAATTGCCGGGATCATTTTATGGGACAGACAAACTGCCTTGACCATTTCTTCGAACATACTTTGCACACTTCACCTTCTCCTAAACTTACCTGGACGAGTTTCAGCAAAAGTGCAGAGATCCTGGTGAATACCACCACGCTGACCCAGAATAAAAGCAGGTCAACCTGCTGCGGTGCCGGCCTGTTTACGAAATGCTTGTAATTAAAGCCCTGCTGCCAAAAGCACATTATTAGTCGGACCAACAGATATTTGCCTACAAAAACAAGGTGCCCCATGCGCACTGTGAACATGCGCTCATGCACACGTTCCATCCCTTACGTTCACGTGTTTTCGTGAGCCTCTCTAGCATGCGCATAAAAGGTTTTCGAGCCCCCGCCATATTTGCAAGCAGGTGCTGGACTCCTATTGCAACGTGTGTGTGTGTGTTCTGATTTCCACCTTGTGTTGTATCTAAGAACAAGCACAGACGCAAAAGATACCATGTGTGTTTGTTTGTAGGAAATATTCGTGGTACAAAGTGCAAGCGAGTATTCCACACGGATTGCAAAATTCTGTGATGGGAGAGAGAAGTCAAAACCCATTTTAATCCCAGAAGCAGAATGGTCCATATATATTTCCCAGCTTTATGCTTTAAATCTCATAGTTGGACAGATCCAAGAGGTTAGCACCACTCCAACTACGGGGGCGATTATGGTGCACCATCATGTATGGAGATTGAGGGTTACATTAAAGGGGCAAGACATTCTAGCGCAATGGGCCCAGATGATGTACCAGTAGCCATAATAAAACAGGATTGTGAAGAATGGGCAACATTTTTGCATCCGTTGTTTGTCCATTGTTATACCTATGGGGATATTCCACAATCCTGGAAGGGAAGTATACTTGTTCAGTTATATAAAAAGGGTCCAAAAAATTCCCCGGCCAGTTTTAGACAGATTTCGCTCCTGGATGCAACCGGGAAACTGTTTGCAAAGAGTATTCTCACTCATCTTCAAGAGTGGGCATTTGGAAATAACTATATTCCTTTGGAACAAACAGGATTCCGTAAGAATAGTGGCACACTGGATAATATCTCTATTTTGCAAACTTTAACTGAAAAATATCCAGTATGTCGGGGTGTGCCGTTATACTCGGCTTTTATAGATTTCTCCACAGCATTCGATAGGGTAGATCGGGGAAGCTGTGGAGGAAATTGGTTACTATGGGGATACCAGGGAATCTTTTAAGATTAATAATTGCTCTCCACTCTTCTACCTGGACTAAGGTATTATTGGGGGAACACAAGGTCTCTCGAAGAAAATAGTAACCAACAATGGGTTGAAGCAGGGGTGCCTTTTGGCCCCTTTACTCTTCTCTATCTACATTAATGATCTGCCAAGAAGAGTGGGCCTTAGTAAAGGGGATCCCCTAAATTAGGAAACTTAGAGTTGAGCTGTCTGCTATATGCAGATGACGCAATAATAATGGATTTAACTCCAATTGGACTGCAAAGACGACTTGCTGAGTTAATTAGGTACACAGAAGAGTATTATCTAAAAATAAATATTTTAAAAAGCAAAGTTATGATTTTTAGTTATCAAGGTTGTAAGGTCAGAAAAAATTTGAATTGGTTCCTGGGGAAAAAAATTGGAAGTAGTAAAATGTTATCCATACTTAGGAAAAATATTTACAAATAGGTGCTCAGCTACTAGACATATGGACCATTGCAAAGGTAAAGCGATTTCACAAGCCTTTGCAATTAATCGTCTGTATACACACTGTGGGAAAAGACATTTTTCACACATTATTTCGGTCTATAAAATAAAGATTCCACCAACCCTGAGCTACGCCAGTGAAACAATCGATGCACAAGAGTGGGCCAGATTCGAGACAGTGGAAGGTAAAATCTGGCGCCAAATATGTAATTTGAATCGCGCAGCACCGATTGCAGCGCTTAGGCTCGAATTTGGTCTTCTTTCTACATATGTGCTATCAATGGCCGCGTGCTTAAGATGGTGTAATGCACTGATAAATAGCTCTGAGAATTTGCTAAGGGTAGCGCTGTACAGAGAAATATTTGTAAATATGAAGGAAAAAAGTGCTATTTTTAGGAATAATTTAAAAGCATTATCAATGTTTGGTTTAGATATGGATGGGGTGGCGGTTCTTTGTAAAAGGGCCTTGAAAAGTATAATTAAGAGAACAATCTACGGGGTTTCTCGTGAAAGAGATATTAAAATGTGTTCAGAGAACAGAAACATGGATTGTATTGCGGGAGTAGTATTGTCAAAAATCCCCAACCTTATGTCTTATGGAATCTTAAACACGGAGTTCGCAGGGTGATTTTGCTACTGAGATTGAATTTACTCCCCTAAGAATTGTAACAGGATCTTGGGAGGGTATTCCTAGACATGAGAGGTATTGTCATTTATGTAATTCCTGTATACAAGATTTGAATCATGTTTTGTTTGTCCCGCATTACAATCAATACGTCGTAGATATTTAAGGAATTGTTTTTAAAGTATAATATCACTACAGCAGAACAGGCCCGAAATTGTCTGCTGTCCCCCCATCCGAACTGATGTGTTTTAAATTTTTAGCTTTTTTAAACAATTTTTAAACATATATTAAGGTCGGAAAGATCTTCTTAATATATATGTTTAGAGCACTTGCACTTTATCTCGATCTCTCGGTCTTTATGACCGATTAGTTATGTTTACAACTGAGTATGTGCACTTTTACAAACTTTTTCTGCTGCTAGTTATTCGTTAGTAAAGATCTTCTTAATACGTATGTACAGAGCACTTGCACTTTTTCTCGACCTTCCGGTCTTTATGACTGATTTATTATGTTTGCAATTAAGCATGCACACTTTTTCTAACGTTCTCCGCTGCTAGTTACTCATTTTTAGGATCCCAAGCACTTTACTAAATTTGTACTGTATAGTGAATTTTAAATTTTTGTATTTTATAATAAGTTTTATCACTGAATGTTTTATGATAGTATTAGATTAGAAATGTGTATAAATCTGTAAGAATACATGTATGACAATTCGATTATTTAAGGTTCACCCCTTCTTGCATTGAAAACTCCAAGACCGACTGCTTCTGCTATGTTCATTCGTGCTTTTAGATGAAAATGACAACTTGAATTTACACTGGAAATTTTTGTGGAATGAAATGTGTTTTTAAGATGTACCTTTATGTGGAATTCTGCGGAATTCTAAATCATAATAAATAAAGTTGATTTGAATTGAATTGAGATGTAACCAGTTCCCACTGCAGCATTACTTCTACAGTGCACTTGAGGTGGCACGAGGCATAAGCTGGGACCCTGGCATCATGGAACGTCACATCCAGAGTGGCATCTTTATGGCAGTCACTGCCTGCACATTAACCAGGGAGCTGCAGGCGTTGTTCTCACATAATGTAATCACTCTTGAAAGCAGCGTGGGCTCTACAGAGGGAAAGGAGAACAGGAGGCCTGGCTATACCTGCTACAAACAGACTCTCAAACCTCACGGGCAAGTAACATGCGAAGCAGGCTCTGTTTGTGAGCGTGCCATAGGTCATATGTGACTGGATCATCCAAGTATGGCTTATCAGCCATAATCAATACACACTACGTGTATCGGAAATGTAACAAATGCCTGAACTCTTCCAACACACCTACTAGGAATATTGCTACTCGCACGCCTTGCTCCATTTCACAATCGTCTGTGCTGCCGAACCTCCTCTTGTAGGAGAGATTCCTGATTAACATACAGCCTGGTCTGGTGTACAGTACCTACCTGTCATGGCGTCCGTACGACAGCACCCCCGGCCCCTTGCAAGGAGATGGCACCTTTTGCTAGAAGCAGGGCTGTGGCAGGACTCCTGTCCTCGGCAGGTGAGCGTTCTCCTCTGGACGTGCAAGGGTACTTCAGGAGCCCTGTGAATCCGCAGTATAGTGGTCTCCAGATATCCAGAGGACCGGCCTGCAACGAACACTGCCGCCTGTCTCCCTTCGTGAAAAGGGGAGCACGAGAGAGACTGCTTCCTCCCACCCTGCCTCCCTCACACTGCGCCAGGGGCCCCAAATATCTGCTACAGCATCGGTCTCAGCCAATCCAGACACTGCTCCTGCTGTACAGCAGCGCCTGGATTGGCTGGGCCAGACACCCTCCACGCCCACACTGAGGCGGGGGGGGGTGTAAGGGGGCTGCAGCTATGAGTCAGCCTGGGCTTCAGTATGCGTAGGGGGAAGAGACTGAGTGGCCCCTAGTGCGCAGGTCGGGCTGGCTGGAGAGGCAGCCGTCCAACCCGACATGCGCACTAGGGTCCCTCTGACTGATGGCGTCTGTGATGCATTCTTGTTAAGCCCAGCTGCTTAGGCCCAGCCCCACACTAACTTCTTAAGGGGCTCGCCTCATGCCGCAATACTGCAACCGGCCCAAGGCAGAATGCTAAGCAAAATACAATTTTTTTAGGACATTACTTACATTTAATGGGGGGGGGGGGGGGGCAGGGAGAAAAAAATATAAAAACGGTGCACACCCTAAGGGACGCACCGCCCCTGCTTATTTTTGGTTTGCATATATACTGGATTGATTGGTAATCCAAATAAAACCCTTTAACTACTTCCAGCTGTTCCTGGTCCTTATTGTGGGGTCACGTTGGCTTCACAACTTAGAAATGCATAGTTGATGTTTCTCCCTTTCAATGCTTCATGTCAGCTAACAAGGTCCATATGATCAATGAGAACATTTTTTTAAGACTTGATTAAGAGATTACATTGCAAGGCCCAGCGCTCCTGCAGTGCCCTCCCCTAAGTTTATTGCCTCAAAATGTCATGAAAGGACAGGGTGAGACCACAAGGTCTTATAAGGGGTCAGCAGGTATGGCAGGGCCTCTTTGGGGGTCGAGGGTCAGCGTTTGGCAGTGGACATAGTTTGGAAAGTGGTCAGCGGGGTCAGATCTATAGTGGTGCTTATTTTGAGCGTGAGGTGAGATTTAGGCTCGCCCAGAGAGCAAACAAATTCCTGTAGCATGAAGGGTGCTGCCAACTGTCCATCAATGCAAAAAGAGAGATTGAAGGACAGAATGTTGAACAATGTCAAACATTCACCCCAGAACAGAGAGCTGGGCCTAAATCCATCGTTTTTTTTGTTGCTCCCCAGGCCATTCCAGTTTAAACTCAGCCATATACAAATCAGTATTGACCCTGTTCCCCATGGGAACAGTCCAGCTCAAACTGTCAGGCCAGGTCCTCCCTGGGCCGGAAACGAACACCCTGGTGCTGGTTACGGTGTTTCACCCCTCATCAGACAGGCTAGCTTGACTCCATTGGCATGGAGAGGACGGGACCCACGTTTGGGCATACCTGTCCCACTAGGGGTGACAAATGCAAAAAGAACAATTCATGGACAGAATGTTGGACAATTGGCCATGGGTCGGGAAGCCTGAGATCAGATCAGGGGTGCCAGTCTTCCCCTATCTCAACGACTGGCTGTTGAAGGTGGCCTCGCCCCGTCTGTTGTCTCCCATCTCCAGACTACGGCGAACCTCCTGCATTCACTGGGGTTCACTATCAAAAAGCCTAAGTCAAACCTGATTCCCTCTCCGACGCTCCCTTTCATCGGAGCTGTTCTGGACACAGTGTCGTTTCGGGATTATCCTCCTGAACAGAGAGTTCAAAATATTCAGTCTATGATAACCATGTTTCAGCCTCTATCCTGGATTTCGGTGTGAATGACTCTGAAGTTGCTGTGCCTCATAGCTTCTTGCATCCTGCTTGTGACTCATGTCAGGTGGCATATGTGCGCTCTGCAGTGGGACCTGAAGTTCCACGGGGCGCAGCATCAGGGGAATCTCTCTGACATGGTTCAGATCTTGGAGGGAACTGCACAGGACCTGTAGTGGTGGCTGATCAACCGCGACTGGGTCAGAGGCAGATTCCTCTCCTTTCCCCAACCAGGTCATACAGTAATGACAGATGCATCACTCCTGGGGTGGGGTGGCCATCTGGGAGAGAGGGAGATCAGAGGACTCAGGTCTCCGGTGGAATCCAGACTCCGGTCTCTACCGGAATCCAGACTCCACATCAACTTGCTGGACTCCGAGCGATTTGTTTGGCATTGAAAGCCTTCCTTCCTTCAATAAAGGGAAAGCTGGTTCAAGTGTTGACGGACAACACTACTGCCATGAGGTACTGCAACAAACAGGGCGGGTTGGGGTCGTGGACCCTTTGTCAATAGGCCCTGTGTTTCTGGACATGGCTGGAACAGCAGGGCATATCCTTGGTGGTTCAACACCTGGCAGGTTCTCTATACGCCAGGGAGGATGAACTCACCCGCCAATGACTAACTGATCATGAATGGCTTCTCCATCTGGAGGTGGCGCAAGGTCTCTTTCAGTAGTGGGGAGAACCTCGATTAGATCTGTCAGCATTCGCCAAGAATGCGCACTGTTAGCAGTTTTGTGCGCTGGAGTTTCCAAGGCGGCTCTCGCTTGGAGACTCTTTTAGTCTCCAATAGAGCTCAGGACTCCTTTCCGCCCATACCACTCGTGCCCAGACTGCTCAAGAAGATCAGGAGCGACCAGGCCCAAGTCATTCTTGTGGCTCCGGACTGGGCACGGACTGTCTGGTATCCAGAGCTTCTCCAATTGAGCATCGCCCCTCTGATCAGGCTGCCCCTTCTGGAGGATCTTCTGTCGCAGCAATAGGGGAGGGTCCTCCCCCGAACCTGTCAACTCTACGCCTTCTTGCATGGAGATTGAGCGTCAGGAGTTGATAGCATTCGATCTTCCTCCTGTAGTTTGCTATGTTATTTTGGTGGCCAGGCGGCCCTCCACCAAGACCGTGTACGCCTGCCGGTGGAACAAATTTGTACAATATTGTACAGAAAGGTCTACTGATCCTCTTTATGCTTCCCTCCCTCAAATTTTGCTTTTTAATTTGACCCTTGCCCAGCAGAGCTCTGCACTTGGCACTCTTAAAAGGTACCTTTCGTCCCAGTCTGCTTTTTTGAGACCAACCCTCCCTATTTAAATCCCCTATTATAAATAGATTTCTCAAGGGACTTGTACATATGTTTCCACCTGCTCCTTTCATCATGCCTCAGTGGGACCTTAAGTTGGTTCTCACCTTCCCGATGTGTGCTCCGTTCAAACCCTTGCACCACTGCCCCTTCCGGTGGCTTACCATCAAAACAGCCTTTTTAATGGCAAGAACATCTGCCAGAAGGGTGAGCGAATTGCAGGCTGTGCCATCCAAGCCGCCTTACCCGACCAACTTTCTTGACAAGTTGGTGCTTCGCATTAGGGCCTCTTTCTTACCAAAAGTGGTTACACCATTCCACGTTGGGCAATCAGTCACCCTGCCCACTTGCTATGGTCCTCTGCATCTCTCTAAAGAAGAGAAGCGACTTCACCATCTGGACCCAAATAGAGCATTGTCGTTCCATCTTGACCGCACAAAAGAGTTCTGGGTGGATGACCAACTCTTCATGGAGTACGTGGGAGCGAAGAAGTGTCGTACAGTGCTGAAAAGGACAATCTCTCCATGGGTCGTCCTCTGCATCAAAATCTGCTACGCTCTGGCCAAAAAGCAGCTTTCTGAAGGCTTAAGGGCTCATTCTACCACAGCTAAGGCTGCTACCACGGTGTTGCAACGTGGCGTCCCAGTCCTTGACATTTGTCAGGCAGCAGCAGGGGCGTTTCTGCACTTATTCACTAAGCACTACTGCCTGGACCGTCAAGTCCGCAGAGACTGCCTTTTTTGGCCACTTGTCCGCAGTCCCTCGTCTGGGAATGGTATTGCTTGGGTATCTATTCAAAGGTAAGGAATCTGAGGCTAGATGTCTAACAGATGGACAAGTAACTTACCTTTGGTAACGCCTTATTTCGTAGAGACATAATCTAGCCGCAGATTCCCTATTGATGCACCCATCCTTTCCGCACTGCAGACAGGTTCTTAGGGTTGGGGCTGTTCCCCCTTCAGGGCACTAGTTGTTCAGAAACACACCATTGTCCGTGCACTTTATGGCTCTGCGCTCTTGCGCGTGGAAAGTCATAAAAGTAACTGACCGTGGCGCCTATATAGGTGATGCAGACGTCACACCGGCTGAGACGACGCCACGCGAAGGCAACCAACGCCACCTACCGGCGGCACAACGGTATTGCTCAAAGAAAAATCTTCCAGATCTAGTCTGACGCCTGGGAAATTTAAAGGTAAGGAATGTGCGGCTAGATCATGTCTTTACCAGTTAAGACGTTACCAAAGGTAAGTAACTTGTCCTTTAATACGTTTGCTTTGGTGTGCTTCTCTTGGGAATTTAACCAGATTCCCAGTGGTGGTCATCGCCAAAAGAAGTGAAGTGCTGTGCCGCAACAGTTGCTCTCATGCGGTGTTTTCTTTTTTTCTTTTCCTAGCGCTATGAAGCCCTCAGCAGCTTGAAGGCGCCAAATTTTATTTGTTCTCTTTCTCAACACGGAGTAAAAAACCAATGGATTTACAAGGGAGAAATAGACACCAGACAAATAAATGTTGTGTTGTCCATAATTTGAAAACGTTTCTTCTGGCTTGTGTAAATGGTACCAACCAGAATATGGCAGATAATATTACCATGCTATTTAGTGCCCTCCTTGGTCAAATATCCTCCTTTTACATCGCAGGAATGTAAAAGGCTCTGCGGCATTGATGCAAAAATATATTACTTACATGTAATTACTGTTCAACAGAATGTTTCCTAAAGGCTAGGAGTTAGAAATCTTTTTCTGATTGAGTCGTGTTTCTGCTTTCCACTGGAATTTGCTTGTTTACTTATACGTTGCTATTTCATGTTGCATTTGTTTTGTGATGGTGAATGGGTGTCCAGCTCCCCTCACATTTCTGACTGTCAATTACAGGCTGGTTCGATCACAAGGTATTGCAGAGATCTAACTAACTAGGAGAGCCTCAACATTTTGGCATTGTCTCATCAGACATTTCGTAACAGAGATTATCATTTTGCAAAAACAACAATTGATGGACAGAATGCAGAACAATGTCATACATTCACCCCAGTACAGAGATATGGGCCTAAATCCATCGTTTTTTTGCTCACCATGCCATTCCAGTTAGAACCCAGTTTGGCAGTTTGGGCTTGACTGTTCCCATTGGGCACAGGGTCAAGACTGATTTGCATATGGCTGGGTTCAAACTGGAATGGCATGGTGAGCAAAAAAACGATGGATTTAGGCCCAGATCTCTGTACTGGGGTGAATGTATGACATTGTTCTGCATTCTGTCCATCAATTGTTGTTTTTGCAGAGATCATCATTTTGGCAGAGGCATGCTTGCAGCAGCAGGAGAGGAAGATCATGTTCTGGCTGTGACTGTTTCAAAGTTAGAGGGTTTGATATATTCAACGTTCATTTTCAGGACTATGTACAGTATTTCTCTTAACCACGTCATTCTCCCTTTAAGTGTGAGGGATTTCTATTGAGATGTTTACAGACAGGGTACGTTGCACCTCAGCGCTGCTCTCCAGATGCTGCCGCATGGCTCACAACAAGGCATACAGGTTGCAGTGCTCCACAAGCTATATTCAGTGTTCTGATGTTTCCAACACCTCAGGGTAATATTCTTTGAAACACATTACTGGTAAGTTTAACTAAATGGCCACATTCCTTATTTTGGAGAGGGTAGGGGCACAATTTACTTTGATCTCTTCTTTCCACCAGTTACAGTCAATACTATTTTGCTTTTCGGACAGAATGCATCAGTCATGCATTTGCGTTTTCTTAACCTCATGTGATCAATTTCATGGGTTGTAGTTCTAAATCATATTAAAACCACCAATCCACTTATTCTGGGGGATGCCCAAATTCACAAATAGTAAGTTACACACAACAGGATAGGGTTATAGTACAAACCATTGCACTTTTCTATTTGTTTAATTAAGTTCCATCTATTTCTTGGCTCCATACTACCATATTGAACAGAAATGGGCTAGTGGCCACAACTAATTGTAGGGACAGTCTCTCAAATAGTCACCGTTGTCATTTGTTTTCGCTTGTACTTTAGAACCTAATGATTTATATTGTACACATTTATGTTGCAACATATATTATGAAATGCTTAGAAAATAGTTTCTTCCGAATAGTTGTCTTGCCTTAGGTCTCTGCCAAACAGCTCACTCCATACTTGTGTGCACGCACAGGGGTCTGTTTACATGCACAAGAGACTGGCATGAAAACGATAGTTAATCAAATACAATAAGTACTTTTGCAGAGGAGTAATCTGTCAGGAAGCAATTTAATAAAGGCTGTTGTTATGGCAAACACGTCTTCAAAGGCACACCTAATCTTTTTTTTTTTTGCTTTTCAAAAAACCTTTATTAAAGGCAATCAATATTGGACACAGCATGGTGCCTACAACCCTGGCCAGGCCGTCAGCGTAGAGACTGACAAGGACAGCAGGATAATCAGCATGGGAATACACAACAAGTCGCCTACAACCACTTCGGACTGGCCGCGTAGGGTCAATCCGTGCACGTAGGCTAAACAAGCTGTAGGAAGGTCTTCTAGCTATGTAAGGCGTGAAGTTATATAGTATAATCGGTAGCATGCAAGTTCGATGGTCAGGAGCCCCAGGGAGACGCAACCAGAAGCGAGGGAACAAGAAGCATGGCCGCGCCCCCACGGGGGCATCCGCCCCCAAGCTACCCTTGGTGTGTTAGTTACCCCACTACGTCAGATGTACTACGCGTTAGAATGCGTGGATGCTTTTATGGCCAGGGTGGCGTTAAGGAAAGGGAAACTGAGAACAACGATTAAACAGAAACTGTACAGTTTGTGGTATAGTATGTGGCGTGAGGTGTCTAGCACGCTCCATGCAATATAACACGGGGGGAGAGGGTCAGTATCCAGAGCTATTCACGGGGGCTGGGCAGTGGCGCCTTTCAGTCACTGGGGAAAAGCTAAAGGGCTCTCAGCTTTGGGAGGCTAAAGCAAGTGAACTCAATGCGCATTAAGTAAGAGATCAGAGGCTGCCAGATGTGTTGGAATTTCTTTTCAGTGCTCGCTATATTATGGGAGAGTCTCTACATTGCCAGTATGTGCCACACTCTGACGAATCACTGGGCCACTGAGGGGGCCGAGGTTTGTTTCCATGTGCACGCTATAAGCTGTTTCACTGCTAGGAGCAAGTGGCTTATAAGGGCCCAGTCGGCCCGGTCATCGCCGCCAGGGCAGAGGGACGTATACCTAGTATTACCACGTGTTGCAAATGTGGGATTGGGTACCCCACGACGCCCTTAATATGTCCCAGGACGTCCTTCCAAAAGGTGGCTATCACCTGGCAGGACCACCATATGTGATATAGAGTGCCTTCCTCCTTCCCACAGCGCCAGCAGAGACTGGAGACTGTGCGGTACATAGTAGCAAGGCGAGAAGGCGTATAGTACCATTGGAGCATTAGCTTGTATGCGGTTTCACGGGAGGCAAGGCTGCGATACGTTTTGGGGATGCCCTGCCATAGTTTGTCCCACTGTTTGGGAGAGAGTCCTCCCGGGATAGCATCCTGCCAGGCAGTCTGATATTTATGAGTACGCATCGGGGTCGAGTGTTGCAACACCTGGTAGGTTTTGGAGATCAGTCCCCTGGTGCTCTCGAAGGCCTGCACAAGTTTCTCAAATAGGGTGAAGGGGCGCGTCGCCGCCGCACAGATCTCAGGGTAGTAGAGAGCCAGTGCCGCAGCTGCATGTACTGATGTCGCGCCGTGCTGGGTAGCGTGTATTCGGACTGGCATGCATTAAATGTCTTGATGTCATCCCCTGCAAATAAGTCACAAATCGTTCGGCACTCCCCATCGCTCCATCCACTGAACGCCTGTGCTGGGAGGCCCGGGCGGAATTCCGGATTTCGTGCAATAGGGGTTATCAGGGACGTAAATGAAGTCAGTCCCTTTTTAACCGCTATTCTATCCCAAATTTCAAGGACTGTTTTAGTTGGTGCCACGACGTACGCACTTCGAGGTCGGGCGTGCTTGGGCAGCCAGGCAAGGTCCCACAATGGCCACCGCGCGGTCAATGTGGAACCAATGCTTCCCAATCTCCCGCACGACCTAGTCAGAGATGCATCTCAAATGGGCTGCCCAATAGTATTCCAGTAGGTTTAAGCATGCCAGGCCTCCTCTATCGCACGGACGCATCAGTAGCGAGTGCGCTACTCTTGGTCGCTTCCAATTCCACACAAAGGTGCACAGGTCTCCCTGGAGACGCTGTATGTCTGCTTGTGGGATCAAAAAGCGTTTGAAATAGATATAAAACCCACTGCAGGATATTCATTTTAATAATGTTGATGCGTCCCAGCCTTGAAATATGGAGGGGTTTCCACCTCTGAAGGTCGGCTAGTACTGAGCGGCGGAGGATTGCCCAGTTTGTATGAGACCAGGAGGCGAGCATGGGTGTGATCTGAAGCCCTAAGTACTTGGAGTCCGCCGTCCACTGGAAGGGGGTCAGGCCCTGCAACACTCTAGCCTCGGGAGTCGGAATATTGACGTTTAGGACAAATGATTTAGAAAGGTTGATTTTGAAGCCGGAGACAGCTTCAAAGGTCTGTAGGCTTTCAACCACACATGGGAGCTAAAGTTCAGGTTGAGTCAGCGTAAGCAGGAGGTCATCAGCGAACAGGTTGATCTTGTGGATTTGGCCTCCAAAGGTTAAGCCCTTGATCCCCTCTAGTTCTCTCACCCGAATGGCATGGGGCTCTACGGCTAGCGCAAAGAGCAGGGGCCAAAATGGGCACCCCTGCCGCGTGCCCCGATGCAGTGATATCGGCCTCGTAGCCCGCCCATTTACTCAAATGCAGGCTGTTGGGGCCACATACGATGCCATGATTTTCAAGATGAAGTCCCGTCCCAGGCCTATTTCACTTAGCATGGTGTGGAGATAGGACCAGTCCACCCTGTCGAATGCCTTCTCCGCATCAAGTGAGAGAAGGGACGTGGGGATATGCAAGCGTTGAGCTTTTTCGACAAGGTGAGCTATACGACGGGCATTGGCCGCACCCTGCCGGTGGCGTATAAACCCCACATGGTCAGGTCTTATTTTTTTGTAAACAAATTTTATTCAATTACCAATTAATGCATAGCAAACGAAAACATACATAGTGCATTAGGATTTCAGGCATGCACGGCAAATAAGCATCACTTAGTCCATGGGATCATGAGTAAAGAGTGTCCACTGTCTATCGCAAGCTAACAGCGGATGTGACCCATACCTCCAGTGTTCCTGGTATATGTTACATAGTGGAGTGAGCGCACAAGGACAGTCAGCGCATCCCTCCATTCGAGGCACTCTGGCCCCGTAATTCAGCCCGGCGGTATTGTGCATCATCACTATGAACAAAAGCAAAAGATCAAAAACAAACCCTCCCCCACCCCTCCCCTCCCTACCTAACAAAACTCCCCCACCCTCCCAGGCATGTCGCTCTATCCTCTGCGTTCCAGCAAAAGTGTGACTAGACAGTGAAATCGTTAGTAATGTAAGTCTAAGGAAGCAATCCAAGAAAGGGGAGCCACCACATTCCGACCTTCTGTGGGCTCTCAGGTCCTATGTTAGTGTGGGGATACACGACCAGTCAACCCATCAGCGCCACTCACTCAGGGGGAGGCGCATCATCCTCCAGGGGGCACTTAAGCAGTTCTACCAGCGCTATCCACGCTCTCGCTGCCTCCAGCATCTTATCGTTGTCTCGTCTCTGGGCCATTTGTAACCTCAAGATCCCGTCATAACCTGCCCATTTAATGAACTCCCTCCGCCACCTTGGGGCACCCCTCCCTTCCAATGGCTGGTAATTTCCGCTTGGCCAACACAAGACCCAGGTCAATAAATTTACTAGTAACTTTATTTCGAGCAGTATGGGGGAACCAGTGCAACAAGCAATATCCCGGGGTCTGCAGAGTGTCTCTGTCTGTCACGTCCCTCAGGGCAGTCGTCACCTCCCCCAATACCCCCAGCAGCGGGCAATCCCAGAACATGTGTAAAAATTCGGCATTGTCGAGGTTACAACGCGGGCATGCCGACCGAACTCCAAAATATTCGTTTATCTTATGTGGCGTGAGGTATGCCCTGTGGAGAACAAAAAGTGGATGAGTTGGAAGCGTGCATTCCTGGAGCCTTTCCATGCCCTCTCCACTATTGCATCCCAAGGCTTCTCCCCAAGGGGCACCCCAAGATCTGTCTCCCACTTAAGCCGCAAGCTCTCCAACGGGCGCCTCACCTCCTGGGTAAGTCGTCCGTATAGGCAGGTAACCGCCTTAAACGTCCCAGCCGCTGAGACCACATATTGACACGGCAAGGACACCGGGGGTTCCACCAGTCCCGCCCTCCAGTGCTTACGGACAGCTGCCGTCAGGGCCGCGTGTAACAGGAAGTCCCCTCTAGGGATATCATACCTCTCTATCAAATCGTTAAAGGGTAGCAGGGTGTCAGTCTCATATAGGTCCCCAATCGTGGTAATCCCCGCCGCCCCCCAGTCCCTCAACCCCTGCCAGTCCCCTCCGTGGGGAAGAGCCTCGCAAACCGACAGAGGAATCTCAGGCGCGTACGGGGGTCCCCGCCCAGCTCTCCTGTGAACCCGGTTCCAACACTGGCGCATCGCCCATAAGTCCCCTGGAGCTTCTCTTTCACCCAAAGGAAGTCGCAATAACACCCGAGAGAGTTGCCGCAGCTCCGGGTCTGTGCCGCCTCGGACCCCTTCAGCTCGAAGCCTACCAGCCATCCATTTCGTGAACCACTGCAATTGCGCTGCATGGTAGTAGGCCTCAAAATCAGGCACTGCAAAGCCCCCTCTCGCCTAGGCCGCATCATGGTAGCCAGCGCCACCCTGCGTGCCTCCCTGAACCCCATAAAAATCCCGTAATCATGGTATTGAGTTGCGTGAAAAATCTCCGCGGGATCCAGAGCGGTAAGGAGCCGAAATAATAAAGCAAGCGCGGCAGCGTGACCATTTTTAACAGGGCCACCCGTCCTGCCACCGAGAGCGGCAGGGACCCCCAGAACTCAAAGTTACTCTTGGTGGTTCGAATTGCCCGTGCGACATTGCCCTCCAAGAGGTCGGCAGCTTCATGGTAGATGCGGACCCCCAGGTAGGGTGAGGCATCCGCTCTCCCACTTAACATCCAGAACATCTGGCGGGCAGGCCCTACCACTGAAGACAGGAAATAGACATGTCTTGTTCCAGTTAACTCGCAGCCCCGCTTCCCTCTCCAACCGGGAGAGCAGGTTCCTGGCGCCCCGCAAGTCCGCCTCCGAGTTGGCAAGAAACAGCAAGAGGTAGTCAGCATATAATGCTATAAATTGGGGTTGACCCCTCTGAATGAACCCCCGATAGTACCCTCCCGAGCGCGCATGCACAGCCAGTGGCTCCACCGCCTGCGCAAACAGGAGAGGAGACAGCGGGCATCCCTGCCTCGTCCCCCGGGCCACGCTGCAGGCCGCCGATATCACGCCCCCCGTACGCACCCTGGCAGTAGAGTTTTGATATAGGATCGCCGTTCAAGCCATGGTCAGGTCTTATGAGGCCCGGGAGGTAGGGGTTGAGGCGCGTGGCTAAGATTTTGGTAAAAATCTTGGTGTCTGTGTTGAGCAGGGCTATCAGGCAGTAGGAGGAGCACTGAGCCGGGTCCTTGCCCGCCTTAGGGATAAGGGAGATCTCGGCCATTGCCATAGTGGGGGTGAGGCCAGTGTCGCCTGTGAGGGAATTATACAGGCGCAGCAGTTGTTCCTGCATCTGTGGGAGGAAGGAGCGGTAAAAAAGCACAGGAAGCCCATCCGTGCCTGGGGCTTTACCCAGGGGGAGAGACTTAACGGCAGCACAGAGTTCTTCTGCTGTGATGGGGCTGTCTAAGAGAGACGCATGGTGTGCGGACAGGGGCTCCCACTCATAGTCAGCAAGGTAGGAGTGGAGTCTCGTGGGAGAGGGTTCCTCCCGAGAGTAGAGCCACTGATAGTAGTCACGGAATGCCTCAGATTTATCCTGCTCTGCTGTTGCCCATGTAGCGGCACCTGTCTGGATTTTGGCTATGTGTGCTTTCGCCTGGCACTGTCGCAGTTTACGAGTCAATAGCCTGCCCACCTTATTCCTGCCATCATAATATTTCTGCTGCAGGGCTAACAGAGCGCGCTCCGCCTTTCCCATGCAGTGGGTGCGCAACTAACCACGCAATAGGGCTGTCTTTTGATACGTCGGGTTGGGGCCTCTTTATCCGAACGCTCTAGCAGCTTGATCTCTGCAGTGAGTTTAGATTTTACTAGTTTTGCTTCCCTCCCTCTAGCAATGGAAGTTATCGTGCCCCGGATCGTCGCTTTGAACCCATCCCACAGTGTGTGCATGGAGACCTAGGGGGGAGTTGTTGAGGTGGAAGTATTCCGTGATACTTTTTTGCATCTCTTCCACATCTACCGGATCTTGCAATAGATGTGAGGGCATATGTTATCTGGCGGGCAGGCCAGTCGAGAGGACCAATCTTCCCATGTGAGTTCAAGATGAGCATGGTCGGAGATGGAGATATCCAAGAGCTCCACTGAGCGCAGACATGTAAGGAGAGATGGTGTGATAAAGGCGTAGTCGATGTGAGAGTAGGAAGCGTGCGCATGCGAATAGTAGGAGTAGTCCCGCACGTCCGGGTGTTTGTATCGCCAGGCATCCACCAGGCCCCATCCTTCAATGTCCCTCTTAAGGTGTGCCGACATTGCCCCAGTGTTTTGAAATGTCACGTTGCTTCTATCAAGAGTAGAGTCCCAGACCAAATTGAAGTCTCCGCATACCACTATGTCCCCGTATACCCCTTCAAGCTGTTCAGCTAGCACGCGCCTGACGTACACGTCCTGGGTAGTGTTTGGGGCATAAACATTAAGGAGCATCAGCTGTCGTTTCCCTCGCAGCAACTGCAGTTTCAGTCATGGAGGTGCAGTAGTTGGCCTTGCACAGCACCCCCACCCCCAGGGTCTTAGAGGGGGCATACGCCCAGTATCGGTGGGGATACTTCAGATGTGTCATGCAGTGCAGGTCTGCCTTCATCAGGTGGGTCACCTGCAGCATTATAACATCTGGGTCATGGTGTAAGATGTAGCGCCATATTTGCTTGCGTTTGTTCGGGCGTTTATGCCCCTGACATTTAACGAGAGTAGTTTAGTGTCCCCCATAGGAAGTGGATGATCAGGGGGGGGTATCCCCGGCTTGTGTGTTGGGTCCCGTTTTGAAAGGCAAATATATGTTGTGTTGCAGGCCAGAGCCACTATCCCCGCATCCTGTGTGTGCCTTCCCGCCGCAGCCAGGACAAGTGAACCCCCGCCCTCTAGGCTCCTGTCTGCGCAGAATGCCAACATATGGAGAAGAAAGTGCCAGTTTGCCCGTGTCTTCCCTCCCCACCACCACAGTTACCCCATTTTCACTGCTACAAGTATAGTCATCGACAACCTGTAAAAACAACGAAAATAACACAAAAATCAACAGCGGGCCAACGGGGCCCAGCAAGACCTTCTCGGACCGCGGAGACTGGCACCAAAGTGCTCTGATCCCGCTGTAGGAGTCACCCTCTTCAAGAGAAGGTTCGGGGAGGCGGGTCATTGGGGGTATAGTTGGAGTGTCAAAGTGCATTCCAGGCAGGCCCCGTGTGTCCCCGGGGCATGCCAGTTACCTCTATAGTTACTTGGCGAAGATTCTGTTGCCGCAATCGGTGCTGATCCGGCGTCGCAGCCCAGCCAAGACCGGGTCTGTGTGCATCGAGCAGGGCGTGCAGCAGTGTGGGTCACCTTCAGATCTATTCGGCAGTTGAGTGGGCTGTGGAGGGCCCCCTGCTAAGTGCACGAAGGTTGTCGATGACATCCTTTTTTGCCGCTCGGGACGAGAGCTCTGCTTGCTGTTTGTTGGTGTGGCGCTGGGGTATTGTGGACCATCCGGGCTTGAGATCACGGCTCGAGGCGCCCATGGAAGTTGAGCTTTCTTCTGCCAGAGGGTCGTCCGCTATACCCAGCAGTGTCTTGGCCTCAGCCAACGAGTGAAGAGAGCGGCGTCTGCCCTCCCATTGAAACAGGAGTGCGAAGGGGTGGCCCCACTGGTACCCGATACCCTGTGCCCGCAGCTTATCGGTGATAGGTTTGAAGTCTCGCCTTTTGCAGAGAGTGACTGCGGAGAGATCCTGGTAGAGCTGGACCGTGTGTCCCTGGAACTTGATCTCCGTCTTTTTGCGTGCCGCCTGCATGATCTCTTCTTTTTCGGGGAAGAAGTGCACCCTAGTCAGGATGTCCGGCCCGCTGCCCTTTTGTGCTGTTTGCATGGAGACTCTGTGGGCCCGATCAAGGGTGGGTGGAGAGGCATCATCCTCCCCACGGACCGCCTGCAAGAGTTCTGCCGTGAATGCCACAATGTCCATGCCTTCCGCACCGGCCGGGACCCCCCCGGATGTGAATATTGTTGCGGCTGCTCCTATTTTCTAGGTCTTCTGGTTAGTCTGGAGCACGATGTGTTGGCCCTCAAGTGCACTGATACGCTTCAGCAGCATCCCATGGTCTTCCTATCTGTTATCAACCGTCGGCTCCAGGTCGTCCACCCTGTCTCCTATCTCAGTCACCTCTCTCCAGATGTCGCGGAGGCCCGACTTGAACTCCTCTTTGAGGGAGGAGATGTCTGTCCGTATCTCCTGTAGGAAGCGGTCCATATGTCCCTGCGTGATAGGCGCCGAGGGCTCGCCCCCCGCCAGTGTTGGGTTCGAGGCTGAGGTATGCATTGTCTCCCCTGGCTGTGAGGCCTTGTTCCACAGGGATGTTACCGGGTTGGCTTTAAGTGACTTAGAGCGTGTCATAGCAAGTGTCTGGCAGCACTAGGGCACAGGGTTCAACGCGCAAGATCGCTACTTCGTTATAGTTGTTGCTCGACAGCTGGAGTAGTTCTGTTGTGAGCGGAGGGAGGGGCGCTGTATCTTCCACAGCACCCTGGAGTGTCCCAATCTTCCTAGGCACAGCCCAAGGCACTCTTCTGGGCCGCCACTGCTCGGTACTGCGCTGCAGGGCAGGAGATTCGCGATCTGCCGCTCCATGGAGGGGGTTGTCTAGCACACGGCCTCACCACAGCTGCCGCAGGCACACCAGGGGTCACCACGCGCCAGATGTGCGCCGCCGTAGCAGGCTCCCTCCACGCCACCCAACTTAATTTTACCAGCGGTAGGTGAGCCCACATCTGCTCTACATGCGGCCTCCCTGCTGGCCCGCCGCCCGCCCGCTTCACGTGTCAGCGGGAAGGGGCGCCTCAATCCAGTCCAGGCGGCCCAGGCAACAGCGTAGGGTATGCGGGGTCACTCACACTCTGGGTATCGGGCGGCGATAGAGGGTGTCCTGCGCTGCGCCCATCAGTGGGGGTGTCCAGTTCCACACAAGGCCGCCGTTCAGCTCTGCCCACCGCAGGATCTGCAGGGCCAAGCGCCCCCACCCACCGTCTCTCTGGCCGCAGGGGAACATCACTGGGAAAACAAGCTTGAGTCCACTCCCGGTAGGCTGGTCAAGTGAGGCCTGATGCGTTTACGGCGAGGGGGTGGGGGGGGGAAGAAATTGGGCACGCTGCAGTCACCCGATTCAGTATGGCAGTCTCCGTTCCCCTCTGCAAGTTTCAGTGGCCCAGAGGTGCCGGATGTTGCCTGCCAAGGCGGTCACGGGCCTGGACTCTCACCAGTCCAACTGTGACGGGCTCTAAGCGCAAGTGTCAATCCGCGTTAGGGGGGTCCATGGGCACCGCGGGCGCCCGATCAGAGGTGGCGAGTTCTGCTCCCCTGCAGGTTGCATCGGCCCAGGGACGCTGGTCGTTGTCAGGCAGGGCAGTGGGGGCCACAAGCACTCACCAGGCGAGTTGCGGCACGCCCGAGGGGCAGCCGGCGATCTCCCGAGCCCACTCGCAATCCGCAGGTGAAGCCGCAAGATGGCGGCCGCCGATCGCCGCTTCCGGCTGCCGCACTCCTGCGTTGTGAGCCTGTCCCCTCCGGCCCAGGAGAGAGAAGTGTTGTCCTGCGATATCACTGGGGATTCGGGCACCTTCTGGACAGACCGTCGCAGGCCCAATCAACAACCCCCTCCCCCCCCAGCCTTACTGCGAGCCGCCAGCACAAGCACCAAGACGGCAGCTGCCGCCTGCAGCCGTGAAACTCCAGCACCCCAAGGATCCAGCTGCTCGGTCAGCGATCCGCTGCCAGGTGAGCCCCCACAGGTTACGGGAGAGGTCACGAGTGACCTGGCCACCGGTGCCTCTCCGGTGCGCTGAATTGCAGTGCAGCGGGCCCCAGGGAGACGGAGCTCGCCGGAGACACGTCTCACTCCATTGCACCCGTGGCCACGCCCCCGGCACACCTAATCTTAAATTCCATATAGCTTTGCAGTACTTACTATTATCAATGATTTAGAGATGCATGTTCATGTCAATACACCACTGCTGGAAAAGGAGTCTATTGCAGGCGTACAACACCTTTAACGGATAGGTCAACATGACTACCAACATTTGCTGAGCCTGGTGTTCTGTTGTGCCAGAGGACAGACCAACAGCCTTGGTAAGGATCTCGCTGAGCATGACTAGTTACCTTCTGGTTAAAGTCTGTCTCTCAAGCCGAAAATCAACGAGTCCACTCCCTTTTTAAGGTCACCGTCTTTCAAGGTAAAAGGTTAATAGTTTACGGTGTCAAACTGGATTGTTCACCCCAGAAACCAAATCAATTAGGGTCTGTATAACATGGGATATAAAGGTGCAAAAGAATCTGTCCAAATTTACTTGCTTCCCAAGACTATTTGACAGCTACCCAGTTAACAAACCCACCATTAAATCATAGGCTCACTTCTTAGCTGCAAGAACAACCGTTATGCTACAACACAATGTGGTCTGGTGGCTATGTGAACTGAGTAATTGAATACAGGGAGCAATGTTTGATCGCCACAGGGCACAGGCTTGTATATTGGCGGGTCCACTCAGCCTTTCATCCTTATTGTATTCATGAAATGCATGCTATGACCGAGAAAAAAAAGAACTAATTACCTCAAATGGCTTCCACAGCCTACATCACAATTTCAGACATTTTTGCCACATTCTCAGCATTGACACAGGTGGCAAAGAGAGCAGTATTCACATTTTCACAATGGCATGCTGCTCCCTGCTGTGAGCAGACACACCTGTGGGTGTATCTTCATTTAAGTTCAGTGACATAAGCCCTCAAGCATATGCCATTAAGTTGAAAAGGTTGACTTCCCAACAACACTGATTTAATCTGAAAATATTGCCATTAGCGTCATTGGGCAGTCTCTGCCATTATAAAATCAAAAGAAGGTCCCAGAATCAAAACAAGTTACTAAAGAAGAACCACGTGCCCCATGCCGTGGCAGACCCTTCTGCCTCTCCTTCCCCCTTGTTGTGGAGGTCAATTAAAAACCTCCTACTTACTAAATTCGGTATTCAGTTGTTAAAGTGGTACTAATCAGGTAAAACTCTTACCCATAGCTAATTGAAATCACACCCCTACTAGTGTGGCATTTAGGACTATTCCAGGACGCCCAAAGCTATAACAATGGACTGGACACACTGGTATTATTTATGTTAACCTATATTGAATTTTTAAACACTCTTGGTGTGCTCACCTCAAATGAGATAAACATTGGGATCATGTAGTGGACTGTCATAAGTGCAGAAAATTAAGAATGGCTCAAGCTAAGCAATGAGTTCAGGCCATGCTTCATGTTCAACCAGTCGCATGCTTAACCCGTTCTGTGCCATGGACTTAACGGTTACGTCCATGGCTGCAGTGCTGGTGTGCCATGGAAGTAACCGTTACATCCTGGGCACACCACCGCATAATCCCTCTGCTGTTGTCAGCAGATGGATTTCCTTTATTCTTTTTGGGTCTCGGGAGGTGAGGAAGATCTTCCCCAACCTCCTGTGGCATTTTTTTTCATATGTAATGGCGATCACGCGCATGGGGCGCTTTCGCCATCACATATGAAACTGAAACTGAAATGAGCTGATCGGCTCATTTCAGTTTCAGTGCTTGTGGGTCTATCTCAGCCCCCGAGCACCGAATCACATGGGAGAGGTACCATTGGAAAGGGGAGAATCTCCCCTTTTCAATGGTACCCCTCCCTAGTGGATCCCTGCTTGAGGATCACTCCAGGAGGGGGATCCCCAAGCAGGGATCCACCCACTAGGCACCAGGGAGGGGGGGAGCAGACCCTTGGGCAAGAGCTTTTGCTCGCATAGTAATTTGAGCATAGTGAGCCTTTCTGCCCACCCCCCACCCCGGGAGACAGAAAGCACACTAGACACCAGGGATTTTTTTTTTAATGCTTAGGGGTGGGGGCTGCTCTACATGGGCACTACAATGCCCCCACCCCTCCCAAAAATTAGCAACAGTCTATCTGCCCCCTTGGGTTGCAGATGGGGCCAATAGCCCCGAACGGGGGGGGCAGAAAGCCCACTAGGCACCAGGGATTTACTAATTTTTTTTATAAAAGAGAAGTGGGGCTGCCCACAATAGGCGTATACCAATGCCCCCACTCCCAACACAAAAGGGACAGTCTTACTGCCCCCCTGGAGGCAGGTGGGGGTTATTAAAGCCCACTAGACACCAGGGATTTTTTTTTTTTAGACTTAGGGGTGGGGCTGCCCTAAATGGGCACTATAATGCCCTCACCCCTCCCCAAACCTATCCACAGTCTTTCTGCCCCCCACGGGTGCAGATAGGGTCAATAGCCCCCGACCTGCCCCCCCAGAAGGGCAAAAAAAACACTAGGCACCAGGGATGGTCATTTTTTTTTTTATAAAAGAGGTCTGAGGGCTGCCCATAATGGGCATGGCAATGCCCCCACCCCCAACAAAAAAGGGACAGTCTTTCTGCCCCCCCCACCCCTCGGGAGGCAGATGGTGGTTATCACCCTGATCAAAAGCCCACTAGACACCAGGGATTCTTTTTTTGTGAAAACGTAGGGGTGGGGGCTGCCCCAATGGGCATTATAATGCCCCCACCCCTCCCAAAAATTAGCACAGTCTTTCTGCCTCACATGGGGTGCAAATGGGGTCAATAGCCCCCGATCTGCCCACCCCCGGGTGGCAGAAAGCCCACTTGCAACCAGGGATGATTTTTTTTTAGATATAAAAGAGGTCTGAGGGCTGCCCACAATGGGTATGCCAATGCCCCCACCCCCAACACAAAAGGGACAGTCTTTCTGCTCGCCCCGGGAGGCAGGTGGGGGTTATCACCCCTGATCTGCACCCCGGGGGGGGGCAAAAAGCCCACTAGACACCAGGGATTCTTTTTTTGTGAAAATGTAGGGGTGGAGGCTGCCCTAAATGAGTATTATAATGCCCCTCCCCCTCCCAAAAATTGCCACAGTCTTTCTTCCTCCCCCCCCGGGGGGGCAAATGAGGGCATTAGCCCCCGATCTGCCCCCAGGGGACAGAGAGCCCACTAAGCACCAGAGATATGTTTATGGGCATTCAAAATTGCTCCAAGCACTCAAAATCAAGAATAAGTATAGTAATATGTAGAAGTGTCCAATGTATTATTTTGACATCAAGGTTTTTCCAGTAATTGTTATCCGTTATACATATCACTCCTTGTCATAAATACAGCTCCTTGCCAACTCGTGTTTCGTCCGTTTACATACAACAAGACTTCATTAGGCCTGAAACATAAAACAATGGCATCATAAGGATGAGGGGAGTCCTGGGATTTGAAATTAAACCCATCTCCAAGGTATATAACCCGAGTCGTGCCATACACATTTTGGTGTTTCATGATTACTGTCTGTTGTCTAGTGACAACTCAAATTTGAAGGAAGGTTGAATACCAGTAAAAAGAGTGGAGGAAAGAGAAAAAAATACACAGGTACGAGTCACCCTTATATGTGATGAATCACCGTTAGAACCATTATTTCACAAGTGCGTCCCTTAGTTGTATTACGTCATGCTATACTGAAATGGTAGGCCCTAAATAGGAGGCCAAAAGCATGAGCTCACCAAATCAGTGATCTCTACCGTCCTTATCAATATGAGGAATTATACTCTCATTGCGGCGCGTCAGAGTATCTGGGAAATAAAATTAGTGATTATACACACTGGCAATATAGGCATCATCTGATATCTAAATACAGAAGCCTCACTTACCAAAGTTTCACCAGTCCAAACATAAAGAGTATTGAAGGGCTAGATCTGCCATTCCGCGAATCTATAATATGAATAGAAGAACTTGGAGTCACAAAGTGATCCCATGGCGTACATATGTCCAATAGTTCTCGTAATAGGGCAAAACGTTGTCAGTATTATTTAACGACTATGAGTCAGTGACTATGTAGAGCCAATGGCCATTACTACAACAGCCTATAGAGTGCTCTCCGTCCCGATATGCTAACTTAGGATTATCGGGTGGCTGTGAGAGCTTTTATATAAAGATGGACCTAAAGCATGTTGAGTGATATCTCGTAGTAGCAATAATGACACTGTTTTCGCCCGGATTTGACCCACGGGTGGTAGATTTGGTCATATACAGATTCAGATGGTCCTATAAAACTGTCAAGTCTCCACTCACCTGAAATCCAGGATGTTCAATTTGAGAGATGAGACGATTGTTCTCTATGCCCGCGAAACGCTATACCTGTTCGGCTGTACTCAAAACACAGCTTAACAATAGACTTCCAGGGGAAGGGGGAAAATGGGACAAAATAATAAAAAAGAAAACAAATACACTTCTTCCTTTGGACCAGGGAACGTCTTTGGCGCTGACTGCAATCTATTCAGTTACTCTGTGGACCGTATTGACTTTCTGATGTCTGGCATCTAAATACAATAAACAACATTAGCTGGGGACGCTAGGGGGCGTGCGGACAAGATGACCGCACAGTAGTGAGGCTCCGTCAGCCCCGGAGACCCAATACAGCAAGTATCCTGTAACTGCGGGGCAATCTCACTGTGTTCCCCACCACACTGAAGCAGAGGGTCAGCGACAACGGTACGCCTGCTTGTACGACAGGCACCGGCCACAGAAGACCAGATAAGCGCCAGGAGCGGCTTGCGGCCTAAACAATGAGGCGCGACCGGCCGGGTCGCGTGAGGTGAGACCCAGCGGCCGGCCGCGCGGATCGGGCGCGATCGCCTGTGGGGATCCTCTCTCCCCCTCGCCACAAGACACCTGGTTGCCGCCGCAATAATCAAGGGAAGAGGCTGGTGCCTGCACAGCGGGCCGCGACCGCCCGGGCCGCGGAGGGAGAGAGCCCAGCCGCTGAGCGGTACAGCGGGCCCGAGGCGGCTGGCGGAGGGGGCCCACTCCTCCCCGACACGAGAACCCTAGAGTCATCAAGCACACTCCGGACAGGTGAGACGGCGAGTCTGGGGGAGAAATACGGTGTGCGACGGACGCTCGACATTGCTGCCGCGGACTGCTTCAGCAGCGCCCTCGCACGCAGCGCCGACGCGCAAGGCCGGGGATCTAGGCCTACTGCCGCGCTTACCCGCGCGTGAGCTGCGACCCCCGCCCCCGATCAGCCGCCCACGATGAAATGCACCCACGCAGGTACCTGTTGACCCCAGCCTGGGCTGCAGGGGTGCATCAGACACTGCTGGATGTGGCCGAGGGTCGGACGAGCGCGGCGTCAGGCTGAGCCTCCAACAAGCTGCACGCGTCCCTGCGCGCGGTCGAGGACCTGAGATCCTGTCGCTTATGCACTGGCACCCCAATTGTCCCGCTATCTGGCTACCAACACGGCGAGCCACCGGAGAGCCGCTCAACTTGGGCTAAATACCTCTGTCACGCCAGGCCTCGGATAATCCGTGCCGGTTCCCCCAGATTCTCAGCACTAGTGCAGCAGGGGGGTGAGGGGTTATCGGCAATTGGACTGGAGACCCTGCTGAGCCCAGAACGACTCACCAGGCGAGCACGACGAGCCTACCCTCTCCTGTGCGTCTGGAGCGTTGGTGAGTGTGCACGCACAGCCCTGGTGCCGCACCTGGCCGGAGCTGGAGAACAAGTCTCACCATAAGGGCAAGACACGAACGGACACCGTGCAAACCGGGTCGCCGCGGCAGAGAAGTGGAGATAAAAGCCGGGCGCCCTCCCAACCTACATAGTCAGCGCCCGGAGGGAGCGAGCCTGACGACACCCGCGCCTGGCATCACACGGCGAGCCTCGCGCCACTTGGGGGCTGCTGCGGGGCTTCGCATCCCCGGAATCGCGCAGAGAGCTACGAACAAGCACCACTTGGGGAACGTGGTGCCCGCAGCACCTGTCACGGAGGGACCCTATAAATCTCAGACTGTCCGATCAGCACCAACACCCAACTAGCAAGTGTCACAGCCTCTGAAGCGGCTGAAACGCACACGTAACGGCCGGCGCCTGGCGCGGCAGCATAGTAGCCACCTGCGACACTACCCCCCGGATACGACAGGTGCCATAATGGGGAAGCCGGACGGTAAACAGCCCAAGCTCACTTTTGAAGCCCGCAGGACGCCCAGAGGACAGCCGCCCGAGACGGAGCACGGCAGCGGAGGCCAGGCGAACAGAGACGAGGATGAAGTAGACATGAAGACACTTCTCAACACAATGAAAGCTAGCTTCGCCTCCATTGAGGGGAAAAATGGACTCCATGTGCGCAAGAATGGACCAGATCACCCAAAAGATTGAAAAGCAAGACGGCAGAATTAAAGAGGCAGAAACGCAAATCTCCACCCTCGAAGATGATCACGCGCAGGCGGCTGGGCAGCTCACAGACATTGATAAGCTGCTGAAGGTGATCGCGGCGAAAAACGAGGACATCGAAGCCCGCTCCAGGCGGAACAATAGCCGCATCACTGGCGTCCCGGAGACGACCAACACCGGATGGCTAGAAGACTATGTAGAGCGCCTGCTCATCACATGCTTCGGGCAGGAGAATTTTTCACGAATCCTGATCGTCGAACGGACGCATCGCACATTGGCGCCGAAACCCCCGCCTGGGGCACCGCCCAGGCCCATGGTCGCGAGACTGCTCAACTACCGCGACCGCGACACAGCGCTACGTAAAGCAAGGGAGATGAAAGACGTTATCTTTGAGAATAATGCTCTATCACTATATCCCGACTTCACTCTCAACGTCCACGAGGCGCGTAAGAAATTTGTGCCCATCAAGAAGAAGCTACAGCAAGAGGGTGTGGAATATGCCATGCTCTATCCCGCACGTCTCCTGCTCACCTATGATGGCAAGCACAATATTTGTAACACACCACAACAAGCGGCGGACTTCTTCAAGAAAACAGTGCTGGCTGCAAATCGAGCGGAGCGTCCCACACCGGGCGACAGGGAGGACTCTGCACAGCACGATGAGGACTGAAAATAACGGTCGGGTGCTCGTGGTACACCCCCCGCAGGTTTGTCTGTGGACATTGCAGGTATGGCTGCGGACTCGGAACTGCAGGTAACGTTAAATGCTTGTCCCTATTTGACCTCACGAACTATTGCCCGAATGAACATAGACAGTGAGAACCCTGTACGAACTCATAATTTGCATTCCGGGGCCCCCTCCTGCACGGAACGATGGTGCAGGAGGCGCGGTCACGCCCCTGGGGCAAACGTCTCTGAGGGTGCTCCCCTTCCCCTCATTACTGGGGATTGTTCTGTTAGGCTGTTGCCTTCTTTGTTACTTGTTGGGGGTATTTCAAAAAAACTTCACCAGAGACCCTGAGACCCGAACACTATCTGTTCTCCTGATTGACAGCGGTTACATGGCACTGTATAAGTATGTCACAGAGATGCCGCTGCTGTGCAATACCACAGCATGGATGGCAAATAGTCCACTCAGGGCACTGGGGACGCAGGGTGTGCGAGTATTCATAGAAATGTTGGGAGGGGTTAAGTGGGGGGATCTATGCACGGCAAGTTGGGGTCGCCGTTGTGGGAGGAGCGGGTGGGATCTCGGGTGGGCATACTTAAGTTTACAGTGGATAACTGGACACATATGAATAACACAAATTTGGAGATAGATGCACGCGTTTCCTACGCATTCGCACAGGATTCCCTGGGAAATGGTGGGCGAGGGGCAACAAGACCCAACAGAGACACACATGGGATTTCTAACATGGAACGTGCGGGGGCTGGGCAACCCCAGAAAAAAACGACACCTATTGGCTTACCTGGACAGGGATCGCGTTAGCATAGCCATGCTGCAGGAAACGCACACGCTCCCTACACAACAGCCCCAGTTTGCCTCTAGATTGGCCTCTCACAGGTACTTTTCCTCGTATTCAGCATACTCGAGAGGCACTACAATTCTCATTAAAAGAGCGGTTCCCTACACAGAAGAAGGATCTGCACTCGATCCACAAGGGAGGTATTGTATGACATGGGGCAGGTTGGCGTCAGATTCAGTCACACTAGTCTGCAGCTATGGACCCAACACAGATGATGAAGACTACTATATTACCTTATGGGCGCGCATAGTAAATATAGGCTTGACTCACCTCATATGGGGAGGCGATTTCAACCTAACATTGCATCCCCCATGGGACCGCTCCCACCCACTGCCGCATCACTACTCCAAAGCACAACGACAATTCCAACAAATACTAGCGGACAATCTGCTGGTAGATGTCTGGCGCCACCTCCACCCCACACAACGAGAAGGCACATTTTACTCGGCTGTGCACAACTGGTCTCGACTAGACATGTGGGTTGTATCGCAGGGTATGGCAGTGCATGCTCTCTCCACCCATCACCTTGCGCGCACCTACTCTGATCACTCCCCTGTGCTGATGTTGCTGAACCCTTCGGGCCTGCAGCCCAAACCCAGGCTGTGGCGCCTTCTACCTACAGCGCTACTAGATCAGGTGTTCCAATCGGAATTGGGGGAAATGCTCGAGGAGTTCCTTAGACTAAACGTAGACTCGGTCCCCTCCCTGACCACAGTATGGGAAGCGTTAAAGGTCACTGTTAGAGGACACTGCATAGCCAAAGCGGGGGGCATTCTCAGAGACATCCGCACAACCATAGCCAGTCTAGATCGCCAGCTCAGGCAGCTGGAACCCAGAGTCCACGAGACACGCGATGGCCCCGCCCTAGCCAAAATCCGAGAGCTCCTCACGGAATACCAAGCAGAGGCAGAGAGGGAATGTCGCTTTCGCGGAAAATATCACATAGCGCGTAAATACGGAGAGGGCGAGCGCCCTAGCAAAGCACTGGCAGAAACTATCAGGCCGCCGAAGACAGCGAATCACGTGTTAGTGATTTGCAATGGGGAGGGGACGTCCCACCGGGACACATCGGCCATTATGGGAGTGTTCGCCACGCACTATCAGACACTATACAAGTCCTGCGCGACGCGCCAAGGGGAGACGCCTCAATACCTACAGCAGATAGAATTGGCCTGGCTCAGCAACCGGCAGATGGACTTCGTGGCATCCGAGTTCCAACTAGACGAAATCCGGGAGGCCATAATGCAAATAGGGAATGGGAAGGCACCGGGTTCAGATGGCCTCGGTATCGAATTACATAGACACGCTGGCTCCCTTCCTAAAAGCACTGTACGAAGACGCGACTGAAGCGGGATCGCTCCCACCCACAATGCGTGAGGCCATGCTGGTCTCACTTTTAAAACCCTGGAAACCTGCGGATTCCCCTGACTCGTACCGGCCACTGTCCTTAATAAATTGCGATGCCAAGATACTGGCAAAAGTGCTGGCTAATAGACTCACGCTACTGATGGAGAACCTTATCAGACCGGACCAAGCAGGCTTTATACCAGGCCCGTCAACTTCCCACAACCTGCGTACCTTGTTTTCTATCATGCATGGTATTGATCAGGACGAACAGGAGGTGGCGGTCTTTTTAGACGCCACCAAAGCGTTTGACTCCCTGGAATGGGGTTACTTATTTGCTGTCTTGACCCACATGGGATTCCTGCCCGGGTTCCTCAAATGGATTCAACTGCTCTACCACCTTCCTGTAGCCACACTACTCTTGAATGGGGAAGTCCCCAGCCTTCGCTATATCCAGGGGCATGCGGCAAGGGGTGTCCCCTTTCACCCCTGTTGTTCGCGATAACGATGGAGCCGCTGGCTGCCATGCTGCGACAGCACCATAAACAATATGCGCTAGACTATCCCACCCGACCAGTCTTAATTTCGCTCAATGCGGATGATATCACGCTTTACGTGCGTGACCCTATAAATGAGTTAAACGCCATGATCCGCAAAATAATAAAATTCAGGGCCTTCTCGGGCATCACAATAAATTGAGGAAAGTCTCAAGTCCTGCCGCTTACCGGTAGCACTGCTCCGTTCCCAATGGAGTATCCGCTGCAGTGGTGCGATGAGGAGGTCCGCTACCTCGGTGTCACCGTTAATAAAGACAAAGATGAACTAATAAGGGCGAACTATGGAGTGGTCCTCGATAAGGTAGAAAGCTTGATCACCAGATGGATAGCCCTTCCGCTCTCCCTTGCGGGTCGAGTGGCCTTAATGAAAATGGTCATTATGCCCAAGTTCCTATACCTGTTCACAAACATCCCCTTCTCCCCCGGCCCCCACTTCTTCACCAGACTGAAGAGCCAGCTTATCCGCTTGGCGTGGAGAGGGAAGCAGCCTCGGATCAAGTGGAGCACCCTTACGCTGCCGTTCACCCTGGGCGGATTCGAAGCACCTGATCCGGAACTCTATCTCAGCGCTCAAGCGCACTATGCGGCGTATTGGCTTGCACCCCCTCTCTTCATGACTCACCTGGCGGTCGAACAAGGGCTCATGGCATCCGCTTCTCTTGCAGGACTGCTAGATGTAGATAATAAAAAGGCTGGGGGACCACGGTCCACAGTGACATGCGCCAATAACGCGTGGCGCGCCATAGCCAAACGATCCCAGAAACCCATGCTTTACTCCCCGTTGCTCCCTCTCCAAGACCAGCCTAAGCTACCCGTCACACAAGAAGGCATCTGCAAGCGCATGCTCCTCAGGTTCGGGATGAAAACGTGGGGAGACATGTACCAAGAAGGGCAATTCAAAGGCGCAGAGGCCTTCTTCGGCGACACGCCCCCCACCACCATGGACCGCTTTCTCTATATTCGCTTGCGACAGGACGTCGTAGCCGCTACACCTGCGTTCCCAGAGGAGCCCCCCACACTGCTCCCACTGCATCTGACACTGCGGGCTGGGGCACCACACGCTTTATCGCGCATATACAAGGCCACCATAGGGGCAGGACTAACTGGGTCCACGAAAGCGCGGCAGGGATGGGAAATGGAACTAGGCCACCCAATTACAGACCAAACATGGGCATACTGTTGCCAGCAGACTGAGCGAATCACAGCTACCAGCAGATTTAGGATCATACATTTTAAATTCCTTCACCGCATGTATTATACCCCTGTGAAACTGCACAAACTTCGGGACGGTGATAAATGCAACCGCTGTGGAAGTGACGTGCGGGGTTCCTGCACGTTGCATGGGAATGTAGACCTGTGGCGCGCTTCTGGACCGAGGTGGCGGAGGCTCTGGGGGACATGACTGGGGGGAAGCTTGAACTTACACCCGAAATGGGTCTCCTGGGATACCTCCCTGGGCACAAAGGCAACACTAAGCGCTTCTTGGCACTGGGCCTCCTCCTCGCAAAGCGTAAAATAGCATTCAGATGGGGAAGGGGCAGGGCGCCCACATTTAAGGATTGGTTAGCTGACCTCACTTACTGCCAGGAGCAAAATGCCATATACGCCGAACTGCTCCCTGTCAGTTCGAGACCCCGGGACATCTGGGAACCCCTCACATCATACCTGCTGAAAGAAACAGAAGTGGTCACTGACGCCAACGTGGTGACCGGGCAAACTAATTGCCAAGCGGAGGCAGTTGGATCCCAGATTAGCGAGGAGATTCCCTAGAGCCCATGCCGGGTAATTTAGTGCGCCTCATATGTTGATACCATACCTAATTTACTGTGTCCCACACTCGAAACTCAGCATCTCTTTGTTATTCTCTATGCACTGTATCACTATGATTGATGTTTGCACTGTAAATGAAATGCCCACCAAGTATGGTTGGTTCGATAGTACTGTAATACTTAAAAAATGCTAATAAACAGATTTATAAAAAAAATAAAAAACATTAGCTATCACCTACTTACGCATTGAATTCAGTTGTTTAAACATTAAACACGGTGCATAAAACTATACCTTTCTTTTTGTATATTGCGTAATTCACAAGAAGAGTTATGGTCACTAGCATCTGGAGAAAAATGTCTGCAACAATGTATATAGCTTTCTGTAGTAAAACAAATAACATGAATTACGTGAAATGTATATAGTCACACGTTCACTAATACAAATCTTTTAATGCCTTATGTCACACTTACTCAAAAAAATATGCGTCTGAATTCTAAATATAAACTCTTAATAAGATTGCAGGAATTGAAGTCCAAAGTCTCAAGGTTAAACAAATATTGAGAACAGCTTGGAGAGGAGTCTCTCACTCTTGAAGTCTTTCAATGCCCAAGAAATGCGGAATGAGAACAAAAGTACCTTCATGTGTTTTGCGCACTGTTCACTGTCTTTTAAAATGTTAAATAAATAGAAATACCTGTATCTGAATTCCACGATCTGTCTCTGCAAACTCACGTGAGTATGCTGAAATACCTTACTACTTTTCCTTTGGTTGTTTCAGGGAGGGTAGATTTTCCAGACGAACCGGATTCAGAAGAGGAAGTTGTCCTGCTGTCTTGGCAACCGAAGCTCACTCGCACAGTAAGATCGAGTCCGGAAACCAATGGGATGAAATCTGTAACGGGGCAGCTCCAAGACGAGAAATCAGGTAAGTGAAGATTAGGACGACGAGAGCAAGCGTGTCTCATCGCGCTGGAGTTCTATTTATAGGGCTCAGCTGGGTGGGGCAGGGAACGTGCATAGATGCGTGTCACCGGCTCAAATGTAAATGAGCTCAGCTGTCTGCAGAACACGTGTACTTTCAACGGCAAACAGCAGTTTCTCGTCCCGGTCCGTTATCGATGGATTTGAAGGGGCTATGGGACTATGGAATATATAGATGGCTCTACATAGTCACTGACTCATAGTCAAATAATATTGACAACGTTTTGCCCTATTACGAGAACTATGGGACGTATGTACGCCATGGGATCACTTTGTGACTCCAAGTTCTTCTATTCATATTACAGATTCGCGGAATGGCAGATCTAGCCCTTCAATACTCTTTATGTTTGGACTGGTGAAACTTTGGTAAGTGAGGCTTCTATATTTAGATATCAGATGATGCCTATATCGCCAGGGTGTATAATCACTAATTTTATTTCCCAGATACTCTGACGCGCCGCAATGAGAGTATAATTCCTCATATTGATAAGGACGGTAGAGATCACTGATTTGGTGAGCTCATGCTTTTGGCCTCCTATTTAGGGCCTACCATTTCAGTATAGCATGACGTAATACAACTAAGGGACGCACTTGGGAAATAATGGTTCTAACGGTGATTCATCACATATAAGGGCGACTCGTACCTGTGTATTTTCTTCTCTTTCCTCCGCTCTATTTACTGGTATTCAACCTTCCTTCAACTAGACAACAGACAGTAATCATGAAACACCAAAATAATGTGTATGGCACGACTCTGGTGATATACCTTGGAGATGGGTTTAATTTCAAATCCCATGACTCCCCTCATTCCTTATGATGCCATTGTTTTATGTTTCAGCCCTGATGAATCTTGTTGTATGTAAACGGACGAAACACGTGTTGGCAAGGAGCTGTATTGATGACAAGGAGTGATATGTATAACGGATAACAATTACTGGAAAAACCTGGATGTCAAAATAAAAGACATTGGATACTTCTACATATTACTATACTTATTCTTGATTTTGAGTGCTTGGAGCAATTATGAATTATTGAGGAGAAGTTTATTTTCCAGTTGAGGAAGATTTGGTGGCTCTTCCTCCTCCTGAGCACCGATTGTAACACATGGACATTGAATTTACTTGCGTTTGACTGTACCAGTATAGAGTGTGCGCCGCTTCCCTAGCCATCATCAAAGTGTATTGTTAAAGATTGCAGGAATCGCTGTTAGCATGAGCTGAAAGCCATTTTGTACTTGGCAGCCATTTTAGTTAGCCATGTGCTCGCCATGTGCTTTCTCCCTCTTCCAGAGTCTTGCACATGCTCAGAGAGGCCTAGCTGGTAGAATGCACCTGCTCCTAGTATAGAACTGTCAGGCTATTCTTACTCATGTAAGCAGTTTAGTCTCCCCTCCCACTTTGTGGAGCAAGCAAATTTTGTATGCCCATATTAGTCAATAAGCATGCTTGTATGTGCTAGGACCTCCCCTTGATTTTATGCTGACTATATAACAAATGCATATATAAGGACCCTGTTCTCTGCACTCATTAGAATGCCTCCTACAGTGGCCTGCGGGTACCGTAAGATGCAATCTCCCTCATCTGAGGTTAATAAAACATGTTTTTTTGATATTACAGCTTCTGTGCCAATCTCTTCTTTGTTGGTCTTAAGGACCAGATGTATCAGTGAACCCTTAAGAGGATTTGTATTTCTACAAATGGCGCCCGAAAGTGGGACTCATCGGTGCAGCGGCTATTCAAGGGAGTGGTCTTGAAGGGAGACAGGAATCTACTGAGGAGTACAGGACAGGAATCTACTGAGGAGGTACCCAGCGCACGGAGATTGTTTGTCTTCCAGCCCAGTATATTTCTGGTCTTCCTGATCTGATCCTCCAAGTGTTTGCCGCTCCCGACTGAGAACTTCTTTGGCGTGAGTATTTTAAAATGACCGTTAGGTCACTCAGAACTTGGCAGTTGGAACCTGGACACCATTTGATTGGTAAGAGCCGTTTTGCGGCACTTGCTGTTGGTTTGATGCCTTTGATTGGTAAGGTAGTTTTAGTAACACTTACTGTGGCTTTGTTTGTATGATTGGCCAATTTTGGAATTTGTTTTGAAATAATATATGCATTGCAATTCATATAGGCGGGTAATGAGGAGATTTTTCTCTATCTTTGAAAATTTGAACGGCACACATTGTGTTAAGTGTCACTTGGAGTATAATATTATATATGTTATAATATTTTTGGCATGCCTGTTACCAGTACACTTTGTTGAAAGTGTTGCTGTCTTGGAGGTACCGATATGGATTTAGTAAGTACTCAGCTGACTCCCCTCAGAGGGGATATCTAAATAGGTTTAGGTATAGTAAAAATATATTTCTTCCTTGGTGACTAAGTACCCCATGGAACTAAATATGTACATAAAACGGATCCGGATCTGCGCACTTAGTAACATTCATAAGTGGTGATATGCAGAGCGCTTTTTGAGTGTTCTACCAGCCAAAACTGGCGAATTTGGAGTATTTCAGCTTTTTGACCATGGAACAGTTTTTTTTGGCTACTTTTGAGAGCTCTTCTTGTAAATATGACTTACAATTAGTATTTACAAATAGGTTGGTCTTGTGTACACTTTGTAAGCTGTCCTAAGTATTGATTTGTGGGTTACATGTGTGTTTCAATGTCTATGTGGGGTTTTTGGTTTGACATTGGTAATACTTGTGTGAGTACTCTGTGTACGAATGGCTAGCTTTAAGCGCGCTCTGTTGTGTCCTTCTGTAACTTTCTGAATGAGCTCAATGAGTTTGTTTATGTTTTTTGCTGTCATCATTCTGTTATGCAAACTGTCATTTAGTTACTTGAATATTAAATAAAAATCCAGAAATAAATTATGTAACATATGCTAAATAGCTGCATGTTACTATTTAAATTGACAGAGTAAGACACTATACATGTGTGCAAATTGCCACAATGTTAAAGATAAAATTAGAATTCGTATTCAATAGGATTAAAATAGGCCTCATACAGAGGAATAAAAACGAAATTGTGTGTTTTGTAATCAATAGACTGAAATATACATGTTATAGCCTTTTCCTTAAATACATTGTATTAAGACGTTAAAAGGCATGCACATCATTTGAGTGAATTTGGTCGTTGCTGAACTAAATACACATTATAGAAAGATAGATTTGACTGCATTGAAATGCCTCAGTTTTTAAATAGACTGTGACATGCCTTTCTTTCAGCACCCGAGAAAAAAGCTTTCCGACAGCTGTGTTTAAACTGACTAACTGAACAGCAACTGTTTGACACAGCAAATGGGGATTTAACTCTGTCAGGGTATTTCAAATAATAAAGGGTTTTTTCCTGAGAAAGGCGTGCAAATTCGACGCCTGCTGACACACAACAGCTGCATAAATAGCATATGGCTATTCCTGCTCACGGCCACAGACAGGAATGTTGAATCAGCGGAATTTTAAGTCAGTGTAAAGGGCCTGCCCTATCTTAAAAGTTTCAAAAAAACCAGTTTCATTATTTTGGATAACAGAGAACAAAATTGAAAGTAGGGATTTCCTTTCTTAATGCCTTTTTATAAGTATATCTATGGTTCCGATGTTAAATGATAATTGTCTTTTTAAAAAAAAGTGGCGCAGATTTTTCCTGTTTCAAGCAAAGGCTTCTGTGCTTAGGGTTATGAATGAATGTGTTTAAATATGATAGGCTACAATGAAGCTTGCTTTTCCAATGTGGAATCATTAAAATGGTTGGTTTTGATTAAAAAAATAAATAAAATTAATTATATGACAAAATATATTGCTAAAAACAAATGCTTTAAATTCGTTTTTTCATTTTTATAAAACCTAATCATCATACTGTGAATTCCTAGTATCAAAGTTGAATTTAAGCAGTGCTGTAGCGCAATAAAAGGGAACTTAAATGTGAAATGTCACTTTACCCAGCCGTACAAAACTTGTTTTTATAAGGGTATACCAAATACATTTCTGATTTCCCATTCCTGGGCTATCTAGAGAACACTTTGGGGGTTCCTATTATGCACAAATATTGTAGGATATTCATTTTTAAGTGCCCCTACCACCAAAGTCGAAATTGAGCTAAATTCACAATTTTACAAGCAGTTCTATCACTCAAGGCAGTTTTAATGTGCTCTTAGGCTTCAATAAAAGTATACATATGCAAATATAGAACAAACAGCTGCCTCTGCATTACTAGAACACACACTATACACAAATGAAAATAAGTATACAGAAACCAGCAGACTTATTATCCTACCTTTCAATTGCTGGCAAACACATCGACCAGGACTGCTTTTTAGCTGTGCTTCTCCAGACTTCCTTTGCATTACAAAACCGCATGGCAAGCCTTGCACACAAAAATGAGCAGCTGCTGAACGGGTCAAAGGTCAGAGTTCTGCATTTAGCAACTTAGCAGGGTAATGTTTGCTGGAACACTTCAAAGTTTTTGAAAGACGAGATGATAGCGCAAAGAGAGAAAGAGAAGCTTTGCTTCCTATTTTTGGCAAACACACGTTTTGCGCAGTCCTATGCCACGAAGAAAGACAACCCTCAGTTGAACACTGATCTGCCATTTATATAAAATAATGGTTTTAGTTTAAAGAATACTGTGTAGGGGCTATGATAAGGAGGAAATGGATTTTAGTTTGCATTCATGCGCCCTCATGTTAATCTAGTACAATTGCTGTAGAAATTGGTTTAAAATTACCTCAATTTGCATTGTGTTAGACTGAATCAGAGAATAGCCACTTTATAAGATATCTCCTACAAGTTTGTTTGTGCCCAGTTGCTACAAATAGGGGTTGAAAGTGTTGACAGAAGTAAAACCTGTTTCGGTTTTCCTACTGTCAAAATGGGGGAAGGAGGCTAGCTCCTCTACAAATTAAGGGTAGGCAAAATGATGTTTTCTCTCTTCTTTTTCTCACTTTTTTTTTGAGTCTGTCTAAAGCTGTCTAGGAAATGGCCATGTGACAGTTAAGGCACTTTGCATTGTTCATAAGGCGGCACACAAAATGGGGCCTAAACCATTACAGAGAATGTTTACTTGGTACTCCCCAGCTAGAAGTCTTCGTTCCTTGGCAGCCCACCTAGTATGTACCCCACGAGTCAAGAAAACCCGACTAGGAGGTAGATCATTTGGCTATGCAGCCGCAAGGCTATGGAATAAACTACCAAGTGAACTCAGACAGACTGATGACTTACTGCAGTTTAGAAAAAAGCTAAAAACCAGGCTCTTTCCAAAAGAATAGCCTTGAGAGATTGGCGCATGATGATTCATAGTTTTATAGCTGCACAGTGATTTAGGTAATCCCAGCGCTAGGATGCCCGTTGGGTGACAGCTGCGCTATATAAATGCTACTTACAATTACAATTACAATTGACTATTCTGTAATACTGTTTTAAAATTGTTAGAAAGATGAAACACATAAGTTATGTTACTGCCCATCCTGTATGAAAGAATGAGTAGAACAGATTGATGTTCCCTTATTTGATCTTTAAGGAGAACTGTATAGTGGGGGTTTCTGTTCAAAAATCTCAGGTGGCAACACTATTGTTGTTTATGTTATTCTCATGTTCTATACAGTTTTGCAAGGGCATTGCTAGTCTTTTATTAGCTAGTCTGTGTAAATAAGCTGACAGCCCTTATTAGAGCTGGAGATAGGGTTTTTTTCCTTTTGAAAATGATGTTGTATAGTCCAGATCGTGAAAAGTACAATGCAGGAAAGACGCTCATGTGATCCTTAGCAAACATTTTGAAGGAAAATATTGTTTTATAGGAATTTGTTTGTCATAACATGTTCTGCTGGAGAAAACGTACTCACTATGTTGAAGTTTAGTTCTTTTTGCAATAAGAATCCCTGTTAGATTAGCAGTTTTAGATTTTCCTGCTGCACCTATAACATGAGAGCATGGTCCTAAGCATAACATGTAAGAGAAATTATTTTACAAGTGTCTGCAGTCCTGTACAAGTAATGTAAAATCTATGAGTAAAAGTGTAGAACATTTCCTTTTCTTGAGGGTTCTTCAGATTAGTAATATAGGAATACACCAATGTAAGTATTTGGAGTATGTCTGTATTGTTTTTCTTTTTTCCTCAGAATTTAGTAAATGAACACAGACTTCCTTGGCTGTTTGGGATTGGGTGATGTATTACTCTTGTCAGTTCACCAAAACGTTCCTTTTATACTTGCCAATAGGTCCAGGGTTTTCTACTCTCAGATAGATGAAGTGGCTCTTGGGTGCCTTGCTAATGTATGGGGTGCCCCAGGACTAAGAAAGTATTCTGAGACTATCCTTTCTGTTGTTAGATTATTTTTGTGCCTTGTCTAAAGACCTCTTGTTCTGTCCACCAATAGATATTTGCTGCCTTACAACCATTGCCAGAGGGGCCCGGACATCAGATCCAGCCTGGGAGTCAGCGTCACTCCAGTTTGAAGCCAAAGTGAAGGTAACCAGCATAGGCGTTGCTGGCAACTAGGACCTCAGTGAAGTCGGAAGCACTGGGACGTGAAGTGTGTACCCCTGCCACTGTCTTGGGCGAAAGACGGGGTTACAAATCAGGATGGAGAAATCTTTGTGTGGATCCAGTTTTTGATGCCCAGCTGAGAGAGTCACAGAACGACAAGGACGGCAAGGAGGCTTTTGCTTGAGGTGACCCCCTTTGAAACAAGGGTTGCTTCAGAGATCCTAGCATCAGGCCTCTTAGTCCTGGTCCCAAGTGAATGCAAGTCTACGCCTTTGTTTGTTGATCAAGGGATGCCCGAGCATACTGGATGCAATTTGTGCCCCAGCAAAAGAGCAGTGCGCCAGAGGTGCAAATACAGGAGTTAGGGAAGGACTTGAGTTTAGGGTACAGGTGCTATGCCCTTGGTGCCTGTTAGATTAAAGTGAAGAAAACTGGTGCACTGCCTGAGACACTGGACAGGATAATTGAGGGTATTTGCCCTGGGGGGTGATTGCCCTATCCTGAAAGAAAGACTTTTTCTTCTCCGTGATTCTTGAGTTGCGAGTTGTGCAGCTCCACCGTGGGAACAACAAGAGCCTGCCTGTGAGGCTCAAAACGGACACAGGGAGAAGACTCCCCTCTGGCTGGTGGTTGTACTAGAACTTTCCCAAGGACTCTTTTTTTTGTTAGTAATGTACCCCTTTGGTCGTCCCATTTTTGAGGAGGAGCAGCCCTTTGCGGCTCCTTGTCCTAATTCCTATGGCCCTGTGTGGTCCTCCTGGTCCCCCGGAGCCAGGATTGTTTTTGTAATAATATGTCTGATTGCTTTAATATTTTTTAAGAGTAATGTTTATTCTGCACGAGAAAAGTTCATCTGAGCATGTTACTTTACTCTTTCCTTAAGTATATTAATTGATAATTTAGCCCTCATAAAAATACTGAGAAAGTCTATTGAAAATGTTTTTATTAGGTATGTGCTGTTGGCTATTTTGAAATTTACATAAATAGTCACTGAAATACATCAGAGCCCTGAAACTTAAAATTAGACTAGATGGTTTTGGTATTTGCTTTCTGCTTAGGATTGGAAAATATTGAGATTTCTGTTTGAGATAATAGTCATTATTCTCTCTTGCTACCTGTATGACCCAATGCTCTGTTCACTTTGTACACCTGCTTATACCTTGTATATACCTGCTTAATGAAATGTTTAGAATGTAAATACCCACCTAGCATAGGATATTGATGAATTCATGAGAAGAAAATGTGCAAAATATGGTAATGTCTTTAGCTCATGCTAAAAGGATCGTCTGTTAAAGATTGCAGGAATCGCTGTTAGCATGAGCTGAAAGCCATTTTGTACTTGGCAGCCATTTTAGTTAGCCATGTGCTCGCCATGTGCTTTCTCCCTCTTCCAGAGTCTTGCACATGCTCAGAGAGGCCTAGCTGGTAGAATGCACCTGCTCCTAGTATAGAACTGTCAGGCTATTCTTACTCATGTAAGCAGTTTAGTCTCCCCTCCCACTTTGTGGAGCAAGCAAATTTTGTATGCCCATATTAGTCAATAAGCATGCTTGTATGTGCTAGGACCTCCCCTTGATTTTATGCTGACTATATAACAAATGCATATATAAGGACCCTGTTCTCTGCACTCATTAGAATGCCTCCTACAGTGGCCTGCGGGTACCGTAAGATGCAATCTCCCTCATCTGAGGTTAATAAAACATGTTTTTTTGATATTACAGCTTCTGTGCCAATCTCTTCTTTGTTGGTCTTAAGGACCAGATGTATCAGTGAACCCTTAAGAGGATTTGTATTTCTACAGTATGTTTATGGGCATGTCAGGGATCGGCCCCTTAGGCAAGGGTAGCTCCCCTTTTTTTGTGAACACATTTTGGCTGCTTCTGCCCCCCCATGGGGCAGATCAGCGATATTTTTAGACACACCCGCTCCCAAGGGGGGCAGAAAACCACTAGAGTTCGGCTGACTGTCTGTGTTTACTGAGTTTGGCTGGCTGTGTGTGAACCTGCATTTTGCTGGCGGTGTGTGGACTTGTGCTTAGCTGGCAGTGTGTGTGGACTAGCGCTTGGCTGGCAGTGTGCATGGACTGTCACTTGGCTAGCGGTCTGCGTGGATGGCACATGTCTGGTGGTGTGTGTGGACCGTCGCTTGGCTGGCGATGTGCTTGGATGGTGCTTGGCGGGCGGTGTGCGTGGATGGTGCTTGGCTGGAGGTATTCATGGATGGCGCTTGGCTGGTGGTATTCATGGATGGCATTTGGCTGGTGGTATGCATAGATGGCGCTTGGCTGGCGGTGTGGCTTGCGTGGATCCTCCAGCGTTTTATTACCCAGAATCCCCTGCAAACCTCAAATTCAGCGAATAATTCACGCTTTCCTCACATTTCCGTGTGGAAAATGTGTCGGATCACTGCGCCGGCACAATTTCCTACCACCCAGCGTTTCTCTCACCTCCTGAAATAATGATACCACACTTGTGTGGGTGCCCAAAGCAGAGAACCTAAACACTTATAAAATGAAAAACTGAGGGGGAACCAAAGTAGGTCCAGAAGGGCAGTTTTTTTTCCATACGTTTTTAGGTTGACACTGCTTTGGGCACCCACACGAGTGAGGTATCATTTTTATTGAGGGACTGAGGGGAACGCTGGGTGGTGGGAAATTTGTGCTGGTGCGGTGATCTCACAACCTTCCCACACAGAAATGTTAGGAAAATTTGACTTTTTAGCCAAATTGGCCACACTTCTCTGGACTCCCTGGGTGCCTAGTTTTCAGAAATGTCTGGGTTTGGTAGGTTTACCTAGATAGCCGCCGAGCCCCAGCCCAAAAACGCAGGTGCCCCCCATCTATGACAAAACAACCTGTTTTTGCAAGGGGGGGCACCTGCGTTTTTGGTCCCGTACTCAGCGGCCATCTAGGGAAACCTACCAAACCCAAGACATTTCTGAAACCTAGAAACCTGGAGGAGTCCATGGAGGTGTAGCTTGCATGGATCCTCCAATGTTTTCTTACCCAGATTCCCCTGCAAACCGAAAAATCTAGCTTTTAAAAAAATTATATTTTCCTCACATTTCTGTGTGGTAAAGTTGTGGGATCACAAGGCCGACACAAATTTCCTACCACCCAGCATTCCCCGAGGTCAACCGATAAAAATGGTACCTCACTTATGTGGGTGGGCCAAATACCTGCGACAGGGAAGTGTCCAAAACGTATTGTGGAGACATCAAAATGATATATCGCAACACAACCTGGTTTTGCAAGGAGGGCAGCTGCGTTTTTGGTCCCTGGGCAAGGCGGCCATCTAGGGAAACCCACCAACCGAGACATTTTTGAAAACTGGACACCTGGGGAAGTTCAGAGGAGGTGTGACTTTTGTGGATCCCCCATCGTTTTCCTACCCAGAATCCTCTGCAAACATCAAATTTAGCTAAAAAAATATTTCACATTTTCCTTACATTTCTGTCTGGGATCACCGCGCCAGCACAACTTTCCTACCACCCAGCGTTCCCCTCGGTCTCTCGAGTAAAATGATACCTCACTTGTGTGGGTGGGCCAAAGGCCTGCGACAGGGAAAGGCCAAAAACAGAGATCGAGGGCATAGCACAGCGAGCCCTAAACGCTATATATTTTTTTTATATATACACGTTTTTAGGCGATTCTGCATTGGATATCCAAACATGTGAGGTATAATTTTTGGGATATGTACAAGACCAAAGGATTCACAATAAATTGAAAGGTGCGACCTTACACTCCCTCCAGGGTGTCATGCTTCATCATTGGCCGCGCCTCATTCACCAGAGAAAATTCTAGTGGAGAATGGGCTCCCTGTTGTTACGAGGAGTTATTTCAGGCAGTGGGTGTACGTGGAACTTGGATCTAGTTAATCAAAAAATCCATATGCCCTGGCCCAAGGACTTTCCTATATAAAGGGGGGACCTGAGGGATGCAGAAAAAAATGTGACTATGCATGGGGCTACCTATAATCCCTGCTTTTGAATAGGTCAACATGTTCCAGCTCGTATAATGGCCCTGCAACTGATCCTAGGCTTTCCTCAGGACCCAGATCCGTGTTTGCCTAACTCTTAAACTGCATTCATGTTCATTCCTTCATCAGCAGACACACTATACCTATTAGTACATTCCTGTTGGACAATAATCACTGGAGTTGCTGAGTTTTTAGGTCCTGTAATGTGTGTACATACAACATACCAAATCATTAATAAAGCAACAAATAACTGGAGTGCTAGTGCTTATCAACACAACTCGGAAGCTATGCTTATACAAATAAAAACAAGTAAGAATAATTTTAAAACAATGGTATAAATGAGAAAATTGAATAAGGAGCTGGAGGAAATCAACAAAGATATGGCTTAACATAGGGAGTTATTGACATAGTCAAATATTAAACTACAGGGGGTGCGTGGCTTGCCGCGACAAAAGATGGCCGCTTCTTAGAGCGGCTCCGAAACCCCTTCCCCTGATTCCCCCGTAAATCCGTACTTAATCCGATACCGAAACCGCGCCGAGGCGCGGAAAAGACTGCGAACCGTGTGGAGCTGAAAGCAGTGTGAAGCCTGGTGGCAAACATGGCCGTATTATCGCCGATCCTGCTTTGGGGCAGAGTAAGAGAAGAGGAGCACCGGCCCTGCGTAAACGACGCGGCCGGCTAGTGAAGCGACGCGGAGAGAGGCGCGAGATTTAAGGAGCCTCCAAGAGTGCGAGGAATGGATAACGGCCTAGACTTGCAGCGGATGGCCGAGCTGACTCACTGATCCACAGGCGAGTGAAGTACTGACGCTGTGGAGTCTCGCTTGCTAAGTTGCTGAGGCCTGTGGAGCTCTATCCCGCCCGGCTGTCTGTGCCTGGAATGCGCTGAGGAAGTCCGCGGAGACGCCAAGGAAGGCAGGCTTTGATCCGAGCGGGCCTAATAAAGGTTGGTGTTGTCCCGTTGAGGGGGCAGGAAGCAAAACGGCGGCGGCGCCCCCCCTCCCCTGGGGATAAGGAATCACGGCGTAGGAGCTGTGTGAGGCGGACTAGTGGCATTTAGTGCTCGACGAGGGTGCAACTCCACCACACACACGTCATACGCGGCAGACGAAGAAGCAGTGGGGCCGGGAACCACCAAGGGGCCACACCGTCCAGTGGCCACAATAGTGAATGCTTGCATATACGCTGGATCCCTTCAAATTGAAATAGCGACGCAGTAGCCAGTACTGAAATAAAAGGAGGAGACTGCAAAGAGCGGGGCCTTGGCCAAATAGCCTACTCAATACAGTGGGCAGTAGAGAGGCTCAGCCCAATCCCAAGTCAGCCGCGAGGCGCCGCCGAGGACTAAGTTAAAGAGTAAAGGCGGTGGAGACTCCAAGTGGCTGTTTTCTCTACCACAAACCGGACACGGAGTGAGTGTGAGCTACAAGCGTGGGGAACCTGGGCGTAACCCTGACAGGCCGCAGGGGTTGTTTGTCTACTCCTGGCAGGCGGCAGAAGCACACCCGGGGACTGCAAAAGACGACTCCCTAGGGTGGTTTGCTCAAGCTGAGAAGATGTCCGGTGGGAAGAATACTAAGAGCTCTCACCAAACCAAACTGGACAAGTTCGCTCTGCCCAAAGCGCGGAAACCCAGGACCAAATGCAAGAACGCCCTACACTAGAGGCCCAGGCAATACAGAATAAAGACACTATCCCTGCATGATATAATGGCCGCAATTCGGGGTGTGCAAACAGCGCTGGAAACCCGAATAGACACTGTGACAACAGAGGTGTCCCTAATACGAGCCGATCTGCGTAACATGGGGGCGAGAGTGCAGACGGTAGAAGACACGACCAAAACTCTGCTCCAAGACACCTCAAGTCTTTTGGCCCAAACGAAAGATCTGCACGCACGGACGGCCCAGCTGGAAGCCAGGCTTGAAGACCAGGAAGGGAGATCGCGACGGAACAACGTCCGAATCCTAGGGGTCCCTGAAAAGGCGGAAGGGTCTACAGTCGACCTGTTTGTGGAGGAATTGATTTTGGGGCAACTCCAAATGAGAGGTCTCTCAAAGTTTTTCTTGGTGGAGAGAGTCCACCGGATACCGGGTGGTCGCCCCAAGCCTGGGGCCCCATCTAGACCCATCATCGCACGCCTCTTTAATTATAAAGACCGAGACGTCATCCTCCAATCAGAGCGAGTGCCCCCCCTGTCCTCTTTGAAAATTCGCAGGTAACCTAGTTTCCGGATTTTACTCTGAAGACCCAGAAATTAAGACGTAGTTTTCTTGAAGTAAAAAGAGCGCTTAGAGACAAAGGAATGAAGTACTCCATGCTTTTTCCAGCACGCCTCCGGGTGGAATCTGAGGGGAAGGTTTGGTTCTTTGCTACTCCAGAGGAAGGATGGGACTGGATAGAAGGCTGGAGACAGGTCGGAGGTGCTGGAAAGGAGGTTAACTGGGGGAAAACCCAAAAAAACGGTGACGGCTCCAACTGGGCGAGCTGCTGAAGAAGGACGGATGAACGACGTGTCATGACGGAAGGGACCAAGACAGAGCGGAACAGATGTCAAGAGACAGTGAGTGAAAGATTGGTTTCCAGCTCGAATAGATGCGGTACGACTGGTTTAACTCGTGTTGGGGCAATCGCCCGAACGTTTATGCAACCAAAGAGGAGAATAGACGTATGCTCTGGGCTCTACCCAAAATCCAATGTAGAACTGGCTTGTGACAACGGAACACACAGGAAATGTTGGGACAATAAGCTTGTAATTCGTTGCGGTCCGGTATTACGTGACGACTGTAAAAAGGGGGGGGGGGGGGAGTGGGAAAGGCAGGTGAATGTTCCCTCAGTTTAACTGGCTGTGGGGGGGGGTCGACAGGCTCTCTGCTGAGTTGGGGGGGGGCGGGTAGTTGGGATTCCACCTAGCAGGGTTGCAGGGTGGGGGGAGGTAGAGGGAGGGTGGGGTTTTTTATGTTTTCTAATTTGTAATGCTAGTTTAGTTGGCAGTTTCACATGTCACTTGACACAAATAAATAGCACAAGCAGACGCGGCCGGGAAAAGACGCCCCAATCAGAGAATCAGAGGATGGATGGGGTGGGAAGTCACCACATTCTGCCCCAAAACTCAAGCAATGATCCACGAAATTTAGAGCCACCATGATAAGACAAGTGTCGACTGAATTGAAGCTGATGTCCTAGAACGTAAACGGGCCGGGGAGCAAGGTCAAAAGGGGTATTGTACTCCAGTTTGTTAAAAGGCATGCCCCAGATGTGGTCCTCCTGCAAGAAACCCACCTCCTGGGAAATAGCTGTCAGGCCCTGAACAGATGGGGCTATGTAATGAGGGCGCACGCAGGGTATACGTCCGGCTCGAGAGGTGTAGGAATCCTTATTAAAAAGAATCTTCCCATTACAATAGCGAGAACCTGGACAGACAGATTGGGCAGGTTTGTGGCGATCTCAGGGCAATGGCTTGGCGAGGTAATCAATATAATGTCTGCATATGTCCCGCCCACGCTGGGAGACTCAACCCTGACAGACTTGGGGGCTACACTACTGGAACTCCAGGTGGGTCGCTTATTCCTGGGAGGAGACTTCAACATGGCGGTGCGCGATTGCTTAGACCATATGCCTCCTAGAGCATCCCCCCCTAAACCCACACGGCTGGCGGATTTTTTGGTAGCTTTAGGCCTTATAGATGTCTGGAGGGCTCTCGAGCCACATGCACTGGAATTTACGTTCCACTCCGGAGCGCAAGGGAGTCGGTCGAGAATTGATTTCCTGATATCTCTACCCACTCCCCTTCCCCACTACGTGGAAGTTCGCCACCTAGCACGGGGTATCTCCGATCACTCCCCCATATGGGCAACATACAGGGTGGGGGAGAGACGAAGAGGGGGACCTATACCGATAAACCCTTGGTATATTAAGAACCCTAATATTAAAAAAGGTCTGCTTGAAGCCACCACTCTATATTTCCAAGAAAATGCAGGCTCGGTCACATCGTCACAGACGTTGTGGGAAGCGTATAAGGCCGTGGTTAGGGGGCAAGCCCTCTCGCTTATATCGGGGCACAAAAAAGAGAAAAGGGCGACAGTGACACAGCTTGAAACCGAAATACTCGATTTGGAGCTCCAAATCGTGCGAAATGACGATGAAGATAAGCAACACTCCCTGAAACTTAAACAACAAGAATATAGGGACTTAGTCACTGAAAAGGCGAGGATCAAAATTTGCACAACACAACACCGAGTATACGAACACGGTGACAAAGCCGGCAAATTACTGGCCTGGCTCGATCAGAGACAAAGGGCGGATAGGTGTGTCCCTTTGCTCACGTCTCGGGAGGGGAAGGAGATTAGGAATCCGGTTGAGATTGCAGACGCCTTTGCGAATTACTACGAGGCAGTTTATTCTGCCAGCACCATACACTCAGAACAAGAATCCCTAGAGTTTCTACAGGAGATCTCATTACCAGTATTAACTAAAAAGGAAAGCCAGCCTTTGGAGGAAGACCTCACGATAGAACAGATAACACAAGCGATGGGAGCCCTAAAGTCCGGTAGGGCACTGGGGCCAAATGGCATTCCCATAGAGTTATACAAATCCACAGCACAAACAATCGCGCCCCACCTACTGGTAATGTTTGAAGAAAGCAACACTAAAGGTGCACTCTCACCAGACGAGCGATTAAGAACCATAGTCGTTATACATAAAGAGGGTAAGCCAAGAGACCAATGCACGTCATACAGGCCAATTACGCTACTAAACGCGGAAGCAAAGATTCTTGCTAAACTGCTGGCTCAATGGCTTCTCCCCCTCCTCCCGGTTCTGGTCCATCCGGACCAGTCCGGGTTCATGCCAGGACGCAGCACCGCCTTGAATCTCAGACGGCTCCAGGGAGTTTTGGGAAGAGCCCATAGAATCAAAGAGGATGCATCAGTGCTGTCCTTGGATGCACAAATGGCATTCGACTCAGTAGAATGGCCATATATGATGGCGGTGCTCAAACGAATGGGGTTTGGTCCACGGTTCCTATCTGGGCTTAGCCTCCTCTACACAAAAAAGCAGGCCCAAGTGGTTGTTAACGGTGAGAGGTCACGCACCTTTCAACTTCAACGAGGCAGGGGTGTCCCCTGTCGCCTTTGGTCTTTGCCCTAATTCTCGAACCGGTGGCGGCATGGATTCGGAAAAGATCCTATAATACGTGTGCTGCGCTGGACAGAGGACTGGGAAGATAGGGTATCGTTGTACGCCGACGATGTCCTCTTATATGTCGCGTTCCCAAGGGCCTCCATAGCCAGAGTACTAAATATCTTCGCTACATTTGGCAGATATTCCGGGTATACCATCAACTGGGCCAACTCAGTGGTGTTCGTCCTCTGTGGTACGCCGCCAAATTTACCGCTAACCTGTGAGGCACAGGTGGCTACGGATGGTTTCCGCTACTTGGGTATCTTTGTCACAACTGATCAGGCCCCGTTTCATGCCTGCAATCTCCTGCCCCCTCTGGAGCGACTCAGGGGTGATGTCCGCCACTGGCGAGCCCTTCCGCTTTCTCTTCTTGGCAGGGCAGCACGGTTTAAAATGATGGCCCTGCCGAGATTTTTATATGTACTACAGAATACGCCCTTTTTGGTTCAAAACTCATATTTCACGTCAATAGTGAGGTGCGCTCGCTGCTGTGGGATGGGGGCCCGCCAAAGATTGCACTGAATAAACTGACCCGTGGATGGTACGATGGGGGGGTTCGCATTGCCACATATCCAGATGTATTATAGGGCAGCTCAGATTGCAACCGTCAATCAATGGGTCCACCAGTCATTAACAGAACCAGCATACCAAATGGATAGGCTGGTAATGCAACCAAGAGGTCATCTCTATGCACTATACACTGACCCACGAAGACTCACGCTCTAGGGTCCCACTGCGGTGACGATTCGTCAATGGCATGAGACTCTCTTAGGATAGAAAAATAAGTTCACCAAAGCTACACCACTCTGGGAATCACAGCAACTTGGGACAGCAGGCATTAGAAAGATTTTCACTCAATGGGACTTGATCGGAATTTCCAGATTGGGAGATCTATACACAAGCAGTGGAATGATCTCCTTCGAAAACCTACAGAAAACATACGATCTGTCCAAGACGGAATATTTCCGATATCTGCAGATCCGTCATGCTTTACAGGCGGCAGTGCCCAAGGGAACTGAACTCCCGGAGTCGTCGCCTCTGGAGTGTAGACTCCTCGAGGAACATCTCTCCAAACAAGCATTGGCATAGCCAATAGGTCTCGCCTTTGGGGCCTTATAAGTGTTTAGCCATGTAGCACATTATCCTGGGTGCTGTACCACCAGGGATTGAAGAGCTATACAAATCTCTTGTTGCAAGGTAGAATAGAAATAACACTACACTGAATGACTGTGCGTACGTTTAATCTTTAGACAGCTTCCCCAATAAAAACTATGACATAACAAGCCTGGGCAACACCAAAAGGCTGGGTCCCAACGCCAGACCCATTAGCTTTGCTATTGTTTTTTGTGTGTATTTCAGCCGCTTACTAGCACACTGCGGTGCAATTGTGGTGATGCCTCCGGAATAGCTTACTAACCTTAAGTCAGGAGGTGGGGCACGGTGAAGGGGGTCACAGTTCAGAGACATTTCCAGAAAAGGCCAGAGGTCGTCGGTAGTAGGCTCCAGTTTTGTGGGGAACATATTGCCGTTATTCGGATGGGCAGTAGGCTTCCGCCCTGCGAGAAACAGTTGGTTAAAATGCCCATAGCCAAAGGCATTCACAGAGGGGTCAGGTTCTGCTAAATGTGTGGTATGTGCACACGTGTTTTATGTTCCTTTATTAATTGGCTGCAATGCTTTCGGTGTCATCGGATGTTTTAGAAACCCATACAATTAGCGACCTTGTGTTATGAAAGTTTATGTTGAAATTTGTGTTTTAAAAATATTTTATATGTATATACACAGTGAACAGTTACCATGTGAGGGAGGGTTTCGTACATGCTAGGTACTCGACAAGGATGAGCCCCAAACAGGACAAATATGTCTGTGATTATTGGACGCCTTTGAAAATGCATGTCTGTGATTTTTGTTAATTTTTTAGTGTTGTCTGTTGCTGTCAAAGAGCAGTTCATAGTGACCCTGGCTTAGGGTTAGACTTGAGGCTTTTTTTGGAAATGAATCAACTTCACAAGTAGGCAGTCATGAAATTGCGAACACGGCTTCCTTGATTAGAAGCAAATTTTAGAGCAAGGGCAGCAGTGGATGCAACATGTATAATTCAGTCAACAATTTGCTGTGGCTACTCTTAAATGCAACGCCTGCTGTGGGGCATGGACTTGCGGTCTGAGACTCCTGAGGGGCCGAGTGGGGAACCTGGCTGCCTCCGCTCCTCTTGCAGCGCGGAGAGCTGGATCCCTCCCGGGCCTTGGTCGGACCTGTTTATCCGGCATGAGTGAAGGGAGCTCGACACCCAGGGGCCCGTCGGCAGTCCGGTGTCCGAGTCACAGTGGTATATTACCAGGACAGGCAGCTGGTGAGATAGCGCAACACGCTGACCTCAAAGACACCTCCACCCTGGCAGCTTAGGATATACTGCCACACCTCAGCCCCCGGCCATCATTGGTTTAATGTACATGAGATGGCTGGGACATTAGCTGCACACCTTAACCCGCCGTCCTCACCAGCAATGCACACGTGCTTGCATAGGCACATGCCGTTAGGCCGCACACCTGAACCATAGGTTTAAGGCATGCGAGGTGGTCGTGAAGATACGTGTTACGGTCCTAATGTATTCCAGCAGGCCTCTCTAGTCCCTTCACCTGCCAGTGTAAGTTAAGTGGGCACAGCCCGTGGCGCTCCCTCACGTTGCCTCCTGTGCGCTGCTTGTTTTAGCCCCCCATTTAGCGTACCCACTCAAGGATCTGGAGTACAGTAAAATCAACAACTTCTGCGGTTGATGCGATTGGCGCTAAATCAAGGAGACTCCTGCCTGGCGTGACGTTTCAGGAATGCTGTCGAAACACCAGTGCAACACACGTCACTAATCGCAGACAAGAAAGCAGGACATAGAAATAGAACTCGACAGACCAGCGATCTTCGAACGCTCAGTATCATAAACATGATAATAGATTTTAAGTCGCTGTTTTCCATATTTGGTAACTGGGTGCACGACTGGTGCTTATGGAGCATTTAGTCTCATTAAAGTGGCTTAAAGTAAAGGGCATTTTTCTTCCTTAAGACACATCTCGACATCATTAAGAGGTGACTGCATTTTCAACAAGCGAAAGCACAGCGCGTTGCGTGTAACCTGACCCACCAGGAATGCAGCTGCCACCCTGGGCGCCGCTGCTCGCTCCCGAGAGCAAAACGCTGTGGGAGTGACACATTGGAAAGGAGGTGGGACATGCACCCGCCTTTGGCCATTTGCAAGCTTTCATTATTGAAAGACACACGCAAAGGCCAATCCAACGTGTGGGAGGAGTCAGACCCACACGGAGAAGTTTGGAGTGCTCACAAGAAGCCTCCCATAGGGCAGCGCATGCGCGCTGCGCTAGGCTCGACCTAAAAAGCGATCTCACTAACGTATAAAAAGCTAATCAATAACTTACCTGACTCACTCGTAGTCCTGAGGGATCGCTGGAGTGTGGACATCCCAGACTTGCAGGAGGAGTAATGGCCAGAGGCACTGGCCTCTCCGAGGGAGGTATCGATAACGGCCCGGTTCCGACTAGTCCAAATCAAAATATTACATAGAATATACATTTCATGCACCACACTTGTGTGAAGATGGGTCGTGGGGTGGAAGCCACCTGTAATAGGGGATGCGGAGAGACAGGATCATTCTACCATATTATATGACAATGTCGAGAGATTCAGCTCTATTGGCAGGCAGTGGGAGAATGTATGTCGGGGGTGGTGGGCGAATTGCTCCGGATATCGCCCAAGTGGTGCCTTCTGAATGTATGGGAGGACACAGACCTAGGGAGGGCAGACCAAACCTGGGTAACTCTGGGCTTTATGCTGGCCAAAAGAAACATAGCGCGCCATTGGGGGGCCTCTTCCCCTCCACTATTGCGGGACTGGGAAAAAGACATGGACTGGTGCATGGTGGCGGAGAAAACGGTATATACGCAAAGAGTCTGCCCGAAAAAATGGGAGAAAATCTGGGACAAATGGAATGTATTTAGGGGGAGTCCGTGTGCGCCCCCGGTGAGGTTACACCCCTTGCCTTGGCTCAAGCAGAAACAATCTGATGCTGCCAGTATTCCAGGAAATAAGAAGGGCGAAGGCCCTGCGTGGCCCAGGAGCAATGTACGAGGGTGGAAGTGATGCCAATGCTCAATTGTGCTTGTAAGTTTGATGATGTACTGCCATGATTTTGTCGTGTTACAATAAAAAGATCATTAAAAAAGAGAAAAAAAAGAGAAAAAAACTACAGAAGGATATCCGCAAGTGCAGCCATGAAACAACCTTTCTATACACAACTGACTAATACTACATCATCAATTTTAGGCCGCGCTAGGGTCAGAAACAGGATGGAAAAAGGAGACCAACACCTCAGAACTGGTCATTCAGCTCTAATAAAAGGAGCAGCAATAGTGATGAGAGTAAATGTAATACATTTTCCCCTCATCATACCATAACTAGGTTACCCGTAAGGGTTCTGGCCAAATACCTTCCGACATTTCCCACCCAGATTCCATTTCCCAGCACCTAGACCTTCTTTAGGACAGGACAGAGGAAAGCAAAAAAACAATATCATAGTGCACACAAGAAAGACAACTTTGTTGTAAATCTCAGTTTGGTATTATTGATTGAGCACGAAACAAACATCCTCAATAAGGGACTTGGCTTTCTACCGACCCGCCAATTGGACAAATTCAGTCTCCAGTGCGAATCAGCATACTTTTTCCATAAAGTACGATTAAAATCGTTTTCAGGATAACACAGACCAAGGATTGATTACACAGAAGGCAGGGCTTTGGAATACATCTACCTTTATACCTCCAACTCATAACCTGTCCCATAAGGAAAGTATGGCATCAAAATCACTTGAAAACAATCAGGAATTGATTATAAAACTGGCAGACAAAGGTAGGGAGATGATGACGCTGAATACAAAAGTCTCCTATCAGATACTAACAGCTATGAGATACTAGTAACAGATCCTACTGCTAGACTTATGGCTACTATCCAAAGCATTATGGAGGAAGCATTGGCAATATGATTGATCACTGGACAGGAGGCTGAATTCCTTGTGGCAAAAGAACCACGAATAGCACAGTTTTATACACTCGCAAAAATCCATAAAATAAGGTTCCCGTCACCAGGCAGGCCAATAGTTTCAGGTATCAACTCCCTACTGGAACATCTATTGCAGTTCTGCGATTGGTTCTTTAGACCACTGGTAAAAAAAGATGCCCTTCTATTTGAAGGACACAAAAATGTACTCTGTCTTTTACGTGACAATAGGGTTGATGAGAACAGTGACTTACTGAATTACAAAGGCTATAGAAGCACTTTACACTAGTATACCCCAGGAAAGGACTCTTGAAGTAGTAGAAGGGATCTTAGGGAATTCCCTGCAGATTATATTAACTCTGTACACTCTGTCATGGAATGTGCCAGGATAGCCTTTATCGAGAACAACTTCTCATAAGATAACACCCTCTATTTCCAGATTCCTGGGACATCTATTGGGAGCACTTTTGCCCCCAATCTGGCATGCATATATGTCCCCCAATTTCAGTGTGATAGCATCTTCAATGAGACGAACCCTTCAAAGACCACATAAAAATATGGCTGAGGTACTTTGATGATGTACTGGTAATTTGGCAAGGGGACAATACAGAGGCACTTAGGTTTGTGGAATGGATAAACAACTGCAATCGTTTTTCACTCACACCATTGACCTTAAGAAGAATACCTTCTTGGATCTGGAAATCGAGATCAAAGAGGGACATTTGGAGGGTGGCCAAGCCGAGCAGCAAGATGGCTGCTCATTGAGAGGGCTCTGCATTCTGGGCCCATATATCCTGCAATTATCCTGTTCAATCCCGGAACACATATAAATGAATGATCGGCTCGCCTGGGACCTGCGGCGAATAATATTCTGCCAACCAGACGGCTGTGGGAGACACGGACTGCCCTCCAGACGCGGTGGGAAGGATCGGGCCTGTCGCGGCCTGGTGTGCGCGACCCCGTGGCTGTTACGGAGGCTTACGCGGAGGAAGCCGCCGCTGCGACCACGCCTTGACTGCGGCGCCGATCACAGGAGAAGACCACGCGAGAGCGTTCTCTCGAGCTGCGGGGTATACGAAAAGCAGAAATCTGCCACCAGCCAGAGAGCACGAGTAAAGGCCTGGCCAACCGGGAGCACCGGTGGGTCTCGTCAGGCGCCCCGGGCTAGTGCTGCGCGATCGGGTCCCCTGGGGCGGGGCACCAGGCGGGAGGCCCCGGGGCCCGTACCGCTGCATTGGGAGCTCGCGCAGGGCGCGACGGGCTGGGCGCGAGTGATGCCCATAGAAGATCGGGCCTGACAATTTCGGTCCTCCCCAGAGCCCTTGAGAACACTGGAGAACTGCCCGCAATGGTGGATATATACCTGTAGAAGCACAGGCCCCTGCCGACTGCGCTGTTGTTCGCCCCAGACTGCGGACGTGTGCTGGCGAGTGTCCGCCTGGAGCGCGCTTGGCCTGGCGCTGAGGTGCTCGTACTGAGGGCCGGCGGGGGGCCAGGGCGTGCTGGACTGTGGCGCGAGCCGCGCTGGGCCCTGCCTGGGGACACACTGGTCTGGGGTGCCACCCAGCATTCGACCAGCGACATTGTGGTGCAACCAACGCGCCAGCACAAACTGCCAACTGACTGCAAATTACCCAGCCTTGGCGGGCCATGTGTGCGCGTTGCCCATTGGGGGTTTGGGCCTGAAATTAGTAATCCTCCTCGGGCCTTTGAGAACTCTGGAGCGCGGCCCGCGTTGGCAAAGACATACCTGAGGAAGCACTGTGTGAAGACCCCCGCCAACTGCGCGGCTGTCCACCCCGGGGCACGGCCGTGTGCTGGTGTGTGTCAGCCTGGTGCGGGCTTGGCCCGGTGCCGGAGTTCTCAAACTGGGGACCGGCTGCGGCAGACCGGGGTGTGTTTGGCTGCGGCGTGGGCCATGCCTCAGAATACACTGGGCTGAGCCACCTCCTAGCATTCAGCTGGCGCTATTGTGAAGCAATCAACGCGCCAACACAAACTGCGCTCTAACTGTAAATTAGCCAGCCGTGGGAAAAACAGACATAAAACAACCCAAATTGACATTCGATAAACGTACAACACGCGAAATGGAAGGGGGAACCGCGACCGCTACTGAGACTTGCGGAGCTGACTCGATCCCCACGCAGGATGACGAGCTAAAATCCATGCTGAAAGAAGTAAAGGCAAGCCTAAAAGCAATTGACTCTAAGCTTGACTCCCTGGCTGCGCGCAAGTACCAGGTGACGCAGAGGGTTGAGAAGCATGAGACCAGACTCGACGCCATTGAAACAAGGATATCGGATTCGGATGACCGCCAAGCCGAGTCGCATGAATAGTTGCTACATATGGACAAAGTTTTTAACCTGATAAAGGCCAAAAACAAGGACCTTGAAGCCAGATCTCGTCGCAACAATGTGAGAATCACTGAGATCCCGGAGAAGACAAATATCTCAAATATGGAGCAATATGTGGAGTCAATGTTGAAAGAGCTATTTGGCAAAGACCTTTCCAGCATGTTCCTTGTGGAGAGCGCGCACCGCACTCTGGGCCCCAAACCACCAACTGGGGCTCAACCACGCCCAATCCTTGCTCGCCTCTTGAACTATAGAGACCGGGACACTATCCTGTGCATGGCTCGCGAGCAAGGCTCAGTTCAGTACCAAGGTAACACTATATCCTTGCACCCGGATTCCACCCAATTGGTTCAAGCAGCACGTCGTGAATTTGCATCAGCCAAGAAACTACTTCAACAGTCCAAAACGAAATATGCCCTTCTCTATCCTGCTAAATTGAGAGTGCAAACTGATGGCAAACCTTTAATTTTCACGGACGCTCGAGCTGCGCTGAAATTTGCTAAGAAGATTGCGGGCCCAAGCCCGAAACATGTGAATGGTGCAGCATCGGAAGATCGTCTGAGTGATAATGACTGAATATGAAATCTTCCGAACTCAGATAAGCCAGGGCTTGTTCCCTTCTTTTTTTACCCTATGTTATACTGAGCCTATTCTTAAGGAGCCCCTATATATATATATGTCCTAAGGTGTATTTTGCATTTGTACTAATAGCACATTCACACTTTTGTATTGGCTTGCTCGATGTGCTTTAAACCGTTTATTCATTAGGTACCAACCTAGCCACATGTTCCGAAGTAAACTGGCTCGGCGACCCAGCCTTAACTGGCAGGGGTGTTCGCCGGCGACTCCTCGCTCCCCATGGGATAATTCCCGTATAGCCCTTTGCGCAATTCCACTACTCCACATTTGTTGGGGTGAGCATGGGCGGGGTACTTACTCAACCTGTTTGGGGGGTTGGTGTGGGAGGAGGGGGGTGCTGTTTTAATTGTTGTTGTTTAATGTTGTAGACTGTCCAACTGAAAGCACCACCGATACGCAGCTTTACTAAGACCTCAGACACTAATTGCAATCACGGAGACGCGCAGTGTTCAGACACACACCTACACATGCCTGGCTCCACTTATTATAGGCAATGCGCAGATCCACACATTTGGTACTGCACCCTACAAAAACTCTGAGATGGCTGGCATGAACTGCTTAAATTGCATCACATGGAACGTGCACAGCCTAAACGATCATAGAAAAGCGAGATTAGTGCATTCTTATCTGGCTAGACACAGGGCTGACATCTGCTTCATACAAGAGACTCACCTAACTGACACATCCCTGTCTAAACTGAAGGCCAACAGATGGGGTGAAATACACACTTCGACCTATTCCAATTACTCAAGGGGGGTGGCAATTTTAATCCGCAGGGGGCTCCCATGGACAACTGGGAAGGTCACCATAGACCCGGAGGGCCGATACATCATTTTAAGTGGCGAGCTATTTGGCCAGCGCATCACTTTAGCTAACACATATGGACCAAACACAGATGATCCAGAATTTTTTAATCAGACGTGGCAGGGTGTTCAGACTATGGGACACAATGCTATACTATGGGGTGGTGACTTCAATGTCGTCTTATCGGAACACGCTGACAGGGTGGGCGCACCTAGGCCACATCATCCACAGTCCGCTGCCACGCTTCGCCTCATAATGGACGACCACTGCCTGGTTGACACTTGGCGTGCCTTGAACCCGAATGTCAGAGAGGGCACCTGTGTGTCCCAACAATACAGAGCATGGTCCAGACTGGACTTCTGGCTCACGTCCAGCGATATCCACTCATGGGCCATAGAGGCGGCGCACCATCCGCGTACACTGTTGGACCACGCACCTGTGACACTCCGACTTCAAATCCCTAGACCATACATACAGCCCTTTACATGGCGCCTACCCCAACATGCACTGCTGGACACAGTATTCAAAGAAGAAATCCGCACCAAAATAAATGATTACTTCAAACACAACATGGGCTCAGTAGATTCAGAGTGCGTGATGTGGGAGGCCTTTAAAGTTGTAATTCGGGGGGAGTGCATAGCCCTGCAGGCCAAGGTTCGGAGGGACATCCGCAACTGTCTCACGAAATTAGAAAGCGAAATTCGTGACTTGGAACAATGGTATTTTCAATCCCAAACACCTTAAATACTGTACGAAATCCGAGGGAAGCTAACAGCATACCAAGAGGAGGCTGAAGGGGAAATAACATTTTTACACAAATATGCACAGGCCCGTAAATATGTGGAGGGTGACAGAGTCAGTAAGACATTGGCAAACTTACTTAAACCACCTAGAGGCTCTGAATACATCACCAAGCTCCACCCACCAGAGGCTCCCCCGGTTCACATGCCCACAGATATTCGAGACACAATGAAAAACTATTATGCTCAATTGTACACATCAAGGGCCACCCCATCAGAATCAGAAATAACACAATACTTTGATTCCATTGAATTACTATGGCTTAGCAGTGCTCACCGTGAATACCTGGATGAGCCATTCACTGTCGAAGATATTCAAGAAGTCATCCAGAGTCTACCTGGCGATAAGGCCCCTGGGGCGGATGGCCTAACCGCCGCTTTTTACAAGGAGTACGCAGCCTTTCTGGCCCCGATTGCTAGAGGTATACAATGAGGCACTGCAAGAGGGATCACTCCCACCATCAATGCGGGAAGCCATTATCATAATGCTACTCAAGCGGGTAAAGACCCAACTTCATGTGACTCATACCGCCCATTGTCCTTAATAAATATCGACAACAAAATCGTCGCCAAACTACTGGCAAACAGATTACAGCCGTTGCTTCCGCTTATCGTGAGGCCAGACCAATCCGGATTTGTTCCCGGTCGCTCCACCTCCCATAATCTCAGAACACTTTTTACGCTACTGCATTATCTCGCCCCTCAGGTCTCTGCAGCTGCTGCTCTGTTAGACGCCACAAAGGCGTTTGACTCGCTGGAGTGGAAATGTCTTTTTATGCTGCTTACGCGTTTGGGAATAAGCCCTTTTTTATACAACTCATTAGACTCCTATATACCTCACCCACTGCCAGGCTAAAAGTGAACAGGCTAATATCGGGCCCCATCCTAATATCTTGCGGTACTAGGCAGGGATGCTCATTGTCCCCCCCTACTTTTCGCCATCGCCACGGAACCGCTGGTGGCACGGTTAAGACAGCATCACGCGAATAGGGGCATTGGGTTTACTACCAGAGGCTTGATAGTATCCATGTACGGGGATGACCTCACTCTCTACGTCACAGACCCCGCGGCTAACTTTGCACCTCTTACAAGAGAACTGGTACGTTATGGGGGTATATCTGGAATTCACATTAATTGGGCAAAATCCACCATTCTCCCGTTGACGGAAAGTACAGTAGCTTTTGACACTGAATTCCCAATAGCATGGGCAGACGGTCTGGTGCGATACCTGGGAATATGGATTAGTAGAGATATCCAGGAGATTTGGACAGCCAACTATGGCAAAGTGATGACATGGATCGAGGAGAGAATTCAAAGATGGAAACACCTACCGCTATCCCTTACAGGTCGCATAGCGATAACAAAAATGATAATCCTCCCTAAACTACTATATCTCTTTGTAAATATCCCAATACCCATTACTTCACAATTTTTAAGCGCCTAAAGTCAAGCATGATTAAGTTGGTTAGGGCGGGTAGACAACCTAGGGTGTCATGGGACCTTCTTACATTACCACTGGCGCAAGGTGGGCTGGCAGCTCCTGATTTTGTATTGTAGGCATACTGTGTCCAGGCTCAACATCTCCATTTTTGGCAACACCCAACATCCTTCCAGCCACATGTAGCCATAGAAATCGACAGAGTGGCCCCATTACCCCTGTCAACCGCCTTTTATCAAGAATACAAGCGTCCCAGACAAGAGATGGACACTGCAGAAATCCTGCGCTGGGCCTGGAGGGGAATCTGCAGAAGGGCCAAATTGGACGTGCTATATGCACCATCCATGCCACTTGCCAACAATCCATTGATCCCACCGTTAATAGAGCACAGCGTATGGAGACGTGCACAACAGAAGGAGTTATTTACATTCAATGATCTATACCCGGACGGTCAATTCCTTACACTACAACACTTATGTGACGCAACGCAGCCTACACCACTAGACGCCCTGCTGTATTTCCAGCTCAGAGCTGCATGCCGTGCACGCTTTGCTACATTCCCTGACGCCCCGCCACCGCTGGAGCATGTCCTAAAGGAGCCATCGGCACGCAAATTGATCACCCGTATATACACTATTACCCAGCGCGAATCACCGATCACCACACCTAGTGCACACACCGCCTGGGACATAGACTTAGGGGAAACTATTTCTGACGAACAGTGGGCATTTTGTTGTGGGCAACTAGAAAGCCTTTCTCCAAACTACCGCCTTAGACTTATACATTTTAAATACTTGCATTGCCTGTATCGCACCCCAACACAATTACACCGCATGGGACTACAACCTGATAGAAAATGCTGATGCTGCGATGTGTTACAGGCGAATTTTCTTCACTTGGCCTGGGAATGCCGTTCTATTGCTAACTTCTGGGTTGGGGTCTTTCGGCACATAGAGGACATAACAGGGAACAGCCTACCGCGCACTCCTCTGGTGGCGCTGCTGGGTTATGTACTCAACATGCCGAGCAAAGGGAGACATCTCTCGGCGTTACTGCTCCTCCTGGAAAAGAGACATGTGGCAATGCACTGGGGGAAACCAACGCCACCAGCCATAAAATCCTGGATCGAGGATGTCACATACTGTAGAGACCGGCTGAGATGTTATTGGGAACTTGTACCGACCCGTTCCCGCCCCAAAGACATATGGTCCCCGTTCACACACTGGCTTGGCTCCATAGATGTTGCCGCCCTATAGCAGTCAACAGTTCTATCACAGTAATAATGTACACGACAAGGTATCGCCATGCGTATAGTCTGTTTATTGTTATCGCCGGTGGATAGTTGCCAAATGTCTAAGAACTACGTGTTACTGCATTGAGGAATATTCAATGGTATCTTAGTCAAAACTCAAACATCTGCTAAGTGTCTGTTGGTGGATAAATGCGCACAATGTATATCATATTATGTTGCCACAGTAATGGTATTGACAAGTACTGCATTTGTTGTGGTTTGTTAACAAATGTAAAAAACCAATAAACAAAATAAAAAATAAAAAGTTTCAAATAAAACATTTTTTTAAAAAGAGGGACATATGGAAACTAGGTCTTTGAAAAGCCAACTGATAAAAATGAGCGTTTACTTTTTGACAGTTTCCATCCTAGATCCTTGCGCAAACATTTTCCCTTTGGACAATATTTACGTATTTGTCCTAATTGCTCTAGCCGGCAGACATTTAATCAACAAGTTGATGCACTAACTAGAAAATTCACAGCCCGCTTATACCCCCAAGAAAAATGAATCAAGAGAGCAAAGAAATGGGCCTTTTATAATAACCAGGACTCTTTTGGAAACACAACAGAGAACAAGACAGACTAATGTGTGGGACCACCTTTTCACCTATGTCTAATAAAATTACTAAGATTATTAGAAAACACTGGAGCATCATTCGCAGTGCCAGGAACACCTAGAGCCTCCCTTTGTTCCCCTTAAAACAGGGTAGCTCCATCAACCACAGTAACACATCATGGGGATTACTACCCGTCACGGGGTACTATGCCTGCGATAGATGTTCAGTGTGTCCATTCACTGCAGTGGAACTTCAAAGGAGATTGATCTAGGCAAGGAAAGTCCCTGTGTCCCTAATCACACTAATTGAGTGAGAACGGAATATACATGATAATTTGCCTGTGCGGTCTTACGTATTTGGGATGAGCTCACGCAAAATGCGCATTAGAATACTCGAGCATCGCAGTAATACAAGATGTAAGAGAAGCTCAACTAAAATCACAAACCATTTTGTATTACAAAAAGCATACAGAAAATGAGATCAAGTGGGCAGCCCCTGAGAAAGTGACCATCATAATAACACTTTACAAATGTTATTGATTAAAAGACAACAATGGGTGTACTGTTAGAAGACGCACACTGATGGCCTAAATAATGATATAACTTGGCTACCAGTAACACCTTGATAATTTGGTCTATTATCTGAACTACATAACATTTTGGCCACTTTTCATCTCTATAAGCCAATTGATAGCTCAACCAGAGACAATTTGGATATCATAAGATACTTCAATATTTCTGTACCCTTTAGCTTCTTCACATACCTATATAGGCATTTACTGAAATGAGACATTAATAAGCATATGCATATATGATGTTCCCCTTCAATCAGCTATAATAAATTTTTAGTATGAATCTCACTCTCGGGGCTTCACAATCAGAGGACACTAGGACGACATTTCTCAGCAGCCCCGCCCAACCATGAGGTCAGGACTTGCCGCATGTATTGTCTTGTGACACAAACATGCCCAGAAGAGCCAAAGTGGAACGCTTAAGCATTCAACCCAGACAGCAAAATTAACATTCAGAGGGTTCGTTGAAAACATTTAGGTATTTCAGAGAGAAACAAGTTTGGCTAAGTAAGTGTGGGGGACACGCGGGGTTAAAGGCATTTCCATTTCTCTTTTGAGCGAATGTTCGGTTTAATTATCATGTCATTTTATGTACATTATTTGATACATCGAGTGGGATTGCACGGTGTTTCCCTATGAACTATTCCATGGAGTCCTATACATATCAAGAGATGCAATAGGAATCAAAAAGGGCACCCAGAAAATACTAAAGCAAGATCTAGAGTATAAAACAGCCACATAATTTAGCCTTGGTGCAATATATTGATGGCCTTCTGGTCCCATCCAAGATGAAAGAGGACTGTAAGCGTAATACAATTGCTTTGTTGAACCAACTCGTTGAGAATGGGCATAAGGTTTCCTCAAATAAAATGCAGTATTGTAAAAGGAAGTCATCTATCTCTGACACCATACTGAGAAGGGTGTAAGGAAAAACTCTAAAGAAAGTGTTTGTCATTCTGAAATTGAGCCAGGCGACCACCCAGATGGAGGTTTGGATGTTTCTTGAAATTTCAGTGGATTACAAACTTTTCCTTGATTGCAAAGCCTTTAGTAAGATTGCAATGCAGTGATGTCCAAAATCTAGTCTCATCTGATGATGAATACGATCTGCATTAAAGAAATTGAACGCGTTTGTGTCATGAGCCCGTACTCGGGATGCCGGATTACAATTTGATGTTGATCTTGCTCTGGCATGAGCGAGATGGATTTACACTTGCAATTGTTATTCAGAAACAACGAAGATCAATGCACCCAAATGGCATATCTTTCTGATGTATTGGATCCAGTAGCTGTAAGTCTTCCAGGTTGTTTGAAAATCAGTTGCAGCTGTTTGTCTGGCAACTGAACAAAGTGAAGGAATTGTGATGGGCCATACGTTAATCATTTACATCCCTCACTCTTTTGAAATCCTTTTAACAAGGACAAGAACCCAGCATATAGCAAACAGTAAACTGACTCTACATGAGCAGACTATACTTGCAGCAGAGAACATTTCTACTTGAAGGTGCAATGTCCTGAATCCAACAACACTGATTCCTATTTCAGATAAGAGCTGTGAAGATAGGAAAGATGCTGATGAAACGAATGACACATTGGATGATGTCTAGAGGCGACTAAGTTATGCTCAAAACCAAGACCACACATTAAGAAAGTGCCTTTGGAAATGGGTGACCTGACATTATTTGTTGATGGATCTTGTTTGAGAGACCAATATGGAGCATTGAAAGCTGCCTATGCAGTATATTCAGCTTCAGAGACCTTAGAAGCATCGTCTTTGCTAACTGTAACTTCAGTTCAAGTGACAGAATTGATTGCCTTAACGAGAGTTTGCTGCTTAGCTGGGAATCTGAATGGGATGATTTACACAGACAACCAGTATGGATTTGGTCTTGTTCATGACTATGGACAGCTATGGTCACAACGAGGAGCGCCTATAAAGAATAGTATGTACGTATTGGATTTACTGGGAGCAATACAGAAACCAAGGGAGATTGGAGTTGTAAAGCCCACAGCCCATAGGGCTGGCAAGGATATGGTGACTCTTGGCAACAGATATGCAGATCAAATAGCAAATTATGGTGCATTACAGAAGGAATTAGTTGTACAAGGAAATGAGAACAAGGACTTGAAATTTTGCGAAGAAAAAAAAAAAGGGACATTTTTTGTCTCAATAGAAGATGGAGTACAGCAAATGCTATAAAAGTGTAGGGATAACGCTTATTACAATATTGGTAATTTTAGTGGGGCTGTTTTGTGCCTACTGATTCCTGTGAGATATGATTCAGATCGTATTGATATAAATGCCGAGATTGCATATAAATATAATGAATCGAAACAAGGTGTGCAAATACATAGACAGCATTTAGTTAGTGGTTTTAAAGAGAATGTGTATGCTAAAATTATTAGAGAATACGTTGACATAATGAAGGTTAGTAGAGGTTATGAGTGCTTATCTTTCTATGTCTGCCGGAGAGGGATTGACTTGCATCTAGTGACCAGTTAAAATTTCTCTATCTTGAAGTGTTTTTGTTGCAATTTTTAATCACGATGAATAAATTATTTTCCTAGTAAACATGAAGGAAAGTTTCAATTCTATTCAGGACATGGAGGCGAGGATTGTGCTCTACTTTCTTTATTTCCTTTTCCAGCAGCTTTAAACAACAAGAAAAAAATAGTACTTATACCTAAACCACCAGCTTTCCATAACCACCAAAGGAGAGTTGTAAGGCTCCTTCTGGGAAGGGAAAAAACAGGGACCTCAGCAACATCGGTGTGAATAAACCTCGCCTCCGTGTCCTTATTAGAATTGAAACTTTCCTTCATGTTTACTAGGAAAATTTGCATTCTATGTCAGGACAGGAGGAAAGGATTATGCTAGTTCAAACCTTGTCCACCACCAAAGACGCCATATCCATGACTGGTTTAAAACAGAAACTCTTGAACATAGAGTCAGAAGATTAGTCCACTCCTTTAATGAGGTCTTCCAAGCGAGCTGCTAGGGAAAAAGTCTTCGAGGCCGTAGCCCCTCTGACAGAATGAGGACCAAACAGAGACATTCACACCAGCTACCCGGATTACCCAGCTGATTCAGCGAGCAATGGTGGGAGAAGCAACTGCCTTGAAAGGTTTCCGGAGGGAAATCAGCAATTGACACTCGGAGTGTGGACGGAGTTCTTCCGTCATTGCCTCATAAGCCAGAAGGCACCTCACCACACACAACTTAGGAGCTTTGTCAAAAGCCAGGTAAGAGACCAGTCCAGAGCCTCTTTTCCTTCTGCGGGATATGTGAAAGGTGACACCTTGGGGGTGAAAACACGACCAGAGATGTCTAAGACTCTCACATCCGAAACTCGTCTACAAGATATCAAACATAAAAGCATGGCCAGTTTCACTGACAACTGTTTACGGAATAGATACTTATTCGGTTGCCAAACCTTGAATAGGTTCAAAACCTTGTTCACTTCCTACAAGGTGTAGTACCGAGGCTCCGGAGGAAGGGCTAGACGAATTCCTCTCATCAACTTAAACACCAGCTGGTGCTCCCCCAAAGGAGATGCCTTGATGGAGAAGTGACCTGCTGATATAGCAGATCTACAGGAATTAATTGTGCAGTAAGCCAGACCTTGGGATGCTAGGGAAGCTAGGAAATTCAGAACATGGACCACTTCGTTCCCAATGGGATCCTGGTCGTTCCCAGGACACCAACTGACCCATCTGGCCCATCTGGCCCAAGCCGACCTGAAATACTTGTTTGTGCCATCGGTCCAAGCAGTGGCGAGCATTCGGTCAGCTTCTCCTGAAAGGCCTAGCACTCTCCAATGATGCCGGAAATCTGCCATGCCATGGGAGACATGCAGCCTTGGAGAAGTAGCAGGTGCTGAATGCCCAGGGGATCCCAAAGAAGATCCGGAACTCAGGGTAGAAGGATTGGAAAATCCCAGGAAAGTTCCAGAAGAACTGGAAACTACACTTGAGACCTCCAGAACAGTGTGATCAGCACTACCCTCGCCCCCTGCCTGCAAACCTGTGCCGTCAATCTCATTATCATAAACAAAGAAACCCTGGCACTCACAATATTTCAGATTAAATTAATGACAGTAATCTGTCAGTCTAACCCAAAGAAAGAAGGAAAATTCCTCGTGACACAGGAAACACGGAAAGTGCATTCATCTGGACAATCATTGATTTATTACATATATGACAAAGTACCAAACTTAATACAAAAAGTTGCAAGGACTAGAACACTTCAGTCTTGTTAACACAATCATAAAATCTCTACAATGATGGAGATAGTAGTCCAGTCCTTGTTGTAAAGAGCATGAAAAACAGCCAACACGCGTTTCGTTACCACCGTGACTTTCTCACTCTGTAAGCCCATACATGCAGTAATCTTGAGGTGCGAACCTTGTATCCACCACTACCTTTTTCTGTTTTATGAATCTCATTATCATGGCGAAGGGGGGGAGGCGTGCCCAGACTTCAATGTCCAGTCCTGAAGGAAGACATCTGAGGCTGTTGCCAGAGGATCCGGCTTCCAGTTGAAGTAGCGCTGTGATCCAACCATGAGGTAAACAGGTCTACAAAGAAAGGACCCCAAAGAGAATTCAGCCTCCGAACCACCGAGGGATTCAGCTGCCACAGGCTCATGTCCGACCAATGCACAAGTTACTAACTTGTGTAACGATATATCTGTAAGAGACAGTAGTTAGTGACAGATTCCTTACCTTAGAATATCCCCAGGCGTCAGGCTGGATCCGGAAAGTTTTTGCGTAGCAGTACCCTTGCGCGTCGGTAGGCGGCGTCGTGCGGCTCCGCGTCCGTCGTCGGCGTCGTGATCGCCGGGATGACGTCGCGGGCAGTACTTAGACGCCGCCCCTGCGCACTGACGTCAGTTCTGTACACGACTTTCCGCGCCAGGAACGCAGAGCCATGCAAGAAGCTGACATAGGTGTCTGAAAAATACTAGGGCCCTGTAAGGGATGTCCTTAACCCTAGAAATCAGTTCGCAGAACGGGGAGGATGGGTGGGGCGGTAAGGAATCTGTCACTAACTACTGTCTCTTACAGATATATCGTTACACAAGTTAGTAACTTGTGCATCTGAAAGAGACACGTTAGTGACAGATTCCTTACCTTAGAATAGATACCCCAGCAATACCAACCCCGGTGGTGGGTCTGCGAACAAAGATCAGACAAGGAAGTCCTGGAGGACAGAACGGCCAAAGAAGCCGTCCCTCCGGACCTGACTGTCAAGGCAGTAATGCTTTGTAAACGTGTGCAGCGAGGCCCACGTAGCTGCCTGACAGATAACCGGCAGCGGAACACTGCGGCCCAAGGCCGTGGTAGCAGCCGTTGCCCTGGTGGAATGGGCACGCAGCCCAACAGGAGGCTCCTTCTTAGCCAAAGAATAGCAGGTCTTGTGCACCGCCCGACCTTTTTTGGCGCTCACGTAGCCAACAAAGAGCTGGTCATCCACCCGGAAGTGTTTTGTGCGGTCGATATAGAAGGAGAGCGCACGTTTTGGGTCCAGACGGTGGAGCCTCTCTTCCTCTCTGGAAGGATGCGGAGGCGGAAAGAAGGTAGGCAAAGTGATGGTCTGCCCAATGTGGAAGGCAGTAACCACCTTTGGCAAGAAGGACGGACGCGTCCGAAGAACAACCTTGTCTGGATGAACAGACAGAAAGGGAGGTTTGCAAGATAGAGCCTGGAGCTTACTCACCCGCCGAGCGGAGGTGATGGCCACCAGAAAGGCTGTCTTCAGAGTCAGAAGACGAAGAGGACAGTTATGTAGAGGCTCAAAGGAGCGCACATTAAAAGGTAAGAACCAAGTTCAAGTCCCACTGAGGCATTACAAACGGAACAGGAGGGAAGAGGTGTGTAATGCCTTTTAAGAACCTGTTAACAACAGGGGACTTGAAAAGGGAGGGCTGATCAGGGAGCCGGAGGAAGGCCGAGATAGCGCAAAGATAACCCTTGATGGTACCCAGGGCAGAACCCTGTTGGGCCAGAGAAAGAAGGAACAGAAGGACCTCAGAAAGAGGGGCAGAAAGGGGATTCACAGCCTTTGCTGTGCACCATGCCACAAATTAGTTCCACCTGCAGGCGTATACCACCTTAGTGGAGGGACGCCTGGCTGCCACAATCACATCACAAACTTTGGGAGGCAAGTCGAAAGGAATCAACTGCCGCCGCTCAATCTCCACGCAAGCAGGTGTAGACTGGACAGGTTTGGGTGGAGGACCGTCCCCTGCTGCTGCGACAGAAGATCCTCCCGAAGAGGCAGACGGATCGGGGGATCCACGCTCATACTGAGTAGCTCAGGATACCAAACTCTTCGAGCCCAGTCCGGAGCCACAAGAATAACTTGGGCCCGGTCGTGCCGAATCTTCTTCAACACTCTGGGTAGAAGTGGTATAGGCGGAAAGGCGTACAATGAGACCGCAACTCCACTCGTGACGAAAAGCGTCGCCCGAGCGAGTGCCGCCTTGGAAATTCCAACGCGCAGAACTGATGACATTGCGCGTTCTCTTCGGTGGCGAATAGATCTAACCAAGGCTCTCCCCACTGTAGAAAGAGTCCTTGCGTCACCTCCGAGTGAAGACGCCATTCGTGATCCATCATGCACCTGCGGCTGAGTTCGTCCGCCCTGGCGTTCAGGGAACCTGCCAGGTGTTGAACCATCAGGAACATGCCCTGATGTTCCAGCCATGTCCAGAGGCGCAGAGCCTCCTGACAGAGGGTCCACGACCCCACCCCGCCCTGTTTGTTGCAGTACCACATGGCGGTGGTGTTGTCGGTGAACACCTGCACTACCTTCCCTTTGACAGAGGGAAGGAATGCCTTGAGTGCAAGTCGGATCGCCCGGAGCTCCAGAATGTTGATATGGAGCCGGGACTCCGCCCGGAGACCAGAGGCCTCTGATCTCCGCCTCTCCCATGTGACCGCCCCAACCCAGAAGGGACGCGTCCGTCACAACTGTGTGCTCTGGCTGGGGAAGGGAGAGGGATCTGCCCATGACCCATTGCCGGTTCGAGAGCCACCACTGCAACTGTTTTGCAGTCCCCTCCGAGATCTGGACGTGATCGGACAGGTTGCCCTGGTGCTGCGCCCACTGGAACTTCAGGTCCCACTGCAGAGCCCGCATATGCCATCTGGTATGATTGACCAGCAGGATGCAGGAGGCCATGAGGCCCAGCAGCCTCAGGGTCATCCGTACCGAAACCCAGGATAAAGGCTGAAAGATCGGAATCATAGCCTGAATATCCCGGACTCGCCGTTCGGGAGGATAGGCCCGAAACTGCGTCGTGTCCAGAACTGCTCCGATGAAAAGGAGCTGTGGAGAAGGAATTAGATGTGACTTCGGCACATTGATGGAGAACCCCAGCGAGTGCAGGAGTTCGGCCGTAGTCTGGAGGTGGGAGACGACTGCCTGGGACGAGCCCGCCTTCAGCAGCCATTCGTCGAGGTAGGGGAAGACTGAAACCCCTGCCCGGCGCAGATGAGCTGCGACCACCGCCATCACTTTCGTGAACACCTGAGGGGCACTGGTAAGGCCAAGGGGAGCACGGTGAACTGAAAATGCTCGAGGCCTACCGTGAACCGAAGGTAACGCCGGTGGGCCGGCAGGACGAGGCTGTGGAAATAGGCGTCCTGCAAGTCCAACGCTACCAACCAGTCTCCAGGGTCTAGGGCAGTCAAGACCTGAGCTAGGGTGAGCATCTTGAACTTCTCCTTCCGGAGGAAGCGATTGGCGTTCCGGAGGTCCAAGATAGGACGCATGTCCTCCTTGTCCCTTTTGGGCACCAGAAAGTAGTGGGAGTAGCAACCACGCCCTACTTCTGGGGTCGGAACATGCTCGATGGCCCTCTTGGCCAAGAGGGCCGTGACTTCCTTCTGTAGAAGCACCAAGTGATCCCCTGACATGCGGTGGAATTGAGGTGGCATGGCTGGGGGGTGGTCTCGAAGGGGAGGGAGTAGCCCCTTCGGACAATGTCCAAGACCCACCTGTCCGAGGTGATGGGACGCCAGTGGTGAAGGTGATGGCGGACCCTGCCCCCTACTGGCGTGCTGTGCACCTGAAAGGAGGGACTAGGAGGGCTTGGAGGCCGCGGACGGGTTGGAGGTGGTGGCCTGACCCGCACGCTGGTTGCCCGAACCGCCACGGCGGTATCCACGTCCTCGGCCACGCCAAGACGCCTGCTGCGCGGGCCGGTGGCTGGGCTGCTGACGTGACTGGGCGCCCCTTCCGTGGCCACGATAGGGGCGAAAAGCAGAAGGTAGCGGAGGGCGTATAGCAGAAAGGCCCAGGGACTTGGCAGTAGCCCGTGAGTCCTTAAAGCGCTCCAACGCATGGTCTGCTTTGGAACCAAAAAGACCGACTCCATCAAAGGGCATGTCCATGAGAGTATTCTGGACATCCCCTGAAAAACCAGTGGTTCTCAGCCAGGCGTGGCGACGCAGCGCCACCGTCGTTGCAATAGATCTGCCCAGCGAGTCGGCGGTATCAAGGCCACATCGTATGGTGTATTTGGCCGCATCCCTTCCTTCCGCAATGGCGCGGGAAAGCAGTGTCTGGACCTCCTCAGAACACTGGGGCAAAACAGTCGCCACCGAATCCCACAAGGAGTGGGTATATCGGCCCAAAAGACAAGCGGTGTTGATGGACCGCAAGCCAGCACTGGAGGAAGAAAAACCCTTCTTCCCAAATTGATCCAGGCGTTTGGATTCCCTATCCGGAGGGCGGTAGGGAAGGCGGTTTGGGAAGCGGAGGCTTGGACAACCAAGCTCTCAGGAGTGGGGTGGACAGAGAGAAACAAGGGGTCGCCCGGAGCTGGGCGATGGCGTCGGGACACGTTCCTATCCACAGGAGCCCCTGTGTTGGGCTTGGACCAGGCGCCCAAAAGAACGTCAGTAAGTGCATCGTTAAACGGCAGCACAGTCTCCAAGGAGGAGGCCGCCGGCTGAAGCACTTCTGTCAAGAGATTAGTCTTGACCGTCACCGTAGGGAGTCGGAGATGTAAGGCTCCAGCTGCCCTACGCAACACCGTTGCAAAATTGGCTCCCTCCTCCGTAGCCACGGGAGGAGACAGCATGCCAGTGTCAGGGGAAGTATCTAGACCACTGGCATCCCCTAGTTCCTCTGCCCAGTCCTCATCATACTGACACTGCTGTGCCAGAGGGTCCTCAGACCCCTCCCAGTCCTCCTGGTCCTCCTCCGGTTCAAAATAAGGAGGAGGGACATTGGGGACCCAAGGTCCCATCGGCGCCGGAACCGGCGTCGAGCGACGTCGGTCCGGCTCCATGTCCGGAGCCGGAGAGTACATGGGGACGACGCCGCCCGGAGCCCCGGGCCGCGTCAGGAACGGCACCGGAGACATCGACGCCGGCGGAGGCGTGGTCAGGTCGACCGGCGTCGATGGGGGTTGCGGTACCACCGGAGCCGGGATCGAGGCCGGGGCCGGAGCCAAGACTGAGGCTGGAGGCACGAGCGACGCCGGGACCGGAGTCGGCGGCGACGTCGGGGCAACCCCATCAGGGCCCGCGGGGCCCGAAGGCGCACCGGAGGGACCTTGAGGCCCGAAGAGGCGGGCCATGGCCGACAGGAATTCCTGTACTTGGGCCGGATCCGCCCCGAACCCAGGAAGGACGGGTATTGCGGAGGCGACTCCACAGGCATGTCCGGGGCCGCGGGGACGGTGCCGGGAGGGGCCTCAGCCGAGTCGCGAGACCGGCGAGGCGAAGTCCTAGAGCGATGATGCTTTTTGGACTTCTTGTGCTTAGACTTACCGGACGACGAAGACTTGGATCCCGACGACCGGTGAGGACTCCGCGACCGATCCCTCGACCTCTCACGCGACCGGGGCTTGGTATGGCGCGGAGCCGACTGCCGGGCCTCGAGGAGCTTTCGAGACCGCTCTCGCAAAGCTTTCGGGTTGAGGGCCCGGCAGTCGGAACACGACTTCGCGTCGTGGCCTCGGCCGAGGCAGAAGAGACACTCCAGATGCGGGTCTGTGATGGACATCATCCGAGCACAGGCGTCGCAACGTTTAAAGCCGGGCATCCCTACGACACCTTGGAGTCAATTCGAAGAAACAGTGAAAAAATTCACCAAAAAAGTTAGTCAAAAAATGACTAGGGCACTGCTCTTCCCGGATCTGCGCTTGCTGGCGCGGAAAAAGAAGAACTGACGTCAGCGCGCAGGGGCGGCGTCTAAGTACTGCCCGCGACGTCATCCCGGCGATCACGACGCCGACGACGGACGCGGAGCCGCACGACGCCGCCTACCGACGCGCAAGGGTACTGCTACGCAAAAACTTTCCGGATCCAGCCTGACGCCTGGGGATATTCTAAGGTAAGGAATCTGTCACTAACGTGTCTCTTTCAGATCCCTGGGGCACCAATCCGCCACTATGTTGGACGCTCCCAGAAGGTATCCCGCGATCACAGATATTGCGGGACAGGCAGAATATCCAAAACTCCTTGGTAAGGTCAGCCAGAACTTTGGATTTGGTACCCCACCAAGTGGTTGATGCATCTTACTGCTAACACATTGTGCATCTTGAGAAGGACACTGCAGGCAACCCTGTCTTTAATCCAACATTTGATTGCGAATGACATGCCCATCAATTCCAGACAGTTGATGTGGAGCTGTTCCTTTTCTGTGGGCAACTTTCCTCCGGTGAATGAGTCCCTGCAGGGGGCTACCCAGCTGAGCATACTGGCGTCGGACTCTATCACCAAATCAGGAACGGAGCCGAAAATAACTCGGCCATTACACGCTTCCATGTGGTCGAGCCACCACCTCATCTCGTCCCCGACATCGTCCGACAGCGGAATCAGTTCAGAATACTGTAGACCCTGGCGAAGATGAAAGGCTTTGAGGTGCTGGAGGGCTCTCTAATGGAGGAGGCCCAGGAAGATCACCTGGATAGACTAATAGAGGAGGTCCACAATCCGGGCTACCAGACGGAGAGAGGTCATGAACCTGGACAGCAACCTCCTCAGCTCTCTGCGAGTCTTCGGCACCTTCAGAGGGGGAAGGCTCAGGGACTTCTCCACCGAATCTATCACAAAGCCCAAGAACGTTAACTGCCTTGAAGGAGTCGGAATCCATTTTCGCTCGTTGACCACAAAACTTAAACTGTGGAGTAAATCCACCGTCATCTGCAACAGCTGGGTCAAACGGTACAGGCATTGGTCCATCAACAGGAGGTCGTCTAAGTAAATAATGAGACGGAGCCCTCAAGCCCTGAGGAGCTTCACCACTGGCTTGAGTACCTTGGTGAAACACCAAGGGGCAGAAGAGAGACCGAAAGGCAGAGTGGCAAACTCATACACCTGATCTCGCCACTTGAACTGCAGGAATCTGCAGTGGGGAGAATAGATGAGGACTGTGAGATATGCGTCCCCCAGGTCTAATCACACCATCCAATCGTTGGGGCGCACAAGGTCGCCCAAAAGATGGATGGCCTCCATTTTGAAGTGGCGGTAGACCAACCAGCCATTGAACGCCCTGAGGTTTTTGACCGGGCGTTGCTCCCCATCAGACTTGTCCACCAAGAAGACATTGCTGATGAACCCTCGGGGGTTATTGTTCCTTTCTGCAGAAGATCCACCACCTCTCAATCTATCAAGGCCACCTGATCGTCTGCAAATATCAGAATGTGCGGCCAGGTCTGTTGCACTGGGGTCACATAAAACTCTATATGAAAACCCTTGATGGTTTGAAGTACCCAGGCATCAGAAGGGAGACTCTCCTACTTCTGAACAAACAAACAGAGCCAACTGACCTCTCACCTTTAGTAGGTGAGAAGAGCAAACTCTCACCGGCATGGGATTGAGGTTGTCCTCTGGCAGGGCCCCTGGAACTGCAACTGCGCCCGCGGTATCCTCTGCGCGACTGGAAGAATTCTACCAAGCAGGATTGGTCCTTGGGCTTCTTGTTTCCACAGGGAGGGCCTTGGGTGTAGAAGCGGCCGGCTGTCCGGAATCAGTCTTGACACCAATCCCTTAGTTTATGTTGCCCAACAAACGCGCAGATCCTAAGTACATTTAGGAACTACACAACATGGCGCCAGCAACGTTGGTTTGGTTCTTATTTAACGAGTCAAATCTGAGTAGTTCAGTCGTGCTTTCTCAGAGACCCCTACTCACATTTAACCAGTGATGTCTGGAGTAGGAAGGGAAATCCACCTCAGCTGAGTAGGTACATCCTATGTATTGGCTGTAGGTTAATTCAAGCTTGAAGGATTATTGGTCCCTACATTGTGCAAACCTTTATCTCTTTCCCCTTACTACTTCCTCCTATAATGTCTAACCACAGGTATGAGGATACTGCTGGCCCGAGTACGGGGAATGGAGAGCCGGAAGGGGCTCCTAACATTCTAGAAAATTGCATTACCTTGAGACTAATAAATCATGGCCTCACCGCAGCGGGTGGTGACATTACCTTCGTGATAGAGGCACACAAGGCATTCAGAATGGAGGTATTCTATTCTTGGGTCAAATTTCCACCTGCAGACGCACAAAGTTGTTTCACACTTACATTGAAGATTAAATACCAGAAGACTATTCCCCATACGTGGACATAGAAGTCCAGTTTACGTACCAGGAACATAAAAACTGGGTTAAAGGCGCCCTACAACATACCACACCAAATGCTCAGCAGAGACGGAGCGACTTGGCCAGTCCTAGCGGCTTACACACCGCAACCAGACATTGACATATTGCAGCAGAACTACGTACACTTTACAGAGATAGTGAAAACTCTACAGAAACCTTGTCATGTGAACACTCACATTACAACCTGTGCGGACTGTTCCAGTTGGTCCGCCTCAATTGACTACCCCCACGATCAACCCACAAACGTCGAACGCGATTATGGGAAGAATGCCCACCAAGCAGAAGCAAATCCCATTTTGGATCGCTCAAAAAATAGCACAACTGGTAGCAGTATTTCCCCATATGGGCCCACAGGAAAAACACGGAATGTTAACAATTTGCTTGCCGATGGGGATGACTCCCCCAATCGAGGATTGTACCACCTGGGGTACAATTTTCGCTGCTGTATACATAAAAATCCATGGTACTCAAGAGCAGGTATACCAGATGTATTGAAACAAATACAAAATGAGTACGGGGCAGAACCTGCCTTGGACTTAGGGATGAAACTGATGGGCAACTTTGCTCAAGTAACAGCAATTATGTTAAGTAACATAAAAGGGGAGGCAGCAGCGGTGGCTATACGCCAACACCTAAGGGAAGGCACTCCTGCACAGCAGGAGCTAGAACTACCAAAAATGATTGAAGAAACCTATGCTTCGCTGGGTAGAGATAATTTGGGAGCCAGACCTGAGAAACCACGAGTAGCGGGTAATTCTGAAAAGGATAACTCGAAGCAAGCGCCCGATTCTTCTAAAAAGAAATGGGATAATAAACAACTAAAAAATAATAATAAACAAAATTTATCAAGATCACAGGGTGGGTCTCCTCAGCAGGAGCCCTCTGAGAAGAAGTATAACCTTAGGAACCTTGATAACATTGAAAAACCTGACAGGTATCAGGATACTGATACTCGTTCCACTCGTTCCTTTCAGGGTTCGTCAAAACACCCAGAGAAGGAAGGACGGTCAGAACACAGATCAGAAGAGCGAGTCAAGCCGAAAAGGGAGACACATCGCACTTCAGACTACATAATCAAAGAAGATGATAAACCCAACCCCAAGCCACAATTTAAAAAGAAGAAAGTAGCTGACTAAAAATAAGACATGCCCAGGCTACTGAGGACTCTGCTTCTGAACAGGGAGTGGGCTCTGACAATGTTAGGCAGCGCAGCAGAAGTAGCAATAGCTGATGGAATTTCTGGTGACAGCAGGGTTGAATGAACATATCACGGTGGAAACACCTGATACTAGGGAAAGTGTCCCACATAGTTTACATGAAATAACACTCCAAATGGAGGGGAACATACCCAGGAAAGTTAAGGTTCTCTTTTGGGAAAACCTTACAAATGGATACAATATCCTTTTGGCTGAGAGAGATTGGCCGCTCGAATTCGTCATGGATTGCCCCAAAGGTGAAAATGTAATTCTACCAGCATTCTCCGACCTCGTTCCAGAGTCACTCAAACATTCATACATGCAGGAGTGGGCACTAGCGCTAGCTCCTGCACTTTATTGCAATCATTTGGGTGCTGAGTCACCTCACTATAAAATTCCATTAAAAACTACTCCAACTCCACAGAGGCAGTACCCAATAAAACATGAAGCAAAGAAACAAGTCAGGGAGATCTTAGATCAACTTGAATACCAGGGTGTAATTGAAAACTGCACCTCTTCAATGAATAATCCGTTTCCCGTAGTGAAACCAAACAATTCATACAGTCTAGTTTTAGACTACAGACATTTGAACACATGCACACGAACATTTGCAGTACAAAATGCACACAGTGCTGCACTAATGAACAACACTGTGCGGAAAAAATACAAAACAACACTTGATATCTCAAATGAATTCTTCTGCTAAAAGAATTGCGCCTGAAAGCAGATATTTGACAGCATTTTCGGCCCTAGGCACACAATGCCAATTTTGTAGTCTGCCCCAAGAGTATAAGAACAGCCCAGGGTTGTTCTCAGCAAGAGTATCAGAGTTACTTCAAAATTGTGATGAGGAGGCATTGTCCTATGTAGATGATATTTATCTGACGGACGATGAATTGCTGGAGCACTTGAGCATGGTAAACAACATAATTCTGGGGTTTGCCACTGTGGGCTACAAATTCAATTTCAAGAAATCCAAAATTGCCCACCTCAGTGTCCTGTTTTTTGGATACAAGCTCTCAAGTGAAGGGAAATGTCTTGCAGCTAACTTTTTGAAAAATGTGCACTGCTCCAACCTCCAAAGACTGAAAGGTCTACAATCCATTTTAGGATTTCTAAATTTTGGCAGAACATACATTTTGGATTATGCAGAAGAAGTGAAACCTTTCTGCGACCTAATTAGACCTGATTTTTCCGTCCACCATTGGACACAGAAACACACAGAAATTCTATTTTCCGTACAAGCTGACATGATAGCTTCCAAACACTTACACACACTTGTAAATTCCAAGAACCTGGTGATCCGTGTAGTCGCTGGTCAAGCAGGATACATCTACATCACTTTCAATTAAGGCGAAACTGTACCCATCACATACAAATCTCATTTGTACACGAACACTGAAATGATACAGCAGTACAGACTGCTGTAGTGAGAGAAAGAGCACTAGCTCAGAGGAAACGAATAATCGTTGTGACTCCAGTACCAACCTTACAGGCTGTTACGAAAGCCAGCGTTCCGAACGCAAAAGCACTGCATCCTAGATGGATACAATGGGCTAATTCTCTCACTGCAACAGATGTAGATTACAGACATGATCCTACACTGAAACCACAAGCATTTCAGCAGTACGAACAAGAATATCCTCTCCAGAATTAAGTCCTGCCTCTAGATCAGTATGAGTACATCATTTATACTGATGGTTCTCCTCAGCCTGCCGTAGGAAGTAAACAGCAATACAGCGCAGCATGTGCGAGTAAAGGGACTTATGCGGGACGGCAAGTTCCGTCCTAGCAATACGCAGACGCAGTCTCTAGGAGATTGCATGGCACAGCTGGCAGAACTGAAAGCCCCGATACTCACACTGCAAAATACTGATCGGGAATTCCCCACAGTCATAGTGTGCGATTAGTTTTACTGTGTCCAGTCATACAATGAATATCTTCACTATTGGGGCCAAAACGGCTGCCAAGATTCTAAAGGTTGCACAATCAAACGCAAGTTACTCTGGGAACAGGTGGTGAAGCTGCAAGAGGACTTGCCACAGGCTCATGTAATTCACACACTGAGTCATCAGCGTGTTGGCGTTCACGTTGAAGAGAATTCATTGGCTGAAGCCGCCAAGGCGACAGTGCGAACTGATGCCATTGCTGCAATCAATCGTTCCAGCACGAGGATAGATGGAGCAATCATGATAGCTGTCAATACCTCCCGTAACAGCTCTGCTTTGCTAAAAGGTTTACAACTCGAGTACTCCTACAAGTTACAAAACATTCCGTATGCTCAGATTCCAGGAGTGGGGGGATAGAGTAATACCAGACATGGATGGTAGATTAGGTTTATTTCTAGCTGCACACGAGGGTGTGGGTTCTGCACATGCAGGGGTCGCTGTAACAATTTCACTAATGAAGCAGCGCTATTGATGGCCAGGTCTCACTAAATCGAGCAAGAACTTTGTTCTCAAGTGCGACATCTGTCAGCAGATGAAAGGTTCCACCGTAGCACGTACACCTCAAACACCACTACTAATATCTGACAGATCTCTCGCATGTGTCTATTTGGACCACTGCGGCCCCTTACAATCCGACGGGGTTTACAAGTACATCTTGTTGGCAGTGGATTCATGCTCTAGATTCCTGTGGGTTTGGCCTCAGCGCTTGGCTGACGCCCGAACTGTTATAAAGGATGTGCGAGTCTTCATTGGGACAGAAGCAATTGGCACATTACATTCCGACCGTGGCCCTCAGATTAGCTCTAGGGCTTACAAGGAAGCCCTGGGAAGCTTGGGTTTGGCCTGCGGTACTCCTACCCGTATCATCCTGAGGGAAATTTGATTGCGGAGAGGAAGAACTGGGACCTAAAGCAATCCTTAACAGCGAGGGTATTAGGCTCGGGTGGCAGTTGAGTCAATCACCTATATGGGGTCCAGAGGGCACTAAACATGTCAAGAAAATCCCTCGAGGCCGTACCCCATACGAGGTCCTGTTTGGGATTAGAATGTGGGTACCTGACCTCAATAGTGGCAGCACAGTGGCAGATGAAAAACCCTTTGACATCAATAATCGTTTGGCTGTTTTAAAGGAAAGCAATGAATTCCGGGTATTACAAAGCAACGTCCAAGTAAGTACCACCACTGGAGAAGTGAAAGCTGTTCCGGCAAGACCTGCCTGGATCCCAGAGGTTTGGGATCTGGTCAGAGAAAAGATTGTGGTCCAGAAAGAATTTGGGCCACCTTACAGTGCGCCTGTAACTGTCCTGACTGTCGAAGGAACAAGAACTGTACTTTTTCCGCCTCTTGCCGGCAGTAAAGAAAAGAGATATGTCTCAATAGATCTGATCAAACCACATTATATGGCCGATTCTTAACAGTTGGCCGCGTGGGCTTCTGGGTAGCCACCGATATCCTCTTGCTACCATACAGGAAGTTCAGATGGAAAGACTAATAACTTTTGAGGACTCAACTATGCGAAGAGAAGGAGTTACCAACAATGGAATGCAACTTGTCCCTGTTGAAATTGAACAAAATCAAACTACAAATGAAACACAGATCTCAATTCGGCCAAATACTGACATCTATGTGAAAATGTCTCGAAACAAGTCATCTACCAGTTCCACAAAACCTGCTGAGCTACCAAAGACAGACTGAACTGCATCTGGCTGTTTCATCAACTTTGACGACTTCTCATCGGATCCCACTGAACCCGAGACACAGCCACTGCCTGTTCCCTACAATCAACAAATTAGTGAATTCTACCTTTGACTAAAAAAGACTTACTTTATTTATCCCTGGCTACAGCTATGGCTTGCAATTGATGTACTTTTCCTAATAGTTTGGATTGGTATAGTGACTGCCTTTTTCTTGCTCCTGAATGGACATTACCTCCCTGAACACACTGCAATAAAACATGTGAACTTGGTCTTGAAACCACATACATCATCACACCGCGAACAGAGAGACTTGTCCTTAGTGAACATTACAGCAGTCCCAGTTCCTGAGGGGATAGTATGGGATAGGGTTTCCTATGATGTGTATGGTCCTACTAAACTTTTAAAAATACCACACCAGTTTAAAATTTCTTTGAATGATTTCATCACCTCTAGTACAATCTCTGACGAATGGGACATTGAAACTGTGCGTACAATAATGTCTGATTTAGAACAATCTGCTGCATTTGCGTGTGATGGATTGTATGATGAAACATCTAATTCGGACACCATGTTTTAGCATCAGCATTATGGTCAACATTTTTTTGCACAAAGCGAGTATCACACAAAATGTTTTCATCAATGGGAACATTGCCTGACACCACGGAAAGGTAGTTCAAACATGTTTGCACAGAAGTTTGCTTATTTTTCTGAGTTTCACACTTCAGACCCGGCCTCTTATTATTATAGGCTTGCACCAACATCTGCAAAGGAAAATATGCTGATTAACACCAATCCGATATACTCTGCTTCTTTCATTTCCCAGTTGTCTTTACAGGGTTTGGACTACTGGAGGGCCACAATAGACACAAAATCTGTCTGGGGGACTAAAGATTGGCAGGTTCAGGGAACCAAGGCCTTATTTAGATCACGCCTAATACCCAATCAGATAATTTTCCTGAACGAAACTGTGCAACAGACTTCCTGTCTTGGGTTAGCCAGGATTAAGGACTTGAACAAACCTTTAATTCCCTCACCAACACGCTTTAAGGGATGGCAGAATCATTCATCACACAGTGAGGATACACTAGATGCCTTGATGCAATGGTTCATACAATTCATCTGACCCCCAACTGGAAGGGATGGCTGGTTTGGCCTATAGACACAAATAGGTGTCAGTCAAGATTCAGGGGTATCCATAGGCCTGACCCAGACTATGTACAATCAGAACACTCAGGGGTGGTGACATCTTATAGTGTCGGGAAGTTGTGAGTAGAGTGGCTAAAAACCTCAACATTGTCTCAGGTGAAATAACACTTGTCACTTCTATCAGACGACATGGATCTCAGGAATTTTCTGTTAGGTCCCCAGAAGCCACGTCGTTAGCACTTCTTATTCGCTATTTACAACGAAATATGGAAGATCTGCCAACAGGAAGCTGCTAAGAGATTGTGTGAAAAAGATATGGTTAACCTAGAAAAGGCTTTGGCTGTGGTCGACAACGGCATGACCACACTCTCGTCCAGGATTTATTCACTGGGCAACATTAGGTCTTCTGCAATCGATATAATGGAACAAGGCTTGCCTATTTTAAAGAATGAACAGTTGCAATTACGCTCCATTATACTACCAAGCTGGACGCTACAATCCTTGTGTTCTGGCCACGTGCCCTGGCGTTACATCAACATTATGTCTCTGCTTGCCGCATACAATCTGATGGAAAGTCAGAGGGTTATGGCACAAAGAGATGCAAAATACACCATGTTACAAATTGAAAAATTGGACCAGCTACCTTTTACTGTGGCTGAGTCACCTTCCACAGAATGGAGCGCTGAAACGTTTCAGACACTCACCCCAGTCACAGATCTGGGTTAAATCCATCATTGTTCTTTAGCTCACTTCGCCACCCCAGTTCAGACACAGCTATATGCAAATCAGTCTTGACCCTGTGCCTCATGGGAACAGTCCAGCCCAAACTGCCAGGCCATGTCTTCCCTGGACCGGAAACAAGCATCCTGGGACCGGTTTTGGGCTAACAGCCCTCATCAGCCAGGCTAGCTTGAATCCAGTGGCAAAGTGAGCAAGGGACCCACGTCTGGGCATACCCTGCCACTTAGGGCGAACAAAGCAAACACAAGGAGATGATGGACGGAGCGCTGAAACTTTTCAGACACTCACCCCCAGTCACAGATCTGGGTTGAATCCATCATTCTTTAGCTCACTTCGCCACCCCAGTTCAGACACAGCTATATGCAAATCAGTCTTGACCCTGTGCCTCATGGGAACAGTCCAGCCCGAACTGCCACGTGCCCTGGCGTTACATCAACAGCACGTCTCTGTTTGCTGCATACAATCTGAGGAAAGTCAGAGGGTTATGGCACAAAGAGATGCGAAATACACCATGTTGCAAATTGAAAAATTGGTGGTTATTCCATGGCTATATTACACTGCCAGTCACAACCTTCCAATTTCAATACTGTCTCCAGCACCATCAGGTAGGCAGATATGAAGCGCTGGGTGAGGGGTTCATACACGAGTACTGGGAAATACCGTACAGATTCAGATGTAGGAATGGCGACACTGAAGTTTCTCTCAGTGGTTCAAACTGTGAAAATACTTTGAGTGGATCTTTGGTTTGCAAAGAAGTAACACTTGATGGAGCTTGTAACGCTTTGGTTGCAAACTTGTCCTGCTATTTGAATGGCTCCCCAGCTGCAGTGATTCATCCGGTGTCTGAGTTACTCTCAAATGGGAATTACTTAATGCTAAATGATCAAGGCTGCTGTGGAATGGTACCAGGCATCGCAAATCTGGTCACAGTAAGTTCCAGGGTTACTTGTTGTATATGCAAGTATTGTTTCACCTGTCCACACAGTTAGGGCAGCACCGCTATGGCCTTCGCTAAATGTTTCCTTTATACAGTTTGACTCTCTGAGCAGACTGAAAGCCATGCTTTTTCAGAAGGATGTGGCCTGAACCTCAGCCCGAGAGACTTTTGATCTCCAAGTTGCAAGGTCTTCATCTGAGATACAAACTCTTGTACGTACGAACTTCCCGACCATTTCGGGGAAATGGTTCATTGTATCTTTAACATGTCTGATGGAAGGGGGATCATGAGCCTTTTTAGGTCTCGCCTAGCGTTGCTGTGCACATGCGCAGCTCGCTCGGCGAGATTTATTGCAGATGAGGAGTTTTAGAAAAGGGCTTGAAGCCCCGCCCCTTATTTCCATTGGCTGGCGTCACCGTTTATGGTAAACGGTGGCCTGCCATTGGAAATGAGGGTTTTTGGTGGACGCCCTTTCACCTCCGAGCCGGACTCGGTGGCCTGCTTTGCTGCTGTCGCAAAGCAGTTTCTTATCTTTATGGGGCCATGTGTTTCTAAAACACATGGCCCCATAAAGACAAGAGATCCCGATGCTCCGGCTCCAGCGCAGTTCTCTTTCACTTTCGGGACCGCGCTTGTTTTTTCTGTTTTTGGTACTTCTGTTATCTGGTTACCTATCTGTAAGTTCTTTAGGTTCAGGAAAGGTTGATGTTGTTGTTTGTATAAGAGAAGATGTGTGGTATCCCTTTCACGTCGCTGTTGCTGTAGACTGATCTTGTATTCATATGTGGAATGTTTGCCGGTTCTGACAGTCAGTACACATAAATGTTGGACTGAGAGGGGATTCTTAAGGTGTCTGTTGGAAAGCGGAATAAAATGAAGTAGAACGCACTTTCCAGCATTACTTTAGCAAGGGATTATTTCAACATGGTACTTTCTTAATCTGTTAAAGGAGGTACTAAATCAACGCTCGAAATCAGTACTCCGAAAGAACGAGATTTAAAAAGAGGAATCGTTCCGGCTTAACTAGCACTTATCGTCGGGTTTATTAAGCTACGTGGTAAAGTTAAATGCAGTGATTTCTCCACCAGATGACGCTACGAACCAGTTCACAAGCAATGGGTGCATCAGTGTGTGCCAGGAACACAAATGATCCGGTTCGAAACAGAAAGAACCTGTGGTTCACTTAAGAACATGTTTGTAAAGAGGGCGGGCGGTTCCGTTTTCCGTCACCGAAATGATACAGTTTGCACGTCGCTGGGAGAGCCCGCCTCCAACTCTTTGTTACCCGAGGAAAGCGAATCTTCACAAGAGTTCGAGTGACCTCTGACGGTTTCGATTGCTTCAGTGCGACCTGTCTGCGCGTGAGCGAGCGGCGTGAACTAAGGTCACCCAGTGACGCACCACGACTTCGTCACGAAATAACCACCCTCCACCGATACTGCTTATAGTCTTAGACTCTTTCTTTGGTGGGATGGATATCAAGGTTGGCAGTTTCATAAACAATGGATTCAATGGTGGGTATGAACACAGTTTGGACATAGATGACACCGTTTAGCAAATGTGCCAAATAACATAGGCAGTAGGGGCCACACCCTCAGCCAGTAAGAGCAATTCATTTGACGTCAACTTGTTGCAAGGAGTGTTCAGCACACAATTCCTAATTTAAAAAAAACCGACATGTCCCATTATACAAATTGCTCATGGGCTACAAAACCATGACTGGCTGACTTTTACAAGTATTGTAGAGGGATTCTTGGCAACCTGAAGATCACATTTACCCAAAAATGTTGGTCATTGAGAACCTCAGGGTTGGATCGCGCACTTGACCAAGTACCACACATCAGGGGTAAGACTAATGAATTTTAGTGTTGGTCTCCGCATCACCACGCTAGCATGCATTAATCACGCATTATAGTCAGGGCCACTGGAATTATGCGGCACGGGAGGGTCAATTTATGCAGCAGGGTGAGTAAATTATGCAGCACATTTTGTGATAGTATTACTTAGGTATTTTGTCATTTTTAGGTCGAGCATCCGAGACCTCTTGTATATACTTTAGTATATACTTATATGTGTATGTACTTTGTGGGCTCTGGAGATCAGCCCTAGGACTTGTCTGCTTAGGGACTTTTTTTTCTGTTCAACTGCCTCTATTTAACTGTCTTGATAGAAAACGACCAGTAGAGGTCAGTAGAATACCAGAATTGCTTTCTGCTGAGGGACTTTCTTTTTTTAATTTTTCTTGCAACTGCCTCTATTTAACTTTCTTGATTAAAAACGACCAGCAGAGGTCAGTAACATACCAGAATCACTTTAGCATTCTCTGGATTTCAGTCCATAGAAATTGTCTTCCATGAGCACCCGTAGACAATGTTTTTTTCAAATCTTGTATTTTCAGTGATATGACCACGAAGGCCCTGATTTTATATTAAAAACAGAGCTTTGGACTATACCATTTCCCGCTGAAAGGCAATATTTCTCTCCATGTGTTCCATACCTGGCGTGTCACTCAGTTTGGTGCTTACTTTCCCTCCATGTTCAAGAACAGTAGATGTTTCAGCACCCAGGCTAATGTGCTGCATAGCTAAATACATATAAGGTCCCAAAGGCGAGACCGATTGCATTGCAAATGCTTGTTTAACATATAGGTTCGGGACTGGTTAGCACCTTTCAAGCTATCTTTGGAGTAATTCCATCCTTGATACACTCCGTGTTGGGAAGCATTTTTGGAGGGCTTCCGCTGGTCCTTCTACTTGTAGTAGGCATCCTGCAGACACTGCCGTCGCACCTTCACCCACCTCCGGACCCCTACAGCTGAGGCCAACCCACCAGACGCCAGCGCACCCAAACCCCTGAGCTGCATCCTCCTCAACGTATTCTCCTTACACAGACACGCAGTAGAAATCTGGGACCTTCTTCAACACCCTTTCACCCGACGTCGCCTTCCTCACAGAGACCTGGACCAACACCAGCTCCTCACCTGACATCGCAACCGCCATCCCCGACGGGTACAAGATCCAGAGGAAAGACCGCCCCAACCACCCTGGAGGAGGCCTCACCATCGTACACAAAAACTCCCTCCGGCTCACAACCGCCATCTCGAACAACTCCTCGCTCCCCATGGAACACCTCCACTTCCAGATCAACCCCAGATTGACTACGCAGAACTCTCGCCTACAGACCTCCCGGACCCTGCGCCCCGTTCACTAACACCATTGCAGACCTCATCGCGCCCCATGCCCTCGCCTCCATGGACTACACACTGCTTGGAGACCTGAATTTCCACCTAGACAACCCCAGCGACCCCAACTCCACCACCCTCCTGGACAACCTCGCCAACATCGGACTGAAGCAGCTCGTCACCACCCCCACCCACAAGGCAGGACACACTCTCGACCCCATCTTAGCAGGAGGAAACAACATTCGCTTCAGTCACACCATGCAGCCCCTTTGGACGGACCACCAATGCATCCACTTCTTCTCCAAACCCACCACACACAAGCCTACACCTCGCCCCGCGCAGAAACTGGAGCAAGATCACCGAAGAGCACCTCAACTCCGCCCTCAGCTGCACTTCACCCACCCACCACGACCAACGCCAACTCTGCAGCCAATGAACTCCACAGATGGATCACCGACTGCGCAAACACGCTCGTCCCCCTCCAGAACTATGACAGACAACGCACCACGAAAGCTACCTGGTTCACCACGGACCTCCGAGAATCCAAGCGCACAAGCAGACGACTCGAGAAAGCATGGAGGAACAGCAAAACCTTGGAAGCAACCACTACCTACAGGACCCCCTTGACAGAACACCACCAACTCATCAGATCCACGAAGAGGAACTTCATACAGGATAGAATCCTCTCCAACTCCCGCAACTCCAAGGAACTCTTCAGCATCATACAAGAATTCACCAAACCCCCCAGCGAAACCTCCAACGTCCCTCCCTCCCAGGACCTCTGCAATAAACTCGGCTCTTTCTTCCATCACAAGATCAGGAGTCTCTACGACAGCTTCGACAAACAGAACCAAGACACCGACAACACCAGCCACCAGCAACGCCACCCAGCCGACCTTCACCACCTGGACCCCTGTCACCACAGAAGACACCCTAAAGACCATGAGGAGCATACACTCAGGAGCTCCCACCGACCCTTGCCCGCCGCACATCTTCCACCGCCATAGCATGTGAACTACGACGTACAACCAACTGCACCCTCAAAACAGGCACATTCCCCCACGACTGGAAACACGCAGAAGTCAAACCCCTCCTCAAGAAGCCCTCCACAGACCCGACAGACCTCAAGAGCTACAGACCCATCTCTCTCCTCCCCTTCACCGCCAAAGTCATTAGAAGATAGTCCACAACCAGCTCACATACTTCATAGAACCCAACTCGATCCTCGACACTTCTCAATCCGGATTCCGCAGCAACCACAGCACCGAGACTGCCCTCCTAGCTACCACGGACGACATCCGCACTCTCCTCAACCAAGGCTACACGGCAGCCCTCATTGTACTAGATATCTCAGCAGCCTTCAACACCGTCTCCCACCGTACACTAGCTGCCAGACCCCACGACGCCAGCATACAGGGAACTTCCCTAGACTGCATCCACTCCTTCCTCACCGGCCGAACTCAAAGAATCAGACTCCCGCCTTTCCTCTCCGAACCATCAGAGATCAGAAGCAGAGTATCCCAAGGATCCTCCCTCAGTTCCATGCTCTTCAACATCTACATGGCCCCACTCGCAACCATCGTCAGAAAACACTGACTCAATATAGTATCCCATGCCGACGACACGCAGCTCATCCTCTCCCTCACCAAGGAACCAGATATCACCAGACACAGTTTCCAGGAAGGAATGAAGAACGTCGCATCCTGGATGAGCAGCAGCTGCCGGAAGCTCAACTCGGAGAAAACGGAAGTCCTCGTCCTCCGATCCACCCCCTCCACATGGGACGACACCTGGTGGGCACCCGCCCTTGGTAACCCTCTCACACCCACGGACCTCGCCTGCAACTTCGGTATCATTCTCGACTCCTCCCTCACCATGAACCGACAGATCAAGGCCGTATGGTCTATGTGCTTCAACACCATCCGCAAGACCTTCAAATGGATCAACCCCCGCCCCCCCCCCCCCAAAGTCCTGAAAGACCATCACCCACGCACTCATAACCAGCAGACTGGAGTATGGGAACGCCCTCTACGCTGGAATCAACAAATCTTACTCCACAAACTCCAGACCGTCCAGAACGCCGCAGCCAGACTCGTCCTCAGCATCCCACGACAAGACCACATCTCGCAATACCTACGAGACCTCCACTGGATCCCCGTCAAAAAGAGTGACTTCCAAGCTGCTCACACATGCCTACAAAGCCCTCCACAACAACGTACCCCAATACCTCAACGAAAGAATCTCCTTCTACGCCCCCAAGAGGAACCTCCGTTCTGCCAACTCTGCCCTGGCAAAAATCCCACGCATCCGCAGAGCCAGAACGGGAGGTAGATCCTTCTCCTACATCACGTCCAAGACCTGGAACAATCTCCCCCTCAGCATCAGATGAACCCCCACTCTGCAAGCATTCAGGAAGAGCCTCAAGACCTGGCTCTTTGGATGAGCCGGAGCTGCCTGAAATCCCCCCCAGCGCCTTGAGACCCTCATGGGTGAGTAGTGCGCTTCACAAATCCCTGACTGATTGAATCTACCTGCTTCACAATGGACGTCCCAGTTCATCGGGAGATGAAAAGAGCCCTGCTGGTATGACGTTGTCATGAGCCAATGGTGCTCCATCTGGGCACACCTCTGCTTCGGGAGCTGAGTGAGCATTAGTTCCTATTTTTCAGACCGGCCTGGTTTGACTGCATCTTGCCTGTGTTCTGCTGCCTCTTCTGCGGATATGAATGCATTTTGGACCTGCGTCTGACACTTCCATCAGTTGCGCCCCCAGACATAGACATACTCCTGGACCCCTTAAAGGCCCATGTATATCGATGTCCCCAGCATATTCCCATGTTGATTACAGCATTCTTAGAGCCTCCACGGGATGCTTCCGCTCCTGGCGGAATGGACAACGGCTCTGCAGCGGGCATGCAGGTGTCAAGTGCTTCCTCAGCGGCTGCTGTGAGAACCAGAGAGGAACATGTTTGCTCAATTGACCTGATACACAAGGTGTTGGAGGGATCGTCGTCTGCAAATGCAAACGACAGTGATGGTCTCCCTCACAGGACACAAACAATTCTGCTCTCCGTGTGATGGGAACAATTCAGCTTTTTTTCAAAACATCCAAATTGAAATGAAAACATCGCTTTGTTTTATGTTTTTGCTCTTCACTGAGCACCATGGCTTTCGATGTGCTTAGTGAGCCTAATTATATATGGACTTGTAGAGGACTTTGAGAACTCTTTTAAATCTTCACCTACATTCGTCCTACCTTTCTCTATATAACGGTGTTGGCGTTGACCTTCTGCCTAGTTAGGAGCTGAACAAATGTAGTGTGGTTTTCTCTGAAAACTTCCCTAATTTGTTATGCATGAGGATTCTTGGTACCATATCTTAATCCCCTGCATACTCTGTATAATAAGTCTGTACAAAAGTCGTCATCCTTGGACGACAGGCCTGCTGTGCACAGTTGCAATTATTGATTCAGGTTGATTTGCATAATTGCAACCACAACATATCGATCGAGGTAGAACCCCTATGGGCACCTTTTTGGTATAAAAGAGTCACATCACTGGGCATACAGAGGAGACACTTCCATGCTGACCCGGGGTCCTGCATGCTGAATCATCAACACGCAGTGGTCTGACATCCCTCGCGGTGTGTTCTACTTGAGACCAAGACGGGGTCCTTCATTCTCTCCCACCAGGTAATGGGGTTGGCTCTTTCCTAGGGGATTCTTGGCTTCTTACACCCACATACATGCTCCATATCTACATGCATGTTAGGTACACTAAGGTACACTTAGATAGGGCCAGCATTAGTAGGAGTACGCCAGGATTACTGTTTTATATGCCTGCATATATTCATTGCTTTATCGCCATGGTAGAAATCTCTCTACCATTTACTCTTTTGGTGCTTGTAATCCTATACATTTGCTTCTGTCTAATGATTGCTGCAGCACATATGTTTTACACTAGAATGACGCTGGTTCAATAAATACTTATTGAAAACACTCCATCGCTTATTCTGTGCATCTCTCTGAGTACAAGTGAGCACGAATGACTGTGCGAAAAGTACTGTACTGTTTCCACGATCCCGGAGGGGTCAGGGCTGTCATGTTCAGTGGTTACCAGAAACTATTTATTCCTTGGTAAGGACTAGGGGGGCTTATGGTGGCACTGTGAGCTAGCAGGACTACAGGACAACATATCCTACGGGGGTGTCCGGAATCATTCTGGACACCAATCCCTTAGTTTATATTGCCTAACAAACGTGCAGATCCTAAGTACTTTTAGGAACTACAGGACACAGCCTCGGTGAAAGCCAAATCTCCCAACTCGAGGCCACCCTTCAAAAGAAGGGAATGGTGCCTCTCTGTTGACAGTGCGCAATTCGCATTTCCCAGGAAAATGACAGCCCGCTACGTCCAACGTGACAAAGACACTAGTGAGACCGGATTGCGAAAGATCCTGGCCTCTTCAACCAGGTCCAAAGATGTCAAGCAGTTTGTCCTGGCACACTCACCGGTCCAGTCTATCCCATTCTTGGGGTCACTGATATATTTCTGGAGGAAGGTGGAATGGGAGTCAAACTCTGGTGTCAGTGCCACCGTGCCAGGAAGGGAGGGGCGGGGCATTCCGCTCTAAGGCATGCCCTGACCTCTTTGTCCAGAGGTTTCCTAAGGTGGACAGCCACATATTTGACTACTTTCTCAGAAGGGGTCCACTTCGCAAAGCGGGGGTGAACAAGGTCCTCTGGGTCCAGCATGTCAGAGGACTCACCTGGCTCTATTGGGCCCTGCAGAGGCAGGGACCAACGACGAGCGCCAGGGCCTAGAGGGCCCCGCCTCTATGTTAGAGGAAGGGTCATCAGCAGCGTCACCAAAGGAATCAGACATATCTAAAGGTGTTGGGTGGGTGAGGAAAGCCTTCTTGAGTCTCTCAAAAGCGCTTAGGCCCATTCAGAACTCCTGCTTACGCTTCATCGCTCTCTTAGGGATAGCGGTGTGTCCCAAAGGGGGGTCAAGGGCATTCTGGGAGGGTGCACAGGCATAAGCTAATTCCATCAGGCGGCGCTCGAATGGCCCCATTGCCGCCACCACCACCTGGTGGATGATCACATCCACAGCATCACAAAAACTGTCATCCAGGGGGAGAACCTGGAGCAATTTTTCTTCAGTATATTACTCATCCATTATCCCACTACTTAAACAGGGATGGGTGAGAACTATCAGTAAGACAACCAAAGTACAGAAAGGTAGATGGGGGCAGAAGGGCCCTGCAAATATAACTGGCCGCTCACGCTGGCAAAAGTAACTACAATTTAGGGTAACCAAAGGCTGTATGTCATGACTGGGGACCAGTCCCGATTGGACGCGCAAAGCGCGTGATTAAAGGCTCACGCCTGGGGCTGACTCACCCTTTCAATGCAAGGGTGTCAATCATCTGGGCCTCGCCCTGAACAGCCAGCCGTACCTGCGCTGCTTGGCACCAAAGGGGCTCGTGAACAAGCGCTAGACAGAATACTGGCAATTTACGGACCCGCAAGGGAGTTGGCCGGGCAGGCATCAGGCAGTTCTGTAAAATATGTACCAACCTGTCAAAACAGGCGTCGCGACTTCCAGGCGGTTTGGGAGGATGTCGCTGGCTCCACGGGGACGTAGCTCGTCTCTGAAGAGATTAGAGCGCGTCTGCCCGCGGAGCAACGGGGTGCTCCGGAGCGCTCTAGCGCCCTCAGGCGGCCCACCGGCCTCCCCACACTCACACGGCACGAATCTGAGGTGACGGCTGCGAGCGGAGTGTTGACAAGGGCTCCCGCTGCCGGAACAGAGTAATCAACACAAGCACTGAGAAGGAAAAAACACAGTGTAAAAATAAAAACAAGAAAGGGATGCAAAGACAACCAAATAGAATAGGTGACTTTACTGCTATGGGAACACTGGACTGCTGATTGGCTGACCTTGTTGACCTTTCTTGTGCATGCTGGGAAAGATAGTTTTTTCTTGTGGTTGAAAGCTGCTGGAAAAGGAAATAAAGTATAGCATAAACTGCGCCTCCTGTCCCGACATAAAATTCCTTTCCCCTTATTTGACTGACTTTAATAGGACTTTAGAGAATTTGTTTATTAACGAAGATAGACAAATTAAATATGGTAAGTATTTGAGAGTAATTGCACAAAAAGGGTATGATTAAAAGCTATTTGTGTCTCAAGTAGTCAGGAGCTTGATTTTATTAGAGAATATAATGAGAGGAGTACGAGTGGTGAGAGCAACAGAAGATTGTTTTGGAAGAATTAAGAGAAGAAGAAGAATTTCGATTGTCAGGTTTACATCCTAGATTGAGAATGGAGCAAGAAGGTAGAGGTGAGATGTGCATGGTAAGATATAGCTTTACAGAAGGAAATAAAGTAGAATTTCTAGGGTAGAGTGTGTTACAGATCCTATGAAGTTAGTGGAAATCATTTACTTGGTGGAGAACACATTATGAGGGGAATCTAATAGGTTTGTGGGACAATTGCTTATAATTATTTTGCCGTAAAGTTGGGTTGGCTCTTGTTATTTAGCTTTAGTTTTTTCTAGCATTTATCATTTAGATGAATCGAGTGATGAACATAGTTTCAGGAGAATGAGACAAAGCTTTGGACAAGCAGTCTTAGACATATTAGGCGCTATTATTCCTTCTATGGGAGTGGCAATGAATGATGTAAAAAATAGGTGTTTCTCCACAGCAGTAGATAGTAGATGTTAGAGATACAGCAGGATCTTTTAAGCTAGTAAATGTAGAAATGGTAGCAATTAGGGCTATGGTTAGACAAAATCGTCTTGCTTTAGATATTCCTTTGATAAAAGAAGGTGGAGTCTGTAAGGTGATTAAGGCTAAAAAGTGTTGCACATTTATACGCCTGATAATAGTGGAGCCATTATCAATATGACTAATTTAACTCATGAGATTGGATCTCTGGAAGAACCTGGCTTATGGGAAGCTGAAGGTTCTTGGTTTAGTGATCTAGGGAAAAGTTTCGGTAATGTTGGTGAGTGACACGGTAATAAAGGTGGTGGTCTTCTTCAGTCAGTTCTAACTCCTGTAATAATCATAATGATTTGTGAAATTGTTCCTTTTCTTTTAATAACATTGTTACAGTAGAGAAAAAAGTCTGTGGAAATGGAAACTTTCAAGAATCATGTCTATAACCAGTTAAAGATGATGAAGGAAAATACTCGACAACCTATGAAGATGGCTACCACCTAATTGACGGCTGATTAATTCATTTTATTGATGGAGTTTTTAGTGATTATTAAAAAATAATCAGTGGGAGGTTGTAGAAGCTTTTAATGAAATGCCATTTCGGGTAACAAATAATTTGTATGTATTAATGATTTCTATGATGCATATAGTCATAACGAATCAGTTAATGAAGCTGCACTTGAAACTATTTGATTTTAATGTTTAGAAGTGTGTTTATTAATGTTGTATAGTTATGCCACGTTTTCCTGTGAGATGCCATTTTTAAAAAATGGATGCAGTTCTCTGGTGTTTGGCTGATCCTGCTTCTGCGGAGCACAGTGCATGTGACGTAGATAGTAACTTTCCTTGGAGAACAGACCATGTACTGTGAATAAGGCTTTCCATCGTGTCCCCAATGTATCATTTTGAAGGTCTACCGATGGAGGTTCCGAAGTGCGTCTGCTAGCACGCTAACATAAGAGCCTTTGTTTGAGAATGCTTCATATTGTATTTTACATCTGCTGTTGTTGAGGAAGCCAACAGAAGATATCTTCTACCTTAGAAATGGGTTAGTAGGACACAGTCTTAAAATTAAGATCTTGCTTTTGTTTTGTTCAATGTGAGCCGACGATGATCATGTCATGCTGAATCTAAATTTTTTTCAATTGTTTATGCGTAAAATGTGTTGGAAGTTCAGGGTGACTTCTCATTTTCCTCCCGAGACTGTCCGTTTGTCGGGAGACTTTTCTTCTCCTTATAGGATGTTGTCAGTTCTCTTTATGAGCCTGACACTTAGAGTTTTGAGGGTCTTTTCTACTTAACTAGGTTTAAATGATTTCTAAATTCTGATTTCGTAGATTTGTATCTGATCCTTCTTGGCATTTATTGCATTTCTCCGTATCACTTATATTAAGATTTCTGTACTAAAACATTATTGATTTGGAACTCAGTTATTGAGCGATCCCAGTTACTTTTGATTTTACTCTGCTAAACAGGTGGTTTTATTGTTGAAGGGAGGTGACTTGCTGCAAAATCAAAAGAACGGGAGCCGAACAGTCAGAGGTAACTTTTGAGGTGTTTGAATTATTGGGGTTCAGGCTCCCACAGTCACATTAGGAGAACACTAACATGGCTTTATATAAAAGAGGAAGATGAGCAGCAGCAATGCATCTGATTGTTCACAAAAGGAATGGCAATTCAACAGAATCAAAAGCCTTTTACGAATCATACATAATTAATGACACTGACAAGTGATTAGTAAGCTAATGCAGTACTGTCATCAGCTATCGCACATTACAGGGTAGACATGCTTGACACAAAGCCTGCTTGTTTAAGCAGCACTATTTGAGTCATTATGGGACGTAGTCTGTAAACTACCACATTGGCTAAGATCTTTTTAACAAGATTAGGCAATGACAATGGAAGAGAAAACAAGCAGGATTCCAACAACTTCCTTTACAAATATATAGAATTATAGAAGGGGGACAGTGTGTAACCAGAATGTTTTTCACAAAAAGGTTCTGACTAACATCAAAAAGACAACTGGAACAAAGCTAGAATTACCTATGATGTCACTCTGAAAGAACCCCAAGGTGAAAAATATCCCCATTATTTCTTTTTACCCATCTATAATTTTAGGTTATGTATGGCCCCCAAAATCATTTGCCCCTGCGTTTTGGCTGATACATAGGGCAGAGAAGTAATGGGTGAGCCATACATAACAAGGCTTCTCCTCCCGGTCGCAAATGTAAAAATGAATAATTGGTCTTCTACCACCCACATCCTCTGCCTTCCCTTCCCTCTCCTCCATAAGCTGTACTCAATGTTCTCCAGTGCTGCTCTGACTGGCTCTCAAAGAGCCCTGCCAGAGCAGAATCAAATTCATTTCAGATATAGCAACAGTGGATAACAAGTTCTGTTACCCACTGTTGCTACGTCACAAAACTGAATTACTGGATTTAGAATCCAGATATTCACACTAACTGCTCTCTAGGAGAGCCACACACAATAAAAACATTATATTATAGTGTCAGGGCTTTTCTCAGATCTCAGTAACCATGAAAGTACCCTGCAAGCCTGTCCTCCCCCACTACATCTCCTCTTAGTGCCCTTTCACATCAGGAAATTCACCTCTCAGAAGCAGCCTGAAACTGGTCCAAATGCCATGTGATATTGGTCAGTATCTCCTTGCCATGGGTGGCTTCCGATCTCCTCTCCTGGTTAAATGTTTGTAACTCTAAATTAGAAAGACACTGCCTCTGCTTCAGGTTACCAGCCTGTAGTACAATACAAAACCTAGGAATAAATACTTTAAATATCCAAACCTTGGCCTATTTTATTGACTGACCACATTTGGATCAAAGAAAGCGATGACTGCAACCTGTAACGTAGCCCATATAATATAGGCGGTCATCTTTGAAGCACAAGGTACACAGTGTCTGGCGATAATTTGGACTCTGCAGAACGGCCACTACGGGAGAGAAAGATGGAGGTTGTAGACAAATGTCCAGCTTTTTTTATTTTTTTTACGGAGTTTTATATAGCGCAAACTTGACCCGGTATCGGGTTTCAGAGCGCATTACATAGCATCAGTTGCATTACATGAGGACACATTCATTTTTGTTAGGCACGGGGAGATTAAGTGATTTGCCCAGAATCACAGGATGTTCAGCGTCATTGCCGAGACTCGAACCCGGTTCCCCAGATTCGAGGTCGACCGCCCTAGCCGTTAGGCCAACTCCTCTCCCCAGCTTCTAGAGTTAGTGCAATAGGCATTCAGGTATCAATATTAAATCCATGCGTCAAGGTGCATCTTGTGGGGACGAATAATTGTCGTATTTCGGCACTGGAACATTTCCAGGCATCAACCAAATGGCGTAGCGGTCTCAATTGGAGTATACTTGCAGGAGATTTAGAAATGGGTTGAGCATCTGTAGATGACATGTCAAGGGAAAGTTGTAGGATAGAATTAAAGAGGGACAGAAATATTGATTAGCATGAAAGGCACTGCATCAATTTATCTATGGATAATTACATGCCTCCCCAAAGGAGCTGTAAATCCACTTTAAAAAAAAAATAATTGAGGGCATGGCTTGGAGCGTCAAGATGGCGGTCACACTTTAAGAGTGCTCCGGACCCCTCCGTCATCCGCACCAAGATCCGTCAGCATCGGCAGCCATCCATCCCTAAATTCTACTGCCAACGCTCTGCCATAACCCGTGCCACCCGTCCGTGGCGGGCACTATCGCAAATTGTGCGCAGCGCCCTGTCACCACCGAACTTTCTGCATTGCCAAACCTCAAACTGGTGGCGCTCGCCCTTTAGGCCTGGAGCCCTAACCTGAGCGGCTATCGCAGAACCGGCGTCGGACCGAACCCACCTGGGGCCAGTGTGATGACCAGCGGGCCCGGCGGCTCGCCTGAGGACGGAGGGAGGGGAGCTGAGCAACCCAGGATCGCTCCTACCCCCCCCCCCCCGGTGATCCGGAGTGGAACGTCCGGCTGCACGGCCCGAGGAGAGGCTTCATTCTTCAACAAGGCCCCCGGGACCGCTGCGAGGTCCGGTGCCGTGAAGGCTGCGGTCAGCGGCTGCATTGAAGAAAACTGGGGATTCGGCCGCCGTATCGGGCGGCAGGGGTGAAATTGTTGGCGGTGTTGCCCCCCCTTCCCCCCTCAAACCGGTGACGGACCCAATCTGCCTGCGGCCTGGTGGCTCCAACGTGGTGACCGGCGGGCCTGGTGGCTTGCCGACCGGCAGAGTGAGGAGAGTTGTGAGGCCCGTGACTGCCCCCGCTCCCCGGCGATCCGGAGTGGGGTGTCTGGCCGCGCGGCCCGAGGTGAAGCCTCTTTCCTTCAGCCGGGTCCCTGGGGTCGCGGCGGGGCCCGGTGCCGTGGAGATTGCAGCCGGGGGCTGCGCCGAAGCATACCTGCAGATTCGGCCACCGCTTCGGGCGGCAGGGGTGCTCTCATCGGCTGCATCGCCCCCTACCTTCCCTCCCCCTCCGACTGCTGAGTGATCCCTGCGCTGATGACCCCGAACTGTGGCGGCGAAGGACCCGAGGGCGTGGGGCGCGCCCGGCCGGGGCGAGTGGCACCGAGAACTGCAAGGACCTGCTGAGCCCCAAATGAGGCGGTGAGTGGGGCCCCCCCCCCTCCCTCTGAGTGGTGGGATTGACCTCAGGTCATGGCGGAGCCTCGGACCCCCCGGGGGGCCTGACCAGGGAGATTGCACCCGAGAGGCCTGACCCACCCCTGGTACACAGAGGCGCGAAGTGACCACCTCGGCTCCGGCCCGCTGTGTCTCCCCTCTAATGCTGTCATCCCTGTGCTTAGCCGCGACTTGCTCCCTGGTGGCGGGCCTGACGGTGGGCCCAACTCGGCATTATCTCCCCGAGTGCTGGGGACGAAGGCCGCCTCACGGGGGGCTCCTGTGAGGCTCTCATGACTTGCCCCCCCCCGCTGCGGTGATCCCTGCACGCCTCCCAGAGAGCCACTGGTCCTTTGATCCGGTGCCCGTGGTGCTCGCCTGGAGTTTTACCCCGCAACAATGGCTATAGAGGGAGTTGGGGCCGGCTGCCTGGGACAACGGCAGCTTGCCCCCTCCGAGGTCGGGAGCACCGGCCCGCACTGGAACCTACAGATCTTCTCCCCCCCCCCCCCTGCCACCAGCTCGATCTCACTACTGGGGAGTGAGCGGGACCCCGGACGCAGCGCGGCAAGTGTGACCCCGGCCCACGGCTCAGTGCCTGGATTCGGTGGGGCTCCGTCATCCCCAGTCTGGTTCTGGACATAATCATCCGCCCCTGGGGGGTCCTCACCTACAGCCGATTCCACGCCCGCGACCCCTGGGGAAGGCATACGCTCCGGGGTCCGGCTCTCCGCCACCTACAGGCCTTCCAACATGCAGTCAGGGGCGCCCCGCCTAACCACACTACAGAAGCCCAAAGAGGCTGCAACCTCTGCCTGTGAGGAGCTGCACTGGAAACACCCGGGCTCCGACCCCCTGCTGGAACTCTCCCCAACGCTGGCCATGGTGAAAGACCGGGGCTCCAAAGCCTCCACTACCCACACGCAAACGAAAATAGACCAATACACCACGGCCGAACAGGATCCCCTGTGGCAAGATGGGGGCGGCCCTTCTCTCCAAGGTAAAGACTTGGCCGCAATCCTGCAGGCGATTAGCGCGTCCCAGGCCTCGGTGGAGGGGAAGATTGGAGACGTCCGAGTTGACATGTCCCTTATCCGACAGGATTTGCGCAACGCCACGGCCCGCATCTCGGAGGCTGAATCTCGTCTCCCCACGGAGGAAGACGATGTCCACCAACTGCAGGAACAAATGACCCGCTTGCAATCCCACACTAAGGAGTTACACAGACGTGCGGAGGATGCCGAAAACCGCTCACGCCACAATAATCTCCGCCTGGTGGGATTTCCGGAGGGGGCCGAAAGGGGGCAAATGACCACCTTCATCGAAACATGGCTTTCCTCCTGGATGCCCAAAGACACACTCTCAGCGTGGTTCGCGATGGACAGAGCCCACCGGTCCCTTGCACCTAAACCGCCGTCCGGAGCCCCGCACCGCCCCATAATAGCGCGGATCCTAAACTTCAAAGACTGAGATGTATTCTACGTGAGGCGCGGACCCTGGGCACCCTAAAATTTCAGAACCACACCATCATGGTGTTCCCGGACTACACCAAAGAGGTGCAAGATCAGCGACGCTCCTACGTAGAGGTCAAAAAGAAAATGCGAGCTCTTGGCCTTCAATATAGACTCCTTTTCCCGGCCCGCCTCCGCGTCATCTTCCAGGGTAAAACACAGTTTTTTGACTCGCCACAGACTGCCTGGACTTGGCTGACGGAGGAGCGCCCCCTTGGGTCCCGGTTGAGCTCTTCTCCTGTGCACTCGGGCCCCCACACCTTGCGGCCTCAGTCCCCCAAACAACACCGCAGGAGGTGCACACAATCACGCAGGGGGCGTAGGGGCCACAGAGAGGCCTCCAGATCACAGAGCCTGGCTGCTCGCGGGCCCGGAACCTCTCCCAGCCCCCCGGGCTCCAAATCCCGACAAAGAAACAAATCTGCTGGGAACTCATCCCGGGAAAGCACTCCCCTGGGCACCCTGGACTTGGCAGCCACGGGCTCAGACCTCTCCCGCAGCCCAGCAATCTGAAGACCCTACGAGGGGTGGCGACTGAGAAAGAAGGGACACTGCTACCTATAAGTTCAAAGTATATACCGCACAATGTCGCGCTGAGGAGTTCGAGGAACCTGCTGATGGCGCACTCACATCGGACGCCGGCTGAGGGGTCTACCGGGGCATGGGACTCGCCGAACCAGACTGGGCTCGCCCACTGACTTTGAACCGTGCGCCCTTGAGCTCCCCTCGCGGCGATCCAATTCCACGAGCCGCACTGAACCGAGAAACGCTTCACCAGAAAGCCTCCACATTGCTTCTGCTGATCCCATGCTCTCACGCAGCCTGGCGCTCCTGAAGTGAGGGACCTAACCAGTGCCGAGATCTCACTATTTCAACATCAAATGCATCAGGGCAGAGTTCTTGCTACAATCTACTGATCTCTCTGCCGAGACAATTAGTATCCTTATGTAAGGAGGGGTCCTCCATGCAATCCAACCCGAACGTTTTAGTTTGGTTACTTACTTTGCCTAATTGAGACGACAGATGCTTCTGTTCCTGCAGTAATGGGTGGGGGGAGGGGGGAGGGAGGGGGGTTGGGACCGTTGTCCTGATGTTGTTGTTGTTTTATCATGTTGTCACACCAGCCTTTTTAATGTACACTACGATAGTCCCACATATCGCTTGCGCTCTACAGTCACAGCTAATGTCCTGCACTCAAACCAGAACCCAGTCACTCCCACAGCCAACCCGGGTCGTGCAGGCCTCCGACCTCACTTGCACCTACCATGACGGATATGAACATTAGCGGAATCTCCCTCCGTCTACTATCTTGGAACGTCAACGGGCTCCTCGACAGGGTTAAACGAACGGTAGTCCTGCGCTATGCCCAGCGCCAGGCAGCTGACATACTCCTACTCCAAGAAACTCATCTCATGGGTAACCACTGCCCCTTTCTAGCGAGATATGGCTATGATAGAGTTTGGCACTCAGGGTTTACCAGGGGCTCACGGGGGGTAGCAATCCTCATGCGGCCAATCTCCCCTTTGTGCTCACGCAGGCCACTAACGACCCCCAGGGAGGTTTTGTAGCTCTGAGTGGAATGTTAGGAGAAAACCCTCTCAATCTAGTCTCCATATACTCACCTCCTTCGATGCTCACAAAGTCCCTGGAACGCACCACCGACCTTATCACGTCCCTACCTCTAGGTGCGACAATAGTTGGAGGCGACTTCAACGCGGTTCCAAATCCCCTCCTTGACACTGCAACCACACTTTCCGCTGTAAGAGCCACGCACGCCAAACATTTGGCGAACTGGGCAGACTCCCTGGGCCTGTGCGACGCTTGGAGAATTTGGCATCCCCAGAGTAGGCAATTTACTCACACGTCAGCGGCACACCGCACCCACGCCCGTATTGACATTATATTTGTCCCCCCTACTGACTGCCGAATGATTAGAGACAAATGCAAAAGAAACAATTGATGGACGGAATGCTGGACAATGCAAACATTCACCCCCAGTCACAAGGATCTGGGTTAAATCCATCATTCTTTTGCTCACCACACCACCCCAGTTTGGACCCAGCCATATGCAAATCAGTCTTGACCCTGTTCCTTGTGGGAACAGTCCAGCCCGAACTGCCAAGCCAGGTCCTCCCTGGACCGGAAACACGCATCCTGGGACCGGTTTCAGGGCATCACCCTTCTTCAGCCAGGCTAGCTTGAATCCAGTGGTGTAGTGAGCACGGGACCCACGTCTGGGCATACCCCTTCCCACTTAGGGCGACAAATGCAAAAGAAACAATTGATGGACGGAATGCTGGACAATGCAAACATTCACCCCCAGTCACAAGGATCTGGGTTAAATCCATCATTCTTTTGCTCACCACACCACCCCAGTTTGGACCCAGCCATATGCAAATCAGTCTTGACCCTGTTCCTTGTGGGAACAGTCCAGCCCGAACTGCCAAGCCAGGTCCTCCCTGGACCGGAAACAAGCATCCTAGGACCGGTTTCAGGGCATCACCCTTCTTCAGCCAGGCTAGCTTGAATCCAGTGGTGTAGTGAGCACGGGACCCACGTCTGGGCATACCCTTCCCACTTAGGGCGACAAATGCAAAAGAAACAATTGATGGACGGAATGCTGGACAATGCAAACATTCACCCCCAGTCACAAGGATCTGGGTTAAATCCATCATTCTTTTGCTCACCACACCACCCCAGTTTGGACCCAGCCATATGCAAATCAGTCTTGACCCTGTTCCTTGTGGGAACAGTCCAGCCCGAACTGCCAAGCCAGGTCCTCCCTGGACCAGAAACAAGCATCCTAGGACCGGTTTCAGGGCATCACCCTTCTTCAGCCAGGCTAGCTTGAATCCAGTGGTGTAGTGAGCACGGGACCCACGTCTGGGCATACCCTTCCCACTTAGGGCGACAAATGCAAAAGAAACAATTGATGGACGGAATGCTGGACAATGCAAACATTCACCCCCAGTCACAAGGATCTGGGTTAAATCCATCATTCTTTTGCTCACCACACCACCCCAGTTTGGACCCAGCCATATGCAAATCAGTCTTGACCCTGTTCCTTGTGGGAACAGTCCAGCCCGAACTGCCAAGCCAGGTCCTCCCTGGACCGGAAACAAGCATCCTAGGACCGGTTTCAGGGCATCACCCTTCTTCAGCCAGGCTAGCTTGAATCCAGTGGTGTAGTGAGCACGGGACCCACGTCTGGGCATACCCTTCCCACTCAGGGCGACAAATGCAAAAGAAACAATTGATGGACGGAATGCTGGACAATGCAAACATTCACCCCCAGTCACAAGGATCTGGGTTAAATCCATCATTCTTTTGCTCACCACACCACCCCAGTTTGGACCCAGCCATATGCAAATCAGTCTTGACCCTGTTCCTTGTGGGAACAGTCCAGCCCGAATTTAACCCAGATCCTTGTGACTGGGGGTGAATGTTTGCATTGTCCAGCATTCCGTCCATCAATTGTTTCTTTTGCGAATGATTAGAGACATCACTATCCTTCCCAGGGGCCTTTCGGACCACTCGCCTGTACTCCTGAGCGTTGGGGAACCCCCTAGCTCGACTCGCCCAACTTGGAGGATGAACGCATGGTTCCTCCAGGACAAAGTGTTTAGGAAAGCAGTTGGGGCTGTGCTTCAGCAGTACTTCCTCACCAATACCGGCTCTGTTCCGTCCCCGGGTACCCTATGGGAGGCAGGCAAAGCCACCATCCGTGGCTTCGCCAAGGGCCAAATTAAGCTCAAGCGTCAGGCCCAGACTAACCAGATCACCCTGCGTGAGGCCCAGGCGCTCCTCATCGAGAATTGCCCTCCTGAAGACCGAGACGAGACTCAGGAGAGACAACTTATACACCTGAGAAGCGAAATTAAACAACTCTCCTTGGAGGCTGCCAAGCTCTTATGGAGATCCTCTATAGCTAGGGTGTACGGCTGGGGGGACAAGAACGGGAAGATCCTACATAGACTAGCGACATATCCCATGGCTAACCGTATAATTCCAGGGATTAAAGACCCGGACGGCCTTGCCCATCGTTCCCCCCTTGCAATGGCCCAGACCTTTGCCTCCTACTACCGCGAGCTATACTCAGCGCAACCTCCTGAAACTTCCCTCCCAGCACTGCTCAATTCGGGTCATCTTCATCTCCCTCGCCTTAGCGCAGCTGAATCTGCCGATATAGACCTCCCCCTTACCCATGAGGAGATCAATGATGTCATAACGCGCACTTCATCGAGTAAAACCCCAGGCCCGGACGGTCTCCCACAGGAATACTACGCCGCATACCGGGAGACCCTTGTCCCGCACCTCGCTGATCTGTTTGCTGAAGCCCTCCAGAAGGGCTCCTTTCCCCCCCCGAAACAGAAATCGCCACCATTGTTGTTCTCCCTAAAACACAACCGCCTTCGCCCAACTGCGCTGACTATCGCCCAATCTCTCTCATAAACACAGAGGTTAAAATATTTGCTGCGGTCCTAGCCCAACGGTTGCTGCCCTACCTCACCAAATTGATCCACCCCGACCAATGTGGGTTCATGCCAATGCGGGGGACCAGGCACTGCCTCCAACGTCTCCATCTGGCCTTGGCAAACCGCCAGTTACTGACTCCCTACCTGGCACTGCTTCTCATAGACTTCGAGAAGGCCTTCGACTCCGTGGACTGGCAGTACCTGGATGACGTACTGGCCGAGATGGGTTTCGGTTTATGCTTTCGCAACCTACTGAGAGTCCTCTACTCTCGACCTCAAGCACGAGTGCTCGTCAATGGGGTATTGTCGGAAGCGTTTCCCAATTGAAGAGGGACGAGGCAGCGATGCCCCCTCTCCCCCCTTCTTTTCGCCTTAGCGATGGAACCCCTAGCGAGCCTCATTCGGTCGGACGACCGAATTCAGGGTTGGAGATGGCCCAACTCGGAAGAAGACAAAATTGCTTTGCATGCAGATGACGTCTTACTCTTCCTCGCGGAGCCGGCCCAATCTGGTCCCCACTGTCTCCAGGCGCTGCACTCCTTCGGACGGGCCTCCGGTCTGCGACTTAACCCACGCAAATCAGTCTTGGTCCCTCTACACCCAACTAGAGACTGCTTCGACTGGCAATCCACAATACCCATCAGGCGGCAGTCCTTTAAATACTTAGGGATTTGGATTGCATTGCTCCCTGATCTTGCCTGGTCCCTCAACATCACCCCAGTGATGAAGAGAGCTGGAGAAGACCTCTGCAAATGGCAGACGCTACCACTGAACCCCCATGGGAGGGTCACCCTGTTTAAAATGATGATCCTCCCTAGATTCCTCTATGTCATTCAAAACACCCCCTTCTCTTTTCCACGAGCCTGGTTCAGAGAACTTGATAGCCTAACCACTAAATTCCTTTGGAGCGGGCAGAGACCTCGTATAGCCTTGACCCGATGTCGTATCCCACCTATGACGGGGGCATGGGGTTGACTAACTTATACTTATACTACCTGGCGACTCGCCTACTCACATTGCATGATTGGTTTAATGGGGGATGGTCTGACCCGGCATACAGACTCGAATTGGGTCTCCCTAGAATCCAAACGATGATGTATGGGGGGCCCATACCTAGAACTCTACCTATGGTGACACAGACTATTCTTCTGGCCTGGCGGGCCTCCTTGCGCCACACCCACTGGACAAGCAAGTTGACCCAATACACACCACTCTGGCACGGCACGTGGCTTAAGGAGGTTAGCGCACTAAAAGGATTCCAGGCATGGGACCTTATTGGGATCTCCCAACTCGGGGACATATGAACCGGCGAACACATACGCACCTTCCAAGATTTGCAAACCAGACACTCCCTACACCCATCACAATTCTACAGATACTTACAGCTACGCCACGCTCTCCATTCACACATACCAGATGGCACAACGCTACCGGAATATAGTCCTCCAGAGGCACAAACTATGTTGGGGAATCTGGGAAAGGGGGGAATATTACGAATTTATCGTTCCCTAACCAATAACACCCCAACTACACTTGATCGGCTCAGAAGCCAATGGGAGAGCTGGGTGGAACCACTTGAAGAAGAGGACTGGAGGGACGCATTGATGGCACCCAAGACGATCACTGCGTCAGCTAGGCTCCGCCTGATCCAAGTATACTATCTGCACACAACCTATTTAACCCCCACACACCTCCACAGCGCTGGCTTGAACCCGACTGCATCCTGCACGCGCTGCGGCCAGGACCCAGCAGACTTCTTCCACATGGTCTGGACCTGTCCCCTCTTGGTGCAGTATTGGAGGTGCATAGAACAGGAGCTCACAGAGGTCTTGGGTTGGGAGGTCCCACATATCCCGCTAAACACGCTCCGGGGGATCACGGACGGTCTTGACGGGTCCAGGAACGACAAACTGTTCTTTAATACGGCCATGATCGTAGCCAAAAGGGACATAGCTGCCAACTGGAAGCTTCCCAATCCACCTAGCATTGCGAAATGGCGCAAGGGAGTAGACTGGTGTGCAGCACAAGAGAAGCCCCTATATGAAGCCCGGGGCTGTCCGAATAAACACCGTAAGGTTTGGGGCAAATGGTTGGGTCCGATAGAATGAATAAATTATCCTTGGTTGACTGTATGTATACGTGGGACCTCTCGGGGTCATGAATTACCATGGTTAGCACTTAAGCAAATGTGGAACTTCTTATCACTATTGAGCTATACTGTATCGCTGGTCTTTTTATTATTGTTGACTAAAATCAATAAAATTATTTATAAAAAAAAATAATAATAATTTGGCACCAATACCTTGGCTGCAGCTGCACAAGTATAAAAGGCTTGGATTTCCTTGGCACACACGTTGTCGTTGAAAGAATTCTGCTTCCAGCAGGCCATCATCATGGACATTTCCGTAAGACAGGTCGCCTCTGTAAGACGGAATAGTTGAAATTATCAATACTTCAAATGTGCAACAAACACATTTTTCATGTGTCACGCAAATAGTAACAACAGATAAAAAATAAACACAAAACTAGGAAAAACACATTGCAGCCAAACCAATTTTACTCTGGAAGGTCCCTACAAAAAGCTCAGTCGATGGTACACAAAAGTGCTGATATATATAGTTTGGTGTTGAATGAGCTAAAACTAACGCAAAAAAAAAAAAAAAAAAAAAAAAGACACTGAAATTTGCCAGTTGCAGGTCAGTGAGGTAAGTATAACTTTCCCCCACCCAATGAACAGTTTATAACCTCACATATTACATCACTCATGGCATGTTAAATGACATCATTTATGACATCACCAATATCATCCAACAAATGTGACAGTTTGATGCAAGTAGTTCATACTGGACGGTATCAGCGAGCTCCACCTAGACCTAATTTTCTACCACCTCTGTAGTGCTAATGGATGTAACCTTTGGCAACATGCAGGGCATAAAGCAAATCTGTGAAAGCATCCACATTAAGTAGAAATTATGTTCTTTTTATTAGTATTAGGTGCATAATGAACAATGTCTCTGTAGACATGAATATATCAGCAATTTATTAAACCTCCAGTACCGTTCAAAACAGTGTTTGGTCATTATATATCTTAATGAGAAGTACCGTTTAGATAACTAATCTGACTTCCCATTTAAGTTTTAGTCACATGTAAGGCATGTTGGTGAACATACCTTACAAACAATTTTGAATGAGCAGAATGGTATACACGATTACAGCAATGCTTACAACCATTTTGTGACTTGAACAGTTTACGAGTCACCCTTAGATAATACATTCTTCAACAATGTATAATGTCTCAGAATTTTCATTGAACATCTGGAAATAAATATATGTACCTTATAAATCTCCAGTTTGTATAAATAGTGTTCCTAGCACTAGGTGACAACTCTTTGATGTCAGCATGTGCACAGAAATCCACAGGTGTTGGCGGGAGCATGAAAGATCGCGTCACACCATGCGTTTCTGAACCCTCGCGTCTACCATCTGAAAATTCTATCTATTTTTGTTTCAACTTACCACAGTTGACAACTTAGTGTCGCTTGGGACTGGACGAATGATACACTTAGAGTGCCTCCCATACTTCAGCAATTTTAAGTTTGACGAATTTCTTCATCAACTACGCAGCCAAAGAAAGTATACACTATTAAAATATCGTGCTTGACGACATTAAAGAGTCCGGAAAAATCCTCTCTCTTTTATGCTGTTGTAATTTTGTGTTGCCTCTCTTTGCTTTTCTTTTGAAGAATGTATTGTAAATATTCACTTTAGTTTTTCTCACATATTTTGGTAAAAGGAGCTTGATTTAACCCCTTGGCTGCTAAGCCTTTCCCCCACTAGAATGTCAAGTCCCCTTTTTAGGTCTCGCTGAGCCAGCGCGCGTGCGCTGCTCTGCAGACATTTAGTAAGGGGCTTTTGGAAGTGCTGCCAGAGGCTTTTGCTGGCGACCAGCTTGCGTTCACGCGAGTGTGCACGATCAGGCGCCATCTGGCTTCCCACCCTGATAACTCGCAGCGGCTTTTATCGCTCGCGATTACTCTCACTTTCACGGCCGCGCGGCCAATGCTTGTTTTTATAGCAATATGCCATGGTTCATTTTTTAATTTTATTTTTTATTGACAACATATGACTACCATGTTTAGTTGTCAGTTTGTGTTCTTTTTTCTTGTTATTTTGTGGCATACTGGTATAGTACAAATAATAACAATAACCTTCGCCCAAGCTTGCAATACATTTTCCTTTGAAGTAGCTCAACGGACTGAGTGCCTGCCGTACAAACGGTTTGTAAAATGCAAGACACGGGTTTGAACACTGATAGATTAAATCGTTTATCATTTTGAGGTCGTTAACATTTGGATCCTCGGTGTAGGTAATAAAGTCTGCAAATAAAGCGCCACGACAGAACTGAAGTGTGGTGTGCGCTACAAGAAGGTTCAAATCACTGTAACTTTCTTTCTGTAATTGTTGGTCCCCTCTCTTTTCTCAACATTTTCTCTCGTATCTAGTTCTACCCATTTTCTATCTTCTTTCTGCACTCAGCACTATTTGAGTCTCAGCCTTTTCCACTTGTTTTTTTTCTAATAACTCGCCTACGTGTGCTCCTTAGCACCATCTCCCGTTTTTTTGTTTTTGTTTTACCAATTTCCTATCCGTGCCCCTGCTTGGAGTATCCTCCTTTCCCCTGTTTTCTGGTATACGTGAGCCCAGGATCTCGCACACTTATTAGTGTGCCTATTTTCTCACCATCTCAAGCTTTTCTGTAATATCTGACCCACTTGTGCCCCTCCCTCTCCTGTTTCTTCCTCAGCTTCTGACCCATGCGCGTCTCCTCCCAGCCCCCAGCCCTCTCTTGTTTTTCCTAATATCTCATCTGTGTGTGCTACTCTTTATCTGGCCAGGTCTCCCGCCCATTTTAAGAGGTCCGCCGAGCAGGCTCAGAGCTCTTTTGAAGGTTTGTTTTCTCTGGAGGGGAGGTGGGGCTCGGATGAGAGGAGGCCGCTTTTAATCTTCTTAACAGTTCAAACTTTTCGCTCCGCTTCATCCTGCCTCTCCTTGAATACTTATCCCTTTATCGCTTCAAATGGCCCCCTTCTGCCTCTTTGTTTGCGCCCTGGGGGCTCTGCATATCACACACTACTTTGTGTTTACATAGCTTTCTCTGAGAGGGGATAGAGGTGGGGGCTCGCGGGACTGGGCACCCCCCCGGCCGCTCCTCTGCATATGCGTCTCCCCCTGCTGTGCCTTTGTCACTGACACCACCGAGGAAAGCGCGGCTGTGGGGTAGGTGTGACTGTTTACCTTTTCTCGGTGCCCCGGACTGCAATGCCATAAAGATTAGAAGGCCAAATGCTGAGTGGAATGCACGTGACGCCTACCATAGGATCTTAAACGGCAAGTACAGCGCTAGCCCCTCAAAACTAGAGGCCCCAAAAACAAGCATTGGCATAGCCATTAGGTCTCGCTTTTGGGACCTTATAAGTATTTAGTTATGCAGCACAATATCCTTGGTGCAACAACATCAACTGTTGCATGGCTAAACACTTATAAGGTCCCAAAGGCGAGACCCATTGGCTATACCAATGCTTGTTGCTATTTGGGGTACTTTGAACATGTGCCTTCATAACTCTTTCCACATAAGGTATCCCAGCCAAATGTGTCCCCTATTTTTCTCCTCAGCCTCTTAAGGATGCTTAAAGGTACTCAGGGTTTGTAGATTGCCCTGGAGGGGACTGAGAAAAACAACAAAAACATAGGTTTATCCCCACCGAAAAATGGGGAAAAGTGCTGCCTAAAAAAGCTATGTTTTTGTTTCTAAAAATGGTAGTCCAAGTACTGCAAACCTTTTGTTGGTGCCATATCCTCAGCTTTCAAAATGAGAAGTAAATAGACAGACATTTGTGATAACATTTTCAAATGTTGTTTTTTGTTACCAAAGCAATATACCGTTATGTCCAACAGACCCTTCTGGTCGTGGTGATGTATAGGTTTTGTAGGTTTCCCAAAAACACGGGATACCCATAGGCAATAACTGAGCTGCACCTTACAATGAATTTTCATTGCGAACCAAGTATACAGAAATTCTAATGATACAATATAATGAATGAAGAATGGGAATGAAGGAAACAAATGTATTTATGAAACGTACAGCAGATACTGAGATTAGGATCAGTGGTTACTTGGATACCTCTGAATTTGGGTTACCCATACTATCATGTGAATCACAGGGCAAAAGGTCTTCTTTCTTCACACTGGCTTACATTTGGAAACCACAAATGCAGAGAAATCCATCTGGTAATAACAAGTGTTCTGCTATTCTGCTTTTCCACGTCCCCGGATAACATTCTGGTACCTCACTTGTGTAACTGGGCCTAGCGCCTGTGACACAACCCCCCCAAAACCTGACCTAGAGACATTTCATTCAGCAGAATCCACGTCTTTATTTTTTTTACAATGTGGATTTTGTGCCTTCTCTCAGTTACCACCCAGTGAAACCTACCATGCCCAGACAGTTCAGAAAATTAGACACCCAGAAGTGTCCAGGGTGGTGTACCTTGAGTGAACCTCACAAGATTTTCTTAACCAGAAGCCCTTGCAAACCTGAAGCTTTTAAAAAAAAAAAAAATAACACACATTTTCCTCACATTGCTGTGAGGGAAAGTTCTGGGATTTGTGGGGCGTCACAAATTTCCGACCACTGAGCATTCCCCCACGTTTCCCGATAAAAATGGTACCTCATTTGTGTGCATAAGCCTAGCGCCCGAGACAGCAAAAGATACACAATTGATGGACGGAATGCAGAACAAATCAAAACATTCACCCCCAGTCAAGAGATCTGGATTAAATCCATCATTCTTTTGCTCACTATGCCACCCCAGTTTAGACCTGGCCATATGCAAATCGCCCGAGACAAGAAAAGGGCCCAAAATACAACATAGACAGATCAAATGTTTCTACTCATACTCAAAACCTACCCGTTTTTGCAACTCGAGTAGCTGTGGATTTTGGGCAGTAGCTCAGCAGGCACTTAAGGAAACTTATCAAACCCACAGATTTCTGAAAACTAGACACCCAGGGGAGTACAGAGTGGGGTGACTTGTACCGCTCTCACCAGGTTTTCTTACCCAGAAGCGATTGCAAACCTCACACATTGACTAAAACACACATTTTCGGTGGCCGGACGAGCCAACATGCCGGACGCTTTCTAGAAGCGCTCCGGCCCACCGTGATCAACATCCTGGGAAATCCTCACTAATTCCCCGCATTGACGGACCAGGTCGATCACACAAACACCAGGGAGACCTGCGGCAGGACCTGGGTCGTTGCCGGGGTGCTGCCCCTTACAAGCGCTCTGGACGGCGGAGGGCGCTCCCGGGCAGATCCGCGCCTGCCTGACGGGTGCGGCTGCGTCCAACGATCACCGAAGCCCTATCATCGGACGGGCGGGGAGGCCTGTCTCGTCGGCGGACCCGAGGCATGGTGGGGGTGTGCCGCTCCGGGGCTGGTAGACGATCCGGCCGGCCCCGTGCCGCTGGTGGAGGCGGAGTGCCGCCGCTGTGGCTTGCGTCTGGGGTGCCGATGATCTGGACCGCTCCCCGGGGACTGCTCTCTCAACTCCAGGGCCGAGTGGCTTCGAGGCCCCCCGGGCCATCTGAGTGTCCCGGCTGGAGAGACCTGGTGCCGCCTCCCCGGTGATCGGCCGGGTGAAGGAGCTGGCGACGGCTGTGTGCTCCACCGGAGGCATGCTGCAGCATCGGAGATACGGTGAGCCGGGGGGGGCTACTTTGCTTGTCGAGGCAGATTGAGTGACCCGGAGGCATATATTAAATCGGGCGCGGTCCAAGAGCGTGCGGCCCCCGGACGCCTGCTCGTGGCGGCGACTGGATCACCTCCTGGTGGTGGGCCGCCTCCACACAGTGGGCTGGCCGGTGGCGGGGGTTCCAACGGCAGTCCCTGCGGTGGTGGGAACGCAGGTGGGCCCGGATGATACAGGCGTCCAGCTTCTGGTCGTGAAGAGATCCATGGAATCCCAGAGCCTTTATTGAACGCGACGACCGCGGGGTGGCCTTGACCGCCATTCTTGGTGGTGGACGGATCCTCCCTGGCCCATAGGGGCCTTACTGCTGCTGATGACTAGGCCGCGGCTGTTTGTATGCACGGCCTGCGTGGAGTGTGGCGCACCTGAGGCTGACGAGACCCTCGGCGAGGGCCTACTGTGATCGAGCCCGTGGTGGTGGGGCGGACATTGGGGTGGGGCGGGCAGCTTGAGTGATTGCTGTGCCCGATCGGGTTCCAGGCACTCTCCACAGTGTAAATTCCTAGGGCAACTCAAAATTGATACAACTCTAACATTTCTATTCTAAGGAGAGACAAGGACAAAATGTATATGTTGAAAAGTACAAAAAATAGTTCTTTATTGAGAATTCTACATAGAATATATATTCATAAATGAGTCTAAAACAATTCACAAACACACCACATCCATGTCATCATTCATACTAAGCAGTCATAGTACATACATTACGGACAAAATGAACACCTGAAATAGTTGTCATTCAAAACATTATATACATAATCAAGGAATATATATTGCCATTATAATGTTTGTTTTAAACATTTTCTATGAGTAGGCCATGGATACAGGCTTTTAACTCCTAGATTCGTGTCTGTCTCACTGGGTGGCTGTAACTTCAGATGGTTTCCTACGCGCGTTTCGGCATAAAAATGCCTTCTTCAGGAAAAGCCACAGCAGATACAGGCAATATCTGTAAATATAAAGAACATATATATGCCGTCCCTACTAACATCACAATATACAACAGATATTATAACATATAGCTGTTGCTTCATATTTGGGAGTCCATTACCTCTACGGATAAGAAAGTCGATAGGATAGATGACCCCATAGTGCCAGTGGTGAAGAAGCTTCAAAACTAGGACGTGAAAGTGACAAGAATGTGATTACATGCTAAAATGCCTGGACACACCCCCCCACTAATGGTTTAAATAACCATATATATGTGCTCTTACAACATGCTATGTCTGTTAGATTTTCATTATCATGCACTATAGAGACTCCACCTGGATTCTCAAGGAGGTACGCGATATCCTACTTAAAGGGAACATGCCCTGGTCTCTGTATAAAGCAAACGAAAAAATACAGATGTCTAGTATTGTAAAGGCTTCCAGTTATCGGCATAATTAACATGCAGGAGCATATTTACCAATAGGACTGAATGGGGTCCACTTAGAGGTTTAAAAAGTCTTGGTAACGCATATCTTGAAAACTTCCTACATAGAGCAAGAAACCAAACATGAGATATCCTGGGAAGTTAACAGCCTAATGACCTTAACGGCTCTTCAGACATGATTTCCGAGGGCGAACAACTGAAAGTGGTGCAGAATTGGTTAAAGGCACCGTTGTGTAAATACATGAAACTAACTCTTTCTAATTGCGGAGATCAAGACTGATAGACTACGGCGGCTAAAAGAATAGCGCAAAGATATTATTAAACGCCGTTATGTTGGAGAAAATGAGGGTTAGGGTTATAAGGAACTAACTTTCTAATAACGGAGATAAAAACTGATACAGTACGGCGGCTAAAGGAATAGCGCAAAGAGAGTATTAAACGCCATTATGTTGGAAAAATGAGAATTAAGACTCTAAAAGGTAGCGGTTAAAGGAATGATGTAAAAATACGATATTGCAATGGTGTTCATGTGTCGAGCGCCCTCGTAAGAGTTATCATGTAGAGGTACTAAACGATACAATAAACGCTATATCTAAATGTTAGCCCAGACTTACCGTATACTCTATCTGTATGAAGGCGCTGGAAAACTCGGGCTCCATAATCTGGTCAACCTCTGATTCGATGTGCCTCGAGCCTATCACGCATTGTGTTGATGGATGCAACACGCATAAAACAGAACGCCGTATGGCTAGGTGAAACCGCCAAAGTTGAGCGAAGTTTAAAAATAGTAGGAGGGGAAGTCATGTGACAAATCACATGCTTCCGTTTGCCGCTTGAAAACGTAAATGATTCCAGAGCTAGTTGGAAAGCAAGGCGGCCATGATGTAAGTATAAGTGTACCCAGGGTGAAAACAATAAAAAGTAAACTAAAACCATTAATAACCAAACGTGATAGTGTTAGTATGTGATTTATCCTGATTTGAACTTGAAGGAAAATTATTTGATTCTATTTCCTTTTCCGTGCCTGCAAAACTGTAGGTGAGCAAGCGTATAAAAAAAAATAGCGGACATATTGGAATGGTCTTTGAACCTATGGAAAAAAAAAAGAAAAAAAAAAAAGATTTTATCCTCCTCCCTTATTATGGTATTTCCTTTTCAATACCTGCATAGCAGTACGTGTGCAGGCTTCCATCAGGCACTCTCCATACATCTTCCGACTGAAATAGACGGCTCCAGTCGGGATACTCCCGTTAAGGCCAAGGGCCGAAGACGCTGCAGATATTCAGGCGGCGTGGGATCTACAGGCTCGCTACATCATTGGTGTGTGGTCGGGGAGCGCGGACTTGTCTCAGTCTGCCCCCGTCGCGGGCGCTTCACTACATAGCCTTCGACCTACCATCGGAGAAGGGGTGGATAGTGGCTGGGGGTTGGTGGTCCGGCGGGTGTGATCCTCCTATAGGGTCTACCTGCAGTCAGTCTTGAGTGGCGGAAGCGGCCGTGGTAGCCCGGTGCAGCTTGCTGATCAGGACGGGCCAAGCCCGTGAGCTCAGACTCCCGGTTGCCTCTCCCACACACTCAGGCGGCCCCATCTGCTGGCTATTACCCGGGTGGGAAGACTGTTGCTGGCTGTGACCGTCTTCATCGCCAACATGACAAAAGATAAGACATCCACTCCCTCCGCGAAACAGAGCACCCTAGATCAATATACCACCCCTGCCGGTGCTGTGGGAGGATCGGACAAGGGAGGTCCTGTACCGGATAATACAGCCGTGCTGGCGGCAATCACACAGTCCCACGACATGTTGGATGCCAGGATTGGCGCCGTGGGCGTGGAGGACTTCTTTCTCCACCAGGATCTACGCAACGCGGTGGATCGGATCACCAAAGAGGAAACTTGAGTGTCAGGCGTGAAGGACACTTTCGCATTGCTGCAACAAAAGGTCAATCGCCTCACGCTCATCACCCAGGAACTTGCCAAACGCGTGGAAGATGCGGGGGCTGCCCGCAACGAAACAACCTACGCTTTGTGGGATTTCCCCGAGGGCTGCGAGGGGGCTTCCGTAACGGAATTTATGTCACGATGGTTACGCTCCCTTATGCCAGAGTACTCCCTCTCCACATGTTTCGTCGTGGAATGAGCCCACAGAGCCCTGGAGGCGAGGCCTCCCCCCGGGGCGCGGCCCCGCCCGGTCATCGCCAAACTCCTAAATTACATGGACAGGGATGTGATCCTTCAGTTCGCCTGGAACCACAGAGACAAGCTGATTCATGACTCGCAAACCATCATGATCTTCCCAGACTACACGCGCCTTGTACAACAACAGCATCAATCCTTCGTAGCTGCCAAGTGCAAACCGAGAGACCTTAACATCCAATATATGTTGTTGTACCCCGCACAGATGCGAGTAATCTACAAGTTCAAAACATTATTCTTCGATACTCCAGAAGAGATATTCAAATGGACTGACGAGACCACCTTGCTTAAGCCCAATACTCCGCTACCGATGGAATCAGACTCCTCTCAGAACACTAAACAGAATCGTCCAAAGAAAGCACTCCTTGTGGCGAAGACACCGATCGAGATCCAACTGGCGCTCCCAGACACAGGGAGAGGGACTCACCTGTACTGTATTACCTTCTCTTATACTTTTCTCATTCTTTCTTCTCTTGCATGTAGGAGAATGATGCAGGAATGTGGCCTTAATTCCAGGACCTGGTTCATGTGGGGAACTAAATGTCACGGTCGGCCTCACGAATCCCACCCAACATCCTAGAAACGATGATTGGGGGGGGGGGGGATGGTGTTCGGGGATCCACTGGTGTGGGGTCCCCCGTTGGGATCCCGGGAGTGCCCCCACCGCGACAGGTACTTCAAGTTCTCCGAGGTATTGGGGTGGGGGGAGGGGGGTTGGGATGTTTATTTTAAATAAGTTTTGTTCATTGTTGACTAGCACAGACATATGTACCCGCCTGACCCCACGCGCTTCTCACATACATACCATTACCCCTAAGTAATAACTAAGAACAGACATGCAAATGGCCCACTCTGGTGAGATCAACATTATGACCTGGAATGTGCGGAGAATGTTAGATAAAATTAAGCGGGCGCAGTGTTAAAACAAGCTAAAAGATTGGAAGTAGACGTATTGCTGATGCAAGAGATGCGTATGATGGAGCACCGAGCCCCTTGCCTGCCACGATACGGATTCAAGCAAATTTACCATTCTGGATTCACCAGGGGATCTCGGGCACAGCTATCCTCATCCATCACAGGATCCCTTTTATATGCACCCAGACCTGGCTAGACCCCGGGGGTCGGTATACCATAGCAGCAGGCACATTATATGGGAGCCCTGGTTTTGGGCAGTTTCTATGCCCCCCCCCCCACTAGGACACGCCTTCGTGGAGAGAGTCATACGGTTATGGGGTGCCCTGCCGGGCGGCCTCTCAGTAATGGGAGGTGACTGGAATGACATCATGCATCCTATAGATAGATGGCGCAATGGCGCACACGACCGCGCCACGAGTGCATCCAAGCTACACTTTCTAGCATCCTCCTTGGGGTGGTCTGATGCGTGGAGGGCCTATCATCCCACAACACTGAATATACCTTCTTTTCACCCATACGGGGGACCCTATCCCGCCTAGACTATTTTCCTTCCATTATCGTACATCCACCGGGTCGCCTCTGCCACTATTCTCCCGCTGGGTCTCTCTGACCATTCCCCAATGACACTCCAACTACATATGGGACCCCAGCAATCCCGATGGCGTATGTCACCCTGGCATCTGAGGGCCCCGGAGTACGGCACAACCCTCCATCAAGCCGTCACAAATTACTTTGCACATAACACAGTCAGCATCTTCGGGAATAATTCTATGGGAGGTCTTCAAACCTCCCCATGCGCGGGGTTGATATTAGTTACCGTGCCGGGGCCAAACGGCGCCGCCTCGCATAGATAGTGGACCTGGAGTCTCGCCAGCGAGCTCTCGAGGACGAGATGCGGTGGGAGGGGGAGACCGGGCCCGCCGCAAGCTCCTCTTCTTGTAACAACCAATTAATCAATTCCTCACAAATGAAGTGCAGCAGGTGTGGCAGGCGACCCAACACAGAATTTACCAATGGGCGACAAATCAAGCAAGACCTTACATCGCTTATGTCAAGCAACACAATCACAGACCCAAACACCGGTACTGCGGGCAGCCGACGGTACTCTCTGGACTAACTCCCAAGCAGTGGCCCAAGCATTTGCGGAGTACTACACCGACTTGTATAGGGAAAGGGAAATTATATCTTCAGATCTAATTAGACAATTCCTACGCGATATACCGCCTAAGCCAGTTTCAAATGACGTACGTGACCAAATGGATGCCCCTATCACGATGGAAAAGCTCACCACCGCTCTCCAGGCTATGCCCCCGTCCAAATGGGTTTCCAAGTAAATTTCTTAGTGGGTGCATCTCCCAGACGAGCCCCCACTTGCTGAGGGCCCTACAAGAAACTCTCGAACAAGGGATTCTCCCGCTTGATTGGCGTCATGCCGAGGTTGTGGTCTTTCTAAAACCAGGGTGTCCCCCTGACGACCCATCTTCATATCGCCCCATTTCACTACTAAACCTAAGAAGCCAAACTCCTGGGCAAAATCCTTGCAAATCGCCTCCTACCACACATATCGGAACTCGTTCACCCCGACCAGTCCGGCTTTATGCCACAACGTCCACATGTCACAACATACGGCGGGTACACAACGCCCTTGCCATGGTGCCAAGGCTTGGACGTCCTGCGGCGGTCCTACTTGCCAACATCGATAAAGCATTCGACTCTCTAGATTGGAACTACTTATTTCTCTTACTACAAGCGTTAAACCTCAGCCCGAAATTCATAGCATAAGTCCGCCTCCTATATACTGATCTTTCTGCCTCTGTGCGAGCGACTGGTGCTTTATTGGCCCCATTCCCCATCGGCAGGGGCACACGACAGGGGTGTCCACTATCCCCGCTCCTTTTTGCACTAGCTATAGAACCCTTAGCAACATGGGTGCGGCGGGACCCCTTTGTCCGAGGTTTTAATTGGTCCCAAGAGGTGTCAGACAAGATTGCATTGTACGCAGATGACGTCCTGGTTTTTCTCACAGACCCGGGGTTTTGTGGCCCACGGATACTGCAGATCCTTAGAGTGGTTGGGGAAACGTCGGGCCTCTGCACGAATCTGACCAAATCCATATTATTCCCAGTCTGCGGCGCTCAGGGATGGGGCACATGGGCTTCACAGTTGACACTTGCATCTGGTGGTTTTCAATACTCGGGTGTTTTCATATCACCCAACCAGTCGAAGTTATGGATGCACAACAAAAACCCCCTCATACCCAAAATTAAAGATGAAGTGCGGGCTTGGTCCCCACTGCCCCTATCCCTTTACGGTAGGTTTGCCATTTTCAAAATGGTTTAGCTGCCGAGGATTTTATATCATCTACAGAATTACCCCTATGGTATTCCCCAATCGTGGTTCACACAAACGCAATTCTCTCCAGCTTCCTATGGGGAGGCGGGGCTACATGCGTTGCACTGCGAACATGCACGCAATCCACCTATTGTGGCGGGATTGCAGCTGCTGATACATTTGCCTACTACTCCGCTACCCACCTCCTCAACATCAACGATTGGTGGTACAATTCCCAAATAGATACTGCTTTTGCGGTAGAGAGAATCACGATGGAGGCCCAGCCATTGCTGGGCTTGCTGTATAGTCGCAGCCGCTTAAATCAATTACCTCCCGCCACCAAGTTAGTGATCCAATTATGGAGACGAGTAGTCCGGCAGATGGGATGGGAGGCTAACACGAACAACCCCATTATGGTCGGGGGTCATACATACGACAAGTGGGGACTTTATCCGGATTTCGCACATGGGATCTTATTGGTATCTCCACATTAGGGGATGTAATGAAGGGAACGGTCCTTAAATCCTTCCAGCAAATGCAGGAGGAATTTCACCTTCACCGTAACCAATTCTACAAATACTTGCAGATGAGGCACGCCCTGACCCCACACATAGCAACACTTACAGACCTCCCAGAGTTCCATCCACTGGAAGGGCGATTATCAATGGGAGATATAGGCACACACAAGATCAGGCAAATATATCAAACCATTGTAATGCACAACAATACAACAATAGATTCACTTCGACAAAAATGGCAAAGTGATCTACCAGACCTCTCCGACGATGATTGGACGGAGGCACTTGCGAGTCCTCGCGGTGCCGCTATTGCATCTCGCTACCGCCTAATCCAATTCAAATTCTTCCACCAAGCCTACTTCACCAGATACCGCCTTTGGCGCATGGGAGCAATCTTGTCGCCGGTATGCCTCAGGTGTAATCAGGAACCGGGTACCTTCCTACATACTGTATGGAGCTGCAGCATCCTCCAACCCTTCTGGTACAAAATTCTGACTTGTCTTGCGGAGGTTCTAGCCTGGCATATCCCGGTCAATCCCAAATTAGCACTACTCCACAGCACAGATGAAATAGGCGGTAATAGGTATAAACAGCACCTTCTATTCCTAAGGCTTACGCTAGTCAAGCAGGGATATTGCCCAACACTGGAAGAGTACCACCCCGCCATCCGTGGGAAAGTGGAAAAAGGCCTTAGACTGGTGCAAGGGCATGGAACTGGCAGTGTTCCAGGTATGAGGTTGCCCACAGAGCATGGGAAAATATGGCAACGATGGGCAAATTATAGCGGTATAGACCTGCCGGTGGTGGAATCACCAGAATCTCTTACAATGCAGATAACAATCTAAGTACCTCTCTATGCACTAAATAGAATTATTCAGTAAGACTAATGTTTAAATGGCGGGGCGGGGCGGGTTGGGAGTGGGGTTGCTGGATCTGTGCTGGTTTTGTTATAGTTCATTGTTTATTTTCCTCTTCTTTTCTTTTGATTATATTATTCCTATTTGGTCCAGAACAGCATTTGCCTTGAAATCCCATTCATGTATGGTCCCTTCGGGCCGCTATTGTACCAAATATAAATATTGAAGAAAATCTATTTACAAAAAAAAAAAAAAAACAACACATTTTCAACAGATTTATATAAATGAAAAATGTCCTAGCTTTCGTAACGGAAAGTTTCAATTTTATTAAGGACATGGAGGCGAGGATTACGCTATTCTCTCTTGACTTTATTAGCACAGCAGCCATTTAGGTGAACAAAAAGACTTAATTTCCCATAAACTTTAGGGAAGAAGTCAACATTTTAACAGTATGCAATATCCAATCAGACGAGGCCAAGGACCTGTGATAGTCCTATGTTGCTGTTGCCGCCTCCTCTGTCTTCCTGCGGCTGCCGGTGGATGAGAACATACCTAGTCCTGTTTTGACTGGTCCGATCCTAAAGGAAAACATGAACGGAGATGTATGAAGCTGGAAATTAAAGTTGATGACATAACACTAGTATTAAACTGCATAGTCAATGCTCCATATGTAACAATACATTGAATAGATTCCAAAGAAGGTCAGGTATTCCCAACTTAACATGAATCCCTCATATTGTAAGGAGGGAAAAGGCCGATGACAGGTGGGTTAATCCTCGCCTCCGTGTCCTTAATGGAATTGAAGCTTTGCATTACAAAAGCTTGGAAATTCTTCATTCTATGTCAGAACTGGAGGCATGGATGACACTGGTTCAAAGCTTATCCACAACCAGGAAGCAATACTAGGGACTGACTTGAAATAAAACCTCTTAAAGGTCGAATCCGAAGACCAGTCTGCTGCATTGAGGATATCCTTCAGGTGGGCCCCAAGGGGGAACGCCTTTGATGCCATAGCTTATCTGGTTGAGTGGGCCCCAAACACAGAGGTATCAATGCCAGTTTCCTGCATGGTCCACCTAACCCATCTGGTGATGGTAGTAGAAGAGATCACTTTGAACGGTTTCCTTAGGGCAATCAACAATTGTCACTCTCCATGGGGACGGAGGTCTGCCGTCACAGCTTCATATCTGTTTATACACCTCACAACACACAACTTTTGGGGAATATGGAAAAGAAGAGTAATTAACCAGTCGAGAATTACATTTCGTACACCTCGAAATATGGAAAGTAACCCCGCCCGGGTGAATACTCACTTGTTATGTTCAGTGCTCTAACGTCCAAAACGCGCAGTCAGGAAACTAAGCAGAGAAGGGTAGCTAGCTTGGCCGACAACTCTTTCCGGGATAGGTATCTATCAGACTGCCAAGATAGAAAAAGGTTAAGGACCTTGTTGACATCCCACAAGATAGAATATCATGGTTCCGGTGGAAGAGAAAGGCAGATTATGTCCCACCTGATGGCCACCAATCAGCGAGTGGCCAGCCGAGATCACTGATCTGAATGTGTTGATGGATCTATATTCCAGCCTCTCTGATGCCAAAAAAGCAAGGAAGTTCAATATGTGGAAAATGTCTGTCCCCACAGGATCCAGATGTCTCTGAAGAAACCAGCCCGGCCATACAGCCCATGCCTTGGAGAGGAGTGACACAGCCGGTCTTGAAAGGCCAGGACGTTCCATCACTCACTGTAATATTCCATGCGATAAGAGAAAGAGAGACCCTCCAACACTAAATGATGGGGATCCACTTCAGGGTGTGTGAGGAAATACAGAAATAGGGGTAGAAGGATTGGAAAAATCCCAAGAAAGATCCAGAAGAACTGGATACTAGACTTGCGACTTCCAGGTTGGGTCACTAGGACGACATCCACCACTTGTCGTCAGATCTGAGCCGAGGCGCATGATCATCACAAACTGATGGAAAGCATAGCCCCATTCCGGTTGCTACTCCTGGAGGAAAGCATCTGTGGCTGCTGCCTCCAGGTCCGGATGCCAGCGGAAGTATTTCAGGAGCCGGTGATTCAGGTGGGACGCAATGAAATCCACCTGGCGCAGAGGGCTCGGAACACCAGTAGGTGAAAATGCCAGAGACTTGCGTTGTGGAGGTGTCGAGAGTGCCAATCGGCTACCTGACTGAGTAGATATTCCACTGACGCAGAAATCTGATGCTCCAGGCAATAGTCCCAGAAGTTGCGGGCCAGATCTGACAAGTTCTTGGACCGAGTACCTATGAGATGATTTATGTAGCGGATGGCTGCTACATTGTCCCTCTTGAGGAGGACACAGCATTGAGCTTGATCCTTGGAAGGCTTCCATACGAGCGAGCCACCACTGGATTTCCTCTCAAGCTTCCTCTGACAGGGGAACCATTTGGGAGTACGCAAGACCCTTTCTGAGATGAAAGGTTTTCAAACGTTGGAGGGCCTGGTACTGTGGGCCCCGGGAAAATAGCCAGAATTGAGGATAAGAGTCCTACTACCCTTGCTCTCTGGCTCAGGGAGGTGGAAGGTCTGGCCGCCAATCGGTGCAGCTCCTGTTAGATCTTGGTCATCATCCTGGAGGGAAGGCTGAGGGTGTCTCAACCGAGTCTACCACAAACCCCAGGAACACCAGTGACTGAGATGGGATGAGGACTGACTTCTGTTGGTTTATGATGAAGCCGAGGGTCTCCTGGAGACAGACTGCCATCTGTAGATGCAGCAAGAGGGTCCGAGGGCACTCATCCATAAGGAGGATGTTGTCTAAGTATATGATGAGACGAACGACCCGGGCCATGAGGAACTCAACCACCGGGCTGTTATCTTTGTGAAGAACCACGGGGCGGACAACAGACCAAAGGGGAGAGTAGTAAACTTGAACGTATCCCCCCGCCATTGAAACTGGAGGAAGTGGCAGCGGAGAGGAAATGATCGGATGGTCAAGTAAGTGTTCTTGAGATCCAGACACACGATTCAGTCGCTGGGGAGGAGGAGGTCCCGTAATAGATGGATACCTTCCATCTTGAAGTGGCAGTAAACCAAACACTCGATTTTCTTCAGGTTGATCACGGGGAGCTGGCCACCATCCCATTTGTCCACTACGAAGAGATTGCTTAAAAAGCCCCTAGGATGAGGGAAGGATCGTACTATTGCCTCTTTGCGGAGTAGTTCCGAGACTTCCACGTCCACTAGACCAAAGGGATGGAGGACCGTCCCGAAACATGGGAGCTGTAGAATGCTAAATGGAATTCCTGTACTGTCTGAAGGACCCATGCATCTGGGTATGGTCCTCCCAAGTATTTATTTTATTTGAAAAGTTTTATATAGCGCGAACGTGACCCTCGCGGGTATCAGAGCGCTTTACAAGCGAACCAAGGCACAAACATATATATCAGTCAAACATGATCTATATGCATATATCAAAGATAAAAGTCTGCTCAAAAAGGTAAAAATATGAAATCTCTTCCTCGAGAATCTCTGTAGTTTTAGCAGTAAGGTGCTGGAGCTTCTAGAGGATCTTGAGCCACCCGAAAGTTCAAGCTTCTTGGCGAGATAGCTTGGGGTATTAAGAGTGTAAAGCTTGGTGAGTCGTGCATGCAATTTTCAATTGAATTCTTGATTCATAGGGGAGCCAGTTGAGGGATTTCAGGTCAGGAGAGATGCGATTGTTCCATTTTGATCCTGTGATGAGTCTTGCAGCTGAGTTAAGGGAAGCCCTTAATGGGGCTGATGTGGATCTGGGCAGGCCAGAAAAGGTTGTACTTACATACTGGAAATCACGAGGGCTTGCACTGCAGACTTTGAGCTCTTTTTGGGGGAGGAAGGGTTTTAGTGTTCTTAATATGTTCATTTGGAGATTTGCTCTTTTAGTGGTGTGTTTCTGCATATTGAGGTTTTTGTGAAGAGTAATTCCTAGTGATCTTATTGAATCAATTTGTGGTGTGCTGATTCGGAGGGGTGAATAAGAGGAATTTCTTTTTTTTTTTAGTGTTAAGTTTGAGGTGGTTGTATGACAGCCAATTTTGGGTTTTTTGAAGAATAGGATTGAGGGATCTATGTCTTCAGGGAATGAGACTTTCAGATAAAGTTGGATATCCTCAGCATACTAATGATAGTGGATGTTGGATGCACTTAGGATTTCTGTTAGTGGAACCATGAATAGGTTAAAGAGAGTGGGTGAGAGGGAGGAACCTTGTGGGACCCCGAGCGTGACCGGAGCAATCTTAGAGAAGGACTGATTTACCTTGACATTTTGTGTTCTATTTTGAAGAAAAGTGGAGAACCAGTTTAGGACGGACCCGGAGATACCGATCCTGTGCTCAAGTAAGTTAAATCAATAGTCATGCTTAACCGTATCAAATGCGGAGGAAAGGTCCAGGAGGATTAATAGGCAGGATTCACTTTGATCCAACATTTTCAGAGCACCGTCCATTAAATGTGTCAGGGCCAATTCTGTGCAATGCTGGAGCAGAAGCCAGATTGGAATCGGTCAAAAAGATGGAATTGCTCAATATGGTTACAAAGTTGGATGTTAACACATTTTTCCAGAAGCTTCGCCAGCGTCGGGATGTTGGAAATGGGGCGAAAGTTGTTGAGGCTGGTTGGATCGGCATCGTTTATTTTTTATAATAGGTGTGACCTGTCCCGATTACAGGCAGTCTGGGATTTTGCCCTGTAGAAGTGAGACATATACAAGCTTAGTCGAGAGTGGACATTAGGATTTCGTTGAAGAGGATGGGGGAAGAGGATCGATGAAGTGGTTTGAGGGTTTCAAGTTTGTTAGAATTTTGACGATTACGTTTTGATCAATTGTTTCAAAAGAGCTCCAAGGAAGCTTTGTTTTTGAGGATGTGAACTGGAAGGTATGTGGATCCATCCATCAGTGTGGGGGGGACTTTAGTGTGCAGTGAGTAAGGACAGTGCTCCTGAATTTTCTGCAAGTCAGTTTTCACGGTGTTTGTCTTTTCAAGGAAGAAAGCAGCAAAATCTTCACATTTGGGTAGTGGGCTGGATCGAACCTGGGAGCGGTTGGGTATGCCACTATATTGATGCTTGACCAACTCGAATTATTTTTAGGTCGGTTTTTGGCTTGATCCAGTTGGTTTCTGAAGAAGTTTGCTTTGGCATTTCTAATACTTTTGTAGTAGGTATTTCTATGAGGTCTTAGATGCTTGAGGTGATCAAGCGAAGGAGGGGATCTCCATATTCATTCTGCTTGTCCCAAGTTACGTTTTTCAGTGTTTAGGGTATCATTATACCAAGGTTGTGAGTCTTTGGTGGATAGTCTTTTTAGTTTAGGGGTGCAGTCGTGTCAAGAATATGGACAAAATTCTGAAGTCTGCCCCCCAGACAGTGAGGAAAAAGCTGAACACTCACCTTGATTGGCTCCATGGTTGCCACTGCATCGGTGTCCTCCCTTCGCACCCCGATGATGGGGATAGCCTCTGGTGGGGTAGAAGTTGCCATACTTTGAGGCATCCTGGTACTGTTCCCTCCTAGCGCCGTATCCTCTGCTGGAGGCTGGGTGATGTGCGTGGCCAGCTTAACTCCACCTGCTTCAGCCAGCCCCAGTGAAAACCTGGGGCATAAATATGCGTTTAATGGACAGCTGGGCCTTGTCCAGTTAATTAAAGGTTTGGAAAAGCTTCCCTAGCTCCCGGACAAACTGGTTGCCAAACAACCCCCATTAGCAATAATGCTGGCCTCAGATGTGGCGAGGTTCCCCAGTTTGGGGTCAATCTTAATGAGGAGTGAACGGCGCCGCTCCGTGGAGAGGGCGCAGTTCGCATTCCCCAAGAAGATAATGGCCCATTTGGGCCCCGCATGACAGGATTTCAGGGGAAATCAGAGCCCCAGACGCCTTGGCATCTTCCGCCATATCTAGGATGCGGGTTAAGGGGCCTGAGATATCCAGAAGCTTGTCCTGGCAAGCCTGCCAGGACCAATCAATCCCTTTCTTGGGGTCACGCATGCACTTCCCCAGGAAGGTAACCAAGCGTTTATCGATGTTGGTTGTGAGCGCCACCTTGTCCCCCAGGGATGGACATGGGCACTCCGCCCGCAGGCAGCTGGGTACTTTATTAGCGGCTTACGAAGCCGCCCCATGACAAAAGCCGCAACCTCATCCGTGAGGACTCAGTCTGAGGAGAGGAGGTGCATCAATTGTTCCGGGTCCAACATATCAGAGATAGCCTAGGGAGCCTTGTCCGCCGGCACATCTTGTACGTTACGAGGGGAGAGGCCCCATGGTCGATACCCTGTCTCGTGCTCCCCATCAGAAGCGGAGAGCAAATAAGACCCTTGTGGGGACATCGGTGGGCAGGAGGGGTAAGAGGACCATGTTGGTGGAAACTTTGAAGGCCCGAACTCCATGGGATCCAGGGGCAGAGATTGAGGGTGGCCTACGAAGACCCGCTTCAATCAGTCAAACGCGTCAAGTTCAATGCCAGGTGTGGGGTATTTCTTCCGCTTGTGGAGCGGTGTGGGTGGATTGGGCCCTCACAGAGGTAAAAGTGTCATAGGTCCTAGGGGATCTTTCCTCCCAGGGAGGGGTTTGAAGCAACGTTCTGCATATTGCAGCAATTTCCTCCCCAGGGGGGCCACAGCCGGCAGACCCACTTTGGAAATTGAGGTGTCCATGACCCCACTAAAGCGATCATCACCGTCCTCTTCCTGGTAAGTCGCCTCATTATCCCTCATTTTTGGGCAGAGTAAGGTAAATTATGGTATCAGTGCTGGGATCTCCAGCCGTTCAATGAGTAGTTTTATTGATCTGAGGATCTCCCAGCCCAGTAAAGCAGCCCCGGGGCCAATGACAGGGTTGCTAGGCCCTACAGGACACTGCACACCCAGAGCAATCAACAGGATAATGGACACACCTGGGCCAGTGTCCCAATGCGCATGGGCATGAAATCACGTTAAGTGCTATGTATGCAGACCCTTCTTGAGGGTGTAGATGCTTCAAGTGTATGGGGCACTACGGCACATAAGCAGAACACCCGGCTGGCCACGCTACTTGTGAGGTAATTAAATCGTGCGCCGGTGTGGGTCAGCAAGACCCCCAGTCTGCAACACACTCAGCACGTTTCGCTGACCTGCGCAAGCGCACGATTTAATTCGCAATGCCCCAGGCGCTGCGGTGCCTAACTTAAAGCTTGCAGCAAAGGAGTGACTAGCGTTACCGCAGCTGTGAAATATTGGCAAGAAATAATAGGAAAAAAATTACCAAAGCACAGAGAAACATGCAATAATTAAGAAAATGAGACCGGACGCATTTAACTCAGCTGATGGAGCAGTGAAAAAAAGAGGAGGCGGCAACAGCAACATAGGACTACTTAAGGGACCTTGGACTTGTCTGATTGAACATTGCATATTGTTGAAATGTTGACTTCTTTCCTAAGGCTTATGGGAAGTGAAGTCTTTTTGTTGTTCACTTAAACGGCTGCTGTGTTAATAAATTGAAGAGATAATAGTGTAATCCTCGCCTCTGGTCCTGATATTGAATTAAAGTTCTGGAAACCGAGGGGAGCCACAAAATTCCTACCACCTAGACCTAGCATTCCTCCATGTTCCCAAATAAAAATGGTGCATCGCTTGTGTGAGTGAGCCTACCGCCCATAACAGGTAAAATGCACAAAACACAATGTGGAGACATCAACATTTCATATAAAAAAAATTACCTTATTTGCCAATTGTGGCAATTGTGTTAGCGGTCGTAATTGGGCACAGGCTTAATGGCCACCCAGGGAAACCTACCACACCCCGACATATCTAAAACCTAGACACCCGGGGTACATCCAGGGTGGTGTGCCTCAAATGGATCCCATGACATTTTCTTACCCACAATGCCCTAAAAAACTCAAACTTGCCTACGATTGTGAATTTTCATTTCATTTCTATGATGTACACTTCCAGAATCCGCAGGGATCCACAAATTTCCTACCACCCAATGTTCCCCCACTTGTCCTGATAAAAATGCTACCACATTTGTGTGGCTAGGCCTGCAGCTCGCAACAGGCATGGATCAAACCAGGATTAATAGGTGTTCCGGCAGGTTTGTAAACTTTGGTAGTACCTCCTGTAACAGTTGGTGTTGCTTTTACCACATCCACCCTGCCAGGTGTGAGATCTGTAGATATAGGAAATTAACACACACCACCACTGATAACAGAACATTGAGGAAGAGGGTTAGAGGCTTCATGAATGGATGGGTAGGGGGAATTAGGGAAAAGGCGACAGACAAACAAACATTCAAGTCCATGAGAATATCACATCTGTTGTGAAAAGAGATGACAGTTTATTTAAAAAATGCAAACAGTTCTTCAGCCCCCAGACTCCAATGTTATCTCATCTAATATTATTCTTTACCTAGGCTTAAAAAATAAAATGCTAAATTGGGAGAACCCCCACAATTCATAAATAGTTACAATTAGGAAAAATTATAAAGTATACAAATAGACGGTGCATCTGCATTCTTCTGGCATTGCACGTCTTGGTAACAAGGCTGAAAAGCAGCAGCGGTACTCCATGGATCTTTCTTGCAGAAGAGAAAGTCAATGGAATGAAAAAATAAAAAGTCATTATTGAAGAGTCAAGGTAAGCATGGTGTATGAGGAAACTGGCTGAGCATAGGCTTATGCAGAGATATGTCATTAACGAAGAAGTGAGAAGAACCAATCTTGTACCACCAATCCCAGACAATGAGCTACATTCATCCAACTGATCACTCTGACAATAACATTCAGCTGTGCCCATCATGTAACATGCCCTCCAGACAACAGCCACTTAGAGTTTGCTGCTCCAGCCACTAGTCTCCATTTTCCTGATCAACACACCTCTCATCAGTCCACAGGGGTAAGCCTCTTGAGTCCTCTTATTTCACACTGAAGAAGATAAGCAATGGTCCTTCTTCTCGATGTTGTCAATAGTACTTTAAGATATCATTTTACCAAACAACAATTCAAACTGTTGAACAAGAAAAAAAAGAAATAGACTATTAGTTTAGTCTAGTTTAACTTTTTGGTCTCAAAAAGAACATGGTAATGATGGACTCAGTTTAACAAAATGACAATCAAGTAAAGTTAAGTTGCTGTCCCAGTGACAAATGGTGATGATCACCCAGACATTTACACATCAAGTTTAGTTTACCAGTCTCTCTCAGCCATCACATGGATCTCCATTATTTGGCATTCACTGGTGCAAGTTACCGCTTCCAAGTGTGGTTCCCATTTCCTATGTTTCTCTCTTTGCCATGAAAGCAATACACAACACAGTGCGTTCTCTACCCTGGCAATCCAGCATGGGAATGAAAAAAGGATGGGGCTGGGAGACACCACCTTGTTCTTTTATGAAATGGAGGCTTCCATTGCAGACTGACACCATGGCTTGTTTTCAAAGTCTGCGGCTGAACTGAAGGTTGACTTAATCTTCCTCCCCTCTCACCACTCAGTCAGCCCTAGCAAAACAACTGTGATGTCCTCACTGATTGACTACCCAAGCCATGCACACGGGTCCCCTCCATTGAAGTTAATTTTCATTCAACAGCCGGAATAAGCCCTACACCAATTTCTTTTTTTTTTCTTTTTTAAAGCAGTCCTATCTGTAACATCAGTGGTTGTGGTATGTATTAGTCCAGAAAGTAGAGTTTGTCTTCAAACTCCTGTGGATCGTCTGGAGGATATTCACTCACCACACTTGTGACATTAGACCAATTGCCTTCGTCACCCACGGTTGTGTCTGCAGAAACACTATAGTCTTTTGGAATTAAGTGTTAGTTCATTTTAATCACTAATTGTAGGAAGCTGAGTTTCTGTTGCAGTAACCCCCCCACTTTTTGCCAGACTACTGATGCACTTTGACTTGATGTGCCCTGGGTCCCTGTCAATTAGGTTCCCAGGGCCTGTGTTTTTCCCCCAAAACTGTACCTTGTACCCCCAGTTGGAACCTCTCTGGCCACATGCCAGTTCCTTGTAAAAGGTACCATGGGTACCAAGGGCACTGTGGCCAGGGAAGGCCTCTAGAAGTGCCACCCTTAGAGGCCCTGCGCGCGCAGGCGCACACACACACACACACACACACACACACACACACACGTGTGTGTTTTGGTGCAGAACAAAGTGAAGAGTCGACATGGCACACATCCCTGTGTGCCATGCCTACAACTCACTGCCCTGGCATAGGTCAGCCACCCCTCTAGCTGGGTGCACTATACCTGTGGTGAGGGTACAGGTGCATGAGCCCTGTACCCCTACAGTGTCTAAGCCAATTCTTCGACAGTGTAAGTGCAGTAATGCCATTAAGACTATATGGAGCTGGGAGTTTGTCATTACGAACTCCACAGCACCATAATGGCTTTACTGAAAACTGGGAAGTTTGGTATCAAACTTCTCAGCACATTAAACCCACACTGATGCGAGTGTGGGATTTATTGAAAAATGCACTCAGAGGGCATCTTAGAGATGCCCCCTGAAAAACGACCAGCCCCTGGTGGGTTCCCTGACTGGTAAACACCAGCCTGCCACCACAAGACATGTTTTTGGACCCCCTAGGGTGGGAGCCTTCGCACCCTGAGCCCAGAAACAAAGTCTTTCCTGGGCGAGGTGTTCACACCTCCCCCAGGCCAGGAAGATCCATCTGTGGCAGGGGAGCTTCAAAGGCCTTGCAGCCTTTGTAATGCGACCCCCAGCCTCACCTGCTATCAGGAGCAGGCCTCCTTCCAGTCTCCCCTCCTTTTCGGCAGGAAGACAGGCCTCCGCCAACACCACCCCTCAGGTGGGGGAGGAGAGGTGAAGCCCACTCTTCAGTGCCCGCCATCTTGCAGATAGCAGGCACTCCCCAATCAGGATTAGGGATTGTGCTCACTCCCCCACGTGGGGTGAGCACCCCAAGGGTGTAGTCACCATAATGTCAGTAGCACATTGGCTACTGACCTCGAGACCCCTAAACCGCCCCCTAAATACAGTATTTAGGGGGCAGCCCTGAACCAAGAACTCAGATTCCCCCAACCTACGAAGAAGGACAAAAGAAGACGCCCAGCAGAGGAGACTGCAGAGAACAACTGACTTGGCCCCAGCCCTACCGGCCCGTCTGCAGTTTCCAGAGATCCTGCGCCAGAAGTCGTCCTGTCCTGCAGTCAGCGACCTCCAGAACCCTGGGAGGACTGGCTGCCTTCAACAGAGACCGGATCTCCTGTGAACAGCAGCTCTGTTCAAAACAAACAGCCAAGAAAGACTCCGAGCCTGCTGAGGACAAAAACCCGACGCCTGGAACCACCACTGCACCCGACGCCCACAGCCCAAGTCAGAGTGGCCCACGGGTCCCAGTGAGGTGCCCCAGCGCTTCAGAGTCCGAGTCCACCGTGGGTTGACCCCTCCAGGACTCCCAGACGTCGCCTACAGCATCTGCACGGAGAACCCCCCCCCCAACCGCGAGTGGCCCGGTAAGGTGAAGTCCGACCTCAAAAGACACCCCTGCATCCAGCCGCCATGCGCCCTGGAGAAAAGAACCCAAGGTGCACCTACGTCCCCGAGTCCTCCAACTTACCTTCCCAGCTGTTGGCTCCTCCCGGAAGTCTTCCTGGACCGAGCCTGCAGCTCAAAACCAAAATCCCATTGAAAACAACAGGGCACCCGAGGCCAAATCAGCACCGTGAACCCAGCCGCCCCTGTGCCGCTGCGGGTGCACTTTGTGTGCTAAACTGGATCCCCCTTTGCCCTGAGCCTAACACTAGGAGCTTTGCTCCCACAACCTTGTGGCCGCTCATAGGCAGCCACCAATCGGAGGCCCCCTATCCCCCATTGGATAACATTGGGCCTCAGCACTCTGCACCCGGCCCTCCCTAGTGCCGCTGAGGGTGTCATAGGAGTGCATCCTTGACCCTGGGGGACCCCCGAGTCTAACCCCAAAAACCCAACTCCCACAACAAAGTACTTACCTGTTAACCGATAACACTATTTCCTCCCATAGGATAACATTGACTGTTTTCTGTGAAAAAGTTTCTAAGTGTGGAGTTGGAAAATCTATAAAAGTCTCTAAAACTGTAACCAAATAATCAAATGCTTTTACTTACCTGTTTACAGGAAATATCCCAGTGTAGTATCCAGGTACACCACACTGTGTAAGAAAAGTAATCTGTAAAGTAATCTACTTGACATCCTATTGAAAAGCCAATACAAAGTATATGTAAAATATATCAAAGCATTGCATTACCAGTAATTCTACTGTAATCAAACCAAAGTATATATACACAACTGCAATTCAAACTGTATTATTACTGCAAAGTATAAATCACTTACCTGTGCCAGGCTTGCTTGGTTCTAGGAAATAAAATAACTAAAAGAATATTTTTATACAAACAAAATTGGTCCGAATTCAGTCTTTGAGTGTGTGACAATCATTTGCTGATTGAGTGTGTACAACAAATGCTTAACACTACCCTCTGATAAAGCCTTACTGCTCGCCCACACTACCACAAATAGAGAGTAAGGTGCCAACTACTTTTACCTCTGCCTGCCTTTCGGGTTCCACTGGACTCTGTGCACACTCTACCTCACTTTGGTATAGTATATACAGAGCTTACAGCCGTCCCCACTGATAGCTTACATATCGGACCCAAAGACTTTTACCCCAAGGGACACGATTCAAACAGTACACTGCACTTCAAGAGCATGGCATATGCTAGCACACCGCGCGCAGAAACTCCCCATATACGCTCCATCTCTGCCTATAGCTCATCATCCGCAAATATCAGTTACGCAGGAGAAAAAAATGTTAATGCTACTGGAAGAGATGAAACTGAACACTATGGGTGATATATTCCCGCATAACAGATTCATCACGAGGGACGACCCATCACTAAGTGCACACCAAGCACCACTGAAGAGGTTTGCATATCTGAGGCTGCACATGGCACTCAGGGAGCTATATGTATCATTTCCAGATGAACCACCGAAATTGCAAGCACTACAGCTTTTATTACCGGCACCTACTCGTAAAAATTTAGTTACACGGTTATACAATGCATCACAAGCAGAACAGAGTGGGGTCATGAACAAATCGCTCCAACGGTGGGAAACACTACTAGGGGACACCATAGATGAACGAGATTGGGACTATAGCTGTACACAGTTGCAACTGCTAACATCAAACTGCAACTTACGTATTATTCACTTTAAATTTTTACACCAAATTTATTACACTCCGGCCCAACTATTCAAATATGGACTTAGAACACAAGACAAATGCCAAAGATGTGATGCATCAAACGCAGATTTTTTGCACATGGCTTGGGCATGCCCCCAGATCCATATGTATTGGCAAGAAATTACAGGCGCACTTACGACTATGCTGACTGAACTGATACCGAATGCACCGCTCGTTTGCCTATTGGGAATATATAAACTTAGACCAGCGAAGAAACGGAAATTTCTAGCGGTTGCACTATTACTTGCCAAGCGCCGCATTGCCATTCGTTGGGGAAGCAAACGTCCCCCTAGACTTAAAGACTGGCTTACTGACATGTCATACTGTAAGGAGACACTAGAGGTTTATGCGGAGGAACTACCGCAGGCGTCCAGACCCAGAGACTATTGGGAACCTCTAACACAATATCAACGCAGGTAGACGACTGAGTCCCATTATAAGGTCTGATCGCACATGATAAGCTTGCTTTCTCCGTTCACAGGAGTGTAGAGGACGGTTGATATAACATATTGAGAGCAGAAATGTGCCAAATGTGTTACACAGTAGTAAACTGCGGATATCTATAACTGTCAGATGCCCGGGATCTGTTAGAATTTGACTAGTTTATTAATGTACAGAACTATGTGTGTCTTCCCTTTTTTTTTTTCTTCTGAAATACGTAATTGTATGCAAACGCAGAGATTGCCCTGACTGTATTATGTGCATCTTTCATTGCTGACTGGAATAAAAAAAAAAAAAAAAAAAAAAAAAATAGTATATACAGAGCTAGCTTCCTAAACTAATTTCTCCACATTTTGAGGCGAAAACTGGTCCTTCTGAGTGTGACAAATGCCCCAGGTGCAATGAACACTTGCTTCTAAGACACACTGGCTACTGGACATGCTAGCTACTTTATTGCCAGCCTGCTGAGCTCTGGCCACAGTTCCTTCTTCCCATACCAACAAGTCACTGGGTCTTGATACAGGTACGACTCTGTTGGGTCATCCAAGTAGTTGTGGACCATATTCTGAGTTGTCAATGGTGCTGCCACTTGCTATGCCTGCACCTCTGCACTTGACTTAAGTCCTGCCATACAAAACCAACCAATTCCAGAATTTGGCAGTGAACTTGAATCTGTTGTTCCTGTGGGTTTAGTAGCTGGCAATTGAGTTAGATGCTGCTGCAGAGACTGCGAGCCATCTCCGGAGGTTGAGGTCTGCACTTCAGAACTTCTGCCGTGGACTCGAATTTGCAGTCCTCCTTCTAGATCACCCGCTTTTATAACGATTCACGTTTTGTAAATTGAGACATCCAATTCTGACAAAGGAACGAAAGTGGTCAGCACTTTTTTGCACCACGGATCCTGTATTGTGGGACAGTTGTACCCTGGGAAGAACACAATCTTTTTGCATCCTTTGTTTAGTGTTCAAGCAAAGGATTAAACTGTTCACCAAAGTAAGCTGCTTTTTCATTCGGCCCACCTTTTGCAAATGTGCAATAACGGGACCACTTGCTTCCTTGTACTCTTCTCCTAGCTGACTTCCTGTGTCAATCTCGACAGGAAGTAGCATCTGGATCAGGCACTCCCACTAAACCCCATTTGTCCACTTCCATGAGTTTGGTAGTTGCATCCCCTCTCCTTTGAATTACATTATGGTTGATAGAAAAACTTTAACAGGAGTTGCATCATGTTGGAGGCTGAGTTCCGTGTTGCCACATCCTGTAAGAGGGCTTTTACAGGTAGTTTATGAGCACGCCGATTGATCATCAACTGCTTCCTGGCTTTGTATAAACAACTAAAATTAGTACATATTCTTCAGCAGATGGCCAGAATGTTGCAGACTACCTCTTTTTTGAGACAGTCCCACACAATTAATGCAATGAGCTATGCACAAGACTCTGAAATATCTACCATCAGCCATGGCTTTGGCTAGATTACTACCATTATCAGTAACAAATCCAATACAGAGACCTTGTGTTTGAAGCCATGTATAGACTGTGGTGTTAAACTCATCCAAGATATTGGCAGCTTATTGCAATTTCTCCACAGCGAACATCACAGCTGTTGTATGCCACCAAATGCTCAGAAAAGCATCATCAGCATTACCAGCAGCTAGCCTTTGCATAACTCAATGAATAGAGATCCAGTGTCCAGTGTTACATATTTAATCTGTTGCTTGAAAACTGATATACATGTCTGTCATTAGGTAGATATACTGAACAGCACTCTGCTTCATATCTTTGCCATCTAATTGCAGCACTTTAGGATGTAGCACTGCCACTTAAACTGGAAAAATACATCAGGTTGGGATCCTTCCACTTTGGGCAGAGAGCCTGCACAAATTCGAGAAAGCCCTCTCCTTTCAGAAAAGGGAGGACAACAAGCGTTAACATTTCAGCCAGCTTTCTCTTGTATAAAAGGATTTTTTGTGGTTTCGGTGGTACAGTGACTACTTGGTAAACACAGCCTAAATAGTAGGCTGTTTCTGTTGTGTTACTACTGTCATAAGTGACCTACAGGTATCATCAGCAGGTAGGCTGGCTGTGTGCTTTGGGGTGACAGACACTGTATACTGATGAAGCAGATAAACTGTTGACTCCTTCTAGCCGATACATAAAACTGATTGATGCCTTTGAGCGAAAAAAGACAAACGTGCACAAATTTGCCAAAAATACGCTGAATTATGAAAAACAGATCATGAAAAGATTTAGTTACTGCATCATAAAATCATCAAGAAGAGAATAGGTTAGATAAAACCATTCATTACAATAACAGGTTTGTAATTTACTAAATTGGGTTGGTATATTTAACGTGTTGTAGAAAAATAAAGTTGATGACTCATGTATTATAAAAGATTCATAAATCATCTTCATTAAATAACGTGTGAAGAATTAAACTAATGTAATTTAGATGGCATTATGTATGTATTTTTAGTCTCATTTTAAACTCCATGTTTTGCATACGTGAAAATATGCACCAACTGGTGAAAGAGAAAAGGATGCCGCACGTTTATAATAGGATTAAATGTCTTGAAACTGTCAGAGAATAATCTTTATATCTGTATTAATGAGAATTACTAGAAACAACATTAATATTCTATGTTCGGAAATATTTTTATTTGTCGAAACTTTGGAAATGTAGTAATACACCATAGTTATACGTGCCAATTTCAATGAAACTAAATTGCTTTACAAGTGCAAATGATGTATTGATGTATCCACAAAGTCCTCCAAAACCTTTTATCAAATTGTCCAGGTCGACCTTTCAGCATCCTTTTCATTGATATTAGTTAATTTTTATAATAATGCATTTGAGTCAGACATATTGGATAGCTTATGTCAATTAGACTCTGACCTGGAATTACTAACTGACAAGGGAACTAGAGAAAAAATTATGATATGGGGGGGGGGGAAGAGTTTAACATCCAACCTTGCCAATTGTTAGCTAATAAAATCTGTGGCATGGCGTCCGCTACAGGGGACTATGTTACGCACTTTTCTCACAGAGTATGGAGAGAAACTTAATGAGCTACTTTTTAAATATGATTTGGGTTTTAGCAATGAGTTTGGAGACAGACCAGTTGAAGTATTATGCACATTCGACGGAAGCATGGGAAAAAGCGTTATTGATTTTTTGCTCTTCCTTAAGCGCTATTCTGCCCTAGTTAAAATCTTTTTATTACATGACATTGTAATGAGCGATCACTTCCCACAGAGCTGAACGCTGGATACTGACCTTGTAACTAAGAAGGGGGTCCATCATTACACCTTAGCCGTAGAAAATATTGAGCTTTCCCGTATGAATGGTTTTACCCTACGTTGGTCTATGGCTGACCAGTCTAGATTTTTAGAACAATTAATCCACCAAAAGAGAAGGGCTTTTGATGTGTGTCTGTATGAGTCAGCGGAAGTAAGTACGGTTATTGAGGCCTTTAACCAAATTACTAAGGAAATTAAGGCAGGGCTAATTGCCAATAAAAAGAGCGGGCTGGAAAAAGCCAAAGTTGGTTTGATCACGTCTGCTCCCAGGCCCACAAAAAGTTGAAAAGAGCCCTAAAAGAGACACCTAGAAATGCCATATAAGTACAGAATTGTAGGCGGGTCTACAGGCTAGCTTTAAAAAACCGCAAGAAAGTCCTCAAAGAGGAGGCCTGGGAACAACTGTACGCGGCAAGCCAAATAAACAACACCACAGCATTCTGGCGTGTCATAAACTCCCACTTCTTTAGCGAAGCTGATAAGCCTAGAATCGAGGCTGCAATAACTGAAGAAGAATGGGTAGCTCATTTTTCTAACCTATATTCTGGCCCAACCGATAGCAGTCGAAATAGCTCTGCGCCCGAGTCGGCTGCTGATCCTACCAGCTCTACATTTTTGCCTATAAACTTTGATTTTAACTTCACGCTGGATAAGGTGATTCAGGCTCTGGGATCAAATAAGGGAGGCAAAGCACCAGGCCCCGACGGCATCCCAATTGACCTTTTTAAAACAAATATTGAACTCTGGGGCCCTCTTCTGACTCTGGTTTTTAGATCTTGCCAGAGTGTTGGATTCCCAAGTTCCTGGTCCGAATCCCACATTGTGCCAATATTTAAAAAGGGAGACCGTAATTGTCCTGCGCACTACAGACCCATCTCTTTGCTAGATTCTTTAGTCAAAGTGGTGGGCCGCATACTTTTATGAAGATTGCAGGAGTGGGCGGTCGCTAACAATATCATCTCGGATTTCCAATATGGGTTTCGCCAGGGAATTGGGACCACGGAGCAAGCCATTAATTTGAACTTACTGGTGGGCAAATATACACATATTAAGCGTGGTAACTTGTTTTTAGTTTTTGTGAATTTGTCATCCGTATTTGACTGTGTTGTTCATGACAAACTATGGTCTGTCATGACTTCAATGGGTATAAATATCGCTATTATCAACTACCTCAGATATCTATACTCAACCGATTCCGCTAAGGTCCGCTTTGGGATGAGCGGTGAATGCACACGATCTTTTGACATCAGAAAAGGGGTTCGTCAAGGATGCGTACTCGCTCCTTTTTTATTCAATCTATATATTAGCAGCTTGGGTAGCACCCTTGCGAATGCATGCACGGACTTGCCCCAAATTGGACATCGGCCTATACCCGTTTTACTTTACCTGGACGATGCGGTGCTTATGGCCCGCACTCCACTGGCTTTACAGCGTCTTTTAGACAAATTTGTACATTTTATGGAGAATCTGCGGTTATTAATCAACATTAGTAAAAACCTTTGTCATGAAAGCAGGCCGAAGACTATCCAAGGGGCGTAACATTTTAATAGGAAAAGCGATTTTACCACAAACGCCCTCTTTTTCATACTTTGGGATTTTATTTGAGGATGTAGGGAATTGGAGAAGTGCAGTAAGCTCGAGAAGGTTGCAATTTCTTAGATCAATTAAGGGCCTGTGCAATTTTTTGAGGAAATTGGGATGTAAACCTCCTAAAGAAATGTTAACCATCTACAATGCCAAATGTTGATCAATTGCAATGTATGGTTCCGAGCTATGGGGGTATGTAAATGTGGACTCTTTACAGCTGCTAGAAAATGTTTTTTTTTTAAAAATCTTCTTGGGCTCCCAACCAGCTGTTCGAATTTTCGGAACTAGGAGCAATTCATTTAGCCAATTTGATAAAAGTGCAGCCAGTGCTCCTCTGGCACAAGATTTGGACTTCTGATTATATGGATTTTAATCGTTCTATTGCACAGGACTGGAGTGATTCGGAGCTTGCTCTGAAAATTCCATGTTTACATTTTATCAAAAAATTTATGACTGATATTAGTCATCCTGAATATTATGATAACCCCGAAACACATCACAAGGAAATCACTAAAAATAGAATGTCTAAACCTACTAGAAGATGCGAGACTATCGGTGGAACTGGTCAAACCAACTGTACAGCATAACCAAATGATTTTGACCAGTTTCTCGATTCAACCATTTTTAATTAGTGTTCTTAATCCCCAACATAGGTTTGTTTTGACGCTTTTCAGGCTTGATATCTTTCACTGCTTGACAAGCTTCCCAACTACTAACAACTGGTCACGACAACTAATGTACTGCCCTTGTGACAAGATGTCTGAACAATCGACCATACATGTGATTTTTTGTAAATTTTATAAGGATTTGAGGATTTCTTTTATCAAGCCTCTATTGAAATCACTACATTTTAGACAGTGTAGGCCGGCGTATCTATATTTACAATCACTTCCAAATTTGTATTCATGTGTGGTATTAGCTAGATTCTTGAGGGCTGCTATTTTGAGAAGGAAGTCACTAACTACTGTATACTAAATTGCACATTTTTTATCTGTACTCATCTTTTAAAATACAATCTTTTAAGTTTTTTAAATGTACTGTTATGCACACTTTTATGATTCATCACTCTGAATCGAATAAAGATGATTATGACTGAAATGTATACTTCCATTATTTTACATTACATGAACCAATTTCAATTTAGGCCTCCATTTGGCTTACTTGCTTGCATTTCGTTCTCATGAAAAGGATTCGTAGACTTACAATGTGGACTGAAACTATGTTTCACAGAGAGTTCCCATGCGCATACTAGGACTACTTGCAACTTTCTTTGTTACTTTGGGAACATCTGCCATGAGAACCTGTCCTCTTGAACTTACTCATGTGGTTCTGCAAAAGAACCATTGTTGAAAATCATATACTCTGGATGGTTCAATGGCTTACGTGATGATCACAACCTTTTTGCTACAATATGTGTCTTCTTTATGCTGCATGACAATCACCCTATCTGAACTGACCAATGGACTGAGTGGTCTGACCAGATGAGGTGACCCAGGTGGTGTCACCCCGGAACTTGTGGCTAAATATATGCTGTGTGACTGAGCGACTAAGAGAGAGACCATTTTCTCTTTTCTTTGGATATCTTGCTCTTTTGTGGACTGAGAGACATCATTCGCTCCTTGCTGACTATTAACTGGTGCATACGCAGTGTGCGCTATTTTTGAACTTCTTTCCCTCATAGGTGAGAACCTTTGAGCTGAGATGGTTCAGTTCATTTCCTGAACTTTACTAGGACTGTGGTAATTGATGGCCCACGAAAGACTAAATTTGATTACTCTGCACTCCTAGAAGAACTAAATGTCCCATATTGATGTACCCTCGCCCCGCTCAAGAATCCGCCCAACAGCCACATCAGCAAGAAAGCCACCTGGTTCACCGAAGACCTCCAGGCCTCCAAACAAACATGCCGAAAACTGGAGAAGATCTGGCTCCACGAACGGACAGCGGACAGCTACGCCGCCCACAAGAGCGCCACCCGCAGTCACCATCACCTCATCAGATCCGCCAAAAGGGCCTCACTCAAAGACCGCCTAGACAACAACGCACACAACAGCAAAGAGCTCTTCAACATCGTGAAGGAACTCTCCAACCCCAGCTCCAACACCAACGACATCCAGCCGTCGCGAGACCTGTGCGACTCACTGGCCACCTTCTTCCACCGCAAAATCGCCGACATCCACGACAGCTTCAACACCACGACCGCCCCGGCAACCACCGAGACCACTGCCCCCACAACCACCAACCGCCTGCTCTCCTGGACCAACATCAACGACGAGGACACCAGCGAGATCATGAACACCATCCACTCCGGTTCACCGCTAGACCCGTGCCCTCACCACATCTTCAACAAAGCCAGTACAGCCATCGCGCCCCATCTCCGGAAAATAATCAACATCTCCTTCGAGACAGCAACCTTCCCGGAAAGCTGGAAGCACGCCGAGATCACCGCCTTACTCAAGAAACCCAAGGCAGACCCCAAGGACCTCAAGAACTTCCGACCCATCTCTCTGCTCCCGTTCCCCGCGAAGGTCACCGAGAAAATCGTCAACAAACAACTGACCCGCTACCTCGAGGAGAACAACATCCTGGACCCTTCCCAGTCCGGCTTCCGCAGCAACCACAGCACCGAAACCGCCCTCATCGCCGCCACCGATGACATCAGGACCCTGCTAGACAACGGAGAAACAGCAGCCCTCATCCTCCTGGACCTATCAGCCGCCTTCGACACGGTCTGCCACCACACACTACGAACACGCCTTCACGACGCCGGGATCCAAGAGAAGGCCCTGGACTGGACCACATCCTTCCTTTCCGGCAGAACACAAAGCGTCCGCCTCGCCCCCTTCCGATCCAAGGCCACCAAGATCATCTGCGGCGTACCCCAAGGCTCCTCCCTCAGCCCAACGCTGTTCAACATCTACATGGCACCCCTCGCCCACGTCGCCCGACAGCACAACCTCAACATCATCTCCTACGCCGACGACACCCAGCTGATCCTCTCCCTCACCAAAGACCCTCACACCGCCAAAGCCCACCTCCACGAAGGAATGAAGGCCGTCGCCGAATGGATGAGGACAGCCGCCTGAAGCTGAACTCGGACAAGACGGAGGTCCTCATCCTTGGTTCCAACCCTTCAGCCTGGGACGACTCCTGGTGGCCAACATCACTGGGAACAGCCCCGCCACCCACCGACCACGTACGCAACCTAGGGGTCATCCTCGACCCCACCCTCTCCATGACTAAGCAGGTCAACGCCGTTTCCTCATCCTGCTTCAAAATCCTCCGAATGCTCCGCAGGATCTTCAAGTGGATCCCCACCGAAACAAGAAAAACAGTCACCCAGGCCCTCGTCACCAGCAGGCTGGACTACGGAAACGCCCTCTACGCAGGAACGACGGCTAAGCTCCTGAGACGGCTGCAACGCATCCAGAACGCCTCTGCACGTCTTATCCTCGACATCCCCCGACGCAGCCACATCACACCCCACCTGGAGAGACCTGCACTGGCTCCCTGTCAACAAGAGGATAACCTTCAAGCTCCTCACCCACGCACACAAAGCACTCCACAACTCCGGACCAGCCTACCTCAACAGACGACTCAGCTTCTACACCCCCACCCGCCAGCTCCGCTCGACCAGCCTCGCCCTCGTCCCCCGCATCCGGAAAACGACTGCCGGCGGCAGATCCTTCTCCCACCTCGCCGCCAAGACCTGGAACACCCTCCCCACCAACCTCCGACAGACCCAAGACCTACTGGCCTTCAGAAGACTCCTCAAGACCTGGCTCTTCGATCAGTAGCAGCACCACCCCCCTCTTCCCCCAGCGCCTTGAGACCCTCGCGGGTATGTAGTGCGCTTTATAAGTGACATGATTGATTGATTGATTGATTATTTACACTCTTCAAATTTACTGACAAAACTAAAGCATCCTCAAATCCTCTTTCTGTCTCTCTATGTCTCATCTTCAATTACTGGTTGTGCATTACAATTGAGTATTAATGTGGGACAGAAATCTGAATATAGAGATCTCTGGACAGCAAATTCTAATGTAAATATTTTGATTAGCTCTAACTGAGTTATTGATTTTAGTCCGCCTGAATTTCTTCAGCAGATTTGGTCTAGCTATAATAATTCTGTATAGTGTAGTGTTGAGGGATATATATATATATATATATATGAAACCAAGTTTTGCCTCTCGGCAAAATGATAGAAAGCGCACTCACTCGTGTTCAGGAATCAAGGCGGTTTTATTTTAGACAATTGCCATGGGCATGGCAATTGTCTAAAATAAAACCGCCTTGATTCCTGAACACGAGTGAGTGCGCTTCTATCATTTTGCCGAGAGGCAAAAACTTGGTTTCATAGAATACCGGCGTGGCTCTGCCGGAAGAAACGCACCGCCCCATCTAAGAGCGCCGGCGTCGATTAAGAGGGCTACATTGTGGCAATATATATATATATATATATATATATTCACTGAAAAAACCATAGGTTTTAGGGACAGTTATAGTTAGTTGGACATTTCACTCGTACAAAACCAGAGAAATTCCCCGTTATAGTTAGTTCAGCTAACTATAACTCGCGCCCGCAATCAACTGCTGATGACGTCACATATTACATCACTCATGACATGGTCAGTGACATCACTGATGACATCTCAAATGACATCACTGATGACATCACTGATGACATCATCCAGTGACTGTGTGTTTCTGTAAAGTTTAAATATGTTTAATATATATAGGGAAAGGCGTATTGAAGAATGAGTGGGTGTATAAGTGTCTGAATGGATGATTTAGTACGTGCGTGACTGACTCTACAAGTGAGTGATTAAACGTATCTTACTGAATGCATGGGTTAGTGACTAAACTGTGTGAATGTCTGTATCCGTCTGTTTGTTGGTGTGTAAGTGGATGCATGGATTTGCGAATAGCTACATGAGTGTCTATATGGGTTATTCATTGGTTCTCTGAGTATCTGTATGGCTGCCTGAGTGTTTGTGTGGGTGGGGTGTGTGTGATTCTGTACATAGATGTGTGAGTGGGTGATTCACTGGGTGCATGATTTCAAGAGTGCATCTGTTATGGACTGCTTGGGTGGGTGAGTGTGTGTATGGGTGTGTTAGTGAGTGAATGTATATCTCAGTGGTACATGTGCGAGTAACTACATATGTAAAAGGCAGTATATTTGTGTGTTAGAGTATTTAAATGGCTATAAGTGAGAGTGTGTGATTGTGAGAGTGGCTGTATGGATGCCTGTGTGCTTGTATCAGTTATTGTATAAGAGCCTAAGAATGTGCTAGTATTTGTATGAGTAAGTGAGCTGGTGTGTGTATAACTGTATAGGTGAGTAAATGGGTGTGTGATTAATTTTTTGCATGACTGACTAGGTGTGTGAGTACCTCTATGGATGAGTGGCGGTGTGTGAGTGTTTATATAGGTGTATGAGTGCATATGATAGTCCTGTACTGAGTGACTGTAAGTATGAGTGACTGTACGGGTGAGTGAGTAGATGTGTGTGTGTGTGTGTAGACCTAAGAATCAGTGAGTGGGTATGTAGTTATTGGTATTGGAGTGTGTATGGTTTTGAGAATGGCAGTCTGTAATTTAGAGTGGGTGTATCAAAAGTTATATTAGGGTGTGAGAAGATGCATGAAATTATCACATGGATGATGTCATCAGTGATGTCATTTGAGATGTCATCAGTGATGTCACTGACCAGGTCATGAGTGATGTAATATGTGACGTCATCAGCAGTGCATTGCGGGGCGCGAGTTATAGTTAGCTGAACTAACTATAACGGGGGAATTTCTATGGTTTTGTACGAGTGAAATGTCCAACTAACTATAACTGTCCCTAAAACCTATGGTTTTTTCAGTGAATTTCAAAGGTTTTTTAAATGCTAATTTCCAACTATAACGTGTCTGAAACCTATGGTTTTTTCAGTGAATTTCAAAGGTTTTTAAATGCTAATTTCTAACTATAACGTGCTGAAACCTATGATTTTTTAAGTGAATTTCAAAGGTTTTTTAAATGCTAGTTTCTAACTATGCCTACAGAGGTAGGACATGTGAAGAAAGAAGTAAAAAACGCACAGAAAGAAGCAAAAGAAATGCAGAAAGAAGCAACAGAAGTCCACAAAGACGAAGAAAAGTGCAGGAAGAAGCAAAAGATGTGCAGAAAGGACCAACAGAGGAGCAGAAAGAGGCCTTGTTGCAAAACCATCCTGTGCCCACAACTTTTTCCAACGTCTACTGGTGGTAACTGACTCTGACTAACCAGAGCCAGTGCTATGCTAAACGACACTTAGAATACCGTGAAAACACCTACATACACTAGGGAACACTATGCGTTGGGGTACCCCTGTGATTAGCATGACCTCCTCTGTAAGTCCCTAGTACATAATAGGGTAGGGGGGTTAAAACTACCTCTTAAAACGCGCTACAGGGTGCGTTTGCACAGTGGTGAAGGGAGGGGGGGCCTGAGGTGACATGTGTGCAAACGCGCCCCGTGGCTCGTTTTAAGTTGCGGGATTAAGTCCCCTTGAATCCTGAGGGTCCGTGGGGCCCAACTAGCCCCCCAGGTACCTACAGTTAGGACCACAGAGCTGAGTTGCAGAGAGGCGTTCCGAGGCCACGCACCTTTTTCACCTCTCTGCAACGCAACTCTGTTGTGCTTACTGAAGGTACCTGGTGGGCTAGTTGGCTCCCAGGGTCCCTCAGGATTCAAGGGGAATTGATTCCCCAACTTAAAACGCACCACAGGGCGTGTTTGCGCACATGTCACCTGAGGCCCCGCCCCCTCCCTTCACCACTGTGCAAACGCGCCCCGTGGCTCATTTTAAGTTGGGGGATTAGGTCACCTTGAATCCTGAGGGTCCCTGGGGCCCAACTAGCCCACCAGGTACTTCCAGTAAGCACCACAGGCCTGCGTTGCAACGCCTGTAACAAATTGTGCAGTTGTGTTTAGGTAGTGAAGGGGGTCATGCTGGGGGTAGTGTTTAGGGTTTAGGGTAGTGCAGTGGTGTTTGGGTAGTGTAGGGAGTCGTGCTGGAGGGTAGTGTTTAGGGTTTAGGGTAGTGCAGTGGTGTTTGGGTAGTGTAGGGGGTCGTGCTGGGGGTAGTGTTTTAGGGTTTAGGGTAGTGCAGTGGTGTTTGGGTAGTGTAGGGGGTCGTGCTGGGGTAGTGTTTAGGGTTTAGGGTAGTGCAGTGGTGTTTGGGTAGTGTAGGGGGTACTGCTGGGGGTAGTGTTTTAGGGTTTAGGGTAGTGCAGTGGTGTTTGGGTAGTGTAGGGGGTACTGCTGGGGGTAGTGTTTTAGGGTTTAGGGTAGTGCAGTGGTGTTTGGGTAGTGTAGGGGTACTGCTGGGGGTAGTGTTTTAGGGTTTAGGGTAGTGCAGTGGTGTTTGGGTAGTGTAGGGGTACTGCTGGGGGTAGTGTTTTAGGGTTTAGGGTAGTGCAGTGGTGTTTGGGTAGTGTAGGGGTTCGTGCTGGGGGTAGTTTTTTAGGGTTTAGGGTAGTGCACTGGTGTTTGTGTAGTGTAGGGGTAGTGTTTTAGGGTTTAGGGTAGTGCAGTGGTGTTTGTGTAGTGTAGGGGGTCGTGCTGGGGTAGTGTTTTAGGGCTTAGGGTAGTGCAGTGGTGTTTGTGTAGTGTAGGAGGTCGTGTTTTAGGGTTTAGGGTAGTGCAGTGGCTTTGGGTAGTGTAGGGAGTCGTGCGGGGGTAGTGTTTTAGGGTTTAGGGTAGTGCAGTGGTCTTTGGGTAGTGTAGGGGGTCGTGCGGGGGTAGTGTTTTAGGGTTTAGGGTAGTGCAGTGGTGTTTGGGTAGTGTAGGGGGTCATGCGGGGGTAGTGTTTTAGGGTTTAGGGCAGTGCAGTGGTGTTTGGGTAGTGTAGGGGTCGTGCTGGGGGAGTGTTTTAGGGTTTAGGGCAGTGCAGTGGTGTTCGGGTAGTGTAGGGGGTCGTGCTGGGGGTAGTGTTTTAGGGTTTAGGGCAGTGCAGTGGTGTTCGGGCAGTGTAGGGGGTCGTGCTGGGGTGAGTGTTTGAGGGTTTAGGGCAGTGCAGTCGTGTTCGGGTAGTGTAGGGGTCGTGCTGGGGGTAGTGTTTCAGGGTTTAGGGCAGTGCAGTGGTGTTCGGGCAGTGTAGGGGGTCGTGCTGGGGGTGGTGTTTCAGGGTTTAGGGCAGTGCAGTGGTGTTCGGGCAGTGTAGGGGGTCGTGCTGGGGGTGGTGTTTCAGGGTTTAGGGCAGTGCAGTGGTGTTCGGGCAGTGTAGGGGGTCGTGCTGGGGGTGGTGTTTCAGGGTTTAGGGCAGTGCAGTGGTGTTCGGGCAGTGTAGGGGGTCGTGCTGGGGTGGTGTTTCAGGGTTTAGGGCAGTGCAGTGGTGTTCGGGCAGTGTAGGGGGTCGTGCTGGGGGTGGTGTTTCAGGGTTTAGGGCAGTGCAGTGGTGTTCGGGCAGTGTAGGGGGTCGTGCTGGGGGTGGTGTTTCAGGGTTTAGGGCAGTGCAGTGGTGTTCGGGCAGTGTAGGGGGTCGTGCTGGGGGTGGTGTTTCAGGGTTTAGGGCAGTGCAGTGGTGTTCGGGCAGTGTAGGGGTCGTGCTGGGGGTGGTGTTTCAGGGTTTAGGGCAGTGGGTGTTCGGGCAGTGTAGGGGGTCTTGCTGGGGTGATGTTTCAGGGTTTAGGGCAGTGCAGTGGTGTTCGGGCAGTGTAGGGGTCGTGCTGGGGGTGGTGTTTCAGGGTTTAGGGCAGTGCAGTGGTGTTCGGGCAGTGTAGGGGGTCGTGCAGGGGGTGGTGTTTCAGGGTTTAGGGCAGTGCAGTGGTGTTCGGGCAGTGTAGGGGTCGTGCAGGGGTGGTGTTTCAGGGTTTAGGGCAGTGCAGTGGTGTTCGGGCAGTGTAGGTGGTCTTGCTGGGGGTGGTGTTTCAGGGTTTAGGGCAGTGCAGTGGTGTTCGGGCAGTGTAGGGGGTCTTGCTGGGGGTGGTGTTTCAGGGTTTAGGGCAGTGCAGTGGTGTTCGGGCAGTGTAGGGGTCTTGCTGGGGCTGGTGTTTCAGGGTTTAGGGCAGTGCAGTGGTGTTCGGGCAGTGTAGGGGGTCGTGCTGGGGCTGGTGTTTCAGGGTTTAGGGCAGTGCAGTGGTGTTCGGGCAGTGTAGGGGGTCGTGCTGGGGATGGTGTTTCAGGGTTTAGGGCAGTGCAGTGGTGTTCGGGCAGTGTAGGGGGTCGTGCTGGGGCTGGTGTTTCAGGGTTTAGGGCAGTGCAGTGGTGTTCGGGCAGTGTAGGGGTCGTGCTGGGGCTGGTGTTTCAGGGTTTAGGGCAGTGCAGTGGTGTTCGGGCAGTGTAGGGGGTCGTGCTGGGGGTGGTGTTTCAGGGTTTAGGGCAGTGCAGTGGTGTTCGGGCAGTGTAGGGGGTCTTGCTGGGGGTGATGTTTCAGGGTTTAGGGCAGTGCAGTGGTGTTCGGGCAGTGTAGGGGTCTTGCTGGGGGTAGTGTTTCAGGGTTTAGGGCAGTGCAGTGGTGTTCGGGCAGTGTAGGGGGTCGTGCTGGGGGTGGTGTTTCAGGGTTTAGGGCAGTGCAGTAGTGTTCGGGCAGTGTAGGGGGTCGTGCTGGGGGTGGTGTTTCAGGGTTTAGGGCAGTGCAGTGGTGTTCGGGCAGTGTAGGGGTCGTGCTGGGGGTGGTGTTTCAGGGTTTAGGGCAGTGCAGTGGTGTTCGGGCAGTGTAGGGGGTCGTGCTGGGGGTGGTGTTTCAGGGTTTAGGGCAGTGCAGTGGTGTTCGGGCAGTGTAGGGGTCATGCAGGGGGTGGTGTTTCAGGGTTTAGGGCAGTGCAGTGGTGTTCGGGCAGTGTAGGGGTCTTGCTGGGGGTGGTGTTTCAGGGTTTAGGGCAGTGCAGTGGTGTTCGGGCAGTGTAGGGGGTCTTGCTGGGGGTGGTGTTTCAGGGTTTAGGGCAGTGCAGTGGTGTTCGGGCAGTGTAGGGGGTCGTGCTGGGGATGGTGTTTCAGGGTTTAGGGCAGTGCAGTGGTGTTCGGGCAGTGTAGGGGTCGTGCTGGGGGTGGTGTTTCAGGGTTTAGGGCAGTGCAGTGGTGTTCGGGCAGTGTAGGGGGTCGTGCTGGGGGTGGTGTTTCAGGGTTTAGGGCAGTGCAGTGGTGTTCGGGCAGTGTAGGGGGTCGTGCAGGGGGTGGTGTTTCAGGGTTTAGGGCAGTGCAGTGGTGTTCGGGCAGTGTAGGGGTCGTGCTGGGGCTGGTGTTTCAGGGTTTAGGGCAGTGCAGTGGTGTTCGGGCAGTGTAGGGGGTCGTGCTGGGGCTGGTGTTTCAGGGTTTAGGGCAGTGCAGTGGTGTTCGGGCAGTGTAGGGGGTCGTGCTGGGGCTGGTGTTTCAGGGTTTAGGGCAGTGCAGTGGTGTTCGGGCAGTGTAGGGGGTCGTGCTGGGGCTGGTGTTTCAGGGTTTAGGGCAGTGCAGTGGTGTTCGGGCAGTGTAGGCGGTCGTGCTGGGGCTGGTGTTTCAGGGTTTAGGGCAGTGCAGTGGTGTTCGGGCAGTGTAGGGGGTCGTGCTGGGGCTGGTGTTTCAGGGTTTAGGGCAGTGCAGTGGTGTTCGGGCAGTGTAGGGGTCGTGCTGGGGCTGGTGTTTCAGGGTTTAGGGCAGTGCAGTGGTGTTCGGGCAGTGTAGGGGGTCGTGCTGGGGCTGGTGTTTCAGGGTTTAGGGCAGAGCAGTGGTGTTCGGGCAGTGTAGGGGGTCGTGCTGGGGATGGTGTTTCAGGGTTTAGGGTAGTGCAGTGGTGTTCGGGCAGTGTAGGGGTCGTGCTGGGGCTGGTGTTTCAGGGTTTGGGCAGTGCAGTGGTGTTCGGGCAGTGTAGGGGGTCGTGCTGGGGCTGGTGTTTCAGGGTTTAGGGCAGTGCAGTGGTGTTCGGGCAGTGTAGGGGGTCGTGCTGGGGGTGGTGTTTCAGGGTTTAGGGCAGTGCAGTGGTGTTCGGGCAGTGTAGGGGGTCGTGCTGGGGGTGGTGTTTCAGGGTTTAGGGCAGTGCAGTGGTGTTCGGGCAGTGTAGGGGTCTTGCTGGGGGTAGTGTTTCAGGGTTTAGGGTAGTGCAGTGGTGTTCGGGCAGTGTAGGGGGTCGTGCTGGGGGTGGTGTTTCAGGGTTTAGGGCAGTGCAGTGGTGTTCGGGCAGTGTAGGGGGTCGTGCTGGGGGTGGTGTTTCAGGGTTTAGGGCAGTGCAGTGGTGTTCGGGCAGTGTAGGGGTCGTGCTGGGGGTGGTGTTTCAGGGTTTAGGGCAGTGCAGTGGTGTTCGGGTAGTGTAGGGGGTCGTGCTGGGGGTGGTGTTTCAGGGTTTAGGGTAGTGCAGTGGTGTTTGTGTAGTGTAGGGGTCGTGCTGGGGGTAGTGTTTTAGGGTTTAGGGTAGTGCAGTGGTGCTTGTGTAGTGTAGGGAGTCGTGCTGGGGGTAGTGTTTTAGGGTTTAGGGTAGTGCAGTGGTGTTTGTGTAGTGTAGGGGGTCATGTTTTAGGGTAGTGCAGTGGTGTTTGGGTAGTGTAGGGGTCGTGCTGGGGGTAGTGTTTTAGGGTTTAGGGTAGTGCAGTGGTGTTTGTGTAGTGTAGGGGGTCATGCTGGGGGTAGTGTTTTAGGGTTTAGGATAGTGCAGTGGTGCTTGTGTAGTGTAGGGGGTCGTGCTGGGGGTAGTGTTTTAGGGTTTAGGGTAGTGCAGTGGTGTTTTTGTAGTGTAGGGGTCATGTTTTAAGATGCAACGCTCCAATACCTGACCAGTCTGCACTACATAAAACTGCAAAAAAACTAAAAATAAAAGTGTTTTGCACACTTTTGTCATTGGGCTATATGTGGGCTACATCTGGGTAATATTTGTGCTACATTTGGGCTCTTTTTTCTCTGGTGGCCATCTTGGAAGACTTCTTTGTTATGAAGTTTCCTAATTTCCTCATTTACTGCAGTCTCCTCAGTAGGAAATGCTTTCAGTTTTTACTTTGATTCCATCAAGAAGGCATTCAGATGTGTCTCACATTTGCCATAAATTCAGAATGTTAGCACTCTAGTTGCTCATTAGATCACTGTAGTAAAGCTACTGCTCACCAGGGAGTTAACTGGAAGTCTGCTGCTGGTATTGAAAGTGATTGTTTCAGTCTGCATGTCAGAATTTTCTAATGAAATAGAAGAGGATTTGAGATCTCACTTAAAACATGCCCTAATTTTTCTTTCTGCAGCACTAACCATAATTTCTATTTCAAAAAGAACCCCCTCATTTTGTTCCTTTTTAAATTAAATGTTTTAAGTGTTACCGGTTTATTCCAATCAAGATGGCTTCAGGTGTGCCATACTTTTGTCATAAGTAAGGCTGTTAGCGCTCTAGTTGTTCTTTAGAACACTCTGGGAAGCTGCAGTAGAACACAAAGGAATCAACTGACAGTCTCTGCCCTTGTTGGATGTACATGTTTTACTGAGAATGTCAGACTTCATTCTCACATGACTGAGAAAGATAATGTGAATTTACAGAAAATATGCTCTCATTTTAGCTTCTGGAGCACCTTCCAAAACTCTATGGGACAAGCATGTGAAAATAGTTTTCTCTCAAACATGATTCATGATATCCCAGCAGAAGGTTTTTCACAGGGTAAAATCACCTTAGAACACACCACAATTCCTGAAATTAGTATGGTACCATCAACAAATGAATTCTAATGTAACTAAAGTCTGTTATCACCCTTTATAGTTCTCCTTTTGGTAACCCTCAAAATCTTTGATTCACTACAATGCATTTCAATGGGGTACTATCATGTATATTGGTCCCAAGATGGCTGCCAGCAATTCCAGGATGAAGTGCTGACAGCCAATCAGATCTCACGATGACATGTGTGGTTAGGCTCCGCCCAGATATATATGTGATTTTACTTTTGATTTTCTCAGGAACTACTGAACGGATTTACACCATTTAACCAAAAGGCACGACTCTGAACCAAGGGCTACCTCTTTGCCAAATTTGGTGTAATTCCGTTCAGCAGTTCGGGCTGTAGCTGCGACTAAAGGTTCCTATGGAAAATTGCATGGGGAAAACACGTTTTGGGACCCCCTTTTTCTCGGCCCCCGCTTGCCGAATCACCCCGAAACTTTCAGGATAGGAGCAGACCGGAGCACGCCACGAGTTTTGAAAATTTCGCGAAGATTCGTCAACCGGCGCCAAAGTTATTGGAAATAGAATGTTGTGAATTTCCTATGGAAAATAGGTCCTAACTATAACTATCTACTGGCGACCGCCAGTAGATATATATATATTCACTGAAAAAACCATAGGTTTCAGGCACGTTATAGTTAGAAATTAGCATTTAAAAAACCATTGAAATTCACTGAAAAAACCATAGGTTTCAGGCACGTTATAGTTAGAAATTAGCATTTAAAAAACTTTAGAAATTCACTGAAAAAACCATAGGTTTTAGGGACAGTTATAGTTAGTTGGACATTGCACTCGTACAAAACCCGTGAAATTCCCCCGTTATAGTTAGTTCAGCTAACTATAACTCGCGCCCCGCAATGCACTGCTGATGACGTCACATATTACATCACTCATGACATGGTCAGTGACATCACTGATGACATCACTGATGACATCTCAAATGACATCACTGATGACATCATCAGTGACTGTGTGTTTCTGTAAAGTTTAAATATGTTTAATATATATAGGCCAAGGTGTATTGAATAATGAGTGGGTGTATAAGTGTCTGGATGGATGATTTAGTAGGTGCGTGACTGACTCTATAAGTGAGTGATTAAACGTATCTTACTAAATGCATGGGTTAGTGACTAAACTGTGTGAATGTCTTTATCCGTCTGTCTGTTGGTGTGTAAGTGGCTGCATGGGTTTGTAAATAGCTACATGAGTGTCTATATGAGTTATTGATTGGTTGTCTGAGTATCTGTATGGGTGCCTGAGTGTTTGTGTGGGTGGGGTGTGTGTGACTGCACATAGATGTATCAGTGGGTGATTCACTGGGTGCATGGTTTCAAGAGTGCATCTGTGATGGACTGTATGGGTGGGTGAGTGTGTGTATGGGTGTGTTAGTGAGTGAATGTATATCTCAGTGGTACATGTGAGTAACTACATATGTGAAAGGCAGTATATATGTGTGTTGGAGTATATAAATGGGTATAAGTGAGAGTGTGTGATTGTGAGAGTGGCTGTATGGATGAGTGTGTACTTGTATTAGTGATTGTATAAGAGCGTAAGAATGTGCTAGTATTTGTATGAGTAAGTGAGCTGGTGTGTGTATAACTGTATAGGTGAGTAAATGGCAGTGTGATTAATTATTTGCATGACTGACTAGGTGTGTGAGTACCTCTATGGATGAGTGGCGGTGTGTGAGTGTCTATGTAGGTGTATGAGTGCATATGATAGTCCTGTACTGAGTGACCGTAAGTATGAGTGACTGTACGGGTGAGTGAGTGGATGTGTGTGTAGACCTAAGAATCAGTGAGTGGGTATGTAGTTATTGGTGTTGGAGTGTCTATGGTTTTGCGAATGGCAGTCTGTAATTTAGAGTGGGTGTATCAAAAGTTATATTAGGGTGTGAGGAGGTGCATCAGATTATCACGTGGATGATGTCATCAGTGATGTCATCAGTGATGTCATTTGAGATGTCATCAGTGATGTCACTGACCATGTCATGAGTGATGTAATATGTGACGTCATCAGCAGTGCATTGCGGGCGCGAGTTATAGTTAGCTGAACTAACTATAACGGGGAATTTCACGGGTTTTGTACGAGTGCAATGTCCAACTAACTATAACTGTCCCTAAAACCTATGGTTTTTTCAGTGAATTTCTAAGGTTTTTTAAATGCTAATTTCTAACTATAACGTGCCTGAAACCTATGGTTTTTTCAGTGAATTTCAAAGGTTTTTTAAATGCTAATTTCTAACTATAACGTGCCTGAAACCTATGGTTTTTTCAGTGAATTTCAAAGGTTTTGTAAATGACAATTTTTAAATGTATTAATTGTTATATTTATTTTTTTGATACTGATTTACTACATTTTTTAAACTATTTATTTTTAGATATTTTATTTTTTAAATTACATTATAATTACATTATACATTACATTACAAAATATACTTTCTCAGAATGAATTACTTTAGTTTAAATACTTTGCAAATAGGCAATAGACTTTTAGTACAGTAGTTACAGTTGTTGCAATGGGCAACACAATTTCAAACACAATGCAACATTGAGCTCAATGTGAATTTCTAGTTAAATGCAATTAGTTACTTTATGGATTACTTTTCTAACCACAGGACTGGATCCTAGATTCAGTCCTGGGACATCTCCTGTAAACAGTTGAGTAAAAGCGTTTTGGTTACAGTAGTGATTTTTAAGGAATATTATTGTATTTTAAAAGTTGACACTTAGAAACTTTTTCAAATAGAATCACCAATGTTATCCTATGGGATGAAATTCACTTAGCAGGTAAGTAGTGTTATCGTTACTTTTTCTTACTCAGTGGTGGATCCTGGATCCAGCACTGGTGCATCTCCTGTAAACAGTTGAAAGAATGCGTTTAAGTCATACAGGCGATTTTTAAGGAATATTTGTAGTTTGTGAAAATCGACACTTTGAAACTTTTCTGCTGAAAACCAGACAATGGATTCCTATGGAAGGAAATTCAAGTTACTGGTAAGTACGGTTAGAATTACTTTTCAGGATCTGTACTGGGCTCAAAGATGCAGCACTGAGGTCTCTCCTGATAACAGGTGAGTAAATCGGAATTCGTAGTTCGGCTGATTTTAGAGGAATATTTGCACAATGGTGAAGGAAGGGGGTGGGGCCTGAGGTGACATGTCTGCAAACACGCCCTGTGGCGCGTTTTAAGTTGGAGAATTAATTCCTCCTCAATCCCGAGGGTCCCTAGGGGCCAACTAGCCCACCAGGTACCTTCAGTATGCGCCAGAGAGCTGCGTTGCAGAGAAGTGTTCAGAGGCCACGCCCTTTTTACAACACTTTGCAACGCAGCTCACGTGGCGCTTACTGGAGGTACCTGGTGGGCTAGTTGGCCCCAGGACCCTCAGGATTGAAGGGGATTTAAATCCCCATCTTAAAACGCGCCACGAGGCCTGTTAGCACACATGTCACCTGAAGCCCCGCCCCTCCCTTCACCACTGTGCAAACGCGCCCGTGGCGCGTTTTAAGTTGGGGGATTAAGTCCCCTTGAATCCTGAGGGTCCCTGGGGACCAACTAGCCCACCAAGTACCTCCAGTAAGCGCCACAGAGCTGCGTTGCAGAGAGGTGTAAAAGGGGCGTGGCCTGGACCACCTCTCTGCTACCCAGCCCTGTGGCGCTTACTGGAGGTACCTGGTGGGCTAGTTGGCCCCAGGGACCCCAGTATTGAATGGGAATTATTTCCCCAATGCAAACGCGCCACAGCGCGCGTTTGCAGAGTGGTTAAGGGAGGGAGGGGGCGGGGCCTGACGGCCTATCGCGTCTTTTCTTTGGTTTTTGTTTTTTTGAAGGGGGCTGTGTGGCCCCCTTCTTTTAGTTTTGGGGCCCTGGGGACCCCATCCCCCAGGGCCTGATGCCTTTAAAAAAAAAAAAATATATACTGTAGGGGAAGGGGGCCGCGTGGCCCCCCTCCCATGGCCTATTCCGGCCCCGGGGACCCCATCCTCCGGGGCATGGCCACTTTTTTAAAAATAATTTTGGAGGAGTGGGGCTGCGTGGCCCCCCTCCTAAGGCCTCTATTGGCCCCGGGGACCCCATCCCCGGGGCCGGCCTTTTTCTTTTAAATTATTTTTTGCAGAGGGGGACCGCGTGGCCCCCCTCCCGGGCCACTACTTGCCCCGGGACCCCATCCCCGGGGCTGGCCCTATCCTTTGGGGTCCGTGGGGGACCCCAACTCCCCACGGACCCTGCCGGCTCCCCCGTCCTGCGGGAGCCGGCATTGCTTTTCCACATGGGGAGCTGCCAACATGCAGCTCCCAGTGTGGAAAAGCAATGTGCTTGGATATTGGAAGAGAGAGCAGGTTTCCTGCTCTCTCTTCCAATATCAAAGCAGTTTGCTATGACAGGACGGGAGCCGCGAGGCTCCAGTCCTGTCATAGCAAACTACAGTGTCCCGGGGGTAGGCACCCGGGACACTGCAGGAGCCGGCCCTGGGGGGTGGTGGTCCCCAGGGTCATCAAGGGCTCCAGGAGGGGGCAGCGAGGCCCCCTCCCAGCTTATTCAAAGCCCCGGGGAGGTGGTGGTCCCCGGGCTCTGGGGTCGTAACGGACCCCATATTTAAATCTTTAGTGCCCCGGGGAGGTGGCGGTCCCGGGCGTGTGGGGGCTGGAGCCCCCACACAGGCGATTAAAATTTTAAAAAGAAGCCCGGGGGTGGATGTCCCCAGGGCTGCGGGAGGGCACAGTGCCCTCCGCACCATTTATTAGAAAGCCCCGGAGGTGGCGGTCCTCGGGGCTTGGGGGGACTTAGAGGCCCCCCCATTAACTATAAACCCACCCCCCGCATGCCCCCGGGACTTGGCCCACCCGGGGGCAACATTTTTTTTTTACGGCGGCATTTGCGCACCCTAAGCGCATCCCGCCGATTTAAAAAAAAAAAAAATGCTTTTTTCTGCCCAGGGGGTCCTTGTGGGACCTCCTGAGCAGACCTAGGGGGTCAGGGTGTTTCTACCCTGCCCCCTTTGTGCGTTTTGCGCACTTGTTTCTCTGCCTCGGTTCTACCGAGGGACAAAATAGCTGCCAACACTTCCTGATTTGGAGTGTGATTTTACTTTTGATTTTCTCAGCAACTACTGAGCGGATTTACACCATTTAACAAAAGGGTTCTTTCTGAACCAAGAACTACCTCTTTGCCAAATTTGGTGTAATTCCGTTCAACAGTTCAGGCTGTAGCCGTGGCTAAAGTTTCCTATGGGAAAATGAATGGGAAAACACGTTTTGGGACCCCCTTTTTCTCGGCCCCGGCTTGACGAATCACCCGAGACTTTCAGGATAGGAGCGGACCGGAGCAGGCCATAAAGTTTGAAAATTTCGCAAGATTCGTCAACCGACGCAAGAGTTATTTCAAATAGAATGTTGCGGATTTCCTATGGAAAATAGGTCCTAACTATAACTATCTACTGGCGACCGCCAGTAGATAATATATATTATCTACTGGCGGTCGCCAGTAGATAGTTATAGTTAGGACCTATTTTCCATAGGAAATCCGCAACATTCTATTTGAAATAACTCTTGGCCGGTTGACGAATCTTCGCGAAGTTTTCAAAACTTGTTGGGCGCTCGGTCCGCTCCTATCCTGAAAGTCTCGGGTGATTTGTCAAGTGGGGCTGAGAAAAGGGAGTCCCAAAGCGTGTTTTCCCATGCAATTTTACATAGGAACCTTTCATCGCAGCTACAGCCTGAACTGCTGAACGGAATTACACCAACTTTGGCAAAAGGTAGCCCTTGGTTCAGTGTCGTGCCTTTTGGTTAAATGGTGTAAATCCATTCAGTAGTTCCTGAGAAAATCAAAAGTAAAATCAAATATCTGGGCGGAGCCTAACCACACGTCATTGTGAGATCTGATTGGCTGTCAGCACTTCATCCTGGAATTGCTGGCAGACATCTTGGGACCAATATACATGATAGTACCCCATTGAAATGCATTGTAGTGAATCAAAGATTTTGAGGGTTACCAAAAGGAGAACTATAAAGGGTGATAACAGACTTTAGTTACATTAGAATTCATTTGTTGATGGTACCATACTAATTTCAGGAATTGTGGTGTGTTCTAAGGTGATTTTACCCTGTGAAAAACCTTCTGCTGGGATATCATGAATCATGTTTGAGAGAACTATTTTCACATGCTTGTCCCATAGAGTTTTGGAAGGTGCTCCAGAAGCTAAAATGAGAGCATATTTTCTGTAAATTCACATTATCTTTCTCAGTCATGTGAGAATGAAGTCTGACATTCTCAGTAAAACATGTACATCCAACAAGGGCAGAGACTGTCAGTTGATTCCTTTGTGTTCTACTGCAGCTTCCCAGAGTGTTCTAAAGAACAACTAGAGCGCTAACAGCCTTACTTATGACAAAAGTATGGCACACCTGAAGCCATCTCGATTGGATTAAACCGGTAACACTTAAAACATTTCATTTAAAAAGGAACAAAATGAGGGGTTCTTTTTGAAATAGAAATTATGGTTAGTGCTGCAGAAAGAAAAATTAGGGCATGTTTTAAGTGAGATCTCAAATCCTCTTCTAATTCATTAGAAAATTCTGACATGCAGACTGAAACAATCACTTTCAATACCAGCAGCAGACTTCCAGTTAACTCCCTGGTGAGCAGTAGCTTTACTACAGTGATCTAATGAGCAACTAGAGTGCTAACATTCTGAATTTATGGCAAATGTGAGACACATCTGAATGCCTTCTTGATGGAATCAAAGTAAAAAACTGAAAGCATTTCCTACTGAGGAGACTGCAGTAAATGAGGAAATTAGGAAACTTCATAACAAAGAAGTCTTCCAAGATGGCCACCAGAGAAAAAGAGCCCAAATGTAGCACAAATATTACCCAGATGTAGCCCACATATAGCCCAATGACAAAAGTGTGCAAAACACTTTTTATTTTTAGTTTTTGCAGTTTTATGTAGTGCAGACTGGTCAGGTATTGGAGCGTTGCATCTTAAAACATGACCCCCTACACTGCCCGTAACACCACTGCACTACCCTAAACCCTGAAACACTACCCCAGCATGACCCCCTACACTACACAAACACCACTGCACTACGCTAAACCCTAAAACATTACCCCCAGCACGACCCCCTACACTACACAAACACCACTGCACTACCCTAAACCTAAAACACTACCCCCAGCATGACCCCCTACACTACCCAAACACCACTGCACTAACCTAAATCCTAAAACACTACCCCCAGCACGACCCCCTACACTACCCAAACACCACTGCACTACCCTAAAACATGACCCACTACACAAACACCACTGCACTACCCTAAACCCTAAAACACTACCCCAGCACGACCCCCTACACTACACAAGCACCACTGCACTACCCTAAACCCTAAAATACTACCCCCAGCACGAGCCCCTACACTGCCCGAACACCACTGCACTGCCCTAAACCCTGAAACACCAGCCCCTGTTCGACCCCCTACACTGCCCGAACACCACTGCACTGCCCTAAACCCTGAAATACCACCCCCAGCACGACCCCCTACACTGCCCTAAACCCTCAAACACCACCCCCTTCACGACCCCCTACACTGCCCGAACACCACTGCACTGCCCTAAACCCTGAAACACCACCCCCAGCACGACCCCCTACACTGCCCGTAACACCACTGCACTGCCCTAAACCCTGAAACACTACCCCCAGCAAGACCCCCTACACTGCCCGAACACAACTGCACTGCCCTAAACCTGAAACATCACCCCCAGCAAGACCCCCTACACTGCCCGAACACCACTGCCCCTAAACCCTGAAACACCACCCCCAGCACGACCCCCTACACTGCCCGAACACCACTGCACTACCCTAAACCCTGAAACACCACCCCCAGCACGACCCCCTACACTGCCCGAACACCACTGCTCTGCCCAAAACCCTGAAACACCAGCCCCAGCACGACCCCTACACTGCCCGAACACCACTGCACTGCCCTAAACCCTGAAACACCAGCCCCAGCACGACCCCCTACACTGCCCGAACACCACTGCACTACCCTAAACCCTGAAACAGCACCCCCAGCACGACCCCCTACACTGCCCGAGCACCACTGCACTGTCCTAAACCCTGAAACACCAGCCCCAGCACGACCCCCTAAACTGCCTGAACACCACTGCACTGCCCTAAACCCTGAAACACCAGCCCCAGCACGACCGCCTACACTGCCCGAACACCACTGCACTGCCCTAAACCCTGAAACACCAGCCCCAGCATGACCCCCTACACTGCCCGAACACCACTGCACTGCCCTAAACCGTGAAACACCAGCCCCAGCACGACCCCCTACACTGCCCGAACACCACTGCACTGCCCTAAACCCTGAAACACCAGCCCCAGCACGACCCCCTACACTGCCCGAACACCACTGCACTGCCCTAAACCCTGAAACACCACCCCGTGCACGGCCCCTACACTGCCCGAACACCACTGCACTGCCCTAAACCCTGAAACACCACCCCCTGCACGACCCCCTACACTGCCCGAACACTACTGCACTGCCCTAAACCCTGAAACACCATCCCCAGCATGACCCTCTACACTGCCGGAACACCACTGCACTGCCCTAAACCCTGAAACACTACCCCCAGCAAGACCCCCTACACTGCCCCAACACCACTGCACTGCCTAAACCCTGAAACATTACCCCCAACAAGACCACCTACACTGCCCGAACACCACTGCCCTAAACCCTGAAACACCACCCCCAGCAAAACCCCCTACACTGCCCGAACACCACTGCACTGCCCTAAACCCTGAAACACCACCCCCAGCACGACCCCCTACACTGCCCTAATCCCTCAAACACCACCCCCTTCACGACCCCCTACACTGCCCGAACACCACTGCACTGCCCTAAACCCTGAAACACCACCCCCAGCACGACCCCTACACTGCCCGTAACACCACTGCACTGCCCTAAACCCTGAAACACTACCCCCAGCAAGACCCCCTACACTGCCCGAACACCACTGCCCTAAACCCTGAAACACCACCCCCAGCACGACCCCCTACACTGCCCGAACACCACTGCACTGCCCTAAACCCTGAAACACCACCCCCAGCACGACCCCCTACACTGCCCGAACACCACTGCTCTGCCCAAAACCCTGAAACACCAGCCCCAGCACGACCCCATACACTGCCCGAACACCACTGCACTGCCCTAAACCCTGAAACATGGCATCCCCAGCACGACCCCCTACACTGCCCGAACACCACTGCACTACCCTAAACCCTGAAACAGCACCCCCAGCACGACCCCCTACACTGCCCGAGCACCACTGCACTGCCCTAAACCCTGAAACACCAGCCCCAGCACGACCCCTAAACTGCCTGAACACCACTGCACTGCCCTAAACCCTGAAACACCAGCCCCAGCACGACTGCCTACACTGCCCGAACACCACTGCACTGCCCTAAACCCTGAAACACCAGCCCCAGCACGACCCCCTACACTGCCCGAACACCACTGCACTGCCCTAAACCGTGAAGCACCAGCCCCAGCACGACCCCCTACACTGCCCGAAGACCACTGCACTGCCCTAAACCCTGAAACGCCAGCCCCAGCACGACCCCCTACACTGCCCGAACACCACTGCACTGCCCTAAACCCTGAAACACCACCCCGTGCATGGCCCCTACACTGCCCGAACACCACTGCACTGCCCTAAACCCTGAAACACCACCCCCAGCACGACCCCTACACTGCCCGAACACCACTGCACTGCCCTAAACCCTGAAACACCTCCCCCTGCAAGACCCCCTACACTGCCCGAACACTACTGCACTGGCCTAAACCCTGAAACACGATCCCCAGCACGTACCCCTACACTGCCCGAACACCACTGCACTGCCCTAAACCCTGAAACACCACCCCCAGCAAGACCCCCTACACTGCCCCAACACCACTGCCCTAAACCCTGAAACACCACCCCCAGCAAGACCCCCTACACTGCCCGAACACCACTGCACTGCCCTAAACCCTGAAACACCAGCCCCAGCACGACTCCCTACACTGCCCGAACACCACTGCACTGCCCTAAACCCTGAAACACCACCCCCTGCACGACCCCCTACACTGCACGAACACCACTGCACTGCCCTAAACCCTGAACACTACCCCCAGCAAGACCCCCTACACTGCCCGAACAGCACTGCCCTAAACCCTGAAACACCACCCCCCAGCAAGACCCCCTACACTGCCCGAACACCACTGCACTGCCCTAAACCCTGAAACACCACCCCCAGCACGACCCCCTACACTGCCCGAACACCACTGCTCTGCCCTAAACCCTGAAACGCCAGCCCCAGCACGATCCCCTACACTGCCCGAACACCACTGCACTGCCCTAAACCCTGAAACACCACCCCCAGCATGACCCCCTACACTGCCCGAACACCACTGCACTGCCTGAAACACCAGCCCCAGCACAACCCCGTACACTGCCCGAACACCACTGCACTGCCCTAAACCCTGAAACACCAGCCCCAGCAGGACCCCTACACTGCCCGAACACCACTGCACTGCCCTAAACCCTGAAACACCAGCCCCAGCAAGACCCCTACACTGCCCGAACACCACTGCACTGCCCTAAACCCTGAAACACCACCCCCAGCAAGACCCCCTACACTGCCCGAACACCACTGCACTAAACCCTGAAACACCACCCCCAGCAAGACCACCTACACTGGCCGAACACCACTGCACTGCCCTAAACCCTGAAACACCACCCCCTGCACTGCCCAAACACCACTGCACTGCCCTAAACCCTGAAACACCACCCCCTGCACGACCCCCTACACTGCCCGAACACCACTGCACTGCCCTAAACCCTGAAACACCACCCCCAGCACGACACCCTACACTGCCCGAACACCACTGCACTGCCCTAAATCCTGAAACACCACCCCCAGCACGACCCCTACACTGCCCGAACACTACTGCACTGCCCTAAACCCTGAAACACTACCCCCAGCAAGACCCCCTACACTGCCCGAACACCACTGCACTGCCCTAAACCCTGAAACACCACCTCCAGCACAACCCCCTACACTGCCTGAACACCATTGCTCTGCCCTAAACCCTGAAACACTAGCCCCAGCACGACCCCCTACACTGCCCGAACACCACTGCACTGCCCTAAACCCTAAAACACTCCCCCCAGCACGACTCCCTACACTACCCGAACACCACTGCACTGCCCCTAAACCCTAAAACACTCCCCCAGCACGACCCCTACACTACCCGAACACCACTGCACTGCCCTAAACCCTAAAACACTCCCCCAGCACGACCCCTGCACTACCCAAACACCACTGCACTGCCCTAAACCTAAAACACTACCACCCCGCATGACCCCTACACTACCCAAACACCAATGCACTACCCTAAACCCTAAAACACTACCCCCGCACAACCCCTACACTACCCAGACCACTGCACTACCCTAAACCCTAAAACACTACCCCCGCACGACTCCCTACACTACCCAAAGACCACTGCACTACCCTAAACCCTAAAACACGACCTCCTACACTACACAAAGACCTCTGCACTACCCTAAACCACTACCCCCAGAACAACCCCCTACACTACACAAACACCACTGCACTACCCTAAACCCTAAAACAGTACCCCCTACACTACACAAACACCACTGCACTACCCTAAACCCTAAAAAACTACCCCCAGCACGAACCTCTACACTACCCAAACACCACTGCACTACCCTAAACCCTAAAACACTACCCCCAGCAGTACCCCCTACACTACCCAAACACCACTGCACTACCCTAAAACACTACCCCCAGCAGTACCTCCTACACTACCCAAACACCATTGCACTACCCTAAACCCTAAAACACTACCCCCAGCAGTACCCCTACACTACCCAAACACCACTGCACTACCCTAAGCCACTACCCCCAGCACGACCCCCTACACTACCCAAACACCACTGCACTACCCTAAACCCTAAAACACTACCCCCAGCACGACCCCTACACTACCCAAACACCACTGCACTACCCTAAACCCTAAAACACTCCCCAGCACGACTCCCTACACTACCCAAACACCACTGCACTACCCTAAACCCTAAATCTACCCCCAGCAGGACCCCTACACTACACAAACACCACTGCACTACCCTAAACCCTAAAACACTACCCCAGCACGACCCCCTTCACTACCTAAACACAACTGCACAATTTGTTACAGGCGTTGCAACGCAGGCCTGTGGTGCTCACTGGAAGTACCTGGTTGGCTAGTTGGGCCCCAGGGACCCTCAGGATTCAAGGTGACCTAATCCCCCAACATAAAACGCGCCACGGGGCGCGTTTGCACAGTGGTGAAGGGAGGGGGCGGGGCCTCAGGTGACATGTGCGCAAACACGCCCTGTGGTGCGTTTTAAGTTGGGGAATTAATTCCCCTTGAATCCTGAGGGACCCTGGGGGCCAACTAGCCCACCAGGTACCTTCAGTAAGCACAACAGAGTTGCGTTGCAGAGAGGTGAAAAAGGTGCGTGGCCTCGGAACGCCTCTCTGCAACTCAGCTCTGTGGTCCTAACTGTAGGTACCTGGGGGGCTAGTTGGGCCCCAGGGACCCTCAGGATTCAAGGGGACTCAATCCCGCAACTTAAAACGCGCCACGGGGTGCGTTTGCACACGTCACCTCAGGCCCCCTTCCCTTCACCACTGTGCAAACGCACCCTGTAGCGCGTTTTAAGAGGTAGTTTTAACCCCCCTACCCTATCATGTACTAGGGACTTACAGAGGAGGTCATGCTAATCACAGAGGTACCCCAACGCATAGTGTTCCCTAGTGTATGTAGGTGTTTTCACTGTATTCTAAGTGTCTTTTAGCATACCACTGGCTCTGGTTAGTCAGTCAGTTACCACCAGTACCCGTCTGAAAAAGTTGTGGGCACAGGATGATTTTGCAACAAGGCCTCTTTCTGCTCCTCTGTTGGTTCTTTCTGCACATCTTTTGCTTCTTTCTGTGCGTTTTTTCTTCTTTCTTCACATGTCCTACCTCTGTAGGCATAGTTAGAAACTAGCATTTAAAAAACCTTTGAAATTCACTTAAAAAACCATAGGTTTCAGGCACGTTAAAGTTAGAAATTAGCATTTAAAAAACCTTTGAAATTCACTGAAAAAACCATAGGTTTCAGACACGTTATAGTTAGAAATTAGCATTTAAAAAACCTTACAAATTCACTGAAAAAACCATAGGTTTTAGGGACAGTTATAGTTAGTTGGACATTGCACTCGTACAAAATCCTTGAAATTCCCCCGTTATAGTTAGTTCAGCTAACTATAACTTGCGCCCCCGCAATGCACTGCTGATGACGTCACATATTACATCACTCATGACATGGTCAGTGACATCACTGATGACATCACTGATGACATCTCAAATGACATCACTGATGACATCATCCATGTGATAATTTGATGCATCTTCTCACACCCTAATATAACCTTTGATACACCCACTCTAAATTACAGACTGCTATTCTCAAAACCATAGACACTCCAACACCAATAACTACATACCCACTCACTGATTCTTAGGTCTACACACACATCCACTCACTCACCCGTACAGTCACTCATACTTACGGTCACTCAGTACGGGACTATCATATGCACTCATACACCTATATAGACACTCACACACCGCCACTCATCCATAGAGGTACTCACACACCTAGTCAGTCATGCAAATAATTAATCACACTGCCATTTACTCACCTATACAGTTATACACACACCAGCTCACTTACTCATACAAACACTAGCACATTCTTACGCTCTTATACAATCACTGATACAAGTACACACTCATCCATACAGCCACAATCACACACTCACTTATAGCCATTTATATACTCCAACACACATATATACTGCCTTTCACATATATAGTTACTCACACATGTACCACTGAGATATACATTCACTCACTAACACACCCATACACACACTCACCCACCCATACAGTCCATCACAGATGCACTCTTGAAACCATGCACCCAGTGAATTACCCACTCCCACATCTATGCACAGAGTCATACACATCCCACCCACACTCACACTCAGGCACCCATACAGATACTCACACAACCAATCAATAACTCATATAGACACTTATGTAGTTATTCACAAACCCATACAGTCACTTACACACCAACAGACAGATGGATACAGAGATTCACACAGTTTAGTCACTAACCCATGCATTCAGTAAGATACGTTTAATCACTCACTTATAGAGTCAGTCACGCACCTACTAAATCATCCATTCAGACACTTATACACCCACTCATTCTTCAATACGCCTTTCCCTATATATATTAAACATATTTAAACTTTACAGAAACACACAGTCACTGGATGATGTCATCAGTGATGTCATTTGAGATGTCATCAGTGATGTCATCAGTGATGTCATCAGTGATGTCATCAGTGATGTCATCAGTGACGTCACTGACCATGTCATGAGTGATGTAATATGTGACGTCATCAGCAGTGCATTGCGGGGGCGCGAGTTATAGTTAGCTGAACTAACTATAACGGGGGAATTTCAAGGGTTTTGTACGAGTGCAATGTCCAACTAACTATAACTGTCCCTAAAACCTATGGTTTTTTCAGTGAATTTGTAAGGTTTTTTAAATGCTAATTTCTAACTATAACGTGTCTGAAACCTATGGTTTTTTCAGTGAAATATATATATATATATATATATATATATATATATATATATATATATATATATATATATATACCTACTGGCGGTCGCCAGTAGGTAGTTATAGTTAGAACCTAGTTTCCATAGGAAAAGCATTTTTTGATTTGCTAATAACTTTGGCGCCGTTTGACGAATCTTTCTGAAATTCTCCCCAAAAAAAGTCTATCCAGGTTGCTCCTATCCTGAAAGTTTGGGGGTGATTCGTCAAGCGGGGGCTGAGAAAAAAAAGGGGGGTCTCAAAACTCGTTTTCCCCATGTTAATTTCCATAGGAATTTTTGCGACGAGCTACAGCCTGAACTGCTGAACGGAATTACCCCAAATTTGGCAGAAAGGTAGAGCTTGGTTCAGAAAGCGACCTTTTTTTTTTAAAATGGTGTAAATCCGTTCAGTAGTTTTTGAGAAATTCAAAAAATAAGTCAAAAAATCATTTTCCCATAGGAAACTTTGTGCAAGGCTACAGCCGAAACTACTGAACGGAATTACCCCAAATTTGGCAGAAAGGTAGTGCTTGGATCAGAAAGCGACCTTTTTTTTAAATGGTGTAAATCCGTACAGTAGTTGCTGAGAAATTAGAAAAATAAAAGTTTCGATATCTGGGCGGAGCCTAAGTCGCGTGCGCGAGCTTCACTGTGATTGGCTGCTAGTAGTCCAAACCAGGAAGTGTTGGCAGCCATCTTGTGGCTCGGTAGAAGCGAGTCACCCGAAAACGGAGAAACAAAGGTATAAAACAAGAGAAGGGGGCAGGGTAGAAAAACCCTGACCCCCCTAGGCCTGCTCAGGGGGTCACAGAAGGACCCTCAGAGCCAAAGAAATCATTTAAAAAAAAAAAATAATATCGGCGCAATTCGCGCTGGGGTCGCGGGTTCCCGCGTTTTATTTTAATGAGGCCCTTGGGTTGGCTAGGTTCCAGGGGCATTTCTTAAAAAATAATAGCAGGGGCTTGCAGGGATTGCAGGGGCCCGCTGGGGGTCCGCGCAGCCCCGGGGCTTCACTCATGTTGGGAGGGGGGTTGCGCGGCCCCCCTCCTGGAGCCCTCTATGTGCTTATAACTTTGGCGTCGTTTGACGAATCTTTATGAAATTATCCAAAAAGTTTCTCTTTTTTTGATTAGCTCCTATATTGAAAGTTTGGGGGTGAATGGTGTAGGAGGGGCTGAGAAAAAAGGGGGTCCCAAAACGTGTTTTCTCCATGCAATTTCCATACAAAACTTTACAGAAGACTACAGGTAAAACTGCCGAACGGAATTACACCAAATTTGGCAGGGAGAAAGGTGATGGTCCAGAAAGCACGCTTTTGTTTAAATGGTGTAAATCCGTTCAGTAGTTTTTGAGAAATATCACATTTTACGATATGGATATTTGAGAATTCTGACATTTGATTGGCTGAGGGGTTACGAGCTTGCGGCTCATTGGCTGTGAACGGTTGAAACCAGGAAGTGTTGGCAGCCATTTTGTGATTTACTCCGTCAGCTCGCATCTCTCCGTGTAGAAGCCATCGGGTTCGTAGTTTTACCTCTGCGAGGCAACACTGGCATCTGTGTCTGTGTGAGATATGCCTTTCACGCTGCATCTCCTCATATCACAAGGTCGCGGCTATGCCTTTAGAAGCCCGTCCGTCGGCTGGGAGCTCTGTGAGTTAGTCTGTTGGTACGATCCTCTACACTACCCAAAGACTACCCAAACACCACTGCACTGTCGTAAACTCTAAAATACTACCCCCAGCACGATCTCCTACACTACCCAAACACCACTGCAGTGTCGTAATCTCTAAAACACTACCCCAGCACGATCTCCTACACTACCCAAACACCACTGCACTGTCGTAAACTCTAAATCACTACCCCAGCACGATCTCCTATACTACCCAAACACCACTGCATTGTCGTAAACCCTAAAACACTACCCCTAGCAGGACCCCCTACACTACGCAAACACCACTGCAGTACCCTAAACCCTAAAACACTATCCCCAGCACGACCCGTACAGTACCGAAACACCACTGCACTACCCTAAACCTTAAAACACTGTCCCCAGCATGACCCCGTACACTACACAAACACCACTGCACTACCCTAAACCCTGAAACCCTACTCCCAGCACGACCCCCTACACTACCCAAACACCACTGATCTACCCTAAACCCTAAAAGACTACCCCCAGCACGACCCCCTACACTACACAAACACCACTGCACTACCCTAAACACTAAAACACTACTCCGAGGACGACCCCCTACACTACATAAACACCACTGCACTACCCTAAACCCCAAAACACTACTCCCAGCATTACCCCTTACACTACCCAAACACCACTGCATTGTCGTAAACTCGAAAACACTACCTCCAGCACGATTCTTACACTACCCAAACACCACTGTACTACCCTAAAGCATAAAACAGTACCAGTCCGTCGGCTCGCAGGTCTGCGTCTGCGAGCCGTCGTGTCCCTAGCTGTACCACTGCACTACCCTAAACCCTGAAACCCTACTCCCAGCACGACCCCCTACACTACCCAAACACCACTGATCTACCCTAAATCCTAAAACACTACTCTCAGCACGACCCCCTACACTACACAAATACCACTGCATTGCCGTAAACCCTAAAACACTACTCCCAGCATGACCCCCTACACTACTCAAACACTACTGCATTGTTGTAAACTCGAAAACACTACACCAGCAGGACCCCTACACTACAAAAACACCACTGCACTACCTTAAACCCTAAAACACTACCCCCACCACGACCCCCTACACTACCCAAACACCACTGTACTACCCGAAAGCATAAAACAGTACCAGTCCGTCGGCTCGCAGGTCTGCGTCTGCGAGCCGTCGTGTCCCTAGCTGTACATGTGCGAGCTAGTCCGTTAGGTGATAGGTGTGTCTCTGCTAGCAGGGCCGTTGGCTCGTTGGTGTCCCTTTACGAGTTAGACCCGAGCTCTCCCTCTGCGAGCCAGCACGTTGGTGTGCGTTTGCGAGCCGACGACCCGTAGCTCTCCCTGTGCGAGCCGAGCCCACGGGCCGCAGCTCTCCGTCTGCGAGCCTGCCCGACTGCCCGCAGGTCTCCCTGTGTTAGCCGGATCGCAGCTGTCACTCTGCGAACCGATATTGGGAATATAAGGCGGCTCTAAAAACAGCCCTTGTGTTTATTTGTTGGAGCTACATATAAGTGCGGATGCACAGCTTCAGGTTATTCAGAAAAACTATTTCCCTGATCTGTGAAGTGTACTCCATCACTTCTGTAGATATCAGCCATATCAAAACGTATGTTGTTGTTGTAGATCGACCCCATTCTATGGTCTCTGAGGTACGCAGACACAGCTTTGTTGACATTCTTCCTAGATTTTTCAATCTGAGGACAAAATTGGTTTGACCATTTCCACTTCTGTCTTTGGCATATATTGGAATATACAAAGACAGTTTGAGGCAAAAGCAACATCAATTGTCGAAAGGTGTCCTTCATTAGCATTTCCAAACCTACACCAGTCAATGTGCCTAGGTCGTTTCCACCACAGTGCACAATCATGAGGTCAGGGGTTGGAGATGCAAACAGGTTTTAACTAAAGGCAACAATTGGTGCCACTTCAATCCTCTCTGTCCAAACCATTTAATGTCCACATTTTGTAAACCTAGGTCTAAGTCAATACGTCTCTGTTCTGCATACCTCTTGCACCAGAAAACATAGCTATGTCCTACGATCCACACTAGCATTTTGAAGGTATGGCTGGGAAGTATGGATAGATGTCTGTAGCTCATGCAGTCCGTTTGTAGAATAAGAGATATGTTTAAAGATGGGGAACAACTTTTTTTCTCATTCAAAACGATAACTGATTGGGAGATGAAAAGCATTGTTTTCTAAAAAGTAGGGTGCACATTAGTTTGTGGAAAAGCATCTTTGTCATTGGTTAATAAAAAGCAGTTTGAACGTGGAGTTCATATGATAGGATAAAATTTGCTCAGTTGAACCACACCTGCTACTTGTATATGAAAAGCACTGTTTGAACGTAAAGCAATGATGAACTTTTAACCTGCACGTGCCGTAGAATGTTCTCGAAAGTGTTGATAGAATACGTTGAACTTCTCACCTGTATGTGTCCTTAGATTTAAAAAAAAAATGATTATATGGTTAGTTCAAAAATAACCAATAGAGAGAAGTTTTGCAATTTGAAAAAATCAAGGAACTATTCTGATTTGTTCTTTACATGTATTTGTGTGTGGAGCAACAGGGAAATTGTGCCATTACTGGTTCCATTCTTGACGAGAGCGGTGGATTATATGTAGTGTGTGACAAAGAAAGAATTGCATACGTTTGTGACATTTGGAATCTGCATACCAACTACGAACGTAAGTTAGAAATTAAGAATGTGTGTTATGTGTTGTGTAGTAGTGGTTAATATTTGAGGTGTTATTTTTAACTTTGAAAGTATTTTTATTTCTAAGTAACAGTGTTAGTGAAGTGTGGTGTTTCACATTGGTTCTAAAAGATGTAAAAAGTGTGACTAATTGTTAAAGAATTACTTTATATATGTTTAGGAGTTTTTCAGATAAAAAAAATGTAACTTATCTTTTGTAAAAGACTATGGTTTTAAAAATTATATGTAGCATTTATTTGTATTTGTATATGTATTGCGATGAGATAAACAGAATGTCACACGTTTCTAAATTATTCTTAGTCTGGAAATAGTGGGGAAGGGGTTATAGTAGAAAATGTATATGTTATTAACTTAACAGAGATGGAACAAAAACCAGAAATGTTATGTGGACAATTTGTGGTCTCATTTTTTCCATAAAGAGGTAGATTTCAATATCAGTTAAGACTGGTGTGTTACTGGGAGGCTTTGGATTTTGGTGTTATGAAATGCAAGTTGTTGAGGAGCGTTTCTTCAGAAGAAATTTTTTATAAATATGTGAGAGAAAAAAATAAATGAAAATATTTTATGTATATTTTCTGCATGATTTTGTTGACAATGCTAAAGTAAATGTGATTTATTAGTGAAGGGAATTGTCAGGGTTTGTTTGTCTGCTGAATATACGTAGGCCTTTAAGTGGTCCGGGTCTTGTCGGTACTGAGCTCCGTCATCCGTTTGAGACAGTTGCGAAATATATAATCCGAGTTAAAGCTGTTAATATAGGTATAGTAAAGGGACGATCCATAAAAGGTTTGGGAATTACACCTTTATTTACTCTGTCTAGCTCTCACCACCATTTTGTGCCCCCAGCGGTACTGTTTATAAAAATAATCTAATACAGTTCTTTGTATTATAAAAATAGCACTTCTAAGTTTATTGCTATATTGGTAGGGTTTGTACTATATAGAGAATGGTGCAATCAGTTTCATTGGTATAAAACTGCACTGTTTTATGTTAGAAATATTAGTTATGTATAGGTTGTGATGTTATATTTTACACTGTGAGGTACATTTGAATATAAGTGAAGACAGGTGTTATACTGCGAACCCGTTGAAAATGTGCACAGATTACATGGAGAGTAAATGGACAAAGTAAACGTACATGTTGCTTTCTGTATGTATGCATGATTAGAATCATTTGATGAGGCTTTAAGATATAATCTAAATAGTGTTTGTGCTTTACAATTGGGTATACTGCACCGTGTTAGTAGTTAGTGACTAGATACTGCTACGAAATAAAGGTGGAGAGGGGCGTTTCTTTACAAGAGATATTTTATCAATGTGTGAGAGATAAAAAAGAAAAAAACATGTTTTAGTAAATTTTCTGTAAGATTTGTTCATAGTAGGAAAGTAACTGTTATTATAAGTGATGGAAATTGTTAGGTTTTGTCTCTGTGCTGAACATACGCAGGCCTTTAAGTGGGCCGGGTGCTACCGGTGCTGAATACTGCTACCGCTTTCAGACAATCGTCATTTTTTTATCCCACTTAAAGCCCTGAATATATGTCTATTAAAGGAATGGTACAATAAAAGTTTAGGAATTACACCTCCGTTTACTCTTCTCATCTCACATTCTCCATTTTGTGCACACAACAGTAGTGTTTATAAAAATTAAGTTATAGAGCTTTATATAGTATAAAAATAGCACTTATACTTTTATTGGGGTGTTGGTGGGATCTGTAGTGTACAGAGAAGGTCGTAATGAGTTTGAATGGTACAAAAGGGACGTGACATATGTTTAAAAGATTACATGGTTTTCGGAATAAGCTGTCCCTCTGAGTCCTCGGGCCCGCAGTTGTACCTCTGCAAGCGAACACTGGAAATATACTGCAGCTCTCTCTCTACGAGATAGCTACTTCACGTTCCCTCTCCCCACATCACCGTACCGCACCTATCCCTTTACAAGTGGACGGCCCGCACCTCTCCCTATACTAGTCGGCCCCCGGCTTTTCCTGTGCGAGGCGGCCGGCAGCTGTCTGTCTACGAGCCAGCCAGTCGGCTCGCAGGTCTTCCTGTACGAGCAAGTCCTATCACACCAGATCATGGGCTTCTATTGGAATTCACAAGGGCATATTATCAAGCTCATTATCGCCGCTTTAGCGGCAGTTTCCTGCCGCTAAAGCGGCGATATTTTTAACGCCGTTCTTGATAATATGCCCCGTATGCGTTTGCAAGCCGACGTCCCGCACCTTTCCCTATAGTAGTCGGCTCGCAGGTGTTTCTGTGCGAGCCGGTCCGCAGGTGTTCCTGTGCGAGCCGGCTCGCAGGTGTTCCTGTGCGAGCCGGCTCGCAGCTCTCTCTGTTTGAGGCGATGGACCGCAGCTGTTTGTGTACGAGCCAGTCAGTCAACTCACAGGTCTTCCTCTACGAGCCAGCCCGCCGGCTCGCAGCTGTCCCTCTGCAAACTACAGGTCGGCTCGTAGTTGTTAGTCTGCGAGCCAGGTCGCTGTTGTATCTCTGCAAGCGAACACTAGAAATATACCGCAGCTCTCTCTTTACGAGATACCCACTTCACGTTCACTCTCCCCAGATCACCGTACATCAGCTATTCCTTTAGAAGTGGACGAGCATCACCTCTCATTATACTAGTGGGCCCGCAGCTCTCCCTTTTTGAGCCGACGGGTCGTAACTCTCCCTGTAGGAGCCAGCTAATCGGCTCGGAGGTCTTCCTCTACGAGCGAGCCCGCCAGTCCGCAGCTCTCCCTCTGCGAATGACCGGTCGGCTCTCTGCTCTTGCCCTGCGAGCCGTCGGGCCCGCAGTTGTACCTCTGCAAGCTAATACTGGAAATATACCACAGCTCTCTCTGCGAGATACCCCCTTCACGCTCCCTGTCCCCACATCACTGTCCCGCACCTATGCCTTTGGAAGCCGACGGCCCGCAGCTTTACTTATAGTAGGCGGCCCGCAACTGTTTGTGTGTGAGTAGGCCGGCAGCTCTCCTTCTACGAGCCAGGCAGACTGCTCGCAGGTCTTCCTCTACGAGCCAGCCCACCGGCCCGCAACTGTTAGTCTGTGAACCGGCCCGCAGCTCTCTCTGTACGAGCCAGCGAGTTGGCTCACAGTTTTTCCTGTACGAGCCAGCCCGCCGGACCGCAACTGTTCCTCTGTGATCCGGCTTGTAGCTCTCTCTCTGTACGAGCCAGCTAGTCAACTTGCACATGTTCCTCTAGGAGCCAGCCCGCTGGCTTGTAGCTCTCTCTCTGGGAACCACTGGTGGGCTCTCAACTCTTTCTCTGCCAGATAATCCGCAGTGGTACCTCTGGAAAGCAATACTGGAAATATAGCGCATTTGTCTCTCTATGAGATAACCGCTTTACGCTCACTCTCTCCAGATCACTGTCCCGCACCTATCTCTTTGGAAGCCGACGGCTAGCACTTTTCCCTATAGTAGTCGGCTCGCAGCTGTTACTCTGCTAGCTGGTCCGTACAGACCATTGTCCTTCTGCGAGCGGACGGGTCGCTGCTGATGCTCTATGAGTCAGTTTCTCGGAGCCGGCCCGCAGCTCTCCCTGTACGACCCAGTTAGTCGACTTGCAGGTCTACCTCTACGAGCTAGCGTGCCAGCTCGCAAGTCTCCCTCTACAAACCATCGTTCGGCTCGCAGCTGTTCGTCTGCGAGCCGTTTGGTGCGTAAAAGTACCTGTGCAAGCTAACACTGGAAATATACTGCACTTGTTTTTGCGAAATATCGTGTTCATGCTCTCTCTTTCGACATCACCGGTCGCAGCTATCCGTTTGCAAGGGGACGGCCCGTAGTTTTCACTATAGTATTTGGACCGTAGCTGTTCCTGTTCTAGCCAGGTCGCAGCTCTCCCTTTGCACGGTATGCAGTTTAGCAATCGTACTGTCAGTGCCATTCACTTTGTCCAATCATCCATCGAGCAGTATCTACTTATTCTATCTCTACGTCAATATCTAAGCACTTATAAATTCAATATGAGCTCTGTTTGCAGCACTGTAATCATTTTAGTTAATAGTATGTACTTGTAAAATAGCGTAGCTACTAACACTAGTATAGCTACAATATTCTGTGCAGTATGTATGCAGACCTCTAACCAGCTACAAAGTATGGAATGTTACAGTTTCTAATCATGTTACACAATCAGATGTGTACTACTAATGCTGTGGTCTAGTATCTTTTACACTACTCATAGAGTACCAAAATAATGCAGGTAGTACTGTTCCATTGCGGAAATCATTGATGTTCTTTCTTTGTATGTATTTTTAAAATTATATATGTGAATATTTTTATAATTATACATTTGAATATTTATATATAATTATTTTAATTATATTAACCTGTTTTCAAAACTTTTATTTTTTTACAGATATTTTGCATCATTATTAAGAAAGAGATACAATGACGAGAAAACAGCAAAGAAAAAAAGAAAAGAAAGGAGGTTTATTTGAAAAAAAAAGGAAATGAGATTAGATCCAGTACAACATGGATGTTCAAAGAAAAAGTGTTCTGGTAAGAAAAGTAAAGTTTTTTTTAAAAAACTTGCAAAAACGTATTAATATTAAAAATATAGAAGAGACAGACAGAACAAGAAGAGTGAAACAAAAGCAAAAGAAAAATGTTCAAAAAAGTGGAAAATTGGAATATCGGAAAAAGAATTATGTTCGAATACGTAACAAACAATTTTCAGAAATTCGAAAACGAATATATAAAAGTAGAGTACTCCAGAATTTACTAAAAAAATTAAAATATATAAAAGGAGATCAGCATTTTACAGACAAAAAAAAGGAGATTCTAAGTGTTATTGAAAAAGCTTTTGAATTAAAAAGAAGATTGTTTATCTTAATTTTAAAAAGATTGAAGACTTTAAATACAATAATGGAGCATATGAAGGACAAATGTAAGAGAAAAAGAATTGTAAATAGAACAAATTTTTGTAAAATATTTTCTGGGGAATGGAAGCATACTTCTAGTACGGAACCTTTTTTTAATGAAGAAAGTTATTTTCAACAAAATAGTTTAGTGCATGCAGTTGATACCTGTGGTCGTTCTTATGAGGTGCGAGATGGTTGTCCAATTCAGAAAGAAAAGCTAGTTCCTAGAAATGTTGAAGAATTAATAGCTGAGGAAGTTGAAGGGAGACGTACCCAGGCTCCAGTGTTTGCATGGGATTGTAGTAGTATTTGTAGTATACGTCAACAATCTATTGATATTTTACTAAATTTCTTAAGAGAATATGGAAGAAAAACTGTGAAACAGAAGATTAAGATATTACAAGGACTGGATCCTTGCAAAGTGAGAAAAAATACAGGGTTGCAAGGTCATTCTCTGGCTTGTCTTTCTAGGAAAGTGTGTCAAAGTCGTTTTCATCATTTGAGAATGTTAGCAGTACATCATTCAGAAATGCGGAGGTTAGTTAGAAGATTATACTACGTGAAAAGTCCTGCATTATGTCTAAATGAAATTAATACAGCTCTTTTGCATGGTTCAGTTTTGAATGTAAAAAAAGTATGTGATGATTTAGAGTTACGTTTCTTTGCCGCTCAAGAGGAGTGTAGAGAAAGTGAGACTTTGATAAGTGTAGGTGTTGAAGAAGAGGTGGAAGATACTACTGATGTCAAGTTTGAAAAAGAAATAACAAAGTTTAAAGTCGTTTCTGGTGAAAATCCGAACTATGTTTCTATTTGTTGCCGACGTAGTCATTAAAAAATTCAAACTAGGAATGTAGATGTGTTTCTAAAAAGTGAAGAGGAAAACAATGATAAAATGGAGAGAATTTGCTGCTTATCTGTTTGTGGAAGGTCGTTTTGAGTTAGGTACTGTACAATGCATTTGTAAATATTGTTATAATAAATTAGAAGAAAACAAAATGCCAGCTAGAGCTGTCCATAATGACTTAGAATTAGTACCTATACCTCCAGAACTTAAAGATTTAAATACACATGAGGCTATCCTTATACAATCTGTGCACCCTTTTCAGGCTATAATTCGTATGGAGCCTAAAACATGTAAGCTGCCTCCAACAGATCTACAAAGAGGTTTAAAAGGAAGAGTTGTGTATTTACCTTTAGATTTTAAGAAAAATGTTGAAACTGTTGGTGTAGAAAGAGAGGATACTGAACCTGTAGTCATTCTTGTTAATGGTGTACCCACAAAGAGTCGGAAAATATGGCAAGAGTTAGTAGATGTCACGAAAGTCCAAAAGGCTACATTATATCTGGTGCAAAACAATATTTACTATAAAAATGTAAATGTAGAGAGAAGAAATGACTTTAGAAGATGAAACACACACTTCAAGTGGACAAATAGAAAAAGTGGAAAACTCAAGAAAAGAAGAAATTTATGAACATTATAGTATACACCCTCTACATTCAAAAGAACTGATAGGAGATACTATTGAATTGTTCCAGATGAAAAAAGCAAAAGGAACTCCCATGAGTGTGTGGGAAAAAAGTTTGGAAGCTCGTTGTTTTCCACAGCTCTTCCCTACTGGAAAAGGTGGACGATATGATGAACGACCAGTTCAGATTCCAGCTGCAGAATATCGTACTTTACGATTGTACTCAGAAGATCCAAGATTTCGTCAGTGTATTCCATATTTGTTTCATCTTTTATTTGAGAGTGATCTGTCCGCACTTTCATAAGCAGTCAACCATATATTAAAAACGGGAATGCAACTTTCACATATTTCTGCAAAGCAATTTATGGACAAAGTTGAAGAAAGAGCCGAACATTTAGAATCACAGTTAATTAATTTGATGGCATATCAACGTGGCACTAATGAATATTGGTATCGACGTCATGGGGAACTAAAATGTATGTTAAGAAACTTAGGAACCCCTACGTGGTTTGTTACACTTAGCTGGGCTGAGTACGCATGGGACAATTTACTGGATTTTCTACGAGAAGCAAATATAGAAAATATTGAATTGAAGACACCTGGAGAACTGTGTTCCCTAGATCCTGTAAATGTTTGCAGATATTTTAATCATAGGTTTGAAGCTATGATGTCTTTTATCTGTAATAAAAAAATCCACCTATTGGCGAAGTTATTGATTTTTTGGGGAGAAAAGAATACCAAGCTAGAGGTGCTCCTCATATACATATGCTTTTATGGATCAAGGATGCACCTAAATTTGGAACTGATTCGGATGAGACTGTTTTGTCTTTTATTGAAGACTATGTTACCTGTGCGATTCCAAAAACAGGAGGAGAAAATATCTTAAGACAGCAAGTTTTACGGTTTCAGAGTCATCGATGTGGAAAGTATTGCCGACAGAAATATAAGTCAAAGGATAAATTTTACACAAAATGTCGATTTGGCTTTCCACGTCCAGTAATTTCCAAAGGAAGAGTGAACAGTTTTATGTCAGCAGTGAGGCATACCATCACTCGAAAATCACCCAAAAATACTTATAATTTAAAAAGAACAGAAGAATCGAAGTACATTAATGATTACAATCCGGTGATTTTGAAGATGTGGAATGCAAATATGGACATACAATATGTTGCAGATAACTCAATTGCTGTTGCTCGCTATGTCACGTCATATATTACCAAGTCTGAGAAGACAGAATTGAAAGAAATGTGGGAGGAAATTTTGCAGGAGAAGACCCTTAGCAAAAGATTGTACAGCTTCAGCTTGAAGATGCTTTCACATCGAGAAATTGGATCTTACGAATGTTCGGATCGATTGACATCTGCAAGTTTATATTCAAAGTCAAGAGGGATCATCTGGATAAGTCTTGGTCTTGCTGCAGCACGAAATCGAGTTTTGAAATCTGTACAAGAAATTGAATACTTGGCACTGAATGAACCGGAAAGTACAGATATTTTGAAAACAAATATATTGGATACGTACTATCCAAATAGAAGTCCATACCTGGAAAACATATGTCTATATGAAATACTGCAACATTATAGTTTTTAAAAAAATGTCACAGAAAATATAAATGAAGGAAAATACGCTGTAATTGGATCTGAAGGATGTTTGGTAAAGCAAGACAAAGGAAATCTGATTAATCACAGGAAATTAAGTTGTGATACTCCAGATAAAAGAGAGTTTTTCTATTTAGCTCTTCTGCAACTCTTCAAACCTTGGCGGACTGAAATGGAATTACTTGGACATTGTGACTGCTATGAGGATTCTTTCAATGCATGTAAAGATAGCATTGAATGTACAATTTTTCCAAATTATCTCCAAATGTTGAACGAATAGATTAATCAAGAAAGAACTATTGCAGCTGAAATAGCTAGAGATAGTTCTCAAGATACTCAGAGTTCTGCTCCACAAAGTCAAGATCCACTAGGAGAAGCCATACTTGAAAATGAAGCGGCAATAGCAATGAGTGAAGTGGAAACGGTGATGCAGCAAGCACAACAGGACAATATTGATTTGGAAAATTTAGAGGAACATCTGAATACTGAACAGAAACAAATATATCACCAAGTTACACAACAGATACAACATGGATTACTGCATGAAAAGAATGATTGCCAATGTACATCATTTAGACCTATTCTTATGTACATCAGTAGACAAGCTGGAACGGGGAAAAGTATCTTGATTAAATGTTTGTCAAGTTATCTACAGAAAACAACAGATTCACATTTGTCTTGTGTTGTAACTGCTCCAACTGGGTTAGCAGCACACAACATTAAAGGGATTACATTACATTGTGTACTTATGTTACCAGTAGAACATGAAAATAAATTGGAATACCACAAGCTATCTGGAGAAGCTTGTTTCAAAGTTTCAAGAGTACTGAAGAAAATGAAACTTCTGGTAATTGATGAAGTAAGCATGGTCTCAAACTTAATGCTTGCGTTTGTACATTTGAGGCTGCAGCAGATTTTAAAAACAAATTACGATGTTTTATTTGGAGGAAAACATGTAATTGTATTTGGTGATCTACTACAACTCACACCTGTGGCCAACCGGTTTTTAAGACCCTTCTTCATGAAGATACTAAAAAATCATTGGGAAGTATTGGAAATGTAAACATTTGGACTTGTTTTGAAAATAAGGAACTTACTAAGAACATGCGACAAGCAAATGACGAAGATTATGGAAACATTCTTCAAGATATTAGAATTGGTGTCTTAACAAAGGATGGAAAAAATGCTTTAGAAAGTCAGCTACTAAAAAACTTGTTTCCAACAGAAAATATTGCGGCTGAAACAATCTACCGAAGAATTGCAGAAAAGGAATCTATAATTTGCCTTATGCCAACACTGAAAGAATGCTCTACATTCAATGAAGAACTGTTGAAACTGGAGAATGAACCGATAATGAAAATGGTAGCTATTAATAAAATAGAACATGAAGGAGTAACTATTCTTTTGTCAGAGAAATTGCAGTTAAAATTAGACTCTTTGGAAAAATCCATATCTAAGACTGCTGGTTTGGAAAAGACCTTATATGTCTCTGTAAACTGCCGGGTAATATTACGACGTAATTTAGATGTTGAAAAAGGTTTCGTAAATGGAGCAATGGGGAAAGTTGTTGACTTTGTTAGTTATGCAAATAGAGATGAGATTGTATTTTTTAAGATTAAATTTGATCAGATTGAAGAGGTGAAACAAATTGGACGCTGTTGTGTTCGTTTCTTGCTTGTAAAAGATTTGTATGTTCGTAGAAAACAGTTTCCTGTTTGTTTAGCATATGCAGTGACTATTCATAAATCTCAAGGTTTAAGTGTAGACAATGCTTTGGTAAATATTGGAAGTTCTGTGTTTAAAGAGGGTATGTCGTATGTTGCATTGTCTCGAGTAAGAACGTTATCCGGATTGTATTTGATTGATTTTGATGAGCAAAAGGTTAGTGCAGATGTAAATTGTGTAAAAGAGTACAATAGGTTAAGAAGACTCTATGCTCCTAATTTAGGTGAATATCCTATTTATGAAAAACGTTTAATACGTCCAAAACGAAAATATGATAAAGATTATACTGAGGTTGCAAAGAAAAAAAGAATTGAAAAGAATGACGAGTCTGGAAAGAAAATAGAAGGGAACACGGTTGCTAATATTGTAGGATATCAGTTAGAAAATAGTTCAGGTATCAACGGTTATGCTAATGTAATTGTGAACGTTGTCTTTTTTTTTAGAAAATCTACAGCATGCAATTGTTGAAAATCGAGAAAAAGATTTTGTTCTTTGTTACATTATATTTTTGAGAAGTTGAAAACTGATAAACGAAAATCCATACTGCTTCTGATGTGCGGAATCTTTTGGATATATGTTCTGGTTCTTCACAATTTACACAGAATGTACAGCAAGATGCTCAGGAATTTCTTATGTTTATGCTTGCAGTATTAGAAGATGAAGGTATACAAATTGAAAATCTGTTTGGACTACGTTACAGATGGGTTCATAGATGTGACAGCTGTTCATTTTCATCTACCACTAACATAGACACTGAACGATTCATATATTTGACGATACCAGATTGCGAAATAGTGTCTTTTAACAAATTAGTAAAAACAGCTAATCAAGATATGGAATGTACTCAGTGCAAATCGGAAATGTCAACATTATTTATAGAAAGATGTGGACAATATATTATTTTAATGCTGCAACATTGTAGAGCAGATGGAACAAAATTGGAAACCAAAATTAAAAATGTTGTGGCAGGTCAAGTGTCAATTTCAGGAAGAACTTTTAAAACAGTGGCTATTGTTTTCCACGATGGACCTACTTCAACATCTGGACACTATACTGTCTATTTAAAATGCAATAAAGGATGGACACTATGTAATGATGCGCATTTAGAGTATAAATTTCGGTTGCCTAATGAATTACGAAATTCATACTTAATATTTTTGATGCCAAAATTCTAAGAAGATATCAACATGAATTACTGAGTATATTTTGGATATTTCCACTACAAATGATTTTAGAAACATCATTCACCCTATCAGAAACATGTGAATATGATTTTAGAAGTGTATGTTGGATATCCTCATTGCAAATGTTTTCAGAAACATCATTCGGCCTATTGGGAAGGTGTGTATATGAATTCAAAAGTTTATTTCGGATATACTCAATGGAAATATTTTCAGAAACGTCATTCGGCCAATAGGGAAGATGTTCGTAATTACGGTTTCAATTATTAATTCTGTTCTTTCATATTGCGTTTCAAAAATTGTGTTTGAAAGAAGGTGGTGATATATTTGAAGTTTGTATTATATACTATGTTACTAAGGATGTTTATTTGTGAAAATGTAAATACCAAGTGCGTTGGTTGTAGACATTTTGAAGAGAAGTATGTTTTTTTTTTTAACAATCTTATTGATTGTATTTTTTTGCCCGCTGTCATCTGATGATTAACATTGAAATCACTGTTTATGGTGAAATTCTATACAATCTGAAGACAGCAAAAAATGGCAAATTGAATATGTGATGTAATTGTATACTTATGTTGTGTTGCGAAAACTATACCATTATATGTAATAACAGAATTTTTTTCTTCTTTTTTACAGACCTTACTACTAAAGTTAAAAATACTTTAAATTTGCATTTTAAAAAAAAGAAGTGAAATTATATTACTATTAATTTCATATCTACTTGGAAACAGGTAAGATTAGTCCACCCAGGTACTACCCTTTCAGTGTATCAAAGACACTGTGACTCCTCATGCCCATCTCCAGTCACCCAGCCAGTACTATACACTAATGCAATTTCTCCACTAATACCCAAGTACTTATAAATTCAGCATACACTCTCCTTGCAGTACTGTAATCATCCAGTCACTGCTGATGTACTCATACAATCGTCCAAGCACTAACACAAGCAGTGCTACAATTGTCTGTGCACTATCCATACAGATCTCTAAGCAGGCACATACTACTCATTCACTCATCTAAATACCCTGGTAGTACCCATGCAATCTAGCAATCACCCTGTCAGTCCCCATGCACTTCTCCAATCACCCATCTAGCGCGGTGTACTTATCTAATCACTTCGCTAATACCAAAGCACTTATAAATACACCATGCACTCTCTTTACAGCACTATAATCATCCAGTTACTAGTCATGTACTTATGGAATGGCCTAAGTACTAACACAAGTACCCGCTATTATTATTAATAGTAGGTTTTAGGGAAGATATAGTTAGAAAGTAGCATTTAAAAAACCTTTGAAATTCACTGAAAAAACCATAGGTTTCAGGGACGCTATAGTTAGAAATGACCATTTAAAAAACCTTTGAAATTCACTGAAAAAACCATAGGTTTCAGGCACGTTATAGTTGGAAATTAGCATTTCAAAAACCTTAGAAATTCACTGAAAAAACCATAGGTTTCATTGACGTTATAGTTAGTTGGACATTTCACTCATACAAAACCAGAGAAATTACGCCGTTATAGTTAGTTCAGCTAACTATAACTCACGCCCCCGCAATGCACTGCTGATGACGTCACATATTACATCATTCATGACATGGTCAGTGACATCACTGATGACATCTCAAATGACATCACTGATGACATTACCCGTGACCAAGGTTCGAGGAGCGAACCGAAACGCGTTGGGCATAGCGATGTTTGCTGTCATGAAATAAAGCAATTTTGTTATACGGATTCCGAGAGTGCGCGGTTTTTCATACCAATCTCTGGGCTCAGAGGTTACTTGTTGTAATATTTACGGCTGCCCTGTCGGAGAAAAACTGCACCGCTTCAAGGAAGGAGCGCTGGCGTCCTAATCGAGGGCGTTGTGGAATGATACATATATATATATATATAATTAATGGTTTGTGGATCTGTTACCCAATTCCCAGTCCTCATTGGATAACTGGATTGGATCCCCTTCTCGTGTGAAAGGATCGGTTATTTCTTTAGTGAAGCAGACAGTTTTGAAAAAGCTTGCATTGTATGAAGTTTTGCTTAGAGAGGGACGCGCATTTAGGATTGTAAAGTAGGGGTAGCCGCTGCGAGTAGCGAGAATGACGTCACAAGGTGCAGCACTGGTATTGGTTGGTTGGTGTAACGCTGTGATAGGGTGACTATGTCACTGAGTGCTGCACAGGTATTGGCTGTAAGAAAGCTAAACAGGGAAGTGTAGGAGAAATTGATTGAGAATTATTTGTGAAGGACAAGATTTATAATTAGTTAAAAATTAGAATTCTAAGAAATAAAGAGTTTGATGCAGGGGAAGCACCTATACCCACTTGAGGAGGGGTGCTCATAGCACTTGAGGGTACACCAGCATTGTATATGACCCAAGGGAGAGGACATCACACATGTTTATGGCTTGAGAATTGGACAAATTACACTGACAATGATGGACTATTAGCTTTTCCCCAATATGGAACATTCAATTTCAGAATTCTTAAAAACTTGAGGAGACAATTATAGGAGATTAAGCCATCTCCTAGACCCATGCAGTTCGAGACGCTTAGTGAATTGGAGCACATAGCTCATCAAAAAGAGAAACAAATGTCAGGGAAGGTACAAGAATACTTTAAACCGGTATGTTGAGTCTACATGGGATGCCCAACAGAAGGCCTGGAGAACAGATATAGCAGAAGGCTCTAGAATGTATCCAGTCGTAGTTGCCGAAAAAGAAATTGGAGGAAAGAGTAAGGAAAAGAAAAGGCATCTTGAAGAATCAAAATTGTTAGATCCAGGGGGGGGGGGGGCGTGGCCCAGCAAGCCATGATGGCGGACGTGTGCTAGGCGAGCTCCGTCCAGCCTTGGCAAACATCCTTCAATTATCCTGCCTCTCCGGTCATTCTCAGTAATTTGACCGTGTCCTAGGTGGGGCGCGAGTGGGGGCTGCGCTTTAAGCCCCGTATCGGATCTGGATCGTTGCACGGAGTGCCGGGGCAGCGGCGGCCTGGATTGCGGCCTGCAAGACGGCGGAGCGGAGGCGGGACCTCGCTGCCTAGCGCAACGGCTGGAGAGACGGAGCGTGCTGTGTCTGGGGCCTCCAGCGGAGTGTTGGGACGGAGAGCCTGCACAGAACTCTCACGGTGAGGGGGACTCTGTGCGGTGGGGCTATCCGGGTCCGGACGCCTGCACTTGGTGAGAGGACGTCTCCTTCCCCCTCCCCCCCACGAGTTGTGGCCTGGTTGTCGGCAGCCGTATCGGGCCGCGGGTGGAGCCGTGCGGGGGTGCAGCCGTGCCGGGGGGCCTCTGGGGACAGCTCTGATCCTGGGACAGCGCGGTGATTGGGGCCACTTCTGCACTCCGGTACCCGGTGGGCCGCCCTTTGCTCCTTCCTTCCCCTTTCGTGCTACGAACTCGCATCGGCAGCCATATCGGGTCGCGCGAGTCATCCGGGGGGGGCATTGTGGACCTCGGCCGCTGCGGTGAGTTGGTGAGACTGGTTGCGGGCCCTCGAGGGTCGACGCGGTGTGTGTGGGGCCACTCCCCGGATTCCCGGTAGGGAGCGCTATCAGCGGCAGCACCCGAAGGTGCGCAGCAACCCTGGGGGTCAGCACGGCGGGCTCCGGCGGCGCATAGTACCGCCCCAGTGGTGGGAAGCTGCCCGTAGGTGCTGGGTAAACGGCATTGGGCTCCTCGCCCCCCCCCCATTGTTGGCGGTCCCCCGTTCGGCGGCCAGGCCGGGTCGCGCGGGCTGCGAATTCGTATTCCCGTGGTCCCCATCTGGCTCGAACACTCTTTGGATTCTGGTGTTGAGGCGGACCGACTCGCATACGTGAGCGAGCCTCCTCCTTCTCCTGCTTTGGGGGGGCCCGCAGTTTTCTGGCTGACCTGCACTGTGAGCTGGAGCCAAACAGCGCACGCTCGACAAATTCACAGGCCCTGGGACCCCCGCAGCGGCGTCTGGGGGGGGCACATGGAGACATGCCGGACAATGCGGCACTCATGGCTGCCATCACGCAATCCAGGGATGTTCTGGACGCTAAAATTGGAGCGGTCGGCTCCGACGTCATGCTACTGCGGCCTTTCCGGACCCTGTTCTGGATCTTCTGAACAACTCCTTATCCCAGGGCAAGGTCCCCAAAGCCTTTAAAGAGGCAATAGTGGTCCCTCTTTTAAAGAAACCTGGAGCCGATCCACAGACATTGTCAAACTACCGCCCTATCTCCCTGCTTCCGTACTTAGCCAAGATATTGGAGGCCTACGTGGCAAAATGTCTATCCACTTTTCTGGAAAAATCTAACTTCCTTGACTCACACCAAGCTGGCTTTCGGCCAGCTCACTCTATAGAAACGGTAATACTTGCGGTACTCGACTCTCTACGGGAAAAAGCTGACAGAGCCATTCCCCAGGCTCTGGTGCTGCTGGACCTCTCGGCCACCTTCGACACGGTCGACCACGATATATTGGTGGACCGTGTTAGGGAGGGAGGCAGGCTTCCGGGATCCAGCCCTCAGCTGGATTAATTCCTTCCTGAAAGATCGCTCCCACGCAGTCCGTATTGGTCAATTCACGGCCCCCAAACTAGGAACTACTTGCGGTGTCCCACAGGGTTCTTCGCTTTCCCCGCACCTTTTTAATCTTTATTTGCTCCCGCTGATCAAGTCCCTGAAGGATAGGAATGTGGTCACCTTCAATTATGCCGATGATTTGCAACTATTGTTCACCATAGACAATTCTCCTCAGTCAATTTCAGATTTTCAGTCTACTATGCAATTCATTAGCTTCTGGATGGATCACAACCATCTGAAACTAAACCCAGGCAAGACCGAACAAGTCCTGACTGGCGGCGGTCTAAGTCTGTGGGGCCCACATTACTGGCCTAACGAACTAGTCCCCCCGCCCCCCCGACTCCTGCCTCTTCAGCTAAAAGTCTGGGAGTCACCATAAACAATGACCTTTCCCTAAAAACTCACGTAGGTGCTGTGGTCTCCTCTTGCTTCTATCAGCTGCGGAAAATCAGGAAAATAAGTAGACTACTCACTCATGCAGCTTTGATACAGGTGGTGATAGCCTTGGTCGTATCACGCCTTGATTTTGCTAACGCTATCTATCTTGGCATACCACTCTACCTCTCTAAAAAGCGCCAGATGGTACAAAATCAAGCGGCTAGACCGATCTATAAACAACCCAGGTGGCAACATGCCTCCCCCCTCCTAAGGAAACTGCACTGGCTCCCTATTCCCCCAACGTTGCGCCTTTAAAATCGGCTGCCTATTGTTCAAATCCCTGCATGGCCAGAACCCTAAATTCACAGACAGCCTCATTTCTCGCTACACTCCCTCAAGCAACCTGCGATCGGCTCATCTTCAACTCCTGACTGTCCCTTCGTTCAAACTCAAGCGCCAAGGGGGATGCAGGTTTGCCACTCTAGCTCCAAAAATGTGGAACTCCATCCCCTTGGAAATTAGGTCTAGCACCAACCTACTGAATTTTAGAAAGTCTCTTAAAACCTGGCTGTTCACCCAGGCCTACGAATGAACCACCCGGCCCGGCTTCCTAGATAGCGCCATGAAACTAATCGGTGTACGAGCGCTTTACAAAACCCTTTAACATTAACATTACTGCGACAGGATTTGCGCAACGCGGTGGCGCGCATCACGGAGGCTGAGACGAGGATATCTGGAGTGGAAGATGTGGTCACCACCTTACAGAAGCGGGTGGCCTCACTGGAGACCACCCAACGTGGTCTGGTGACACGAGTGGAAGATGCCGAGGGTAGGGCCAGGCATAACAATCTCCGTTTTGTTGGCTTCCCGGAGGGCTGCGAGGGGGGAGACATGGAGCGGTTCCTTACTCAGTGGCTGGAGAGCTGGCTCCCCCCGGAGTCCTTGTCTCGGTGTTTTGTGGTGGAACGCGCCCATAGGGCCCTGATGCAGAAGCCTCCGCCTGGGGCCCGCCCGAGGCCGGTCATCGCAAAGCTGCTAAATTACCATGATCGTGACGTTATTCTGAAACAGGCCAGGGCCAAGGAACCTTTGCTATTCGATAATGCCCGCATCCTGATATTTCCCGATTATACGAAGCTGGTCCAGCAACGGAGACAATCATTTCTGGCAGCCAAGGCTTGTCTCCGAGATCTCAAGCTTCCATATGCCTTGCTGTATCCGGCCAGACTGCGGGTGGTCTACCAGTCCCGCACCCACTTTTTCGACTCGCCGGAGGTCTTTCAGTGGGCAGATGAGACGGTGAGGCTTCGTCCCCACACGCCGCCCAGGCAGGAATCAGACTCTTCGTCTAGCGAGGTAGCTCGGAAGCTGCCCAAATCAAAGCTTAAAGGGAATAGACGCTCCAGGTCCAGACGTCGTTCTCAGTAATGTAGTGCTTCCCCCCGGGCCGGGTCGGCCCCTCAGCAGCATGCATCGGCTTCCTAATGGATGGGGGTGACCACAGTCCCGTGTGACTTAGACGCTATTGTTTTGACCGGAGAAGCACATATGAGGGCCGGTATCTCTGTTGGACCCTACCTGACAGGGAGAGTGCCTGCTGACAATGGGCTGTAAGTTGGGGATCCATTGGCGGGGGTTGGCCGGGACCTCCTGTTTGGGTCCGCAGGCCGCACCCGCCACGACAGATACTTCAACGTTTTTGAGGTATAGGGTGGGGGGGTTGTTGGGTTGTTGTTTTTGTCCTCTGTTCGCACTAATCTATACTAGTACACAGCCACCATGCGCACACCAAACACTTTTCTATGCACCAGTAAATACCACTAGGGCCTCACATGGTAGCCCCGTCAGGTAGACAACGGGTTCCCTCTGGTACCCTTCGGATAGTAAGCTGGAATGTCAGGGGGGCGTTGGACAAAATCAAACGAGGGGCTATACTTCAGCAGGCCAAAAGGGCCCAAGCCGACATTCTCATGTTACAAGAGACGCACCTTATGGGGACGAAGGCACTATGTTTTCAACGTTATGGCTACATCCAGGTGTTCCACTCGGGGTTCATAAGGGGGTCACGGGGTGGCAATTCTGATCCACCGCCGGGTTCCCTATAAACATGTTAAAACGTGGGCTGACACCCAGGGGAGGTATTTGTTCCTTCAGGGCACTGTTTGTGAAGAGCGTATGGTACTGGGATGTGTTTTCCCCCCCCCCACCACTCTCCTGGGGATTGGTAGAGCGACTTATGACTTTGTGGGCGGATATGCCGGACGGCATGTCCGTAGTTGGGGGGGACTGGAATGATGTGATGGAAGTGGCCAGAGATCGATGGAGGCCCGGGGGATACACGGATGTTAGCCAGCTCACTAAACTACACTCCCTGGTGATGGGGCTTGATTGGGTGGACCATTGGCGCCGACTACACGGAAATGCACAGGGATACACATCTCTCGGCAGTTCACGTTTCCTATTCCCGCCTGGATTATTTATTTGTTCCCCAGGTGGCGGCAGGCAGGGTGGTGGAGGCTGATATCCTCCCGCGGGGTCTATCAGATCACTCGCCGGTAGCCCTTACCTTGCAGGTGGGCCGGGCGCGACAGCCTTTCCGATGGCGCCTTTCGGTTTGGAACCTGCAGAAGGAAGATTATAGGGTGCATATAGAGAGTGCTATCGACCACTACTTGACACTTAACGTAGGATCGGTTGAGGGGGCTGAACCCCTGTGGGAGGCAATGAAGCCCACTATACGAGGTGTTGACATCTCATTTTGTGCGGCAGCTCGCAGAGTGCGCAAGGAGTCCCTTCTAAAATCGGAGGCTAATAGTATAGAACTGGAAAACCGCAGTAGGGGTGACGGGGGTGGTCAGGTCCGTCAACAATTATTGCTAGCTCAACAGGGATATGCAGACCTTTTGTTAGATGAGGCTTGGCTGGCGACCCGTAGCAGGGTCTACCAGTGGGGAGATAAGTCCAGTAAGCTGCTCCACAGGGTGTGTCAGGGGATATTATACCCCCAGGCCCTCCCTGGTATCGCAGGCCCAGATGGGGAGTCCCTCACGGATTCCTCTACAATTGCTGAAAGTTTTGCTACATACTATGCGGAGCTATATGCCCCCAGAGAGTGTCTACATGAAGATGTGACAGGCCGCTTTCTTGACAACCTTCCGCCTAAGGCTTTGTCCGGCGAGGCGCGCGCGGAGCTGGATCTTCCACTCACGGAGGAAGAGCTGGGTGTCGCCCTAGGGGACCTGCACTCTGGGAAGGCCCCAGGGCCGAATGGTTTTCCATGTGAATATTTTAAAAAGTACTTTTCGCAGCTAGGGCCCCACTATCTTAGAGTGGTGGAGGAGGCAAGGGAGCGGGGCTGTCTTCCTCGCGACTGGAGACACGCGGAGGTGGTGGTGTTCCACAAGCCTGGCCGACCCCCTGACCAACACGCGTCATATCGCCCTATCTCTCTACTGAATGTGGAGGCAAAAATCTTGGCCAAGGCCTTGGCCAATCACCTTCGGTCCCATATAACTACCCTAGTACATCCCGATCAGGCTGGTTTTATGCCCCAGAGAGCGACACGTCACAATATTCGTCGAGCACATGTTGCTATTGCGGCCATTCAGGGATTGGGTGAACAAGCAGCGATGTTGCTGGCAGACATGGATAGGGCATTTGATTCCCTCAGTTGGGTATATCTATTCGCGCTCTTACGCCGGCTGAATATTGGACCACGCTTCTTGTCCTACCTGATATTGCTTTACACTGACCTCACCGCGTCAGTGCGCGTAGCTGGTTCTACTTCCTCAATATTTTCCATTGGACGGGGCACCAGGCAGGGCTGCCCTTTGTCTCCATACTTGTTCGCATTGGCTATGGAACCCCTGGCCGCTTGGGTGTGAATCGATGCACAGGTGACTGGCTTTGAGTGGGCGCACGGACTGTCGGACCGTATTGCACTGTACGCCGACGACGTGCTATTTTTTCTTACCAATGTGAATAGGACAGGGCCGAGGTTGCTTCGCATCATGCAGATCTTCGGGGAGTCGTCTGGATTATATATGAACCCCCGAAAGTCCACTCTTTGGGTCCTTGGGGATGCAGCGGGTCTGGGCTCCTGGGCCTCGTCGGTTCGGGTGGCTACAGGGGGGATGAAGTATCTGGGAATATTCTTGTCGGACTCGCCTACCGTGTCTTGGGACAGAAATTTGGCTCCAGTATGGGAACGTGTACGGGAGGATCTCAAGACCTGGTCCCATATGCCACTGTCCATTTATGGTAGATCAGCAATCTTCAAGATGGTCTCGCTCCCCCGCCTACTATACCACTTGCAAAATCACCCCTACCCGATTCCTCCCAGATGGTTCCGACAGGTTAATGCGGCCTTGGGACAGTTTTTGTGGGCCGGTGGAGTGGCGAGAGTTGCATTATGGACGTGCTTCCAATCTACGTACTGCGGGGGGCTGGCGACCTCCGACATTTTATTGTACTATATGGCCTCACACCTGCTTGTCTTAAACGAATGGTGGTACGGGGATAGGGCCGACCCTGCCTATGCAGTTGAACGGAGGTGTATGGGGGATTCCACTTTGCACACTATACTATACTCTGCACCGCTACGCAACTCACTGCCGCCAGTTACGAAGGTCATCTTTCAAATTTGGAGGCAGGCTCTACGGAGGATGGGGTGGTGGAATAGACTGACGCGGGAGACTCCCCTCTGGAACAATGGGCGATTGCCACAATTGGCTACTCTATCTGGGTTTCGTGGCTGGGACAATATTGGTATCTCTACTCTGGGAGACGTAATGCGGGGGCTGGTCCTGAAGTCCTTTCAAGATCTACAGAGAGACTTTCAAATGCCGAGAACCCAATTCTATAGATATCGTCAGTTCCGGCATGCTATTTCCCCTAGTTTGGAGGGCTTAGAGTCGCTAGCTGACTTCAGCCCGATTGAGGTGAAGGTGTTTATGGGAGATCTCCAAAATCATAAGATCTCTAAAATCTACCAATCCCTGGTTACCCATAGCTCCCCCACGCTACAGAAGCTCAGGGAGGCCTGGGAGGGCAATGTTGGCCCGCTGGAGGAGGACTGGACGGAGGCCCTGGCCTCCCCGCGGGGGGGGCTCCCATAGCAGTACGCTTGCGCCTTATCCAGTTCAAGTACCTTCATCGGGTATACTTCACTAGGGTTAGATTGTGGAAGGCGGGATTGGGCCTCCCCTATATGTCTCAGGTGCGAACGGGAGGAGGGTACCCTGATGCACACGGTCTGGCACTGCTCTGCCTTGGCACGATTTTGGAGGGGAGTTATGGCCTATCGGAGGTGTTGGGCTGGGACCTTCCCCGCTCGCCGAAGCTGGTACTCTTACATGTTATGGAAGGGGTGGGGGGCAACATATACAAACGTCATCTTATGCTACTTGGGTTCACTCTGGCTAAAAGAGACATTGCTAGGTCATGGAGGGCACCGGCAGCGCCCTCAGTGTCCGCATGGAAGAACGGCCTGGACTTTTGCATGGGCTTGGAGATTCCCATTTTTACAGCAAGAGGGTGCCCGCACAAACATTTTAAAATTTGGAAGCGATGGGCGGACTATCGAGGCCTGCAGTTGGAGCCCGTCTCTACGACAGGGCTCCTCGACCCAGCTTAATCTCCTCTTTGTTGGTGCAAGACGTAGTTTCATGTGTAATAGTGTGCTGCAATCATTGATGAAGGTACATTTCCTAATAATGTGCTGCTCTAGGGAAGACTTTAGTGCGATGGGGGGGGTTTGTTGGGTTATTGTTTCGTTGATTATTTTTTTCATCTGTATTGCTCTCCATTTCTCCTTGATTTGCTTATGTAAAAGTCAAAGTCATGATGATGTACGCTTATTATGCAGAAGTTTCTGGGTTACAGAGCTCTGCTTCATATGTGCTATTTGACGAATAAAATCTGTTTAAAAAAAAAAAATGTTAGATCCAACTGGAGATAGTGATCATGAAGTTGAGGATGAATTTTTAAATGAATTATTACTGAAACGTCCACAACCTTATAATGAAGGCCAACCCCAGAGATTGACTAAATCTTATTTGGGAATAGTTCCTGATGCACCTGCTGTGCCCATAGATCCAGTTCCACATTTCCCTTTCACTCCAGAGGGTGGAAAGTCAGGGATGCCTGATGTGAACAATCAGATTATTTTAAATGTACCAGATGCTTTGACTGTCCCAGAGACTTTAGGTCCTGCTGTTCCTTTATATCAGCCTGGGAATAAAGGGAAAACTGTACATACATTGACTGTCCCTCCTGGGATAAACGGTTCAACTTTTACTCCGGCAGATTTAAGATTGAGACAGCCTACTCAGATGCTTTTAGTTCCAACTCCAGCTGACGTCGCTTGTGGCGCTAGCACGGGTTCGAGTGTGCGTTCCACTCAATTACATTTTTCTAGTGGAAGGACGCGACAGGCCCTTTTTATATACTTGAGAATGGTATGGTAACTCCACCAAGGGTAACCCATAATACTACGGGAAACACTCTTCTGATAGGAACGTCAGATTCTGACGTGTCCCGTTTATTCAATTCAATTAATCTTTATTCGGATACAAATATATCCATAAAAGCACAGAACAAATACCAGCATTAAAATACATAAGACTATAAAATGCACAAATATAAAAACAGCAGCATCATAAAAACAATGTCCAATTAATGACCTATGAGCACTAATCAATAGCAGCATAGTAGTGAGGATTAGCTATAAAGTGCAATTGAATAAATAGCAATACATCAGTTTGACATAATTCCAAAAGAGATAACATATAAAATATGCATAGAAACTACCAAAGTAAGTACGGAGGTGGATGAATAAATAAACACGAGCATCCAAATGTTTTACTACTTATCAGGATGGTAAATTAAAACAAGGTAAAAATCAGCCATCAGTGAATGCTCATTGAGGCATGTGAACGCACTGCAGCTTTCAAAAAGATCCTACTCGGAAGACCAAATCATCCTCCTCCAACTTAAGAATTTCTGTGTAAGCTACTTTATAATCAATAATGGCAGTTTTCTTGAAAAAGGAATCAAAAACCATTTTGCATATCTTTGATAAAAATTACAAAAGAATAAAAAATGTAACATCGATTGATTGCTGCGATTGTCACAAGGGCATGGCATTTGGTCAAGATTAACGTTAAACCCCAAGGGAAAACAGAGCAGAAATTTCAAGGTGCCCGCCCTTAGGTGAAAAAGCAAGCCTCTTTCCCAGCGACCAATATTCTTTAGGAGATAACTAGATGGCAGGTATGATAACGAACAGTGTGCATCTTCTAAAGACATATACCTTGCGACTGAGGATTTCAAGAGCTCTTTTTCATATCTTGCACTATTATATTTATCGTATAGAGCCTCCTGAAGTAATTTTTTGTTTAAACCCCCCATGTCACTTGGATTAAAAAAAATATGTTCAAGATTCACGCTGTTTAAGCTCTCCCTTACAGCAGCAAGTCAAGGTATATCCCTCCCCTTTTCACATTTAAGGCAGTCAGTTATTATATCTCTGGTGAGGGTCGTCGCCGGGTTTTGCCAAATTTTAAGCCAGAATATGGCTGGGCAAGCCCTAATGTAATCTTCGATGTATGGCAGTTTCAATTCCTTATCACAGATATACTGTGAGGAAGAAATCGGGGCCCCCAGAAGTTTCCTGCAAAATCTATTTTCCTCACCCTGAATACTACTACACTTTATAAAACCCCAAACCTCTGCGCCATATGTTGCAGTGGGAATACATTGTAGTTTGAAAATTTTAATAATAGATAATACCACCTCAGCCTTTTTCGGTTGGGGAAGGGACAGGATAGAGTTAGTTACTTTTGAGAACTTGCTCCTACTGTGTGCCACATGGTCAACCCAAGAACCGTTGGCTGCAAATAACAGCCCCAAGTAGGGAAAAGTGCAAGTGCGATGTAAACATTCACTGCCTATAGAAATTGTGTTGATAGAATACTTTTTTGGACCACAGGCCATTAAAAAGGATTTTTTTAAATTAGTGCAAAGATCTAAACCGGCCATAAAGTCAACAAAGCCCCGGACTAAAGTGCGCAATGCGTTAGGTGTGCGGCCCATTAGGACCGCGTCGTCCGCGTATAGTAAGGCGGGGAGTGTGTTACCGTTAATACTGGGAACATCATTAGTGAGTTTGGTCAAGGAGTCATGTAAATCATTAATGTATAAGATAAATAGGAGAGGGGCCAGTACACACCCCTGCCTGACCCCTCTACCAATATCGATGTCCTGAGAGACCTCACCGCCTTTACTGATCTGCACCCGGGCTTTCAGGTCCCTATGTAGATACGCCAAAAAATGAACTAAAACCTCGTCCAACCCATATTTTAAAAGAATCGACCATAAACGTGACCTGTTAAAATCAAAAGCTGAAGTGAGATCCATAAAAGCCAAATAAATAGGAGATTTCCGTGCTACAGTATATTTGCCAATAATCAGGTTAAGGTTTAGGCACTGTTCTACTGTGCCTATTTTACTTCTGAAACCTAACTGACACAAATTTAAAATATGGTCTTCCTCGGCCCAGGACCTGATCTTGTTAAACAGGATCCTCCCTAAAATTTTCAATGTATTATCAATCAGGGAGATCGGTCTATAGCAGCTAGGGTTGGAGCAATCACCTTTTTTAAAAATAGGAACAATAATGCTGGTAGACCATGTGCTAGGAATCGAAGCAACGGTCAAATTATTAAAAACATTAAGTAAAAGGGGCGCCCAAAATTCTGGTTTGTATTTGATAAGGTCAATGGGCAGCCCATCAGGACCAGGAGCTTTATTTCCCAGCCTTTGATGAATAGCATTCTCAACTTCTGACACTGATATCTCGATCCTTGAAGCTATTTGGTAATTATATAAATCCTCGCTCTGTGATGTAGCTAGATAGATCTTAGAAAAGTGGGCTTCCCATGCTTCACTCGTAATATTACAGCTTATGGGAGTTAGGGTAAGACCCACAGATCTCATATCCTTGACTGCTACCCAGAAACCGTTTCAGTTATTGAGTCTGGCGGCGCAAGCAAGATTATCCCATCTCTCTTTTAAAACCTCGTCTTTCCGCTGCTTCATAATATATTTATATTGGTGCCTTAAGGACTTAACGAGAGCTGGATCCCTCGGGTTCATTACAAGTGCCTCACGAAGCTCTCTGTTTGCCCGGGAACAAGCGCTGTTAAACCAACGTGGTCCCTGATTAGGTTCCACGATAGGCCTAGATATCATTTGTTTGATGCCCCCACAGAGTTGGCTAAAAGCATTAATTACCTCAGGGTTATAATCGATTAATGACAAACAGGTGTCGATTAATGTCGGATGTGATTTTATCATTCTAGAAAATAACTCATTATTGTCAACACCTCGCCAAATCAGTCTTAGATTGTCGGTAGAAGGTGCCAAGTTACTAGCCCCACACTCTTCAACAAATTCCGGCCTAGGTGCGAATCTTATAGTTGTTGCAATAGGATTATGGTCGTCCTGGAGAGTTGGTATAACCTTAGCCTTTAACAGACAATCTTCTAGTGGGGCAGATATAAAAACATAATCGATAATGGAAGCACAACCTCTCCCTCTATATGTTGGCACAATGTGATTATCTTTATGAGGTACAGCCGCAATTTCCATTACATTTATTAAGTTGTAGTTGGACAAATGGTCCAGCAGTTCTACCCCCCTATTACATGGACGCACGTTGGCGATGGGGTCCATAAGTAGTTCATTATTCCTAGAGATCCTAGCATTAAAATCGCCACCTAAACAAATACCAACAAGTTTATCGAACACCTTTTGGCTTTGTAAACTAGAAATAAAATTAAACAGATTAATGAAATTCATGTTTGGGGCAGTGTAGAAATCATTATTATAAAAGTTAATAAAACAGATAGAAGCCCCCGTGTGTAAATCAAAGCCTGAAAATTATCATTATCTGTGGCAATAATAATTTTACCAAACGTAGTTGGCGAAAGTTGATAACTAAACAATCACCCTCAATATTCTTCGGGGTAGTGCCAACCCACCCTACCCTACGTACCATAATGATGTCGCTTATGTTAGCCACCCGAAACCCTTTATGTTTAACAAGCCAATCCGCGCTTTTGTTTTGCAGCTGGTCCCAAGACTCTACCTGGTCTTTTCTGAGAGGGCTAAGGACTTCCCTACTACCCCCAGTTATCACCGTACTCGTGGAGTTTAAGCCGCCCTCACGTTGTACACTACCCCCTGAGTTTACTCTATCTAAGGTGCTCATGGGGGCACTACATGGAGCTGATGACATATGTAAGGATGTAGTAGGTAGACTGCTCACAAGCCCAACATTAGATGGCTTATCCTGGGCAACAATGGGTTTAGATGAAAAACAATCCCTAACTTTATTGCAGTTATCACAAGCACCTAAAGAAGAAATAAATGTTGGTGCCAGTGCCTGCGACTGTTGATCAGGGTTAGATGCACTGATAAGATTAGAATTTGCCCCGTGTTGTGTAGCGGGCTTGGGGGTATTAATTTGTGAGCTTAGTCTATTTGACAGCGTCTCCAAGCGATCTAAGCGCTTCCAAAGGGCGGTAAAGTTCTTGTCCAAGAGTTCTTTAATACGCTCACATACAGTGTCCACAATAAAATTCATTGAGGTATTGCAAAGTCTGCAGAAAATAGGAGAAGTTGCAGCTGCATCAGTTTGTGTACTAATAGAACAGTTTGTTGCCTTAGTTGATGTAGACTTGGCTATGAGGTCAACAGTCACAACATTCGGAGAGGATGCAGAACCCTCGATCCATGAGCTCAGGGCGGTACGAGGATGATTAACACGGGGGTTGTTTTCTCTTGGAGCTAGTAGGTTTAACCAATTTTCTTTTCCGTTTGGCCCCTGTTGATATCGTGGTCGAGGGTGCATCTCTGTCCAATGAGCTTTCACCATTGCAGGATGCCACGGGTAAACCCTCGTTATCCTCATTATTATTGTCGCTGGGTCTTAAGGGTGACTGAATACTGGAGGTGCTAGACTGCGTAATGGGCACCACGGGGGGCCAACGTGATCATCTAGGTCCACCCCTACCATGAGGCCAGACTGTGGTGCCACCAATCCCAAAGACAAACGCCTCTCCGTTAACTCAATTTCATTAGCCACAATATTAACTGCTCTTTCCAGCATACTGTCTATGCTTGTGGTGGTTCGGGAGCTTGATACTCCTGTACGTTTCCCCATATTTTATATATCTCAGCGCTTAAAATTATTAGGTAGATGTAACTCACCTCAGCGAACTTTAGTGAATAACACTTGAACGAGGGGTGGCCCAGCCCAGCCTCTTCCGGGCTCTGACGGGCCTGCCCTTGGCCCGGGCACGCCCACGCGTCCCGCGCTGCGGGAGCCCACAGGTCCTTATGAGCACATCCTGGCGCAAAACAAAGCGTTGGCGCCTCCCGCCGGCGCTTGGGACTTTGGTAGTTGTGGTCCCCTGGTGGCAGGCAGCACTTGCGGCGTAGTTCAAAACGGACTCCCGCGCTGCGGGAGCCCGCGGGCCCTTATGAGCGCCTCCTGGCGCAAAACAAAGCGTTGGCGTCTCCCGCCGGCACTTGGGACTTTGGTAGTTGTGGTCCCCTGGTGGTAGGCAGCACTTGCGGCACTCGCGGCATAGTTCAAAACGGACTCCCGCGTCCCTTATGAGCGCCTCCTGGCGCGAAACAAAGCGGTGGCGCCTCCCGCTGGCGCTTGGGACTTTGGTAGTTGTGGTCCCCTGGTGGCAGGCAGCACTTGCGGCACTCGCGGCGTAGTTCAAAACGGACTCCCGCGTCCCTTATGAGCGCCTCCTGGCGCGAAACAAAGCGTTGGCGCCTCCCGCCGGCGCTTGGGACTTTGGTAGTTGTGGTCCCCTGGTGGCAGGCAGCACTCGCGGCGTAGTTCAAAACGGACTCCCCGTTTATATTCCACGCCTATTGATCAAACAGAAGGTCAGGATGAGGACTTATTAGGGAATGCCGCAGAAGGAAAAACAGGTCCTACTTCTCAAGAATTTGATGATTGACTTAAAAGCATAGCTACTCCTGACATAGGTACTGGAAACAATGGGACAAATGCCCAGGGAACGAAAAAAAATAGGTCCCTTGATGTCGCAAGGCGGAATTGGAAGAAATGATTATACGAACCATAAGCCCTGCTTATTATAGTTGCATATCAGGATGATGAGTTGTTAGTCTGCCAAGACATTACCAGACGTGTTTTAAACACACATGAATAGTTATCGGAGTTGGCACAGAAATATGGAGTGGATGTACATCGGTCAAAAACATTGCAAAAATCTTATAGAATAGATTTTAGTGACAACGAAATTGAACACATGAGACCCCTGGGAATTAGATTACAGATTTAAGAGTTACTGGCTACCCTCAGGAAATGGGGGGAGCTAGAAAATGGGAAGGCTGATGGGCCAAGGAAAAGTAAGCAAAGAGGGTCACTATGTAAGTGCTTCTGGTTATCGAGAATGATGGGAGTGAGAATGTTTTCGATGACAGAGGTGCCTGGAGGGGGACATGTGCATGTCCCTTGGACCAGACCAGACATATTGTCCTTTACAAATGATTTCCCGAAATCAAGAGAGAATCCTGTTGAATGGAACAAACAAGTTGAATGGTTTGTGAAGGTTTCAAAGGTTTTACTGAAAGATTTAGATACCTTAGTTGACACTTTGGTCTCGAGTGATTTGTGGGCAGAATGTAAAATTGCTGTTGTTTGGCTTGACAAAACCAGCAAGGAATGCTCACACAGGTGCACTGTCTCCTGAGGTGATGATGAAATCTAACCAAGCCATCACCTATTTGAAAGGGAAAATTTCTCCTGAAGAAATTGATTGGGTTAAAATTGACAGGATGACTCGGGAACTGAAGGAAACATTTCATGCTTACTATGAGAGGCTTTTGCAGGCATTCAAGCAGTATAGTGGGATGGAAAATGTGTTTGAAAAGGATATGGGACATTTTGTTTATTGATTTGTATATGGATTGAGACCTGAGATTAGCAGCATGATTCAACAACATTTAATTTGCTGGCAAAGCAAGCCCATAGATTAAATACTCCGTTATGCAAAATATTGTGATGACGAAATGGATTTGAAACATAAGAAGCTTAAGGAAAAATTGATGATTGCTCAGATGAAAGTGGTTCTGAAAGGTCATGGTGGAACAGGTGTTGATCTCATGTTTATTGTGCAGGGAGGTTATCAGCAACCCCAGAGGATGCGAGGGGTAAGCGAAGGACAACAGCAGGGTATGCAGCCACATGGTAGAGGTCGAGGAGTTTCAATTGATGTGTTGAAGAGGAAAAATCGGAGTCACGTTTGCGGCAAGTTGGGGCATTGGAAGCGCAAAGGTAGGCTTAATCCAATTAATCAAGGAAATGGGAGACAGATTCAGAATGATGGTCGTGCACAATCACAGGGAGAAGGCATGGTACAGACTCAGCAGGTACACAGAGAAAAGAATCGAACTAAAATTGTACCCCAAGCCCCAATGCCTCAAATGAATGGCCAGGTTCAGAAATACAATTCAAATAAAGGATTTCATACAAATGCGGAATCCCATGTAAATCAGAATGTGTCCCAGCAATATTCTTTGATCCTATTAGATGACACCAACTCAGACCTGTCACAATGACGGTGCCTGAGAGGGGAGGAGGAATGCATGCTTTGCGCATCCTTAGAGGTAGACCAGAGTGGCCCCTAAGTGGACGCAAGGTGAATACGACTCCTATCTCATTTCTTGTCAATACTGATGCTACCCGTTCTACTGTAAGAACAGTGGAAGTTCCAAACCTACCCCCTCTCGGGAGAAAGAATCCAAGTTGTGGGAGTCGCAAACCAACAGATGTCAAACCAAGTAACGAAACCTGTGCCTGTAAAAATAGGCTCTTTCGAGGATTTGCACAAGTTGGTTGTGTGTGATTTACATCTACTAGGACAAAACTTGCTGTGCAAATTAAATTGCTCAATCTATTGCACACCAAAGGGAATCGAATTTCCCACAAATTATGAGAATGTGGTCTTTAAATTGGCTAAACAGGAATCAGGCAGCGTAGGATTGTTTCCTATGTTAACCAGAGATGACCTGCCTCTAGAATTGAGAGACACCGTATTTCTAGTAAAAACGCCTAATGCTGAATTTCCACAAATCCCGCAATACAATTAGAGTCTGGAAACCATCGATGGGATTACGCCTTTGATTGATTCGATGGTTGAGCAAGGAGTCCTGAAGTAAATAATGGGAAGACCCTGTAACTTCCCCATTATGGATTTGCAGAAGCCCAACAGAAAATGCTGTATTGTTCAGGATTTACGAAAGGTTAATCAGATTGTTGTCCCATGTTGTCCTGTGGTACAGAATCCAGCAGTGAGTTTATTCCATGTTCCATGTAAAGCTGAGTAGTTTTCAGTCATTGATTTGTTTCAAGCCTTCTTCTCCATTCCGTTGCATGAGGAGAGTCAGTATCTTTTTGCTTTCCGGTTCAGCAGTCGTGTTTTGGCATGGTGCCGAGTTCCACAAGGGTATACAGAAAGCCCATCCATTCTTAATCAGATTTTGAAGAAAAATTGGGAATCTCTAGAGATGCCAAATCATTCTGTCCTCGTCCCGTACATGAAGGACTTGTTGGTAGCGTCACGTACTCAGGAGGCTTGCACATGAAATACTATTGTTTTACTGAATCATTTTGATGTAAATGGACATAAGGTGTCACCGTCCAAATTGCAATTTTGCAAACAGGATGTTCTGTATCTTGGACACCACACTGAGGAGAGAGCAAAAAAAAGTGTCTCAAGACAGGATTACTGCGATCCTGAATAAGAGTCTGACAAGTACTCAAAAGGAAGTCTGCATGTTTTTGGGAATGGTTGGCTATTGTCGACAACGGATTCCAAATTTCTCTTTAACAGACAAACCTCTTCAGAGGTTGACGCATAAAGATGTGTCAGATCTGGTACCTTGGGATGATGATTGCATGTGCTCTTTTAATGAACTGCGAGAGAGTCTTTGTCGAGCTCTGGCTTTGGGAATGCCCAACTATAACAAAAGCTTTACTCTCTTTTGCAGTGAGCACGAGGGATGTGCATTATCAGTACTAGCCCAGATGCATGGTACTGCATGCAGGACTGAAGCATACTTTTCGGCAACTCTAGACCCTGTTGCCGCAGCATTGCCTGAATTTCTGAAATCTGTTGCAGCAAAGTGTGAGAGTTTGGAGCACAGTGAGAGCATTGTGATGGGACATCCACTTAGGGTGTATGTGCCACATTCATTTGAGGTCTTGCTTGCTCGTACTCGAACGCAACACCTCACAAACAGCCGCCTCACCAGCTATGAGCAAATCATACTGGGAGCTGAGAATGTGACTTTGATGCGATGCATGAATTTAAACCCTGCAGCTTTGATGCCCTTGCCTGGAAATGATGTTGTGATTGATAATGCTGATCATGATTGCTTGCCTGTGACTCAGCTTTGCACCGAGCTGCAACTGGATATCCTTGACATCCCTTTACCCGAATCAGATCATGTGCTGTTTGTTGATGGATTCTGATTGCGTAATGCAGAAGGAAATCTGAAGGCTGCATATGCTGTATGTACAGCTGAGAGTGTGATTGAAGCTTCCTGGTTGCAAGGTGTGTATTCTGCGCAGGTGGCTGAGTTTTTTGCCTTGTCGCAAGCTTGTAACATCTGACAAATTGCAAGTTACCATCTTCACCGACAGTCAGTACGGATTTGGCGTCGTACATGACTTTGGGCAGTTGTGGTCACAGCGAGGGCTCATGACCTTGTCAGGATCACTAATCCGGAATGGAGAGTGTGTGAGAAAAGTCTTGCTGTCACTTCAATTGCCTGCTTAAATTTCCGCAGTGAAGTGTGCTGCCCATTGGCAGGGCAATGATTATGTCACAGACGGAAACCATTCTGCGGATGAGACTGCGCGCTATTGCGCTCTAAATTCCTACACCTCCAATGAAGATCTCCTGAGAGAGAACACGGATGTCACAGATTGCAAACTGTTGTTATCTACTGTAGAGACTTGGGATGAAGTGAAGGCATTACAGGATGCGGTACCAGAAGCTGAAAAACAGGGATGGGTCAGAGCAGGTTAAACTAAAAGGCAAGAGGATGAGGTGTGGGTATACACTGATGGGAGACCTGTATTACCAGACAGTTTGCTGCCTCCTATGCGTAATACTATCATGGTCCTGCACAAGTCATGAGGGATGCTATTGTGAAACTGTATATTCGACCTGTGAACATTAGTGTCTCCATTATGTAATTGTCCGATATTTTGTACCATGAGCTCTGGTGTTTTTAGTAATCCTCCATGCCTGCACAAACAAGATTTATTTGTGCGCACCTTCGCCCACCTGGTATTGCCACATACCCTGCCTCTCTGGTTTCTGTCTGCTTTAGGCTTATCACTAATCGGCTTCTGTTATCTGCACTTTCACGTTTGTTGGAAATGTACTAAGAACTGCCTTTGAGTTAAAACCACGGAATGTTCCGAATTTCGGCTGTTGGGCGTGTTGTTCCGAGCAGTATCTTAATGTTTTTACTCTGCACCTGGCCTAGCGGAACGCTTGAGAAACTCTGCGCTGACAGATGTTCTTATCTGTGATGTGTTATGTGTTTCCTGAGCACCTACCTTGTAACCACAGACACCAACGAGATTAATGTTTTTGGACTCCTTCCACATGCACCTATTGTGTAAGAAATGTATAAAGGGCTTGTGGAATGTATGGTAGGGGCTCACTTCTCCCATGGCCATCCTAGCGCTGTGAGGTTGTGTACCCGCTGGAGTGATAATACATTTTGACATTTTCAGTTTACTCCTACTGCTGGTCTTCTTGTATGTGAGTGGGGAGGGAATTGCACTTCCACAACTGGCAACCACGAAGGGACCTCTCCGAGGGACATCCAACAGGCTGGACACTGTGGTCGACGATGTTCGACTGCGGACCGACTGTCGTGGGGGCCCCAGCACGGATGAGACAGTTTCTCAGCAGCCTCCATCTGAAGTCCCAAACTGACCTCCCAACAACAGGATCTTCCTGGCAGAGGTCCCTGAACTGATCATTTGGGAGATGACGTTGTCTGAAGACCAGTGGTCAGACGTTGGACACAGATTGAGATATTGGCGAGATTGTTCGATTAAATATGGATTGGTGTTTTATGTTAGGTACATTGGTAATAGTGGCCGCTGACAGAAATGGGAACTAATAATACAAAAATGAAGAAATGCATTTGTAAAGTAAGCCCTGAAGAAGTCAAGGGGTCACGACCCACTGACGAAACGCGCGTTGGCTGCATTGCATAAGAAAACCCGTATTAAAACGAACTACAACGGATCAAGAACTTGTCTCTCCTTTGTCAAAATTACAAGAACAGTGTTATATACCTCTTACTCTTTGTTGCGTGTGCATAGGAATTGTTGTCCCATTTGTAAATGTTGTTGCCGTTGTGTAAATAGGTTAGATGAGAGAGTTCCAACTCCCGTTGAGGACAGTCCAGGATGGATCTTAATGGTAAAGAAGGGAGTTAGTGTGAACGTATATAACAGACTTTGGAATAAGTATACTGAAAAGAATACGGAGTTAGAGTTACCGATTGATGGTACCTTTGATTTAGCGAAATTTCAGTACTTACAGGGAAGTTTAATGGTTAAAAAGGTCCGGCCGGCTATGAAACATACAGAACTTGGGAAGAATATGCACGCACACAGGCTACGAAAGAGAATAAAGAAAGGGAGAGGGAACAAAGAAAGACTACCCAACAGAAAGCTATTGAATATGATGGGGGAAGAATAAGGGATGCCATAGACGCCCGGGATGAAGAATTTAGGATGACCACTGACAGATGTTTTGCAGCACAACCTACTACTCTGCAAAAGGGAGCAGACCTATTAGATGAACTTCTGGACCACCTCCTTCATATAACATGGCTCAACAACCTCTGACACCGCACCCCCCTGCACCACAACACCAGATTGTCAATGTACCCCCAAATGCCTCGAATGTTCTGAATGCCCCTCCGCCCCCGGCTTAAGAGACATAGCCACTTTTACAGACACAAATTCCACCTCCAGTATCATAACCTGGGACACCCGGCCCCACTACTTTTCTCATTTCCCCCGCAAACACCACCCCTGCAACAACCCCCGGTTCTTAGAGGAAATACATTCCGGGTGTGACTAAGTATATATCAAGGAGTGTGCCCAGTCTCGCCCCTAGCTCAATGGGTCTATTGGAAGAAAAATATGTAACATGGTGTACTCTGTTGGTACCAACTACTAGGTCACAACTTGGAAGACGAGAAAAAGAAAGACTTGGGACCTCGCTAGATATTGGATGGTGAAAGGCAGATCCACCGAAGACGACGCTTTGGACATAATGCACACATTACCTTTAGTGTACCAAAAGTATGCTATAAAACAAATGGTATATTTTCTATCCAAACATTACGATGATTTACACAGAAAAAAACAGGGGAGGGTGGTACCTCCCAATATGTCGCAACTCATATGCCGAGATAGTCTTAAACCCACCCTGTACCCTGACAATTGCAAGAATGCTCTCAAACAACTTTATTTGTGGCAGACTGTAATGAGAGGACAAATACAGACTATACAAGATGACTGACAGACGAGGAATTTCCCTCTTCTTCTGTCATGTACGAGGGAAATACATCCTTCCCACCCACCACAGGAAGCAGGGAACACCAATGTTGTGCCCCAGTTTGTTCACAACCCATGGAGAAAGCCAAATTTGGTAGCCATAGAAAAGGATTTACCCAACCCCAGAAACGATCCTAGGGAATTTTATGAAAGGTTAGAACAAGCGACACTCAAGGATGTTACCACCCTGTTTGGCTATGTAGTACCCAAGGAGTTATGGGATCAGGTGAGAAATGTCAATGAACCTGCTCTACAGATAGACTGGAATAACCTGGAGATACAGGAGAACGCCAGAGCAGCAGGAGCATTACCTCATCAGGACATCCTTGCAATGCTCCAAAGACTGACCCAAATATTGCAACAAATTGTGCCTAGGTGTTAGAATTGGGGTTTCTGGTTGGCTAGGGTATGCACCTAAGCCAGGTAGAACCCACCACTCTAGTCAGGGTGAGTAAGATGCACACCGAAGATAACGTGTGCTCACCCCCGGTAGCTTGGCACAGAGTAGTCAGGTAGATCCCCAGAGGCAATGTGTTTGCACGTCACACTCACACCAGTGACACAATGAACACCCCACAAAAGGGACACCACACAGTAATATATAAAAATATTGTTTGTATTGCACATAAAATACATTAGACCATAATCACATAAATCACGGTGCACTAAGCACTAATCATGACATCACATAAACCATAAAATCACTTTGTCAATCAGGCAAATGCCATAACACCACAAGTACAGCACTAAAGTGAACACCGTTTAGGTTGCACATGTGGTAAAAACACCATCCCTGTACATAATATGCAGATCCTGAAATGATTCTCGTTATCCTGTCATAGCAAGGCATAAAACACTATAAATCATAACATCAGGGCATAAAATGCAGGGGGTTATGAAAAGAATAAATGAAACACTAGTGCTGTGCATATCATACCAATCCTGAGCCTGAAAGAACCAGAGCAATGTTCAATATACTCCCAGGGCATGGAAAGATGCAGCATCTTAGGGCAAAGTATGTAAATCAGCACATCACCAGAAACACAGAAGGAATGATAACTGGGCACATTATTCATTCCTTACTCGTAATCCAGAAACGAACAGGCGTTTCACCTTACAAAACATTAGTGCAGGAGGTGTGAAAGTAAAGCATATAGTTCCCAGAGGGAAAACACAGGCGTAGGCCCACCTGTCCTCCTTTTAGCAGGCCACAATTACCGGGAATATGGTGATTTCCAGGGATTCCGTCGACACTAGGAATCGGGGGCCTCCCCTGAGGTTCTATCAGATCTGCTACCATGCCCCCAGGTATGCAGCAAACAAAGGGGGGAGGCACAACAAAGCAGCTGCCCGTGAACGGGCTGCACAGCTGCTATACTTGCTGGAGTATTGTCAGCTGGCAAGCCCCGCCTGCCAGTGCGGCCTAAGCACAGCCCTGCGTCGAGAAGACCGGCGTAGGCTGGAGGCTGCCAGCTGGTCCGGTCGTCTGTGGCAACACGGAGGGCCGGTCCTGTAGACCGGGGGCGGTAACGCACAAAGGAGTAATGCGGTGCAGGCACTGGAAGTACATGAAAAAGGCAAAGACAGAAAATGCTCCTCCAGTCGGCCGTGGACACACGAGGTCGGGACCCTCCGCGGGGAATCTAGGCGGCGCACTCGAGGGTGTGAGACATTGGGAGCAGCTCCAAGTCGCTGTTTGGGGCCCCGTGGGTATAGCCAAGATGCAACGCTCCAGATGCACTACTCCCACAGAGTCAAACACTCATGCTGCCTTCCTGGGAAAAGTGGGGGATGCTCCACACACTCCACTCGAGGATCAGACAGCCACAGCAGCCTGCAACCGGTACTGGGAGCAACACCTTTCCCCTTCTGTAATCAAGAGGTGAGCTACGAATCACATCAGTAGAGTCCCATGCCAGGGGAATCTTTGTAATGGCCCTGGGATTCCTTGACCAGGAGGCAGGCCAACCTGCCCTTGGAGTCACTCTGGGGGCAATCTGTAGCCCTTCTTGGCAGGGCAAAGGTCAGCAGGCATCAGTGCAGCACAGCAAAGCAGGGCAACAGTCGGTCATAGCAATGGGGCAATTCTTTCAGCGCAAAACCAAAGGGGATGATGGACGGAGTGTTGAACATTGCAAGCACTCACCCCCAGTCAACTGATCTGGGTTTAATCCATCATCATTCTTTAGCTCACTCCGCCACCCCAGTTCAGACATGGCCATATGCAAATCAGTCTGACCCTGTGCCTCATGGGAACAGTCCAGCCCGAACTGCCAAGCCATGTCTTCCCTGGACCGGAAACAAGCATCCTGGGACCAGTTTCTGGCTTACAGCCGTCATCAGCCAGGCTATCTTGAATCCAGTGGCAAAGTGAGCAACGGACCCACATCTGGGCATACCCTGCCAACTTAGGGCGAACATAGCAAAACCAAAGGGGATGATGGACGGAGTGTTGAACATTGCAAGCACTCACCCCCAGTCAACTGATCTGGGTTTAATCCATCATCATTCTTTAGCTCACTCCGCCACCCCAGTTCAGACATGGCCATATGCAAATCAGTCTGACCCTGTGCCTCATGGGAACAGTCCAGCACCGAACTGCCAAGCCATGTCTTCCCTGGACCGGAAACAAGCATCCTGGGACCGGTTTCTGGCTTACAGCCGTCATCAGCCAGGCTATCTTAAATCCAGTGGCAAAGTGAGCAAGGGACCCACGTCTGGGCATACCCTGCCAACTTAGGGCGAACATAGCAAAACCAAAGGGGATGATGGACGGAGTGTTGAACATTGCAAGCACTCACCCCCAGTCAACTGATCTGGGTTTAATCCATCATCATTCTTTAGCTCACTCCGCCACCCCAGTTCAGACATGGCCATATGCAAATTAGTCTGACCCTGTGCCTCATGGGAACAGTCCAGCCCGAACTGCCAAGCCATGTCTTCCCTGGACCGGAAACAAGCATCCTGGGACCGGTTTCTGGCTTACAGCCATCATCAGCCAGGCTATCTTGAATCCAGTGGCAAAGTGAGCAAGGGACCCACGTCTGGCATACCCTGCCAACTTAGGGCGAACATAGCAAAACCATTAATCCAGCAGAGCTTCTTCCAGGTCCAGTAGTGTACTACTTAATGTGGGGTCAGAGCCCCTGTACTTATGCTCTGGTGCCTGGCTTCTAGGAGGTGGGAGATGGTTCCAGGAAGATCTGGTCAGTCCCAGGAGTTTCCCTCAACCCTTGCTTTGGCTCCAGACATCAGCAGCGGGTAAACCAGCCCTTTGTGTGAGTGCAGGACACAACCTATACAAATGTAAAGTGTCAACGCCTCTCCCTCCCCCAGCCCAGGAAGACCATTCAACATGCAGATGAATGCAGGCCCTACCCGGTTACACCCAGCCCTCCCTGTGTGATGGCTGTCTGGAAAGTATGCACAAGCTGAGCTGTCACTCTACCCTATACGTGGACTGGAGTCAGGCTGCAAAGCACATACAGTAATAAGCACAGAGAAATGCCCACTTTCTAAAAGTGACATTTCTAAAATAGTAATAAGAAAGAAAGAAAAAAAAAAACGACCCACACCAGTAAGCGTGAATTTTCACTACTATTCCAAACATGGCAGCGCTACTCCTTTCAGATCAGAAATCACCACTGAAAAACAGATCAGTGAATTCCCAATGCAAACCTATGAGAGGAGCAGGCCTCACAGCAGAGAGAAACCAAATATGCTGTTTGTCACTACCAGGACATGCCACACAGCTAAGGGACATGGCCTACCTTTGACCTACACAGCACCCTGCCCATAGGGCTAGCTAGAGCCTACCTCAAGGGTGACTTATATGTAGTAAAAGGGGAGTTTCAGACGTGGCAACCACTTTAAATGCCACATCACTGCGGCAGTAAACTGTGCAGGAAGGCCCTGCAGTGGCAGAGGCCTGAGACAGGTTTGAAAGGCTACTTCTGTGGGTGGTGCAAGCAGCGCTCCAGGCCCACTAGTAGCATTTAATTTACAGGCCCTGGGTATATGTGATACCACTATACAAGGGACTTACAGGTAAATTAAATATGCCAAACAGGTGTAGACCAATCTTACCAAGTTTACAAGAGAGAGCACATGCACTTTAGCACTGATCAGCAGTGGAAAAGTGCCCAGAGTCAGAAAACCAACAAAAACAGGTCAGAAACAATACAGGCGGAAGGCAAAAAGTTCTGGGATAACCCTACAAAAAGGGCCAGGTCCAACACTAGGGTAAAGGTGGACTGGGCTAAAGTGATAGCATGCAAGCAAAGGGATGGAGAGGAAGTAACAAACTTCTTCTCTAAGATAGAAGAAGTGTTCGAATCACACAGTGGACAGGACCTAACAACTGTGGCAGGGTGATGCAGGTTTGCTACCCAATGTGTTGGCAACTTGCAGCCTGAATTGAGATATGCTATACAGATGTATGAAAGTACATGGACAGCCAAAAGCCCGGCTCAGTTATTGACAATGGCAGGATATTATGAAAATAAAAAAATGCAGAAAAGTGCAAAAAGGACCAGAAAATGAGGGACTTAAAGACTAAGGCTTTAATGCAGCAAGCATTCCCTGATAGGGGACGCTCAATAAACAGAAGAATTATCAGAGGGGTGGAGGACGCGGAAGAGGGGTTGGCCGAGCTGCTTCAGCTCCAGCGCAACTGAGAAGAGGATTAGGCTACAACACTTGTGCCTATTGTTTCCAGGAATGTAATTGGAAGAATGAGTGTCCTTCTCTACAAGGACAAAATAGCAGGCGGCAAGAGGAAGAGGTAGAGGACAATTTAATAGTGAGGGTACAGGACAGGCACAGGACAATAACTATTTTGACTGAAGTGCTAATGCATATTACACACAGAACTACTCTGAAGATGGGGATTACCACAAGTGGAATGCATGAAGGTGCCCTAGGGAGGAAGGGGAGCGAATTGCAATACCAGTGGATTCTTCTGGACTGTATGTTAAAATGACGGTTGCAGGGAAGGAGACAACATTTTCCTAGATACTGGTACCACCAACGCCTTTATCTCCCACCAATTGCTCCGCCACATTCCTCTCGCGAGAAAAATAGACAAGTCAGTGGGTTATTCCAATGTTGTTGTTACTAGCCTCATATCTAAGCCCCTCGATTTCACCATTGGCCCCATTACAGGACAAATGCCTTTAGTGTTGACAGAAAAATGTTCTCTTAATTTGTAGGGTTTACAAGCTTTAAAAATGATGAATGCAACAATATATTGCACTCCAGATGGGGTTTATTTAACATGCAAAAAGGTTGTATTTAGCAAGGCTTCCCACCAGAACTATTAAATATGATCACAACTTATAGGATCCAAATGACACTGGCTGTATGCAAATGGAGCCAGTGAGAATAAGAAGAAAGGAAAATGCAATAATGCCTAGAATGCCACAATATAAAATATCCAGGGAAGGAGAGCAGAGTTTGAAAGAGGGAATACTGGATTTGCTAGGAAAAAAACATAATAGGCTGAGTGTCTGGAAACGTATGTAATAGTCCGATTTTACCTGTGGTCAAAAGAGATGATGGTACAGGAGAAGTGAAATATCGTATGGTGGTTGGCTTGAGAGCAGTTAATAAAACAGTGACGCCTCAGTACCCTGTGGTCCCAGATAGAACAGCCATGTTTTCTTCCATCCCCACTAATGCTAAATGGTTTACGGTGATTGATTTAAAAAATGCTTTCTTTAGTATTTCAATTCATAAAGATAGCCAATATCTCTTTGGCTTTAGTTTTCAAAGTAAGGTCTATGTATTTTGTAGGGCACCCCAGGGGTACACAAAGTCCAAGTATCTACCTACAGTCAAGCCTTAAAGAAACAATTGGATGCTTGCAAATTACGATTAGGGACGACATTGTTACAGTATGTTGATGACTTGCTAACGACAGAATGTGAAGCAGACTGCAAAAAAGCAACGCATGCAGTATTATCATTTTTAGCTTCACATGGACACAAAGACACGCTATCTAAATTGCAATATTGTCAACAGGAGGTTACTTACTTAGGTCACCTCCTGTCAAAAGAGGAGGGGATTCTCATCAGATAGAATTAAAGCCATACAAAACATACCTCAACCAAAAACTCAGAAAGATGTACGTACATTTTTTGGCATGGTTTCATTTTGCAGACAATGGATACCAAATTTTTCCTTCATAGCGAAACTTTTGCTGTCTTTAAAGCACAAGGATATCAGCAATCTAGTGTCATGGTATCCTAAACATCAAGAAAGCTTCCTAACAGTGAAAAAAGCGCTTGGTATTGCACCTGCTTTGGGTACACAAGATTATACTAAATGCTTCGCGTTATTTGTGCATGAAAAAAGATGGTTGTGCTCGGGCTGTGCTACCGCAGAAAAAAGGAGAGAAGAATAGACCCTGTGCCTATTTTTCCTCAACATTGGACCCGGTAGCAAGAGGCTTACCAAACTGCCTTAGAAACATAGAAGTGGCTGCTGCGCTAAATCAGGCAGATTCAATTATTCTTGGTCATGAGGTTACTGTTTACATATCCCATTCTGTGGACATCTTATTGAATAAAACAAAAACGCAACCTTTGACTAATGTGGGATTAACACATTATGAATTGACACTGGTGGGTGCAAATGTCACTTTAGAACGATGTAATATCATTAACCAAGCCACCCTGATGCCTTTCCCTTTGGAGCAGGAAGAGGGACAGGACGATTGTGTGATTGTCACAGAAACAAATGGGTCGGGTGGATTTTGTTGACACGCCACTGCCACTTGTAGATGGCACCCTTTTTGTGGGCAGCTCTGGTCTCAAGAAGCCGGATGGAACTACCTCAGCAGCATATGCGATCACAACAAACAAAACAAGCTGCCGAACTGATAGCTCTCAGTTGTGCCTTTGAATTATCTGCAGGAATGACGGTTAATATTTTCACTGACCGCCAATACGCTTTTGGAGTTGCCCACAACTTTGGGAGACTGTGGGCAGAGAGATGGTTTATCACATCAAGTGGCCCAAAAATACAACATGGTCATTTAATTATCAGACTACTGAATGCTATTACACTACCTAAGAAAGTGGTTATTGTGAAGTGTGCAGCCCATAGGAAGATAACAGATAAAGTAGGTCATGGGAATGCTTTTGCTGATGAAATAGCAAAACAAACTGCCTTAGGCGAGAATACACTGACGTATGCAGTGAAAACAAGGGATAAGGGAGGAAAGGAATATGATCCTTATGCAGAGGTAAAGAAAATACAAGAGCTAGCAGGCAAAGAAGAGAGGAAAGAATGGACGGATAAGGGTTATGTTTTTAGAGACCATTTAGGAAGATGGGTGAATGGAAAGACAACAACTAAGTGGATATTGCTAAATAGCTTTTTGTTACCGATGGTCCGAATGGTACAAGGCCCCGCACATGTGGGAGCCGATGGCATCACCAATACCATTCAGAAAATATAGGAGAACACCAACATAAGAAAAATAGCAGTTAACTTTTGCAAAAATTGTATGACGTGTACAACACAATGTAGGGAAGGAAGTATTAGTACTGCAAGGTCATTTCCGAATGCCAGAGTATCCTTTTGAATGTCTCCAGATGGATTTTATTCAATTACCTCCTTGCAGCGTAAAGCAATATGTGTTGGTGGTGATATGTAGTTTCGGTAATTGGGTTGAGGCTTTTGCTTTGAAAGATAACACAGCTATCAGCACTGCAAAAGCCCTGTTGAAAGTATTTGGAGTGATAATGGAGTACACTTTACAAAACAAAGTAATGAACTGGTTATGTCAAGGTCTGGGCATTAAACAGAAGTTCCATTCTATATATCGTGCGAAAGCCGCAGGTCTAGTGGAAAGGTGTAATGCAACTTTAAAGAACAAACTGTCAAAAATATGTGCATCAAGTGAATTGAATTGGGTGGATGCGCCTCCCTTAGCACTGTTCTCTATGAGGAACACTGTAACAGCCAAAACTAGGTTATCCCCATTTGTGGTGGTGATGGGTAGCAAAGTTTATGGATTTGCACCTCCATTAAAATTGCGTGATCTGTCTCATTCAGCGCTGCTCGAATACTGTAAAGAACTGACTAATAGGTTGTCTCCTACTCATCAACAGGTCATAGAAACTTGGTCCCCCCCTTTGGAAGGAGAAACGCAAAGCATCAAGGCAGGAAACTGGGTCATGATGAAAACGCTTGTTAGAAAGAACAGTCTACAGCCAAGTTGGAAAGGACCAGTGCAAGTGCTCTTGGTGAGACAGACAGAAGTGCGGTGTGAGGGCCACAAGAATTGGATACATCTGTCAAATGTGAAAAAAGCACAACCTTTTTGGCCAGAACAGCCTCTGGAAGGAAGTGTTTTGGACTCAAGAGGTAACATGCCTTCTCTACCATTGGCAGCCCCGCTTGTTAAGTCACCCTACAACTTGCGCCCTCAGAGATTGAAGTGTTTCTATTTCTTTAAATAGGGCTTGTTTGAAAGCGAGCACTTCTACCGGTACTGCATGAGTAGGTGGGCAGAAGGTGGATTTTATCCTGAGATTGGCATCTCCTTCTATGTGAGGTTCCACTTTGTCCTTGAAGTACGCTTTCAGTTTTAGCTCAAGGCACAATTCAGCTATCTCGCAATGTAGTTTGAATTGATCAAATGAAGGGGTGGGTACAATTCCTAGTCCTTTATTGAGTAGGTTCAGTTGGTCTTCGGTAAGTGTATATTCGGTTAAGTTAACTACTAGGGACTTGTTGTGCTCAATCCTGGTTTCTCTTGATCCTTGGACATGCTCCGGGTTTGTACTCCTTGTTCCGTTTTGTGCCAATATACTCCTTTCCTCTTACCTCTTCGTTGACTCGGACCTCTTCCTAAAAGAGGGGGTCGTATTGTCGGAAAAGGTTGTGGCAGTTGGTTGTGCATATATGGATTCATCCATCCTTAGAATTGGGGGTGGAAAGGTTGAAAGAAGGGCATTTGGTGATCTCCAAAGTTAGGAGCCCTCCAATGAGGTACGTACAGATTAAATGTACACATGCATTTATTATACATCAGTTTGCGTCGTACCCCATGCATGCAACTTTCTATAAGCGACTCTACCTCCCTTCTGACTGCTTACGCCGCCCAATTGGATATGCATAACGACTCACCAATGCCCATATCTATTCACACCATTTCTAACTCTAACCATAACCGTATGCCGCTGATTCCAAAATGAGTAACAAACGCACAGTAATTGAATACACACTACGGGATACCATAAAGTTTAAGATCACCCTGCATGTTACTATTGATTATGATATGAAATTAACTTGAGATGCACATGTAGTTTATCTGATGAAGCTGTGCCCATACCTAAATTGTATATTATTGAATTTTAAAAAGACAGTTGATATTCAAGTTTGTGAAATTTAACAAGCATAACAGTGACAAACCTCACCGATCAAAGTACCGCGCTGGAGGAGATTCTATGTAATTAATGCTGAGTTTACAACCATGTTTGTTTCCCCTTTTCTCTACCCAAAGTTATAGGTATCATCTTAACCTATAACAACGTCACTACCTAAAAGTCAATGTACTCTGTGACGAAGATGGGTAAGTGACTTAAACTTACCTACCTAAGAGTGGTCGAAATTTATACAGCTCTCTCTTGGTCCTGATGAAAGCCCACCGATCCATAGCGACAACAAAGGGCTGAAACATGTCGACCACAGGTATCAGCACTATATAGGTGCAGTGGACCACTTGCACATCCACTAGAACACCTCCTACTGTTTTTAGGTCTCGCCTAGGCAGCGCATGCGCTGTCTCGTTGAGACATGCAGTATATGCTTTAGTGGGGGAATCCCCGCCTCCGTTTTCCTATTTGTTTTTGGAGTGCGTCTTTCAAAATCTTGTACTTGCTATTGGGTAACTGTGTTTTATGTCCCTCCTTTTTCCCTGTTGGGCACGCCTATGGCTATTGGCCCCTTTACTGGTGTTAGTGCATTTTTTTTAGGTCTCGGCCTGCACCAGCGCTTGCGCTGGTCTGGCCGAGAGTTTTAGTAAGCGGGTTTTGGAAGTGCAAACCCACTGGCTTTCGGCTGGCGACCAGCTTGCGTTCACGATGGCGTGCACGCGCGCAGCTGCCATCTGGGTTTCCTATCTCTTCCTCATTTCCTCGTCATGGCTCATTAACTCTCTGGACTCTGATGTTTCAATCGCAGCAGCAGCTCACATTACCAACTGACGGCCCTGGACTACAGTCACATGAAAAACAACAGCGATTGGCATTGAAATGCAAGCTTTTTTTTGTCTCGTTAGAAATATTGCTTCGGTGGGTTGATTTCACCTTATATCGCTATTTGTTTTATATTGGGAGTCACAGCCTAATTACCAGTATTTTTGTCACACTTTTTTTTTTTTTTAAATATTTATTCGCGCAAAGCACAAAGCTATATTTAAGGTTACTTTTTCCGCGTCACTTCTTCACTCTATTTAAACTCCACCCCCCCACTCTTATTGTCTCTCTCCTTCTCTCTCTCTCCCCTCTCTAATTCTCTCTCTACTTAATTAACTCTCCCCTCTCTATCTTTTTTAGCCTTTCATTCTCTCTCACCCCTTTATCTGTTTCTCTTTCAAACTCCTTCATTCACTCTCTCTCCCCTTCTTTCTCTCTATCCCGCTCCACTCTTTATTCTATGTACACCCTTTCTCTCTCACCACCCTCTCTAATTGGGCATTATATCTTCACTCTATCTCTCACTCGGCAACACCACAGCATCACTCAGCATCACCACAGCATCACTCAGCGCAACCACAGCATCAATCAGAGCCAGCACAGCATCAATCAGAGCCACCACAGCATCACTCAGCGAAACCACAGCATCACTTAGCGCCACAACAGCATCACTCAGCGCCACAACAGCATCACTCAGCGCCACAACAGCATCACTCAGCGCCACAACAGCATCGCTCAGCGCCACAACAGCATCGCTCAGCGACACCACATCATCGCTCAGGGCCAACACTGCATCGCTCAGCACCACCACAGGATGGCTCAGCGCCACCACAGGATGGCTCAGCGCCACCACAGGATGGCTCAGCGCCACCACAGGATGGCTCAGCGCCACCACAGGATGGCTCAGCGCCACCACAGCATCGCTCAGCGCCACCACAGCATCGCTCAGGGCCACCACAGCATCGCTCAGGGCCACCAGAGCATCGCTCAGGGCCACCAGAGCATCGCTCAGGGCCACCAGAGCATCGCTCAGGGCCACCAGAGCATCGCTCAGGGCCACCAGAGCATCGCTCAGGGCCAGGGCCACCAGAGCATCACTCAGGGCCAGGGCCACCAGAGCATCACTCAGGGCCAGGGCCACCAGAGCATCACTCAGGGCCACCAGAGCATCACTCAGCAACACCACATCATCACTCAGGGCCAACACTGCATCACTCAGCACCACCACAGGATGGCTCAGCACCACCACAGGATTGCTCAGCACCACCACAGGATTGCTCAGCACCACCACAGGATTGCTCAGCGCCACCACAGCATCGCTCAGCGCCGCCACAGCATCGCTCAGCGCCGCCAGAGCATCGCTCAGGGCCACCAGAGCATCGCTCAGGGCCACCAGAGCATCGCTCAGGGCCACCAGAGCATCGCTCAGGGCCACCAGAGCATCACTCAGGGCCAGGGCCACCAGAGCATCACTCAGGGCCAGGGCCACCAGAGCATCACTCAGGGCCAGGGCCACCAGAGCATCACTCAGGGCCAGGGCCACCAGAGCATCACTCAGGGCCAGGGCCACCAGAGCATCACTCAGGGCCAGGGCCACCAGAGCATCACTCAGGGCCAGGGCCACCAGAGCATCACTCAGGGCCACGGCCACCAGAGCATCACTCAGCGCCACCAGAGCATCACTCAGCGACACCACATCATCACTCAGGGCCAACACTGCATCACTCAGCACCACCACAGGATGGCTCAGCACCACCACAGCATCGCTCAGCACCACCACAGCATCGCTCAGCACTACCACAGCATCGCTCAGCACCACCACAGCATCGCTCAGCACCACCACAGCATCGCTCAGAACCACCACAGCATCGCTCAGCACCACCACAGCATCACTCAGAACTACCACAGCATCACTCAGAACTACCACAGCATCACTCAGAACTACCACAGCATCACTCAGCGCCACCACAGCATCACTCAGGGCCACCACAGCATCACTCAGGGCCACCACAGCATCACTCAGGGCCACCACAGCATCACTCAGGGCCACCACAGCATCACTCAGGGCCACCACAGCATCACTCAGGGCCACCACAGCATCACTCAGGGCCACCACAGCATCACTCAGCACTAAGACACTATCACTCAGCACCACCACAGCATCACTCAGCACCACAGCAGTATCACTCAGCAAGACCTGAGTATCATTCAGCATCACCTCAGCATCGTCTCCGCAACAGTCACCACCACCACCACTACCACCTCAGCATCACTCAGCACCACCTCAGCCTGCTCTCGGAATCTGGCATCTGTTGATTCTCCCCTAGCGTCTGGCCGCTGCTAGTGTTATAATACAGGTACTAGTTCCCAACCTTCACCCTCCGATTGTTTATGCCCCCTAAAAAAAAAAGCTTTAACAAACAACCATTGCAATAGGCAGAAACAAGTTGCCAGCATTGCAAGAACAAAAGAAAACTGAGGACATTTTTTATTGTAAATACTTTTTTAATATGGTCGTTCAGTTTTACATAATGCCTTCTTCGTCATATATAAAGTAACAAAAATGCTTCTGACACTTTTTTATTATAACTTTTCAGCATGCTGCACAGCAGCCACACTTCTCTACAGCACAGCTTGAAGACATTGGTAAAGTCAATAGCTCTGGCTAAACACTTATAAGGCCCCAAAGGCGAGACCTATTGGCTATGCCAATGCTTGTTTGGGTTTGTTGTTTATCGTGGATCTCTTTTTTTTTTTTACTTCGAGGCAAGCGCGTGACGAGTGGATGCGTGTGTGCGCGCGCGCGCCGGTATATTACTGAGGCTGCAGGAGTGGACGGATGGCGGATTTCATGCTTGCCAGGCAACCCGGGATGTTTTTCTTTTCCACTGCCTCCTCTGCCCGGGGGTCAAATACCAGAGCCGGGAGCCGTGACGTCAGCCAGGAATGAGGGAGATGGAAGGGAGACCGGAGCCCGGCACCGGGGCACTTTATAGAGCCGCACTAGTAGCTGAGGGCCCGGCGGGCAAGCTGCAGAGCGCAGGAGCTGTGTGACCGCTGTGAGCTGCAGAGCGGGGGAGCTGTGTGACCGCCGCCTAGAGCGAGGGGCCGGTGCGGGAGCTGGGGCTCCCGATGCTTGATCCCGGCTGGGGGTTAGTAGTCAGGGAGGCGCTGCTCCCCACGAGAAGCTGGGGGCCGGAGACGCTGCGGCGCCTGCACTGCCACACCAGGAGCGCTCCGGACCGTGCCGCCTCCTGCCCCGAAAAGGCACTGCTCCGGACCGGGGCGGGGATGTTTCATTGTATCCCCCTCTGGCGGTGCAACCGTCACATCGAGACCATCGACAAGCAGGTTTGGGACTTCCGGCACAGCTAAAAGTAGTCTTTGTACGGCCCTGCGTGTTTACCAGTGTTGTGGGGTCCAGAGTGGGGGCATTGCTGTATTGTTTTTGGGGGAGGCGCTGCTCCCCACGAGAAGCTGGGAGCCGGAGATGCTGTGGCGCCTGCACTGCCCCACCAGGAGCGCTCCGGACCGTGCTGCCTCCTGTCCCGCGGGGCGCTGCTCCGGACCGGGGCGGGGATGTTTCACTGTATCCCCCTCTGGCTTAATTGGTGAGTGAAAAGTTTTCCTTCGCCGTCCGATCCGGGTTTCTTTCATTTGTTTGACTCGTTGCAGTATCTGTGTTCTGCTGCTGTGATACTATAATCTAATTAGTGCGACTATTATTTGCATAAGGCGGTCACAGCGGGCTCTTTGAGGGGACTGGAGATTTGGTCGAGTGGGTGTAAGTCAAAGAGGGTAAAAGTTCTGGCCTGGTTTTCGTATCTACTTGAGGAAGGAGCAGAGGAAAAAAAAAAACCTTAAGCATGGCGACTGATCTTGCAAGTTTACTTTTCACAGCCTGCGTGCTCTCCCTCGCCAGGGTGGACTGAAGCAGCACTACTGACTCTGGCCCTCGAGGCTCGTCTTTCTTGTGGGCAGGGTAGGTTCCGTTTTGTTACTGGGGGCCAGCTTTGCAGCAGTGCCCGGCCCCCTGTAACAAAAGCGGTAGCGGTGCTTGTTATTAATAGCTGTGAACATGTAACCTGTGGTGTCACTGTAACCCGGCACGTTAACTAAATGGGATGAAGAAAGTGCTCCGTGCCGGAGAGCAGTGTGCCCGGGATCAGGGCAGCGCTGTGAACTCTGCCGGGGACTGCCTAGGGCAGCCCTCACGCGTATCTGGCCGCCTGTGGGTGGTAGGCCATTTTCCTTCTCTGGCAGTTGCAGATGGCTGCTGACCTCAACCAGCAGGTAATCAGCTAGTTGGCCTACCACCCAGAGAGACGGGGGTTGCATGCAGAGAGGGAGCCCTGTGTTTGTACAATACCATGCAGCCCCCGCCCCTCTGGCAAAAGAATTGATTCTTGTCTCAACTTGTAATACTCAATCGAGCCTATTTATCTGGTCCTGTGCATGTCTCCTCCCCTATCCCTATGATCACCCTCCCTCTCTCTTAGCCCTTACTTGCCTGCTCTGAGGCATCAACACCAGTCTCCCTCTTTTCACGTCTCCTCCCCATGCGTGCTGTGTGTTCGGACATCAGGAAGCTTCCTGTGCAGGCTTTTAGTTTTGGCTGCGGTGCTTGCTTGGCGCTCGAGGGGGTTGCACATTTAAAGAAAAGGTATTATTCAACACCACCCACACGAACGCCGCCGCTGTGGACACTCAAAGATCCATGTGTGGTTAAAAAAAAAAAAAAAAAAAAAAAAAAAAGTCTTAATAGAAGGTGTGTTTTTGTATACTTCATCTTGTGGGAAGAAGGGATTATAAAGCGCTAGTAACAGTTCTGACATCTTAAGAGCACAAACATAGAGGGCCAAAATTATTCGTAACGTTCGAATGGTGCAGGGGAGAATTCTAATATTATTCAAGCACTGTCATTTTCAGTTTTATTATTGTATTTTAGTTTAGTTACAACACTCTGGCCTACAATGAAATTGAGGAGGTTGATCAAATAAACTCCTCTCTTGTGGACAAAGTTTGGAGAGTGTTTTTTATACTTGGTTGTTCGAGTGGCATTAGGTTGTGTTTAGTCGGCCTCGGGCACATGTTTGTTTAGCAGCTGAGACAGTCCATAAGCTGTACTCTGGCCGCGCCCTTCAGTTGGTTGTGCATATAGTGCTTCAAATCGTCAGAAGCAAGGCTGTAACACTTTCTAAATTGAAGGGCGCCAATGTCTGCAGCGTGCCATTAATGAGGGGCGTGCAAAACAGTGACTACACCACAGATCGTGTTCTCTTAACACAAGCCTTTATTAATCTACATGCTGTACTGTCACCAAGTATGTCTGGAGCAATTGAATATATGAGAATAAGAAGTTGCTGCTTCTAATATTTTGTTGCACTGCTTGAACTGGGTATTGATCTGTAGCTTTTGTGTAGGTTTTAATGCTGTGGTTTGAGGATTTCCCAACTTATGGAGTGTTGTTTAAGTGGCCCTCTTTGCCTTCTAAGCGGTGTTAGGTGCTGTGTTGATTGACAGAATGAAGTTGATAAAACAAGTGCCAAATTTACTGCCACACTTATAATTACTGCCACACAGTCCATTGCAGTAATGTGGGATGATATAATGCATAGCTAAACACTTATAAGGTCCCAAAGGTGAGACCGATTGGCATTGCCAATGCTTGTTTTTAATTTTACCCCTCCCTGATTAATAAAAACACATTTTACAGGAAAGGAGATATTTTTAACTTTACTTGTTTCTGCAATTTTTCACGTAACAATTACAACGATCATCGAACCAGATGGTCTCTCTCCAGGTGAAGGAAAGTTGACTGCCTGGAGAACGGAAAACTCAGGCGGAAAAGGACCCAATGATGAAACCACTCACCTAACTACCTGAAGCGGACAACCAAGATATACCGCTAGCAATTAGTTAGAGTGTATGAGGGCCTTTGACTAACATTCATAGACCCTGGCATCGCATGACCAGTGATTCATTCCCTTTTGATTCAAAAGCATATCAATTGTACAATCAACATTTAAAGGGGAAAAAAATCAGTTATATTAGTGTTTAATGTATATCCTGAAATCAGAGGGTAAGTGTTAATTAGATTTAATAATGGAGGAATAGATGATTCTGGATTACCAATATATAGGAGTTCATCATCAGCATATGCTGACGTTTTAATAAGAACTTTATGTACAATAAGGCCTTCAATTTCTATACAATTTCTAATAACAATTAGGAAAGGTTCAATAGCAAGAAGAACAAGCATTGGCATAGCCAATAGGTCTCGCCTTTAGGACCTTATAAGTGGTTAGTCATGCAGCACATTATCCTGGGTGTTGTGCCGCCATGGATTAAAGCATTGCACGCACAATATGTTTTATAATATTCGCTTGTAAGCAAAGAACAGTTAGATTTATACCATGGACACTTCACAGCTAACACCAGACACATAAGATAACCTTTTGTTACCACGGCTGCCATCTGGACGGCGAAATTTAAGGTCCCAAAGGCGAGACCTATTGGCTATGCCAATGCTTGTTTTCATTTGCACTAACAAAGCGGGCGCTGTGTGTTCTCCTGATTTTAAGCCCACCCTGTTCACACACAAATACATTTATCGAAGGTTCAGCCGAAGATGGGTGAGAATTACACCAGCCGAAGACCGGGTGCCGAGGGTGTGTGCAAACAGGGACGCACTCTAAGGGACATTGCGAGCCTACTCTCTCCATCGGGGGAGGGCAAAGGTGGAGAGGCCTGAAGAGGTTGCCTTAAGCACCACATAGTAACCTGTCAACAGGGCCAGAGGCAAGAAAGAAGAGATAACGGCTCTGTAACCAGCTTTCTCCCAAGGCCTTTGAGGGGGCCAGTCAGGGCCCCGACACTTGGCAAGTTATGAAGGCCACTCAGCCATCAAAGCAACTTCGGAGACGGTGAGCGTTGGAGTGGCAGACACAAATTGCAGTTCAGCCATGCTTACCTGGAGCGCAGCAGCAGCTGAAGAAAAAACAGCGATAGAAAGCCAAGGACGGAGAAGCTCCACTGGACCCGTAGTTGAAGCAGGAAACATCTTCGTTGCCAATGTGAGCAAGGCTACGTTCTCGTGCTCAAGCGAAGGGGAAGTCACCGAAAGAGATTGTCCAGCACCCACTGGGAAGAAAGCACAAGCAGGGTGACACCGGAGCCCCACGGCTGCACCACAAGGAGGTCAGAGGGAGGCGCTCGACTCCATGCAGAGCAGCCCCTCCATCGAAGACCGGAGGAAGGGTCTGCACAACATGCCGAAGGGGCTGGGGGCAGCTCAAGATACACTGTGCTCTCCGTCATTTTATTGAAGAGGAGGCATTGCTGTAATGGGTCCCCGACGGCACTGTCGGCTGCACAGCAGGGGCATAAGTTGTGGGTACCACTAATGAAGACCTGCCACACACACACGGGGACGAGCGGCCTAATAACTCAGCAGAACATACATTTGTTGCCCATGCTGCCAAAACAAGCGCGGCCGCGAACGAAAGTGAAAGCGCAAGGATGTCAAGGCGACCGCGAGCAGCGCGAGCAGGCAAATGCAAACAGCTTTTTTCCAGCACTCGTGCTTGTGCTGGCATCCACCTTGCGGGAGCGAGCAGCGGGCGCAGGACATCTGTTTTCAATTAGCGTGCTCGCTCCTGCAAGGTATGCCAGCACAAGCACGAGTGCTTGAAAAGAGCTGACCAATTTCTAAAGGTAATCTCCTAGAGCAGCGCATGCGCGCTGCCTAGGGGAGACCTAAAAAGCAAATGAGATACGGGGCAACCCTGTCTAGTGCCCCTAAAAAGAGAACAATTATTAGAAGTTTGACCATTAATATAAAGTTTGGCAGACAGACCAGAATATAGAGCTGAAATCATGAGAGCAAAGGAGGTACCAAAATTAAATGCATATAATGTACAGAAAAGATACTGCCAATGGACTTTATCAAAATCCTTTTCGCATCTAATGCCAAGATCGACCAGACTGATCAATATGCCCTATGTTAGGAAGTACAGAAGTCAACCTAGTTGCAAGAATCTTTGCATAAAACTTACAATCTTGATTGATTAAAAAGATGGGTCAATAATTAGTAACTAAAGAGGGGTTTTTATCAGGTTTCGGGAAGACTATAATCAGAGCTTCAGTAAAGGACCGAGAAGTTGATCCAGTAGTAGTAAAGCAGTAAAATAGTTTGAGTAAATGAGAAGAAAGGTGAGGAGAAAATTCTTCATAAAATTCTGCAAGGATACCATCTGGAGCTGGAGATTAAAGTAACTTAGATTTAATAGCTGAATGTATCTCATCTAAAGTAATTGGTAAATCTAATTTATTTCTAACTGACGAAGAAAGTTTAGGTAAATGACACCTATCTAAAAAGTTGTCAATACGTAACGTACAATTAGGTGAAGGTTTACTATATAAAGTTGAAAGCTATTCATAAATTCATTAAATATTTCTTTAGGAGATAGCTATTTAACCACTAGGTGTTTGAATAGCATTAATTTGATTTTTATCTTTCTTAATACAGAGATAATTGGCCAAACATCTTCCAGATCTGTTAGCCTTAAAACAAAATTTAGCTTGGTTATTGGAAATCTGTATACCCGCTCTTTTGTTTAGTGTGGAGTTCAGTTCAGTAACAAAGTTTTTGCAATTGTAATTTAGATTTGATATGAGTAGAAGTAATAGACGTTCGTATTTATCTATTTGCTTTTCCAATTCATTTCTTAAATTAAATGATTTATTATCATATGCCATAATAGATATCATCTCTCCTCTAAAATATGCGTTAAATGCATCCCATCGAGTGACAGTTGACGTCGAATCATCAGGATTAATTGAAAAATAATCATGAACTGCCAACAAAATACTTGGCCTGTTTTTTTCATTAAGGACAACATTGGAATTCATGCGCCATCCAGCAATAAGCACATGATCAGAAATATCAATATTCTGAATAGTAGGATTAAAAACAGAATGTACTAATTTACGGGATATTAATAATCAATTCAAGAATAGGAATTATGAGGATTAGAAAATAAAGTAAATTGTTTGTCTGTTGGATGATGCAAACGCCAAACATCTATCAATTTGGTGGTTCTAAAAAAAGATTTTAAAGTGAAGTAAGCTTTTGGAGAACAATATTTGGTTTGGGAAATTCTATGGCAGGACTGGAGGCGAGGATTATGCCTTAACTTTCCTCTTTATTTTAACAGCAGTCATTTTATCTTTAAACATACAAGGCTACAATTACCATGAAACAGTAGGAATTAGTAGAAATCAAAAACAGACAACTGGTATTAACAGTCCATCATCCCCCAATCACAATCAGGCACTCCCATGAAGACAGTGTTCCTGCGAGCTCACATCCTCTTTCTTCGCTACTCGCAGCCACCAAGCTAACTTCCTCTCTTTCTTTCCTTCAATGTGCTACGCGTGCTGGCTTGAAGCTTAAAGTATCTCATTTCTATTGTTGATATCGGTACGTCTGTGTGACTGCCTCGTCGCGGGAATGCTACGTGCTCCTCCGCAACGTTTATTTTGGTGCCGCTCGCTGCGGTGTGGTCTGACAGTTGGCGAATGGTTCATCGGCAGCTCTGTGCCAGATTCTGAAACACACGCCGTGCCTCCCGCCATGTCAGTCCGAGAGCCTTGTCCTCCTGGAGAGAACCCCCCGAGGTCCGGACGGCTGTGGCCGGTTGTGTTTTTCATATTCCCCGACGCCCACCTGAAGCGGGTCAGTAATATGTTGTTTTACATAACGCCCGCAAGCTCTGTATACCATTTAGGCTGTGAGAGGCTGCTTTACGCGGGACACGCTCCGAGGCAGGGATTCATTCCTCTTTGAGACTTTGGCACCAGGGGGCTGTGTCCCGGGGCGGTGACCCAACTGACTGTGAGGCTTTGCCAACCCCTAACTGGTGCCGACACCCAGCCCTTAAAATAGGTCTGCAGCACTTGTGCTTTCCACTATATGCTTCTGCGTCATGCCCTCCCGCTGGGTTACCATGAAGATGGCCGACAACATGTTGGATGAGGGAGACCCATTAAGCGCCCTCACTTGGGACGACGAGCTTTACCAGGCTGTCGATGCCGCCATATACAGGGCGGTTGAGGAAGTCATGGCGCCAATGGAGCAGTGCTTGTCCCAGCAAATAGCTCGCGCCTGCGCTCAAATGGCTGCAGCTCAGGCTCTGCCGACCCAAGCCCTACCATCTCCCCCAATCAAGATTCTGACCTGGTCTCAGCGAAACGACCCCGCAAAGCTGGGGTAGATTATGATGCGTTTGAGCGCCTTAGAGAAGCCTTCTTGGCGCAACACCCTCAGCCCACAGGGGATGTCATTAACACTGGGACTTCCTCCCTGCCCCTACCCACCCCTGATACCAGGGAGGACGATGAGGAGGCTGGACCTTCTAGACCTTGGCACCCCTCCCTTCGGCCCAGGCCCTAGCCAAGAGCCTCCTGTGAACGATTCTGCTGATTTATTGGACCCTGAAGAGATCTTTCATCCTTGCCCCCCCGAGTGGGCTCTCTGCACCAAGGTGGCCAGGAAAATGGCTGCACACATCAGGGCTCCTATGGGCAAAGAAGCACGCAACCGCTTACGAGCTGAGTGCCCGCGGCCCTCATTGGAGGGCAGGGTGGCCCTTACCCCACAACTTGACCCTAGGATGGCCACCTTCTTAGCCAAATTTATGAAGGACCCTAAGAAGGGTATCGATAGATCTTGGAGGGCTTGCCAAGATAAGCTGCTTGATACCCTTAGCCCGCTCACCAAGATCTTGGATATGGCGGAAGAAAGCAAAGACCTCGAGGCCTTGATCTCCCCAGAAGTTCTGTCCGGTTGGGTTCTGCGCACAATCATATTTTTGAGCAATGTGAACGGCGCCTTGTCCGCAGAGCGCCGGCGCTCCCTGCTCATAAAAGTGGACCCGAAGCTGGGTGATCTTGCTGATTCGGAGGCCGGCGCCGTGGCTCAAGGGGGCCTCTTTGGGGAACCCTTTATCACAGAGCTGGGCAAGTTCGGAAACACTTTCACGTCTTTAGACAAGGCCCAGTCCTCTATAAAAAAGGTATTTCACACTCGTGTTTTCCAAGGGGCTGGTCGAGGCAGGGGCTGCTCATCTGGCAAGCATTCCACACAGTACCAGCCTAGAGGGCAAGGCTACAAAAGAGGACAATACCAGGACTAGTCCCGCTTTGGTAGTTTCTTCTCAACAAGGAGTCAGCGTTCCAGAGGCCGGGATCCAGAGGTTTCGACCAAACCGCCAATTCCGGTGAGTGTACACCATTCTTCCCTCTTAAGGGTAGGGGGCCGTCTGGTGAATTTTTCCCAGGAATGGAGACAATTCACAACAGATGCATCGGTTCTGCTGACTATTCAGGGGTTTCACATAGAATTCTTGGGAGCCCCGCTGCAGATGGTGCGCCCTCGACCCATCCGGTTTTCGGCTCAGTACGCAGGGCTGATAGACGCAGAGGTCTCCTCCCTTCTGGCCAAAGGGGCTATCTGCCCGACCAACCTGCACCCTCACGGCTTTGTCAGCAACATCTTTTTGGTCGACAAATCCAACAGGGGCAGCACCTGGTCATCAACTTACGGGAATTCAATGAGTGGCTCATGTATCGCCACTCCAAGATGGAGGGAATCCACCTTGTGCAAGACATCCTGCATCCCGCCGACTGGATGGTCCGCCTGGATATAAAGGACGCTTACTTGTCTGTGCCAGTGTTTGCCCCACACAGGCACTTACTGCAGTTCATCTGGCATCATGAGGTATTCGAGTTCACCATCCTGCCCTTCGGTCTGTCCTCTGCCCCGTGGTGCTTCACAAAGGTCCTCAAGCCTGTTGTGGAACACCTACGGGTGCGAGACGTGCATATGATCGTCTACTTGGACAACATGCTCTTCATGGATCAGGACCCACAAAGTTTATCAAAACACCTGCAGGGCACAATAGACCTGCTAGAGAGCTTGGGATTTGTTATCAACAACGCATAGTCCCTCCTGGTTCCCTCTCAGGCCGCCACCTTTCTGGGTTTTGTGATGAGACTCGGTGGGATAGACCTTGAGCCTCCCTTCCCGCAAGATGGTGAAGAATCGCCACGAGCATCAGAAGGCCCAGTCCCGACAGCGGGTGTCACTGCATCTTCTCGTGTGTCTGGTGGGGCTGCCCTTGGCTTCTATTCAGGCCATTTTCCCGGGCCCCCTTCGTTATCGGACTCTGCAACACCTCAAGGCGTCTCATTTGTGCAGGGGCCTCCCCTACTCACACCTGGTCATCCTGTCCACAGAGACACAAGAAGAGATTCAGTGGTGGCTCTCCCACATGGATGCCTGGAATGGGAGACCAATCTTTGGGTAGGCACTGGATCTTGTTATAGAGTCAGACGCCAGCAGGTCAGGCTCGGGCGCTCGATGTGGAGATTTTTCCACAGGTGGTGTGTGGTCTCTGCAAGAGCGAAATTTGCATATAAACTGCTTGGAGCTCCTGGCCGGCTCGTTCGCAGTCCGCTGTTGGACCAGGGACAGAATTCAGCCCTGCCTTCTCCTCAAGATGAATAGATCCGCAGTTCGGTACATCAAGCACCTAGGTGGTACCCGTTCCAAAGCTCTCTCGGATCTAGCGTCCAGTTTTTGGAACGTCTGCTTAGACAACCAGATTTCGGTCACAGCGGAGTATATTCCCGGCCACGAGAATTGTGTCGCCGATTGCCAATCCCTCCATTTTCGTGACTCCAGCACCTGGAAACTGACCCAAGAGCTTTTCTCGCTTTTACAGACTCGGTGGGCTCCGTTCACAGTGGAACTGTTCGCGTCCCGACTGGACCATCAGCTACTGCGGTTCTTCAGTTGGAGGCCAGACCCACAAGCGTGCACCACGGATGCCTTCCTGCAGGACTGGAGCTTGGAAAAGGGCTATGCGTTTTCCCCGTTTGCCATAATAACCAGAGCATCAGATCAGTCGCCAGCAAGCAGAGGTCAACCCGGTAACTCAGATTTGGAAATCTCAGGTTTGGTTTCCAGTTCTTCTGGAACTTTCCTGGGATTTTCCAATCCAACCCCCTCTCTGTCCGGATCTTCTGCTCAACCCTGATCTCCTTCCTCATCAAATGGTCCTGGAGGGTTCCTTGCGTCTCATGGCATGGAGGATTTCCGAGTCGATGGTCGGTCCCAGGCCTTTTGAGCAAAGCTGATGAGTTTATGTCCAAGGCCTGGGCAGACAATACCAACAAGAGATACCGATCAGCATGGGCACGATGGCTTCATTGATGTATGCAACGGGGTATCAAGCCTGTGGTCGTAGTGCCAATTCTCAATTTTCTGGCTCATTTGGCTCAGGAGGGTTTGGCATACCGCTCCATTAATACATTCTGATCCGCTATTTACATGGGTCATGTTCCTATTGACGGATCCCCTGTGGGGGAGCACCCTTTTGTGTTCCGCCTGCTGCGTGGCATTAGTTTGTTGATTTTCAGAGCTCCGAGACGTGAATTTGGAGCTTAATTTGTTTCTGTCATGGCAACCAAACAGGTTCTTGTCAAAGAAGGAACAGTCAGAGAAACTGGCCATGTTGCCGGGTCTGGTATCTTGCCGACGGTCTCTGATGTGAGGGCCTTGGACATTTCAGGTTGAGTGTTTTCCTCTTCGGGGTATCATTTACCATTTCCAGACGTACTAAGTCGAATACTAGGGTTATCGAATACCCTTCCTTTTCGGAAGTGCCACAGTTGTGTGTGGTCCAGTGCCTCAAGGCATATGAGGAGATGTCGGAAGAGTTCCACCCTCCGGGTGAGAGGCAGCTCTTAATCAAACTCCGGAAACAGCACAAGGCGGTTTCTTCGCCCACCACTGCCCGTTGGGTTCGCTGGGTCATGCGGGAAGCGGGCGTGGACCTCTGCATTTTTGGTGCACATTCAGCGCGAGAAGCAATGGCGTCAAAGTTTAAATAAACATTTCAAACTTCCTCCGTGTCTCTGTCATATCTTATTGTGGACAAGTACGCGTGCTTGAGCGAAAAGGTGTATCCTGTTACCGCGATCCCTGAGAAGGTCGGGAGTGTTGTGTTCTGGGGGTGTCAGTTCACTTGTCTCACTGGATATGGGTAGGAGGGCAAGTGAGACACTATGGGTAATCGGACTTGGGCTCAAGGTACTGCGGTGGTATGGCGACTCAGTCCCGATCTACTAATGTTCTATGTCCCCAAGCATAGTTCTGTTCCTGAGCAGAATCCTTGTAACAATGCTAGTTGCAAAAGAAAAGTATGTTTGCATGTTAGTGTCCTGAAAGGCTGAGTTTGTGAGATATAAATGAAGGCAAGATGACATAAAAACAAGCTAAGAAGAATAAACAATTTGCAGGGACACAGCATGGCCAGAAGGGGGTAACATGATAAGCATAAGCCAATAGAAAGAAGCACCATTGAGTACGGTGACTGTGTGCCAGTTAAACTAAATAGCAGGTTATACAGAACTGAGATTGAGGAACCTGAGCAGGCTCACTATGTTTTAGTAAAATTACAAGTCTTTCGAGTGATAAACCGTGGACCATGGAATATTAAGCAATGGAGAGAAGATATGCAAGGGCATACTATGTTGAACACACGCCGGGTCTGGTGGCTTAGTGGACTAATGCAGCCACTGTAGGGGATGTGTTCGACCTCATGGTCACAGGTTCAAATTCTGGCGGGGCCACTCAGCCTTTCATACTTCTGAGGTCGATAAAATGAGTACAGTAGACAAAAGTCACAACAGGATTCAAATAGCTGGAACTGGATGGCCTCAACTCTCAATGCTCCGAGAACAGAATGACTTGCCACACAAAGAAATAGTACCCATAACAACTCTTTAAAGCTTCTATTCTGGAATGTTGCAGGTGCAAAAAAAGAAATACAGGACAATGTCCCTCCGGCACATTCGGAGAATTATGAGATTATTGAATTACAAGAGACCTGGCTGACCCAGCGTAAGGAAGTGGCCAACTATATAGACCATCACGTAACCGCAACAAGAACACACAGATATGGGAGACCAAAGGGTTGCCTTGCAGTATATATATCAACGGCACTGAATATCAAATCAGAACAGCTTTCCAGCACGAAACCAGATCTACAAGTAATCAAAATGGACCAATGGTCCAATTATCCAACAATAACAGTTACACTAAGTAATGTCTACCTGCATCCAAATGCAAGAAAAAAAAGAAACACAATATGAAAAACTTCTATCGATAATAATTAGATTTGAGAACCCAGCTTGGGAGATAATAACTGGTGATTTTAATTCATACTTAATCTACACCCCGGATGAAGATGAGCAATTAGCAGCAGCTAATGAGTTCTGGTCAGTTCCTCCACAATCGTCCTTGGTAGCAAAACGACAGGATTTGAATGGTCAAAAGCTAGTTCTAGCCTTGGAACACCTAGGCCTGCGAGTAATAAATGGCAGAACAAAAGATGATACTCCCCCGCGATGGACCTATCAGGGTGCAAGTACCCAGTCAATATTGGATTATACAATTCTAACGCTTCCACTACTGGCCCATGTGGGGAAATATACCATCAAATATTCAACCCGAAGTGACCATTCATACCAGGTTCTTGAAGTAAAAATAAGCTTCCCAAAACACCGGCCAGCCCCCATTGACATGGGCAACCTGACTACAATAAATTTGAAACGCATTAGATGGTCAGCAGAATCTCTCCCAGAACTAACATTGCTAGCTAAAAAGATACTTGAAACAAACACCGCTCCAGGAAGCACTTGAGTAGTGAATTGGACCATTTTCACTAAAAATCTATTAAACCAGGCACCTAAAATCGATTCTGAGCGGAAAGTAAGGGATAAGCACACTGTAAGTCTCTCCAGAAAAGCCTTTTCCGCTTAGAAAAGAACTGAGAAGGGCGGTGAAAAAAAACAAGACTCCAAGCGTCCCAAATAACGCCTGGGAACATATAAAGAATACCAGGAAGCTATATAAAAAGCAAATCTGGATTGATCAGAAAGAAGGTGCATATTGGACCTAACAGAATGCCCTGGTACACCCCCAAACTCCGAGAACTCAAGCAGACATGCAAAAAAATCGAGAGGATCTGGAGAAAGGAGTTTTCCCCTAGTAGGAAAAGGGACTATAGGGAGGCTATTAAAGCCTATAAGATGGAAATTAAAAGGCTCAGACCTGTTACTTCGAGGAGAAAATCTCACTGGCAGCAAACTCCTCTCGTGAAACATTTCGCATTGCGAAGAAACTCTTTAAAGTCCCTTCTCCCCCTGATACCCTTGAAGCAACAGATCATCGTTGTAACGAGCTTGCTGAGTATTTTTACAACAAGATCCAATCAATATGTTGTGCTTTTACCGCAACGGACCACCACACTAGTCCCCAACCAAAAGCTGTTAGCTCTCAGAGCCTGGAACTATCGCTGGAAGCCTTTCCCCTAATGAACGAGGAGACTTTCCAGATAATCTCGGCACTCGTGAAAAGTGGGTCACCCAGTGACCCCGCTCCACCTAAAATTCTGAAATTAGTGGCTAAATCTGTTGGCCTTCCCATTTTAGACTTGATCAATTCTTCACTTGTTGCCGGTTTGGTCCCGCTACCATGGAAAAAGCTATGGTGAAACCCCTATTGAAAAAACCTAGCCTCGACCCTGATTGCCTGGCTAACTACCAGCCTATTTCACTCCTCCCAGGGGTCAGCAAAATTGCAGAGAAGCACGTCAACTCAGTACTATCTAGACACCTAGAGGCTTCAAATCTTTTACATCCCTCTCAAACAGGCTTCCGCCCAGGCCAAGGAACCGAAACAGCCCTACTAGCAGTCGTCGAGGAATCTAGAAAAATCCTTGACGCAGGAGGCTCCCTGGCTGTGATCCTTTTGGACCTAAGCGCAGCCTTCGATACAGTTAGCCACCATATCCTGGTCGAACGACTTAGTAGCCTGGGTGTGTCGGGAGTCGCTCTGACCTGGCTGCAATCGTTCCTGGAGGACAGAACTTTCCAAGTCTTCGAGGGGGGGGCCATTTCAGATCCTTTGCCTTTACATTGTGGGGTACCTCAGGGGTCGTCTCTGAGCCCCACTTTGTTCAATGCTTATATGGCCCCTCTTGCTAACATCGTCTCTCCCTTTGGGGGTCCAAATTATTACATATGCAGACGATACTCAACTGGTGGTTGCGCTGAACCATGCTGACAGGGCCTCTACCAGTCTCTGTCCCTGCCTCGAAGAGGTAACAAAATGGATGAAACATTCTCACCTCAAACTGAATGGGAAAAGACCGAAATAATGCTCCTTGGCAACCCCTCCCTTTTCAAGGCAGACACTATGTGGCCAGTATGTATGGGCCCGCCACCCCTCCCTAAGCCAGAGATAAAGAGCTTAGGTGTCTGGCAGGACTCAAACCTCAGTTTTAAAACCCAAGCCAGAAAGGTTGTGGCTTCCTGCTTTGGTATGCTAAGAACGCTTCACAAAGTGCTTCCGTTGCTACCGTTTCAGTCCAGAAAACTCATGGTCCAGGCGTTGATTTTATCACGCCTGGACTACGGAAACGCCCTCTATCTGGGCGCCCCATGTTCAGTCCTGGCAAAACTCCAGACCGTGCAGAACTGCGCCGCAAGGATTCTCCTGGGAGTCCCGCGACAGCAATCGGCTAAACCAGCTCTGAAGTCTCTCCACTGGCTTCCGGTCCAGGAGAGAGTCTCTTTTAAGGCCTTGTGCATAGCCCACAAGCGGATTAGAGGGAAAGGACCAGCAATCATATCCCCCTTGGTCCAGCCCTACCGAGCTAACAGGCGTCTGCGCTCAGATGAGCTCCACCTGGCTTTGGTTCCTAGAATCAAGAGGGCAAGAAGTGGGGGTCGGCTTTTTTCTTACAACGCCTCCAGGCTCTGGAACTCTCTCCCTCTTCAGTTACGAAAGGAATCCAACCACCTAGCCTTTCGTAAAGCTCTGAAAACCTGGCTCTTCCCCAAATAACCTCCTAGGGATTTCATTTGCCTGCTTAGCGCTGGGATGCCTCCGGGTAGCCATGCGCTTTATAAGTGTTGCTTCATTCATTCATCAGAAAGCAAAACAGGAGATATTCTGGACAAAGCTACTTTCCTGTGCCAAACAAACCAACAACAGGCTCGTCTGGGAATTAGTTAATGGTACAATGAGATCATCACAAATAATAAATAATGCATGCGTAACCGAGCCAGGATGGGCAGCTCACCTAAACAAAACATTTGAAGATCCTACACCAGGCGTCAATAGAGAGATGGACAACAGCCACAAAGCCTTGGAGCCCAAACAATTTGGAAACAACATAATCGGAGCTCAAGACACCAGTACCTCCTTTGTCTCGCCAATAGCCCCGGACAGCCAAAGCCATGTGGCAGAAAAGGTATCCAGAATAATAACAAGCATTGGCATAGCCAATAGGTCTTGCCTTTTTCAACCTTATAAGTAAAAAAACAAGCATTGGCATAGCCAATAGGTCTCGCTTTTGGGGCCTTATAAGTATTTAGTTATGCAGCATAATATCCTTGGTGCAACAACATTAACTGTTGCATGGTTAAACACTTATAAGGCCCCAAAGGCGAGACTTATTGGCTATGCTAATGCTTGAGGTGGTGTTGAGTGGTGTTGAGGTGGTGCTTAGTGATGCTGTGGTGGTGCTGAGTGGTGCTGTGGTGGTGCTGAGTGGTGTTGTGGTGGTGCTTAGTGATGTTGTTGTGGTACTTAGGGGTGCTGTGGTGGTGGTGCTTAGTGATGCTGAGGTCGTGTTTAGTGGTGCTGAGTGATGCTGTGGTGGTGGTGCTGAGTGGTGCTGTGGTGGTGCTTAGTGATGCTGTTGTGGTACTTAGTGATGCTGTGGTGGTGGTGCTGAGTGGTGCTGTGGTGGTGCTTAGTGATGCTGTTGTGGTACTTAGTGATGCTGTGGTGGTGGTGCTTATTGATGGTGAGGTGGTGTTGAGTTGTGTTGTGGTGGTGCTTGGTGATGCTGAGGTGGTGTTTAGTGGTGCTGAATGATGCTGTGGTGGTGCTGAGTGATGCTGTGGTGGTGCTGAGTGATGCTGTGGTGGTGCTGAGTGATGCTGTGGTGCTTAGTAATGCTGAGGCTGTGTTGAGTTGTGTTGAGGTGGTGCTGAGTGATGTGGTGGTGCTTTAGTGATGTTGTGGTGCTTAGTGATGCTGAGGTGGTGTTTAGTGGTGTTGAGGTTGTGCTTAGTGATGCTGTGGTGGTGCTGAGTGGTGTTGCTTAGTGATGCTGTTGTGGTACTTAGTGATGCTGTGGTGGTGGTGCTTATTGATGGTGAGGTGGTGTTGAGTTGTGTTGTGGTGGTGCTTGGTGATGCTGAGGTGGTGTTTAGTGGTGTTGAGGTGGTGCTTAGTGATTTTGTGGTGGTGCTTAGTGATTTTGTGGTGGTGGTGCAGAGTGATGCTGTGGTGGTGCAGAGTGATGCTGTGGTGATGCAGAGTGATGCTGTGGTGGTGCAGAGTGATGCTGTGGTGGTGCAGAGTGATGCTGTGGTGGTGCAGAGTGATGCTTAGACGAGTTTTGAATTTAATCTGTACATCCCGCTGTGTAGATAATTACACTCTAGGCACAGATAGATATGCATTATGCTGCCTTCTGCACAGCGACAAGCATGTGCAAGGCTGAGCGAGAAGGGGAAGATGTTTGACAGACTATGTACTTAGCGAGACTTTAAAATGAATGCATTTAAGCAGAGACAAACCGAGCCCATTGTATTGGCTTGTTGACTGTTGAACTCTTTGCTGTAAGCGTCCGTGGTGGCCTCCTCGTCTGCTGACAAAACACAGGCAAATGCAGATGCAGTGGTGACGTGATGTGTGGTGGGGGAGGGGGCATTAAAGCGCATGTCCGAGCGAGAGGAAAGCCAGATGGCGCCTCTGAGAAGGGAGGGGGTAGTGCGCGCAGTGTCTGTAAAACAGGAACATGTGTAGACTCTGCTTCGGCTTCCTTTAATTCAAAAGATACATTGCCTTTTGCACCATTGCGCTTCTCTAATGCAAAGAAAGAAAATGAGCAATGTAAAAACTCCTCGTCTGCTGACAAAACACAGGCAGATGCAGTGGTGACGTGATCTGTTCCTTTAATTCAAAAGATACATTGCCTTTTGCACCATTGCGCTTCTCTGATGCAAAGAAAGAAAATGAGCAATGTAAAAACTCCTCGTCTGCTGACAAAACACAGGCAAATGCAGATGCATTGGTGACGTGATCTGTGGTGGGGGAGGGGGCATTAAAGCGCTTGTCCGAGCGAGAGGAAAGCCAGATGGCGCCTCTGAGAAGGGAGGGGTAGTGTGCGCAGAGGAGCCATTAGAGAACACCCAGATGGCAGCTGCGCGCGTGCACGCCATCGTGAACGCAAGCTGGAGGCCAGCAAAAGCCTCTCTGGTAGCACTTCAAAAACCCACTTACTAAATGTCTCGGCCAGAGCAGCGCTAAGCGCTGGCTCAGGCGAGACCTAAAAAATGTAAAACTGGTTATAGGACTTCACGTTTACATTTTACATTTACTTCACATTTAGGATTAAATTGGTAGAGAAATTACATTACATTTTAGTCACATTTAGGATGCAATTGGTAGAGAAAAGGGAGGTAAACCGGTCAATGCAGAAAGGAACCTTTAAAAGAAGTTCAAACAGTGTGCAGTGCAAGTGAAGGGAATAAAGCCTGCAAGTGAGGTGGGATGGTATTGTTACTTTTTGTCCTGGCACTCCACTAAGAATGTTACTTTTTGTTTACGGCTTCCCTGACAGTGCTTTGTGGGAGACTCATGCTTCCTGCAGTCGGCGATAATTACTGTGCAAGTTCCGGGCTCTGCAGGAGGCACAGTGATTAGAGCTGCCTTAAAAGTTTCCAGAGGCCTCAGAAGCAGACCTGCTGGCTGACACACTCTGGGTTACTCAGCGAGTGTTTCATTTTAGCAACATTTCAGCTGTGAGCCTGTTAATTCGTAAATGCATGAAGACAGGGGGAAGGTAAGATTCTTCTTGTTTCTAATGCTATGTCAGGGAAAAACAAGCCCACAGAGCGCCTGGCTCTACCCCTCCCCCCTGCTCCAATGTCCGGCCCATGGCTTAGCAAGTGAAAAAGGAAGAATCTTACCTTCCCCCTGTCTTCATGCATTTACGAATTAACAAACTGACGGAAGAAATGTTGCAAAAATGAAACAGACTCCTTGAGTAACCAAGAGGGTCACAGCTTCTGATGCTTCTAGAAGGGATTAGCAGAGCAGTGGAGGGAGCTGCTTTCAGCTGCATGATATCTCCGAGAATAAAGGAGAGACAGCGTCCCTGGCTCCACCCCGCCCCCTCCTCCAATGGCCGTGCTGGCAAGAGAGGCAACGAGGAGCAGAGCAACCTAAAGCGCTCAGTGAGGCTTGTGCCTTTTTAAAAGAAAAAAAATATATATATATATAGGAGCAGTTAGTGCTCGATCCCTACAAGGCGAGCCTCTTACCTGCTGCAGTGTGTGAGCTTCTAGAAGGGAAGCCAGCAGCACAAGAAGCCGTGTGCCAGCCAGCGTAGAGGGCAGTAAGCAAAAGTAGTGCAGGTCAAGAGAACATATGGGCCATATCGTACGGATCGGGGTAGCAGGGGCGGACGCCAGGGCGGGAACGGAACACCCACAAGGCGGGACAAATGTGTACAATACACAAACCAACAATGTGAAATTAGTAAAGGCAGACGAAGTAGCCTATTTAAAGCGGTGGGCTGTCGTGGGTGTGTTTCATCTCAACATACAGATTACAAAATGCCTCGCAGAGCAGCGCATGCGCGCTGCCTCTAAGCTCGACCTAAAAAGGGGACGCAGGAACGGGGCACCTAGACCAAATGGCATCCCACAGACCATCTTTAGGAATGATCCGGATTACTGGGCAATTCCGCTGTCGGGGTTCTATACTGAGATAGGCACAACAAATACCCTTCCCATGAGTTGGAAAGGGTCAATAATCAACCCGATCTTTAAGGGAGACGATAGGTCGGATCCAGCAAATTACAGGCTAATTGCACTTATTGACGTTGAAGCCAAATATTAGGCATCATTAATCCTGGAGGACCTGGTAGAATGGTCCAATACAAATAGACTGATCCCATTCAATCAAACAGGATTTCGCAAAGGGTTTGGTATGACAACAAATATCTTAGCCCTGGCCATAATATCGGATAAGTGCAAACGCTTGAAAAGAAAATTACAACTATGTTTTATAGATTTTAAAGCAGCGTTCAATCATGTAAAATGTGGCTTGTTGTGGAGTAAATTAAAGAAACTGTGCCTCCCTGAAACAATACTACGAGCCATAATACAACTGTACACGTGCACTTGGGTCCGTGTGAAAATAGCAAATGGCACAAGACTGTCAAGGGAAATACAAACAGAGATAGGATTAAAGCAAGGCTGTGTATTAGCCCCCCCATTTATTCAATCTATTTATGGCGGATCTCTCACCACAATTGGATCAGGTAAATTCACATCCCCCGCACCTGGATCCACTGCCCATAACGCATCTCTAATATGCAGACGACATAGTCTTGCTTAGCTTAACTAGAGTCGGTCTTCAAAGAGCACTCAACGAACTATTAATGTTCGCTGAGGCGAATGCTCTGGAAATTAATGTCATAAAAACAAAAACTATGTCAATTACGAATCGACCGGGACATCAGCATCCAATCAAGCTGGGAGAAACAAGCTTAGGAGAAGTCAGTACATACAAATATCTGGGGGTATATATAGACAATCAATTGAATTTTCAATTTCACAAACAATATCTTGAAAAAAAAGGAAATGGCGTCATTTACACTTTCTGCGCCCTTGCAAAAAAACTACAGGGACCATTTTTAAGCCGCTAGTTGCACTGATGGCCGCTAAACTATTGCCGACAGTAACTAAAGCAAGCATAGCTTTAAATGTCAAAGATGCAAAACTTCTAGACTCTCTACAAACAAAGACGTATAAAAAAGTTTTTTGTCTACCTCGGAACGCATCCCCGTCGCAGGTACGATTGGAATTTGGTCTCACCCAACAGGAGATTGGGGGGGAAATACGCGGCAATTAAAACTTGGTACAAAATTTGGTTGAGTCGATCCAATGTCCTACACGATGCCTTGTGGCAAGCCCAGGCAGAAGATCTAAGTTCAAATTACAGTAAATTCTTGAAAACCGCATTGAAGGAAACTAACACAACAGAACTCTGGGCGCAGAACTCCTCCTTCCAAGCCTTTCGCGGAGTGATAAACAAAGCGGCCAAACTTCATTCATTATTAGAAGATAAAAGCATACTAGCTAAGCAGTCCCATGCCTGGATGGTCCTCCAATCTTATACATCAATACGCCCGGCGGAATATCTAAGCTCAACATATTCATCTTATCTGAAATGAAAGCTAATGACTATCAGATTCGGGGCCTTACCAAGTTTGGCCGACCAACCAACATGGAAGTATGATGACCCCAAAACATGTAGCTCATGTGGTACAGTAAGACAAGATTTTATTCATCTCATCTGTGTTTGTCCCTTCTTAAAAACAATCCGGGTTTCGCTACTAAAAAAAGCTTTTACCGACAGGGACATTCGAACTTGCAGATCTGCCATTATTAAAGGTCTGGGCACAACAGATCCTCAACTGACTTGTAAGATGATGAAATTTCTGACACTTCACGAAAAGATAACACGGCCCAAGGATATACACACCACCAGTCCTGTCCAATGATCCATTGACTTTTTCTAAACCCTAAGCCGCTGCACAAATGCACCCTTACATTAATACCGATGTGATACCAATATTGTTGATAACTTTATGACAGCAACTCGCTCCATTTTAGTCTGTTTTATATGATACGAAAATTGTCTTTTATAAAAATAAAAAAACATTTAAATGCTTTTAAACATTTTAAATGACTGTAAATCGACAGACTTTCTTTTACGACATTGTTATGGTTTTTATTAACTTAAACAATAAAGCAAAAAAAAAAAAAAAAAAAGGGAGTACCATTGTGTTGGTTATCAACAAACATCTGTTATTCAGGGCCAAGATGCCCTTCCAGTTGAATGTGCGCTTTACAAGCGATTTTGGAATGCAGGTGTGGAGCAACATCAGGGTAGTGCGAGTATTGAAGGTTGTGGGATGTCATGAAAATTGTTTGGAAAGCACTGATGTTTGGACAGGATAGGTGTTTTACAAGAAATTTACGTGGGTTGTGTAATAAAACAGATTGCTTCATTCGGCTGGTCTTCATGTTCATTATTAAGGGTCGGATTAGCTTTAGGCAGAATTAAGAGCTAGATTAGCAGCATTTGAATCTTCAATAAAAGTGTTTGACGATTATAGTTTGTCTAATCATTAAAATCGAGTAGTGTTACCTCAAAAGCACTAGAGCCACGAATAATATGGGCCATAAATGAATACGTGTACTGTATTTGTCACAAAAAAGCTTCCTGTTCCAACTGCACTCCTTTGACAGTCACACAAACCATACTTGCCACACATTCAACGCAGGTGTCAAGTTGTCACTTTACTACGTCTCTAACCACGACATGACCTCACTTTCTCGAGACAAAAAGGATTTTGGGAACAACTAAATGGGAAGCCGATGGACAAATATAAGCAGTAGAACTGCATTCTTCAAAAAAATGAAAATTGTACTAAAAAAAATGGCTGCTATATCTCATAAAAAGCGAGTTTAAAACAAAGACATTGTCGCCCTCTCCATGCAAGTGTGACTTGTTTTAGCCCTTGCCTTTAGCACACGCGCTACATTTCCAGGCGGCCAACCTTGCCTTTCTCCACATCTGCACAATCACTCACTCACCTCCCAGCAGCCCCTTCCTGTTGGCCACCTTATCAGCCAACGCCAGTTCTCTGGTGCTGGTGAGCGCGGGTTTTCCGTGGCGTCCACTCAGGAGATAAGCTACTCTAGCCTGTAATGTACTGCCTGAAGCCATTTTCAGCACGGCGGACAGGAGTTGATACTGGCTGAGAAATACGAAAAAGAGAAACGAAATACTTCCGCTCCAATACAAGAGAGCACTGGAAATTACACTTGCAAGGCAGGATCGCGTGCTTACACTAAGACGCGACCTCGAGCTAGCTCAGGATCGGATTGGTTGACAGACAGCTGTTTCCGATTGGTTGTTTATAAAAAGAAAAAAACGAGCCACATCATAAAAAACGCCCCTGTTCTGCCGGAGTCGAACTGAGCTCTTTCGAACTACGTGAAGTGAATAGTTTCACTTTAAATCTTTTGGTTGCTAGCTGCAACTGGATGCGGCCTGAGCTCCGAGGTCCGTAAATAATCCAGTTTTGTTAGTGGAGCGTTTTGTTGCTGACAAAAAGAGCTTGACAGTGAGTTCAGAGAAATACAGATAATGCGCCACAAATGAAAGAGGAAAGCGAATGGAAAACGAGTGGAGAGAAAATAATACACATAGTAAAATACACACGGGCGGGGGGTGCTTTGTGGGGTAGAATGAAAGAAGAAAGCAAAGGCATTGGGGGCAGAAAAAAGAAAGCCAGAAGGGAAAAAATATTCACAAAACACGAGGAAAGCGAAAAGGGTGCTCAAAAGTTAAAATACAGAAGAAAGGAAAAGTTTTCCTTTTTTTTAGCAATAAAAAGGTTCACACATTTTAATTAGACGCCTACCATGCGATGCAACTGTGTTAGCTTCTTTTAAATGCACAGATCATGTCATGTATTTTTTTTAAACGGATTTTATTGCATTTTGTTAGGAAAACACTGTACATGACCAGTCATATTTAAATTTTGCTCTCTTGTGGTGGGAGCATCTTAGTTACATGTTGTTGATAAATGACAGCCATAAACAACAAATCAACTTTCATAATTCCCTCCCCCCTCCGCTCCCCAGCTTCCTGAGTTGTTTCCTAATGCAGTATAGTTTTTAGGTCTCGCCTAGGCAGCGCATGCGCTGTCTTCGAGAAACGTGGTATTCAGTCTATGGGCTTTAAACATGCTCCGCGCTTTCCATATGTTCTTTCATCTGCCTTCACAAATTCCTTTATTTTCATTGGTCAGTAGCATACATTTGTCCCGCTTTTGGGCTGTTTTGTTCCACCCTGGAGACTGCTCCTGCTACATGGATCCTTTCACTATGGGCCACATGTTTTGCTTCAGTGCATTACTTTATCTTTCCGCTGTCTCCTGGCTGCTGTCCCAGTTCACTTAATCTCCTGTGCCATTCCCACAACACCTCCCGCCCCTCGTTTTTTACATTGCCTGGGCTCATGTGCTTGGAATGTTTGTTGGCTTTCCTCCAAAGCAGACCCCTTCCACTTACTGACACAGCATGGGCGCACACTTTTATTTATTTATTAACAGTGCCGCTTTCACTTTGGCCTCGTGTGCTTGGAATTTCTTTGTTGGCTTTCCTCCAAAGCAGACCTTTCCCACCTCCCGACACAGCATATCTGCACACCTTTATTTATTAACAGTGCCGATTTCACTTTGGGCTTGTGTGCTTGGAATGTTGTTTTGTGGCTTTTCTCCAAAGCAGACCCCTCCCACCTCCTGACACAGCATGGCCACGTACCTTTATTTATCAACTGCGCCACTTTAAATTTAAGTAACAGAGCTGAGTGCCCTTCAACACACACAGCTTTATTTCCGCACAGCGCAATGCAACTCCTCCCCTGCTGTTAGTTGCTTCCCCTGTGGCTCTCACAGGGGCTATGGGGCTATGACTGCTGCCTTCCATCCGCTCCTTAATTGTTGTTGTTGGTACATTGTTAACATTCAGAGGGTGAAGTCACCCCAGCCAGCATCGCCGTGCAAAGAATGGGAAAAGACCGAGAACACAATGGCCGCTTTGTCTTCAGTTAGCTACCCAGCTCTTACAGTAAGTAGCCTTCCCTAATGGATGTAGATGTGCCTTGTTAAACCAGCCACGGGGTTGAGGCTGCTTGTGAGGCCTGTTTATTAAGGTAATCACTGCTTGACCAACTTCCCCCGCATCAGTGCTTGCCCCATCCCTCTCGCCCCCATTGCTGCTTGTTTTAATACACCTTGACCGCTGTTGTCAACCATGGCTGTTCCCGTTTTAAAAATCTGGATCTAGTTTCACACTGCTGTTACTGAATGTGGTAAGGGAGACACTCTTCACCTGTCCTTCAAATCCACCCTCATCTGAGTGGAGTGTGTTTGGAGAAGTACGGCTTGACTAATGCCCTGTGGCTGGTTTTGAAAACCTGCACAGTTGTGTCCGAAACTTTGAATACGCTACCAGGTGTGTATGGTGCCTGATGCCAGAAAGCATTCTGCATCAGGAAGTTTTGTTCACAAAGGCAAAGACTTCAAATAAAAAATGTGGAGTGCGGTACGAGCCGCAGCAAGCAAGTCACCCGTCACTGCGAGCATGTTTAGGGTCTTTATGTCTGTTTCACAGCTTTAATTAGTAATCAGTGTAAAGGTTGCAGTGGAAGATCCTTAAATATTAAAAGTAATTGTTGAAACTTTGATGGAGAATGAAAAATTTCCTAGCTATCATAACGGAAAGTTTCAATTCTATTAAGGCCTCGAAGGGGAGGATTATGCTATCCTTTCTTTACTTTATTTTCACAGCAGCCATTTTAACCATAACAAAACCACATTTCCCAGAAGACCAGGGAAATTGGAGAAAACAAACAAGGGACAAGCATATCCCTGAACACAATGTCCAATCATAATACAGGGTCCACGGTATAGTCCCTCTTCAGTATCCTGCCCCCCTCTTTCGTTGCGCGAGTCACGCCATCCGTCTTCTTCTGTGCAACTTGTTTTCCAGAATCTGCTCCTGGGACCAAAACCAAAAATCAGAACTAGAAACCAACATCGATGAAATTGCATACAATTCCACAAGTCATCTTTTAACAGAGAAAAAACGCTGGCCAATTGAATCACAAGAATTCACAAGAAAGCTGTCCCATACTGGGACACAATTTCATTTCAAACTACGTGCCAATTACATCCACACATGCAATGAAAAACAGGAGAAAACACTGTACTTACTCCCAACGGGCGGGCATTCCGGAGGCTCTCCGCGGGTGGGATAATCCTCGCCTCCGAGTCCTTAACAGAATTGAAACTTTCCATTACGATAGCTAGGAAATTTTTCATTCTATGTCAGGACCGGAGGCTTTTGATTATGCAAGTTTAAAGCTTACTGACCACCAAATGTGCCATATCAATAATAGGCTTGAAATAGAACCTTTTAAAGGTTGAATCTGAGGACCAATCCGCGGCATTCATTATGCCCTCTAACCTTGCTCCAAGCGTAAAAGCTTTGGAAGCCATCGCCCCTCTTGTCAAATGAGCCCGAACTGCCGCAGGTTAATACCCGCTTCTTGCATGACCCATCGCACCCAATGTGCAATCCTGGGAGATGACACTGCCTTATGTGGTTTGCGGAGGGCGATCAAAAGCTGTCTCTCTCCTGGGGGCCTAAGCTCCAAAGAGATCTCCTCATATGCCTTTAGGCAACGTACCACACACAGTTTAGGAGAATCTGGAAACTCTGGGTATTCTATCACTCTAGTGTGACACTTGGTCCTTCGACGAATGGTAAAAGACACGCCTGAAGGAGAAAAAACTCTGCCGGTGATGTCTAGGGCCCTCACATCCGATACTCTTCTACATGATACAAGGCAAAGGAGCATCGCCAGCTTAGCAGACAGCTCCTTCCTTGACAAGAACTCATTGGATTGCCAAGACAAAAACAAATTGAGAACTCTATTGACATCCCATAACTCTGAGTACCGCGGCTCCGGAGGAAGAGACAACCTGACCCCCCCCAAAAGAGGGCAGACAAAGGGATGCTCCCCAACAGGTGCCCCCTGAACCGGAACATTTCCTGCTGAGATGGCGGACCGAAAGGTATTAACCCAACGGTAGGCTAAGCCCTGCTGAGCCAGACTCGCCAGGAAGTTCAAGATCTGTACGACATCCGCGCCCACGGGATCGCCATCCCGTCGCACACACCAACGACACCAGTCAATCAGAAATAACTTTATTTCGCCAACACAATGATGGCATGAAAAGTATTCTACAAACACATCAATTTCCATTATTATTACAATTTAAAATTACATATATTAAGACAAGTTTACTGAAAAGAATAAAATTGGATTAAAAGATTATTCATATTTTAAAAAGGATGATAATTCATGAATATACACACAGTTATTGCACAATTCAGTAGCTTAATTTACAGTTTGAGTATCAAGTTGACAATATAGTCTTCTTTTCTCAAGGCAGATAAAAAGAACGAGGCCAAAGAAAAACATGTAAAGGAATCAGACAATAACTGTAGATAATATAAAGCCACACGACACTGTTTAAAATTCATTTTGCGAATAAGGGGGACAATAAATCTTTTTCTTTCTTCACCATAGAATTTGCAAAAGAACAAAAAATGAAGATCATTCTGGATAGATCGATTGTCACAAGGACAAGGTGGCAGTTCGGAGATCACATAGGTTTTAAAAGGAAGACCTAGCATCAGGGGAATATAATTTAGGCGAAATCTCATTAAAATATATCTATGTTGTAGATTTGTGACAAACAATAGATAAGTTAAATTCGCATTAATCGATGTTATACTCTGGACAGCGTGATATGCTCTAACTGTCGACAGTTTAAGATTAATATCCTGCCTCCTTGCCTGTAACTGGGTCAGTAAATGGATTTTCAGCTCTTTCTTAGAGATGGACCGACACGTCATTGGATCTTCATAAAGGTGGTGTAAACCAACCGCCTTAAGGTTGGATTCGACATATTTTATCCAACTGATTTTATTCACACCATCTAATTTCAAAACATCATTTATAATATCCCTAGTCAATGAAATAGTCTCCTTACGCCAGACCGAGTGCCACATCAGAATGGGTGTAATACAGGTTTTATCACTTATATTGGGTACTCTCAACTACGTATGACAATTATAGTTGGAACACGCCTGGGGCAGGGAAGCCAAGTTTTTCAAAAAGGCATCTTCTATGCGTTGCAACTTAGAAGAGTCTGAGATGCCCCAAACAGCTGCCCCGTAGGTGGCAGCAGATATAGTTTTTGCTTCATAAACTTTCTTTACCACTTCAATAGGTTTGGTCCCAATTTTTTTCACGAATTTAAAGAAAGCTCCAATATTTTTTTCCATCAATAATCCCCTATTAGAGACCATACTTCGCCAATTGTTATCTCGATCAAACATGATCCCTAAATAATTAAAAGAGTCCACGACATCTAACTTCCCCCTTCAATATAAATTTGTGGCTGTTTCTGCTGTTTTGGATCGCCTCCAAGCTGATCGGTATCTCTTAATCGTGCTATCGGACCAGGCCTTGGACAAGAGGTCCTCAGCGAACGCCGAAAGGCCTGGGATCGACCATCTACTCTTGTAATCCTCCACGCCATGAGGCGCAGAGACCCGCTCACCACCATCTGATGCGGAACCTGATCCGGGCTGAGAAGCAACTCTGGAAAGTGGGGGAGACGGATTGGAAAATCCCAAGGAAGTTCCAGTAGAACCGGAAACCCAACTTGCGATCTCCAAATTGGGGTGAAGAGAACCACCTCCGCTCACTGCCGCCGGATTTGAGCAGACGCCCGTGTGATCATCGCAAAAGGCGGGAACCCGTAAGCCTGCTCCTGCAACCAATCCTGCAGGAAAGCATCCGTGGCCACCGCCAACGGATCCGGTCTCCAGCTGAAGAATTGAGGCACCTGATGGTCCAGTCTGGAGGCAAAAAGATCCCCGGAAAAATGACCCCAAAGGTTCTGCACCATTGTAAAAACATCTGGATGCAACTTCCAATGACTGGAATCTCAGAAGTGACGAGAGTGCCAGTCCGCAACCTGATTCTCCCGACCGGGCAGATACTCCGCGGTCACTGAAATCTGATGGTCGAGATAAAACTGCCACAGGTTCGTGGCTAGATCCGAAAGAACCTTTGATCGAGTGCCACCAAGGAGATTTATATATCGGACCACCGAGACATTGTCCATTTTCAGAAGAACACATGACTGAACCCGGTCTCTGGTCCAGAACCGGACAGCGAAGGACCCCGCTAACAGCTCCAGGCTATTGATGTGCAGAGCCTGTTCCTGCTGAGACCAAGACCCTCCTGTGGAAAAATACCCACACAGCTAGCACCCCAGCCTGAACTGCTGGCGTCTGACTCGATAACCAGGTCTGGGGTAGAGCCGAAAATTGCTCTCCCATTCCAGGCCTCCATGTGTGAAAGCCACCACCGAATTTCCTCCCAAGCTTCCTCGGACAGGGGAACTGGATGGGAGTAAGGAAGTGCCTTTCGCAAATGTTTTGCTTTCAGACATTGCAGGGCCTGAAAGTGCAAAGGGCCCGGAAATATGGCTTAGATGGAGGACGACAGGAGCCCCACCACGCAGGCAATATGTCGAAGAGGAACTCTCTCCTTGGTCAGCGTTCGGCGCAACTTGTGGCGGATCTTGGACCTCTTCCGCGAAGGAAGGCTGAGAGTTGCTTCGGTAGAATCTATCATGAAACCTAAAAAGGTGACCTTTTGCGCCGGGCCCATTAGAGACTTCTTGGCATTTATGACGAAACCCAGACTTTCCAAGAGATCGACCGCCTGCTGCAACTGATCTCGCAACAATTGGGGGTCCGGAGCCAACAGAAGCATGTCGTCGAGGTATACAATGAGGCGAGTTCCCCGAGCTCGGAGGTGCTCCACGACTGGCCTCAGCACCTTCGTGGAGCACCAAGGAGCGGAGGAGAGCCCGAAAGGTAGAGTGATAAATTGGTACACTCGTTGACGCCACAGGAATTGTAGGAATTTCCTGTGCGGTGGAAAAATAGGGATTGCCAAGTAGGTATCTTTTAAATCCAAACGAACCATCCAATCCGCCGGGCGCAACACGTCCCTTAAGAGTTGAATTCCCTCCATTTTGAAATGGCGGTAAACCAACCATTCGTTAAATTCCCGCAGATTTAGCACAGGACGCTGCCCCCATTTGTCTTGTCTACTAAGAACATGTTGCTTAGAAAACCGTGTGGATGTAACGAGGTGAGGCAAACCGCCCCTTTGTCGACAAGGGCGGAGACCTCCGCCTCGATCATATCCGCCTCTTGACGCGAGAACTGGATAGGCCTGGGTCTGATTTCCTTACTGGGGTTGCCGCAGAATTCTATTCGAAACCTCTGGACCGTCTGCAACACCCAAGCATTGCTCGTGATCGTCTCCCAGACACGAACAAAATCGGCCAGACAGCCGCCCACTCGCACCAAAGAAGCGGTGGAAACGCTTACCGGCATTGGAGGCGTTGTCGCCACCTCTGAAGCCTCGACCTCTGGATCGTCGTCCACGGGAGGGATAGAAGTTATTGTAGTGGGCTTGATCTTGGTACTGCCCCCGCCTGGAGCCTTGCAACCGGGAGTGCTGAGGGGCCTGGCCGGTCGAGTGGCCCCTGCCTCGACCGGCCCCCAGAAAACCTGGGAAGAGAAAACCTTTTTGATAGAGGACTGGGCCTTATCTAAAGACGTGAACGTGTTCATGAACTTGCTGAGTTCCTTAATAAAAGGCTCGCCAAACAAACCTCCCTGGGCCACCGCTCCCGCTTCGGAGTCAGCTAGGTCCCCCAACTTCGGGTCCATCCACCTTGATAAGGAAGGACCTCCTCCGCTCCATCGAGAGGGCGCAATTCGCATTCCCAAGGAACACCACTGCGCGTTGCGCCCAACCCGAGAGGGCTTCTGGTGATATAAGTGCCTCTGAGACCTTGGCATCTTCAGCCATGTCCAGGATCATGGTGAGCGGGCCTAAGGTGTCCAAAAGCTTGTCCTGGCACGCCTTCCAGGACCTGTCTATACCCTTCTTGGGGTCCTTAATGAACTTGGCCAAAAAGGTGGCCATTCTGGGGTCCAATTCAGGGGTCTGCGCAACTTTCCCGTCAAGGGAGGGCCGCGTACACTCCGACCGGATGCGGCTACGAACCCCTTTCCCCATGGGAGTCCGAATTCGACTGGCTACGTAGCCCGCCACCTTCACGAGGGCACCCATTCAGATGAACGAGGGTGAACAATTAATTCGGGGTCCAACATATCCGAGTTGCCCCCTGCCCCTTGAGGGTCAGTAAGCCCAGGGGTTGCTGCCGGATGCCATGGTCTGGAAGGCCCGGGCTCCTCATCCGTATCCCCTTGGGTGTCATCCTCAGCCCCTTGTGACTGACTCACGGGGGAAGGCAGAATGGGGGGGAGGGGTGGGGTCAGAAGGACCTGCCCAAGACTGATTCTGCGCTAGGAACGCTTCCCGCAAGCGCTCAAAAGCGTCCTGGTCCACTCCGTCCACCTTGGGACGCTTTGACAGAACTGGGTCTTCCCCTTGCGCACCTTGCGCATTACCTGGGGCATTAGAAACAGACCGGGCCCACCTAGTGCATTCACACGCAATTTACTGCGCCAATCGTTCTTCCATGGGAGCCATCACCTCTTCTACTGCTCTATAAATCGACGCAACGACTGCGTCGTAAAAATCATCGCCCCAAGGAAGCTGGGCCAAGGGATCCTCGTCCCAATGCATGTCTGCTTGGTCTGACATGCTGCGTTAAAACCACCAACACTGGACAACGCAAAAAAAGGCCCTGTAAGGCTGTCAACCGTACTTGTATAAGGACGGTGGAACAGCTGGCTACCTCCCACAGTCCTGATGGGCTATTTTCTGTGCACTGGGGACCAGCAGTTAATTGGAGAAAGGGCACAGCCGTGATCTGCAATGGGGTCAATGCCCCTGGGACACAACCCTGCCAATTATATATGTTTCTCACAAAAAAGTATGGCCCAACTGGCCCAAAGACCCCCTGGGAGCGTGTCCCTGCAGGCCAACCTTAGAGCCTGAAGTGTTAGAAAATGTTTCACAATACACCTGCAACAGGCGTCACAAAAAACACACACACCTACCCTGAGTGAATACTCAGGGCATCTCAAAAGCAGGCCTCACAGCCTGTACCGACCCTCACACGAGGGCGTCACTCTCCAGGGGTGTGGAGGCTCCGGTATGCGGCAGGCGGAATTGGATTCTGACAGAGAATCCAAATTCCGCACGCCGTTACCATAGAGTGCGCGCCCCCACACAACGCCAATCTGCGGTCGGAGGTATGCACCGCACTCCGCGCAGGGAATTGAAATAACACAGCCGCGTAGGGCCGGCAAGCGGACCCGCGACCGCAAGAAACCAGGTAAGCGAAACAAAGCTTATTTCCTGCCCTTTGCCAACAGCAACACTAAGGTCGCGAAGGACCGAAACGCGGTCCCGCGACTACGGCGCACCTCAAAAGCCTTATGGGCATAAAAATAAGGCGCATACAAAACAAAGCTCAATAATAACAGTTTAAGCACACTAAAGTCGCGTAGGACCGATACGCGGTCCCGCGACTTGGGCACAATTATTAACTTAATGAGCAATAATTAAATCAGAGAAAAGAGAAAACACTCATCTGTGGCTGCGAGCAGCAACGAAAGAGGAGGGGCAAGATACTGAAGAGGGACTATACCATGGACCCTGTATTATGATTGGACATTGTGTTCAGGGATATGCTTGTCCCTTGTTTGTTTTCTCCAATGTCCCTGGTCTTCTGGGAAATGTGGTTTTGTTATGGTTAAAATGGCTGCTGTGAAAATAAAGTAAAGAAAAGATAGGATAATCCGAAGCCTACGGTCCTGACATAGAATTTTCCCTTGAAAATGGTTAAAGATCACGGGCATGCGCAGAGAGAAACACGGGCAAGAATGCTGCTCTTCAGTGGCTTTTGGGAGCTACATCACATCTTAGTCATGTCTTGATGAATGATTTGACAGCTTGTTTCTTTTTCTTCTCCCGAGGTGGTCTCCCTTAGCAGAAACTTTCAGCTACATGCTGCGTTCTTTGGACCCTCCACCTCTCAATATATACCACATAACTACAGTGAAGGCATTCAGCTGTTAGTATCAAGCAAAGACCAGCCTGTGGGTAGAGGGTCTTGGAATCCAAACTGCCCCCTCCTTAATTATGAATACTTTTTCAGGCCAGCCGCATTCTCTACAAAGTGTGTGTAAAATCTAAGTGGCCCCCCCAGTGCAGTACATATGCAACTGTAAGAATTGGGTCCCTCGATAGGACAGCACTCTTCTCAGTTTCTACTGCCCCCTACTCCGTTGCTGCTTCATGGCCAGGGCACTGGAATTATGCCATTCTGATGTACACTAATTTTTCGCGTGATAATGAGGTTGCCACATAAACCAAAATCCTGGCCAATTTGCAGATTTTAGCCCAAAAACATTTCAAGCTCAAACGGATCGTAAGTTACTAAAATACGGAAATGTGTTACCTGTTAGTCAGTGGAAGGCCATCTTAAAAGGTTGGATGGTAAGCTTCCAGTTGCTTATTGCTGTAATTCGTTGTTATCCTTGTACTAATGAGGTGAAAACTTTGCCCAGACGCTGTATGAAGTGATACTATCATACCATGTGGCGCTTTCACACCGCATAATTTGCATTCCTTGCATATTTTGCCAACTATGCCACCTTATTAAGGCTTCTCTTCTTGCATAATTGCAGGAGCCCTGCTCATAGCTGCTCATGTGATAAGGAGATGCATAACTGAGCAACTTCTTTAGTATTTTGAAATTATTTAACCATGTTAGTCTGACCATTTCCGCACATTTCCCAAAGTTATTTGAGTAAGTGCATATTTCGAATAATTGCAAAAAAGGCTTATACAACGCATTCTTAATAGGGCCCTTCAAGGATTTACCTTTGGTTTTTCAGCATTGTGGTGTCTGGCAAGGCAGATAGTAAAAAAAAAGGGCCTAGGTGTGACAGGAAAATACATAAACCAGTCTGTGGGAGGGGACGTTCTAGCTTAGTTAAAAAAGATTCTTTCATCAATCAAATATAGAATTTTATTATTGATTCCACCAGTGAGAATTTGGGCTTTTTTTCTTCCTAAAAATAATGCTGATTTTTGTAGTGTGTATCCAAATTTATTAGTTTATTTCGTATCCTTTATAAAACAGTTGTATTATAGGTAAACCATATAATCTGGTTTAGTGTTCCTAGATATCACTAACCCTTCCACATGGTTCATCTTGCCTCAACACGTGTCTTGGCAGAGCCACGATTACACGTCCTTGAACTTTAGAACCGCTCATTGCAACACAATTACATAACACACCACATACATACAATCCAAACCACATAATTCCACATCATGCCACAAAATTCAGCAGCACAAACACACCACTACATAGCCCTCCACAACACAAAATATAATTCCACGTAATTACACTCCATAGCATACAGTCCCACTCCACATAATTCCAATACACTCAATACCACATAATTACTCTCCACATATTTCCACTGCACAGCATGCCACATAATTCCGCTACACAAATCCACTCCACACCACACAATTCCACGCCACACAATTCCACAACTAACTAATCCAATCCAACCCACATAATTCAACTACACACCACATACATGCACTCCATAACAAATAGGTAAAATACATTGCCAATAGCTCTAACTCCAAAAAATGCGAGACCTATTGCATTTCCATGCTTGTTCAACTTCTGAGTGGCTGTTGGTCCCATAGAATCTGGCTAAGTGAGTTCTCTTATCTGTGATGGGTGTTCCCCCATGTAGTAATTTCCATTCAAATGGGGGGAGGGGGTCAATGTATGTTGGTGAGCGGGCTATTACTCATTTCCTCCTAGCTCACCCAGTTCTTGAGGTAGCAGAGGGGGGGAACCTCGTGGCATGTGATCTTCTGCCTGTGGCTCTGGTTGTTTTATGTTGTCGATTAGTGCCACTCAGATTCAGGCTCTATCTATCCAGGGGTGTGGAATTTAATGAAATATCTACTTTTCCATGGGACAAGTTGCTTCTTTAATCTATTTATCCTGTAACAAAATCCGCTTGTCCCTTTTGTGCCACCTAGCGCGGCGACAAATTATGGCAGCAATCTCATTCTATAAGAGCTCTGATAATAGCCTCTCAAATTATGCCAGGGCTCAAGGCAGATCTGCATACTTGGACTAGAGGTAGCTGTAAGCAATAGTTCCAGGGTTGGAATGCCCTTTTGAGTCTCTGCAAAGCTACTAACTTGCATATTTTATTTGTTTTCACCAGCTCTTCTCTAATCTTTTCCCATACTGAGAAAGGTTATAAATTTACAAGGGCAGAAGTATTTGCTTGTGCTAAAATGGTGTTCACTAAGATGGCTTAAGAAAACTTTGGGCTGTCTTTCTAGCTCTGCGCAAAGAACGGTCATTCAGGCCCTAGTTATGTCCAGATTAGATAGTGGAAACATTATAATAAAATAATAATAATTTCAGATTTGTAATGTGTGACTTATCACCCCTAAGTGTATCCAGGCGCTGGGGGCTGTCGGGGAGATTAAGTGAGCTATTTCCCAGAGTCACATGATGCTGAGCTGAGCTGCAGCCGGCGCTGGGGATCAAACCATGAGCCCCGCGCTCCAGAGTCAGACGCTCTGACCGCTGCGTCACACCTCTCCCTATCTTGGGGTCAAGAGCTTACTCAGACTGTTGCAGATGGTGCAAAACACGGCAGCTAGACTTTTACTCCTTCCCCGAAGTTCTCTTCGACTGCTAATTTACTCCGAGAACTTCATTGGCCTCATATCAAGCGCCGTGTTCAATTCAAAGCACTCTGTTATGTGTATAAATGTCTATCTAATTCAAGCCCAACCTATCTTAGATCTCTGGTGTCTTCTTATACACCCAGTCAATCTCTGCGGTCAAGTACCCTAAACCTTGCGTTGGTTACCAGAATCAAGAGATCTCGGCAAGGAGGTTGAGCCTTCTACTTTCTAGGCGCAAAGCTATGGAATTCCCGTGCTCCGGATCAGAGGGCTTGTCGCTCCTTTCTGATTTTCTGGAAGAGGTTGAAAACCTGGTTGTTCTAAACCTTTGGAACAGGAACTATCTTTTTAAAGTGTAGCCGGATTTGCTTGGGTGGCAAAGCGCTGGGAAACCCTTTCTGGGTAGCCATGCACTTTAGAAATCCAATTAACATAACATATAATAGCCGCAGAGGTGCTATCATCTTTAATAGAGCCACTCTGCCGGCCACAGAAATCGGGAGTGTTTTCCTGCACTCTATGTTCTGTCTTAGGGCTTTAATAGCTAGGTTTACTTTGCCTTCTAAAAGGTCGGACTGGTCGTGGAAAATTCAGACCAGTAGATATTGTGAGCAGCGAGCTTCCCACCTCAGGTGACCTAGTCCCGGTTGGGGGGTCCTCAGTTTGCTGCTGTTGAAAGAGGCTGGATTTCTGGCAGTTGAATGGAAGCCGGGATAGGGCTCCAAAGTCTCCAGCATGCGCTTGGCTCCCCTCAGGTCCTCCCTGCGTCCCTCAGGAAGAGTAGCAGGTCGTCTGCATAGAGGGCTATGTGGTGATGGTGGCAATTCACTCGGATCCCTTGGTACCAGTGTCCCTATTGGGCCTTGCAGACCAGGGCTTCCCTTGCTAGGGCAAATAGCAATGGGGATAGGGGGCACCCCTGTCTTGTCCCTCGGCCAATAGAGTATTTGTTCGAGATGGTTTGCCCTGTGCGTACTCTTGCTGTGGGGTCTTTATAGAGCAGCTTGGTATAGTTCAGGAAACTCCGTCCCATTTGCATCCACTGCATCACTCCATAGAGATATGACCACCCAAGACTATCAAATGCCTTTTTAATGTTGACACTAAATATCACCCTCTGGTAGCGGTCATATGTGTCAACTGTAGGAGAGTAGGATCTGCTTCACATGGGTACCCCCACTTTTTGCTGATGCTTCACTGTTTTTCGACCTTAGTCTGGCTGGGGCCCTGCTAATCAGAACCCCAGCCTAGCTGCTTCCTCTCTAAAATGGTTTCCATGTGCCTTAGGCACATCTTTGATTGGAATCTGGAGTGCCCTTATAAGTCCATAGTATATGGTATACTATGTACCCAGGGCATAGGTACCTCAGAGGCCTACCAGGGGCTGCAGCATGTATTGTGCCACCCCTGGAAGGCCATCCAAACTGACACCACAGGTCTGCTACTGCAGCCTGGGTAAGGTGGTGCATGCACCCCTTACTGTGATATAGGCTACCTATATCACTATATACATACACACATATAAACCTATAAGTCACTCCTATGGCAGGCCTTGTCAATCCTGAAGGCAGAGTGCATGGTTCCTATGTGAGAGGGTGCCCCTGCATGAGCAGGGCCCCTCTGCAGCGTTCGGAGACCCTTCTCTGATGCTGTTTGTAGTGCAGCCTGACCATATACTCTTAAGCGCATTATAACCTCGCGTTAAATGCTAACTTTGGGATGGCTGCACGGAAACATGTCGTGTTTGGTGTCAAACATCTTGGAATACTACCCCCCGCCAGTTCTGGTGGCGGGGGTAGCATTCCACCCTTCTAGAGGGAAAGACATGTACACACCCGTATGCCCGGTACTGACTTTCCAGAGCCCTGGCATCACAAAATGGATGCCGCTGCCACAGACACGAGTCTGGCCTCCTGCTGCTGACCGAAACTCCGGCAGGGGAGGCCTAGACAATAGGTTTCCTGTCCCAGGGAGGTGTGACCACCTCCCCAGACAGGATAGTGTGTATTGGGGCTGGGCGGGAGCACTCTCGGGTGCTTTGAAATCCTGCACTGGGGGCACACTTGGTGAACCTGTGCATACCCCAGTTCAAACCGGCTCAGGAGCTTCCAGGCCCTGCTCTGGCGCGAAACTGGACAAAGGGAAAGGGGTGTAACCACCCCTCTGCCCTGGCCCTCCCATAGGTGGGGCCACAGAGTATGTCCAACCCCCTACCTTAGTATAAGTAGGGGAACCCAGTCCTTAGGACTTTAGATTTACCTGGACGAAACTCTGACACAGAATCCTGGACCTTCGACGCTCTACTTTAAGATTAGAGGACTGAAGAATCTCCCTTGGGGTCAAGAAGTGACTCCCCTGCTTGGCAGGCACCAAAGAAGCAATTGTCCGGTCTGCATCGCTGAAGCTCCCGTCGGACGCCGAAGTCTTTGCATCACCAGAGGTGGATTTCCAGACTTCCCGAGGCTGCCCTGAGTCCCCAGCAAAGCTGAGGCCCATAGCTGTCGTGGGTAACGTGGAACCGTGACCCCTGGACATCGAACGCATTTGCAAGTGCATCCTCTTCTGGGTCTCCCACGAAGTCGTGCTTTGGGCTCCGAGTAGCCCCAGCCTCCAGCACCAACTGCACCGAAGATCATGGCCTCCACTCCACGAGTGTCCTGTGAGCCAGCTCCACGTGCATCGTCTCGAGGCTCCTTCGCGGTCGCTAGTCCGTTGGCTAGTAGGCCCTCCCGAAGGCCAATCTTTTTCTGCTTGGGCTCCCTGGTTGCTCCAGGTGTGCCCTGACTTATCCTCGCTGGGTGAGTCCCCCAGACCTTGCTGGTCTGCAACATCGTCCTTCTTCTATTTCCACGAGACTTGCCGTTGCCAAGGCTTGTTGGGTCCAATCTGGTCGCCGACACGCCTGTAATCGACAGACATCGTGGGACAGCTCGAATCCAGCTCCTGGTCGTCGTCGACGCCTCCTGGACCTCGTGGCTGAAGAGTCAAGACGACCGTCAACCTACCTGAAGCACTCAACATCGGTGGGAATCTGCTCATCGCCTTCCTGGTCACTGGCTAGTGACCCAGACTCTGTCCCCTCTGCTTTCAGGTTCTTCAGATCTTCGATCCACCTTTGGATCCACCCGAACACTTTTGACTTGGCCGCCAGCAGCACTTTGCAGCAGATCGCCATAGAAAGCGACGAGCGAAACCCGACCCCGAAAGACACCTATGCACCCGGCTCCCCTGGGTGAGGTAACTCGAGTACTCCGGTGCTCCCGTGGGTATTGACACTAGAACAGCCTAGTTCTCAAAGGGTTTGCTCCAAGTCCTCCTCTAAGTGTCCCTTTTCTTTTAAATTCTAATCGCGACTTTCCCCATAGAAGTTAACGGTGGTTCGCGGCTGTGTTCATACACTGCACCCGTCCCCGTGGGTCCCCTGTGTCACTGCCTTGGGTGGTTCCTTGTGGTCCAAGCACTTCTACAGGCTCTAGGCCTTGTGTCTAGCTCAGTCGTGGTTCTTATACCACTTTATTGGTATATGGTTTGGTACCCCTGGGGCTCAAACGTGTATTTGTGCTATTACTGTAGATAACTAACTTATAATTTATGTACTTCGAACTCTAGCCTCATAAAGAGACTAGAGGGGTGTGTTTAGTAATAAATACATATATTTTTAATATATACCTGGTGTGGTCCTCTTTCATTTGGTCACTCAAGAGATTATAGACTGATTAAACAAGCTGCTTTACATTCCTTCAAGACTTAGCCTGAAGGCTGCTCTCCATAGCTACCACTAGGATAGCTTTCAATAAAGGTTGTCTTTAACCTATCTCCAATAAGGGGTTGTTTGGACTGGTGCAAGGTGCCCACTATAATTAGTGGACAGCATATGCCAGGCCAACTTCTCACATCAACGTTCAGGAGTGTCAGTAGTCGTTGTATGTTTAGGGCAGTATTGGGACTGGGGACAAATCCCGCTTGGTCTCGGTGTACAAATTTGGGCATGTACTGCAGGAGCCTGGTTGCTAAGATTTTACTCAGGAGTTGGTAGTCTATGTTGAGCATAGATAGCAGTCTGTAGGCTCAGCATTCAGATGCCGGTTTGCACGGTTTCAGTAGTAGGATCATTATCGCTTCTGCTGTGGACGTGGGGAGGATCCCTGTCTCCCTCTCCGCTTATTATAGCTCATCTAGCTTCAGTACTAAAATTGTCTGATATTTGGCATACAATTCCACCAGGAGTCCATCAAACCCTGGTGTCTTCCCTTTCGCTAAACCCTTAATCGCCCGTCTGATTTCTTGAATTGAGATATTAGTCCCCAGTTCCTGAGCCTCCTCTTCAGTAAGGGTTACGAGTGGTAGAGGTTCCCTCACCAGCCCGCCGTTGGGTTCCATAAAGCTTGTGTATAGTTGTATTTGAGAAAATGTTGATTTATATCAGTTTGCCTGTATAGCGTGTTCATTTCGTCAGTCTGAATTTCTACTATGTCTGAACCTTTCTTTGCTGGATCAGCCAGCTCTGCCAGCAATGTGCCAGTTCAGTCGTGTTCCGTGTGAGCCTTGACCATATAATTCCTGTAGTCGACACATCGGAGGTGTTCCTTCTGGCTTGCCGCTTGATCCTTACATTCCAATAGCTGTTGGCGAAGCTCCGGTCGCCCGGGCCTATTTTTCTTCACCTCTCCCAGAACTTGTTCAGCCGTTTGGGTTTCCAGTGGCAGTATTTTCCTAATGCCCATCAACTCAGCTAGGCATTTCCCCTTATGACTACTTTAAATGTGTCCCATTCTATTACTAGTTAGGATGCTGTTCCGCTGTTTTTGGCAAAGTAATTATTATTTTTCTCAGACAGCTTTCTCATGGGGGGGATCATCTAGGGATTCAGGCTTATGTTTCCGGGTAGGAATGCAGGGCGTCAGGTGCTCCCAGGTCAAGTGGGGAAGCACTGGGTTGTGATCAGAAATGGTGCAGGATAGGTATTCGACCTCGTGGGTAAGCGCATGGGTGTCTGGGGTACATAAGAAGGTGTCTAATCTTATATGTAGTTTGTGGAGGTTTGAGAAAAAAGAGTAATCTCTTGTCCGAGGGTTTAATCAGTGCCACGGATCTATAAGCCCCCACCTAGCCTGCCAATCTTGGAAAGCCCAAGCTGTGCTAGCCATCAGAGCCTCCCGCAGCAGAGGATGTGAGCGGTTCAGCCATGGGACTGCCACGCACTTGAAGTCTCCTCCCATTAAAGTCGAGTGAATAAGGAACGGAGCTAAGGGCCCTGACAAGTTAGTGAGGAAGGACCCCTGGTCAGTGTTTGGTGCATATATGTTAACTATAATGATGTCACGCCCTTCCAACCTGCCAGTCACTAATGCTACACAGATCATGTATGATGCCAACATTTTACAGGAGGAAAGTGGGAGATTTAAAAAAAAGAATCGGGAGAATGCATTTCCCCCATTGCCTTCTATTGAAGCTGAGGCAATTTCAAGTGAGAGACTGCCAAAATAAAGCCATTTTTGGCTTCAAACTTGGGAGTCTCCTGTCTGAATCGGGTCAATTGGCATATATGCTTCCAAAAGGCTGTTTCTTTCATGTGGGGCGCTTTCTGTCATGCTTTCATTTTTTAGTGTCGACCCTGCAAGAGCATGCACTAGCTCATGCGTGTCTCTTGCGAGACACTTTTGTATACATAAAAGGATTTGGAGCCTGCCCGTTGCTTACCATTTGTTGGTTTATGTTGCACTCTTCTTTACAGCCTCGTAATTCATCAAGGATGTAGTTATGTCATGGAATGTCATTTGACATCATGGCATTCCAGATATAGCAGTTGATCCCTGGCCCCTGTTAATGGAGGCACAACACTCCCTCATAATAAATATATACATTCAATAACCTCAGCGCTTATGCTCATCACTGACCCACAACACTCGAAGTAAAGAAGAATACTCAAAGCAGCGTCACTTGACGTTCCTCTCTGTGGAGCAGGGACCAAGCACTGATTGATTCAACTTAATCAGTGCCCGTCCTCTGTACCTGACGTGATTGAGGTACTATCTTGTTCTGTTTAACTTTTAGTGCCCTGCAAACAGAAGGCGAGTGACTGGCAAAAATGTACCCAGCAGGACAGACAAAATTGCAAAGATTTATCTTCTATAGTTAAGATTATTTTATTTTGCCAAGTCTTAATTTCTCACTTTGCACTCATGTTTTCATTTGTTTTTGGTCGTGGGCCCTGTTCTCAAAAGATTAGGATTATCTTATTGCAAAGCAACATTGTTTCTTTCTTATGTGTAATTTCTGAAATGATGCTTTAAACATAATTGTGCAGTACACCCTCTCCAATCTGCCCCACTCCAATCCATGCCACACCAATCTGCCCCACTCAATCCAATCCACCCCACCCCAGACCAATCCAATCCACCCGACTCCAATCCAAACCACTCACCCCAATCTAATCAACCACACTCCAATCCTCCCAATCCACTCCACTCCACTCCAATTTGTCCTACTCCAATCCTACTCTAATCCAATCCACCCCACCATAAACCAATCTACTCCACCCCACCCCATTTCAATCCACCCCACTCCAGTTCAATCCACCCCATCCAGTACACCCACTCCAGTCCTCCCCACTCCACTCAATCCAACCCATTCTACCCCAATCCAATTCACCCCAACCTACTCAAATCAAATCCACCCCACTACCTCAATCCACTCCAACTCACTCCACCCTGTCCCACCCCACAGCACTCCACGCCACTCTACTCTACAACACTGCACTCTCTGCCACTGCACTCTACGACACTCTCTGCCACTGTACTCTACGACACTCTCTGCCATGGAACTACAACACTCTCTGCCACTGAACTCTACTCCCCTCTACTCAACGCTACGACACTCTACTCCCCCTACTCCACTCTATGACACTCTACTCTAACAATTTCAGTCTATGACACGTTACTCCCCCCCCACTCCACTCTAGGACACTCCACACCACTAACTTATAGCTATGCTGATCAGCAGCCACACTGGTGCTCAACAAGGCAAAAACACATCGCCAAAGCAAATAGCTCTTGTATAGGTGAGACCTATTAGCTTTGCCAATGCTTTTTTATCCTAGTGCCAGCTGAATTCTGGGGCTTTTAGTTTGGCTTTCGACATTGAATGTATGGCATCAAAAATTGGAGCAAGCAAAGTGCTGCTGACTAAGACACCAAGTATAACAGAAGGAGTTACACATGACTTGAAACCGCTTGGCAGGTAAGAAAGAAGTATGGACATGATGGAGCAGGGTTTTGTGAAAATAAAACCTGCTCGGATTAAATCCTCAGTAACATTTATTAACAGTGTGCTGTGAAATTTTTTTTATTAAAGAAAGCTAAAATAAGGGGAAATGCTTTGGCGCATGCGTGTACTAATGCATGGAACTAGGCCGCAAATGCTTTTGGCTAAAGAAGATAAAAAACTAATGCTGCTTTTTTGCACGTTAATAACGTTTGGTAGGAAATAATAACATGGGTTGTGAATGGGTTAGTGCAATGCTGGGATGGTGTGCAATGAAATTATATTTCATGAAAATAATAATGTTTGTGTTTGTTTTCCGTAGAAAAGCAAGCATGGGTCTACTCTTCTGCATGCCAGTTCAGGGTTAATAATTGGTGGAAAAATAAAATGACCAAAAGAGGGTTTCGAGAGAGAAGAGAGAACGCTAAGGCTGTGTGTCCTTCATAATAATTTGTGTGACTGCCAAGCTACGGGGAAAGATGAGATAACCAGTGGAAGCGAGCAACTTCCTTCTCAAGATGGCAGAGGCAAACAATGGAAGCGCGAAGATTTGCAACATGAAATGTGCTGCTGGAAATATGTACTATGATTGTGGTTCGAAGTTATTTCCTGGGAAGAATCTGTCGTAATGCTGGAAGTTTAAGACAAAAGAACATTGAATAAAATGGTCATGCTGAGAGTGGTGTGACAGTACACCCCCATCCTTAGCTAATGAGAGACGGAGTTCGCTCTCATATTGAAACACATGTGGGTTGGACATTTAGGTTTTAGGGTATAATTGAGGTGCCCGGTGGGTGGGGTTAGTGTAGGTGTTGGTCAGCTAGCAGGAGATCGTCGCTGTCGTCGGTTTGCTGTTTCCAGATAGAGGCCTACCTGTTTCCTGATTCCTGACTTAATCTTTGCCACTCGACTCTTCTTGAGGGGCCTTGCTACCCTTTGGCCAGAGGGTAGATTTCCCTGATTCTTACTTGGGTTCGTATAGATAATATCCTGATTTTGCATAATCATTTGCAAATGTATTTTGTCTCTGAAACTTTTCTCTCTTCACCTATCCACTCCTTCAATGCATTGTTTATTTGATATGAGTTTGATTCTATACATTGTTAATACTTTTTCTCTGTGATAGTCCATGATTTGCATTGTATGACGGTACTTGATGAGCATTTATTTCACATTATTTTCGATAAACCATATAAATTACATACTGAGTCTGTTATTATTTAGTAGTATTGATTAGTGCATATTATTGCCATCAATTAATCAACTATCAAGACCATCGCCACATATATTTTGTGAGGAGAAATGCAGGTTCTATTGTGTATTTGGTAAGTTGGGTATAAACCTTGCATCACACTGAACCCAGCATGAAGGGATTAGTTGGGTAAAGTGAATGGGCCTTTGTTTGTGAAAAATTATTGATCCCTGATCTCTGGATCAGTTTTGGTAGCAGAGGATGGTTACTTATTGATTAGTTTGGCAATAATTATTGATTATTGATTTATTGGTTATTAATATGAAAAGGTAGTGTCTTTGTTTTATGTTGTCTGGAAGTACGGGTACGGAGTTACTTAAGATCCCGGGATGATGATGTTATTTTAGCCTAAGTGGCAGAGGAATAGTGTGGAAAGGTATCACACTGCAGAAGTATTTTGTCTGTTGTCATAATATCGAACAGTGAAAGGCTGTTGATGTTATTTTAGGGACTTATTCGATTGAAAGAAGATTGCATGAAATAGTGAAAGGTCAGCTTCTGAAACTTTAGCCTTACATCCCCAAAGGAGTACCAAGACCTCTTTCTGAAAGGAAAGTCCTCTTCCGAAACTTTGGCTAGTATCCCCAGAGAAGTATCAAGACCTCCTTTTAACTTGATTGAGAGTAGAGTAGCACTGGTCGTTATTTTACTAGAAGTGAAAGAATCTTTTTGAATAATGAAACTATCTCTTTTACTAGTGGAGCAGACAAAGTAGCATTGTTTTGTGTTGTTTCTAACAAGAATTTAGTTAAGAAAACCTAGAAATACATTGCCGTATTATTTTGTAAAGGGAGTGTCAGTAGCAGGAGTAATACTGATGTCACAAAAAGCCGCGCTGACATTGGTCAGGCAGCGGGCGCATAGAGAGCCGTGATTGGTTGGTTGCTGTGAACTGTGCTGCTATTGGTTAGAATAGTAGATACGTAGTGAGCCGTGATTGGTTGGTTGGTGTGAGTCACGCTGGTATTGGACGAGCGCTAGCAAATAGAATAAGCAGAATTACGGAAGGATTTTGTCTTTGTTTGCTGAGATATTTAGTGCCGAAAGAGTTCAAAAATGAAGATGGTAAAAAGAATAAAAGATTTCTTTAAAAAAGACAAGTCGATAGTTACTAGAGAGGGACTTCCTGTACCTCCTCCAAATCGCCTGCTTCGTTTATGATGTTGGAACGTGGGTATCATACGTGTACATGGTTTGAGAATTGGATGAGATATACGGAAGATGATGGAGTTTTAGCTTTTCCAGAGCATGGTACATTTAACGTAAGGATTTTGGAGAACCTGAGGGAACGAATGAATTCATTAAAACCAAATCCTAGACCTATGCAGTATGAAGCCCTTGAGGAATGGGAACATGAGGCATATAAACGGGAGGAATGGAATAAAATACAGGAACATAATATCAAGGTATTCTGAGGCTAGATGGGATGATCAAATGAAAAGATGGAGGGAAATGTAATTGCAGATGGATTATATCCAGTAATAGTTGCTGAAGATCAGGCTGGAGGCAAATGTAAAGAGAAAAAGAATAACCTAGAGATTTCAGAACTAGAAATAGACCCGAATGAAATTGATGATGAGTTAATGGATGAAATACTATTAAAGAGACCTCCACCATATCAGGAAAGTTCAGGGAAACAATTCCAAATGCACCACTAATTGAAATACAAGTCCCTCAGGTTCCATAAGCTCTATAAGCTCCACAAGTTTCACAGGTTACACAAGTTCAGGTAGCCTCACAAGTTTCATTAGGTACTCTAGTGTTGCAGGAGAGTGAGATTGACATGTTGAATAAGACGAGAGAGGAGTTAACTCAGAGAATTAGTCAGATGAGTCTGAATGCAGAAGCATTATCGGTACCAGTAACAATTGGTCCTATAGTTCCATTGTATAGTGAGAATCAAAATATATCGAGAGTACATGCATTGACAATTCCCGTGAATAATGTCAGGAATGTTAGTGGATCGGAACAAGTTGAGATGAGTACTTCATTGATTGATCTTCCAGTAAGTGAAAATGTACGGAAACACCAAAGAGAAGTGTACAGATGGATCCTAGAAAAATAGTGCAGAATGTCCGAGGAACAACTCCAGTGACAGGGAGTTCAGTGGGTCCTTCGCCAGAGGAGTTAGATGACTGGATAAGAGGAATGGAAAATAATAAGTCTCAATCGGGTATAGATGTAGGTAGACTGAGAGTGTTTCTGGAAGAAATGATTATTGGTACAATAAATCCAGAGAGATTGAGTAAGTACTGAGATGAAGAGTTGTTATTTTTGTGTAAGAACATTACATGGAAAGCAAAGAATCTACATGAGAAATTGGCAGAAGCTGCACAAGAATATGGAGTGGATATAGAGAAATCTAAAGTTTTGCAAAAAACGTATAGACTGGATTTTACTGATAAAGATTTGGAGAGTTTGAATACGTCTGGCAAACGATTGCAAATAAAAGAATTAATGAATACTTTGAAGAAATGGGGTGATTTAGAACGGTGGAAAGGTAGATGGGCGAAAAAGAAGGGAGAAATGCTTGCAAGTAAAAATGCGTCTTTATTTCCATTAAGAGAAACAGAACAGGCTGAAATGGTATGCCCTATGAGAGAAGTTCCAGGTGGTGGATATGTTCATGTTCCTTGGACGAGACAGGATATATTATCCTTTACGAATGATTTTCCCAGGTTGAGGAAGAAACCTGTCGAGTGGTACAAACAGGTAGAGAGGTTTGTAAAAGTTTCAAAGGTTTTGTTGAAAGATTTAGATGGTTTGTTTGAGATTGTAGTTCCAGCTGATTTATGGACTGAGTGTAAAATTACTGTTGATTGGCCAAAAGTAGAATATCCTAGAGATGTGAAAACAGGAGCACCTTCAGAAGAAGTGATGAGAAAATATAATCAAGTAATTACTTTCTTGAAAAGTAAGATTTCTCCAAAAGAAACAGATTGGGTTAAAATTGACAGGACAACACAGGAACCTAAAGAATCAGTACATGCTTATTAAGAGAGGTTGTTTAAGGTGTTTAAACAGTATAGTGGTTTTGAGAGTATAGGTGACAAAGATGTGGGACATTTTGTATATAGGTTTGTTTTTGGATTAAAACATGAAATTAGTAACATGATTCAGCAACATTTGATTTGTTGGCAGAGTAAAACAGTCGATGGGATTCTGAGATATGCTAAATATTGTAGTGATGATATTGAATCAAGGCATAAAAAGTTGAAAGAGAAAATTATGTGGGCACAGGTGAAAGTGGCAGAACAGAAAGATAGAAACAATGGTTCTCAAGCAGGTTTTCAGATGATAGGACAAAATGAAAATTCTCAGAATGATCAGGTATCAAATGGAGATAGAGGTAGAGGTAGGATGAATAGAGAAGAATTGAAAAAGAAATTTCCTTGTCACGTGTGCGGAAAGTTTGGACATTGGAGGAATGAGTGTAAATCTTTGTTAAGAAATAATGGAATAAATCAAAATTTCAATCCGCAGATGCAGAATGAGGTGGTTGTGAATCAACAACAGCAACAACAGCAACAGGTAGTTACACCACAGGTACAACAAGTACAGGAGCCTCAAGCTCCTATGCCAAATAATGTGAATGCTCAAGTACAGAGATACAGTGTGTGTGCTGGATTTCACGCAAGTGAACAAGTTGGTAAGAATGTACAAGTAGTTTCACAATATTTGTTGCAATGTCCTGAGAGTGATTCAAACTCATCTCAATGACGGTGCCTGAGGGGGGAGGAAGAGTGCGTGCTTGGCGCATCTCTAGAGGTAGATCAATCAGGTCCTTTTGTTGATGGAAGAGTGGAAGGTAATGATGTTACATTCCTTGTGAACACTGGTGCTACCCGTTCTACTGTGAGAGCAGCAGAAATTCCAAACCTACCCCTCTCGGGAGAAACTATCCAAGTTGTGGGAGTTCCAAATAAATATATTAAGACTCCAATAACAAAACCAATAGCGGTTCATATTGGAAAATTCAGAGATATGCATCGGTTTGTGGTATGTGATAAAAGTCCGGTGAACCTTTTAGGCAGAGACTTGTTATGTAAGATGGATTGCACCATCTATTGTACGCCAGATGGTATTGCTTTTCAAACACCAGATGAGGATGTTGCCTTTAAAATGATGTTAGCAAAGCAAGTGACAGAAGTAAATGACTTGTATTCATTGCTTACAAAAGAGGATTTACCTGCAGAGTTGAGAAATACAGTAAGATCTGATGTATGGGATTTTACAGGAAAGGACATTGGTTTGATGAAGGGTGTGGATCCTATTCAGGTTACAGTTAAACCAGGTGCAGAATATCCAAACACACCTCAGTACAGAATGAGTCCTGAGATCACAGCAGGAATGATTCCTGTAATTGATCAAATGATTGAGCAAGGTATTCTAAAAGAGATACTAGGTAGTCCTTGTAATTCACCTATTATGGGGATTAAGAAACCAAGTGGAAAATATAGAATAGTGCAGGATTTGAGAAAGATTAATAAAATTGTGGTACCTTGTTGTCCAATAGTGCCAAACCCAGCAGTGATTCTTTATCAAATTCCTTGTGATGCGGAATGGTACACAGTGATTGATCTGTGTCAAGCATTTTTCTCGATACCTTTATATCCAGATAGCCAATATCTTTTTGCTTTCCGGTTCGGAGACCGTGTTTGGCATGGTGCCGAGTTCCTCAAGGATGTACAGAGAGTCCTTCGATTTTTAATCAGATTTTGAAGAAATGTTTGGAGTCATTGATCATGCCAGAAAATTCAGTGTTAGTGCAGTATATTGATGACCTATTGGTGGCATCAAAAACACGAGAAGCCTGTGTGACAGATACAATTGCCTTACTGAATTATTTGGCAGAAGGTGGGCATAAAGTGTCACCAGCAAAATTACAGTTTTGTCAAAAGAGGTTCAATATTTCGGACACAAAATTGAGAAAGGAGTTAGAAAAGTAACGCAAGACCGAATTACTGTGATTTTGCAAATGGGTCCTCCTAAGACTCAAAAAGAAGTTTGAATGTTTTTGGGAATGGTTGGATACTGTAGACAGTGGATCAGTGGATTTTCACTGATTGCAAAACCTTTACAGAGGTTGACTCCTAAAGATGTGGTTGATCCGATTGAGTTGGATGAAGAGTGTATGAAAGCTTTTATTGAATTGCGAGATAGTCTTTGCCGAGCACCTGCATTGGGAATGCCAGATTACACAAAAGATTTTGCATTGTTCTGTTGTGAGAGAGATGGATGTGCACTTTCAGTCTTAACACAAAAACATGGAATGGCACGTCGTCCAGTGGCATATTTTTCTGCTACTTTGGATTCAGTGGCTGCAGCATTACAAGGCTGTTTAAAAGCAGTGGCTGCTACTTGTGTGAGTCTAGAGCAGAGTGAAGCAATTGTTATGGGACATCCAGTGAAAGTATATGTGCCACATTCTGTTGAGATCCTATTAACAAGGACCCGGACTCAGCATATGACGTATAGTCGGCTGACTAGATATGAAAGAGTGATTTTGGGTGCTGAAAATGCGACAGTAACGAGATGCACAACATTAAACCCAGCAACTTTATTGCCGAGTTCAAGTTGTGAAGAAGTGAAGGATGAAGCAGACCATAATTGTTTGGATGTGACAGAATTGTGCACGAAACCAAGACCTGACATAAAAGATACACCACTAGAAGAGTCAGATTGTGTGATGTTTGTGGATGGATCTTGCCTGAGAGATGAAAAGGGTGTATTGAGTGCTGCTTATGCAGTATGTACAGTGGCTATGGTTCTTGAAGCATCCTGTCTAAAGGGGATAAATTCTGCTCAAATTTCTGAACTAATTGCTCTGACTAGAGCATGTATAATTGGCAAAAATCTGAGAGTAACCATATTCACTGATAGTCAATATGGTTTTGCGGTGGTGCATGATTTTGGTCAGTTGTGGATGCAACGAGGATTTTTGACTTCTTCAGGATCCCCAATCCGGAACAGTAAAAATGTGAAGGATTTATTGAATGCATTACAAATGCCCAAAAAGATTGCTGTGGTTAAATGTTCATATTTTTAAACAACAAGGGGACCCAAGTAAAGTCAGCCAGGGACCTCAGGAATCAATTATTTTACACTACAATGGTCCCTAGGAAGGTAGGGATAAGCGTACAAAAATGAATACAGACCCAATCAGTACTGTATTGGTTAAACTTGTCCAGCCGGACAGAGGTCTAATATTTAATTTTAACAATTATTTGGCATATATACAAACGAAGATACTGAGAGTGGGACACAAGCCTGCATCCTACTTCAGAAACAAAAAATAGACAGTTAGAGAACATTTAAGGGAGGCTCAGGCAACGCTCACGGTTTGTTTTTAGAAAAAATTCTCAATAGGGTAAACAAATCGCAAGGAACACCTCTACATAGTCAATAGTAACATAACGGTCATTGTATGAGGTATTTTTAGGGTGTCGACGGCGTTTCGATCCATGTGAAAGGTGCGTGGATCATCATCAGGATCGCCCGGTGGCGGGAATTACTTCGGTAGTGTTGGAGCCACCGACGTGTACTCCGATGGCGCAATGGCCTACGTAGGGTAGAGTCCTTTTGACGTATTAAGGTAAAGTTCAGGGTTGGGAGCCACAGGTGTGTGCTCAAACGGCTTAGTGGCCTATTTCTGATGTCTATGCCGAGCTGCACGGGGGGTCAGCTTCCGATGATGCGCATCATCGGAAGCTGACCGAAGTAATTCTCGCCACCGGGCGATCCTGCGACCACCCGAGTGTGTCATCCACAGTACTTTCTCAACCCCCGCAACTGCTGTAATCTAAGGCACTAATATACAGGCATGCTTATTTATGTCCTGATGATGATCCACGCACCTTTCACATGTATTCATTTTTGTACGCTTATCCCTACCTTCCTAGGAACCATTGTAATGTAAAATAAGTGGTTAAATGTTCAGCACATAAATCAGGAAATGATTATGTGACAAATGGAAACAGATACGCAGACCAAGTGGCTCGTTTCTGTGCACCAAATTCAATTTAAATTAACAGAGGGATGGAGGAAAAAGATACAAATTGCCACTTGATGTTTTCTTCTTTGGAAACATGGGAAGAAATTAGACAGTTGCAGGAAGAAGCAAATGAGGAGGAAAAAGAAATCTGGATAAAATCAGGCTGTAAAAAGAGAGCAGAAGATGAAGTATGGGTGTATGTTGATGAAAGACCGGTAATGCCAGATTGTTTGCTCTCACAGATGGCAAGGATGTACCATGGAATTGCGCATGTTGGAAGAGATGCTATGATCAGACTCTTCAAGCAGTCATGATATAATCCAAAGTTTAGGGTCATTGCAGAGAGTCTATGCCAGAGGTGTATAGTCTGCCAGCAACAAAATCCGGAAAGAAAGACAGTTGTTAGTTGGGGTCGAATTGGAAAAGCAGCAGGACCATTTACTAGACTACAGTTAGACTTCATTGAACTTTCCCCTTGTAATGGACTGAAATATGTGTTGGTGGTTGTTTGTTTGTTTTCTCGTTGGGTAGAAGCATATCCAACAAGAAGGAACGATAGCTTAACTGTTGCTAAATTGCTTTTAAGAGAGATCATCCCCAGATTTGGATTTCCAGTCTCTTTGAAAACAGATAGAGGAACTCATTTCAATAATGAAATAATTCGAATGATTTGTGCAGCATTACAAATTGAGCAAAAACGACATTGTGCCTATCGACCTGAAGCATTAGGTGTGGTCGAACAACTTAATGGCACTATTAAGTCCAGACTATCAAACGTGTGTGCGTCTACAACACTGAAATGGCCAGACGCTTTACCCCTAGTATTGATGAGTCTTAGAAGCATTCCTGATAAAAAGACTGGATTAAGTCCTCATGAAGTTTGATGGGGAGAGCAATGAGACAAGCAATTGTACCAGCAAACAAACTGATGAATATTACTGATGATCTAGTGCTTGATTATTGCAAAGGATTGGCTGATCTGGTGCGTTCTGTGTCTCATCAGGTTGGAGAAATTGCAACCACAACACAGCCGGATCAAGCACATGATTTGAGTCCAGAAGAGTGGGTTCTGGTTAAGAAACACGTGAGGAAGTCGTGTTTGGAACCCAGATGGCTTGGACCTTACCAAATAATATTGGTAACAACGACAGCAGTTAAGTGTGGTGGCTTGCCGAATTGGATTCATGCAAGTCATACAAGAAGAGTCCCAAGTCCACTTGAAAGACAAGAAGAAGAGCAGCAACTGGAAAAGAAAAGAACCAGAAGCTGAAGAATATGAAGCTATAGCATCTAGTGTTACAGATTCTGAAAAAGCTGAACATGAGGAAGAACCAAACACAAGTCGAATAAAGTGGGCACCAGCTACTGGATCTCAAAGACTGCTGTTGAGAAAGAAAAAAGGAAAGTGATTGATGAAAATCAACAAAGAACAGAACTGAATAAAAGAACTTGCAAACTTGACATCGAAGGTGAAGAAGTAGTTCAAGTTAAGAAAGCAAGAAAAGGTGATGTGTGGCCAAAAGGAGTGAAAAGACTGAAATACACTCTAGAAAAGAAAAAGCCAGATCCAATAATTGAAATATCAAGTCAAACTGAACAAAGTGACTCAGAAGAAGATTTAGTACGAAAAACAAAAAGAATAAGAATTCCGAATAAGAAATACACAGCTCCAGAATAGACATATGTGGTGTTGGAAGAAATTGAAAACACAAATCAAAATGAAGAAGAAGCTGGTACTGATCAAAGTGATCAAAACAAACTAAAACCACCTTAAAAGAACTGTGAAAATTATGGTGCAAGAATTTAAATGAAGAATATTTTGGAAGTTCCAAGAGATTTGAAGAAGATATAAAAAAAACATTAAAAAAAGAGGGGGTAAAGAAGAGGGCATAAAGTGTAAGGATACACTACTCTAGATGGTTTTTGGATAAGTTTTTCAAGTTTTGAAAATTTTGTTTTTTTCTTAGATTTTTAATTTTTTTATATAGTGTCTAAAATGGCAAAGGTAACAGAGACTGGATATCAAAATCATAGTTTTAAACGTAGATGTATTAATGCTTGCTTATGTAGTGTTTTATTACTAATGTTGGTGTGGTTAACACTGATTGTTATTGTGCCTGTTCTAATGGTGACTAATCACAAAAATAATACTAATGATGTGGGAAGTGAGAGAATGGATTCTATTACTAAAGAAAATGCAAACACTAATATAGAAAAGATAGAAGATGATAGTATTTATCATCATGATAAATCAATTAATGACTTTGTTAAATGTTTTTACTAAATTGTTGTATGAATATGTTAACACAAGGGGGTGACATACCATCAACTACCTTTAACTTATGGTGTGTCTTGTAGTGTTTTAACCAGTTTGTTTTATGAGAGGGAAGGATTAGAGTATTATTACTCTAATTTTGATTTAATATTTTCAGAAATTCCTGTTAGGAGAGATTTAAAAATTGTTTATGATCCTGTTCATGCAGCATACATGGGAGATTTTTTCATTAGTAACAAACCAATAGATACAATAGATGCACATAGAAATAATCTAACCTGTAAACTACGACATGAAGAAATAGAATTTATGAATATGGTAGAAGACAGAAGACGAGATTTCAAACAGAAAGCTGCTAAGCAAAAGTCTCATGTACCTCCATGGGCTTTTAGAGAAGGTGATTACAAAAAAGGTGAGACATACGCTGCCATGACTCTAGATTTTCAACATAAAGGAAAGCTTTGTGTGTTCAGAGAAAAGACTGAACTTAATAGTTACGTCATTGGTTCTAGTGAATGTGAGCATACTTTCTTGATAAAAGGAAGTTGGGGATTGAAAGGAGGAACTGATCCTGTTTTCCCGGGAATTTATTATGTGTGTGGTAAGAATGCTTATTATAGGTTACCTGCAGGTTGGTATGGATGTTGTTATTTGGGTATAGTTTTTCCTAAAGTGTATCATATAGACAAGAATAATAGAGTTAATGAAATGAAACAGGGACTAACACGTAATAAGAGAGGAGCAAGTTATTCTGAGATAATGGGGGATATTTTTGGAGCACTGATACCTTCAGTTGGAGTCATTTTGAATTCACATAAAAATAGAAAATTGTCCACAGTGGTTGATCGTTTATCAACAGATACTGCTGGTGGGTTCTTGATGATTGATACTGAAATGGTTGCAATTAGATCAATGGTTTTGCAAAATCAACTTGCCCTTGATATATTATTGGCAAAAGAGGGTGGAGTCTGTAGTATGTTGAAAATACAACGATGTTGTACCTATATCCCTGATAAGAGTAAAAATCTTGAGGGGTATATTAGAAATATTACAGAACTTCATGAAGATTTGACTGAATTGAAGGTTGATGGTGCATGGGAGAAACTTGGTAAGAGTTTTTCCTCAGTGAGAAATTGGTTTTCTACTGTAGGGAGTAGCTTATTAGGAAAAATATTAATACCTATTACTTCAATAGTTGCAGTGATATTAATGATTATCTTGATTTATAAATGTTGCAAATGTAAATGTAGAAAGAAAGAGACATCAGATCTTAAACGTAGAGCTAGAAAGAGAGAAGAGATAGAATTAGAGGACATGAAAGGAAATTATTATGAGATCATGAAGGACTTAGATGAAAGAATGATAAAACAAGAAAGAAGTACAGCATTTTAAATAAGTGGTAATTTGTATTTGTTGGGTATTTTGATGATGGCTCAAAAATGCCATCAAAGGGAGGACTGATGGAGCAGGGTTTTGTGAAAATAAAACCTGCTCGGATTAAATCCTCAGTAACATTTATTAACAGTGTGCTGTGAAATGTTTTATTAAAGAAAGCTAAAATAAGGGGAAATGCTTTTGCGCATGCGTGTACTAATCCATGGAACTAGGCTGCAAATGCTGTTGGCTAAAGAAGATAAAAGACTAATGCTGCTTTTGTGCATGTTAATAACGTTTGCTAGGAAATAATAACATGGGTTGTGCATGGGTTAGTGCAATGCTAGGATGGTGTGCAATGAAATTATATTTCATGAAAATAATAATGTTTGTGTTTGTTTTCTGTAGAAAAGCAAGCATGAGTCTACTCTTCTGCATGCCAGTTCAGGGTTAATAATTGGTGGAAAAATAAAATGACCAAAAGAGGGTTTCAAGAGAGAACGCTAAGGCTGTATGTCCTTCATAATAATTTGTGTGACTGCCAAGCTACGGGGAAAGATGAGATAACCAGTGGAAGCGAGCAACTTCCTTCTCAAGATGGCAGAAGCAAACAATGGAAGTGCGAAGATTTGAAACATTAAATGTGCTGCTGGAAATATGTACTATGATTGTGGTTCGAAGTTATTTCCTGGGAAGAATCTGTCGTAATGCTGAAAGTTTAAGACAAAAGAACATTGAATAATATGGTCATGCTGAGAGTGGTGTGACAGACACCCCCATCCTTAGCCAATGAGAGACGGAATTTGCTCTCATATTGAAACAAATGTGGGTTGGACATTTAGGTTTTAGGGTATAATTGAGGTGCCCGGTGGGTGGGGTTAGTGTAGGTGTTGGTCAGCTAGCGGGAGATCGTCGCTGTCGTCGGTTTGCTGTTTCCAGATAGAGGCCTACCTGTTTCCTGATTCCTGACTTAATCTTTGCCACTCGACTCTTCTTGAGGGGCCTTGCTACCCTTTGGCCAGAGGGTAGATTTCCCTGATTCTTACTTGGGTTAGTATAGATAATATCCTGATTTTGCGTAATTATTTGCAAATGTATTTTGTCTCTGAAACTTTTCTCTCTTCGCCTATCCACTCCTTCAATGCATTGTTTATTTGATATGAGTTTGATTCTATACATTGTTAATACTTTTTCTCTGTGATAGTCCATGATTTGCATTGTATGACGGTACTTGATGAGCATTTATTTCACATTATTTTCGATAAACCATTTAAATTACATACTGAGTCTGTTATTATTTAGTAGTATTGATTAGTGCATATTATTGCCATCAATTAATCAACTATCAAGACCATCGCCACATATATTTTGTGAGGAGAAATGCAGGTTCTATTGTGTATTTTGTAAGTTGGGTATAAACCTTGCATCACACTGAACCCAGCGTGAAGGGATTAGTTGGGTAAAGTGAATGGGCCTTTGTTTGTGAAAAATTATTGATCCCAGATAGCTGGATCAGACATCAATAGTACTACAAGATTCTCGAGGTAGGAGAGCCAACAACTTGACAGGGAAACCTGAGACAGCAGTGAGCTGAGGGTCTGGCTAAGTTCTAAGAGCTTGTGCAGTAGCCGAGCTTTCCAAATATTTGGCATGTAAATCATGCACCAATCATGTAAAAATATGATTCGGTCCCCTCAACGTTCAGAAAAGTGTATTTATTTAACATGTGGAAAAGTTTCGCCGTAATAAATCAGATTAGATTACCACATTGAGAAGTATTTATTCAAAGTTATAGTTTGTCAACATAAACTTAGAGACATCCCTGCCCTCCACCCTGATACTGCAATTAGTGGACTAAGAAGCAACGTCAGGGGTCACATATAATCTAAAGGTAGCCTAGATTCTTATTATAGATTGAGCAAAATTATAGTCTATTAAATCACAGCACACAATCCTGAACTCATGTATTTGAAGACACTCTCATATGTGATCATGAAGAAAAAGGAGGCTCAGGAATCCCCACTCAGCCTGAACCGGAGAGGCTTGTTGGGGACGACGAAGTGCTGGAAAAGGGGACAGCAGAGGGGAGAACGAGAAATCGGGCCATCACACTCACGAGCCGTCCAAGATGGCGGCACCCTACGGCAGAGACAGGAGGCTGCGACGCAGGGCAGCACAGTAAGCGGAATAGCACAAGCAAGTGATCGACAGTGGAGAGACGGAGGTGCGGTAGCTGTAGTCCGCCGGCGCAGCCCTCCCAAGCCCAGTAGAGCATTGCTGCTGTGGTGTACCCAGGATTAGCCCACGGTGCCAGCGAGGACGGGAAGCGTTGTGGCGAACCTTTGGCCCTAGTGGGTGGCAGGCCGGAAGAGGGAAGAGATAGCGCCCGGCTGCTGGTCTCCGAGAGATGACGAGCAGATGGCGGATGAGAGGGAGAACTGCTTCTGAGGAGCGGGGATAGGCGCAACAGCACCTCTGAGATGCCGAGAGGTAGGGATGGATTGTACAGAGGGAGCAGTACAATAGCCGACGGCAAAGGCCTGGGCTGCCAGAGACCCCATGCAGAACCCCATGAGGAGAATGAGACATGGCAGCACTAATGCACCCGAGCAGAGAGCCTGGGAGGTCGGGACAGGCAGGAAGCAATGCAGAGCTTTGAAATGGCCGCCTGGAGGTGAGAAGCGGCGGCACACTACTGCTGGACCCCAGGGAGAGGTAACCAGAAGTGCAGAGAGGGACATAACTGTGGAGCACAATCAGGAGCTCCAGGGGCCCAGTCCTGATGACACAGTGAGGTAGGCCTGCCTTTCACTATATAAACTGCACGATTGGCAATGACTGAACCTTGGCGGGGGCGGCCTGTAATGAAGGGACTAGGCCTGAATACTCCAAAGCCCGTAAGCAGCCAAAGGCAGCAGGACCAGGCCGCTTCGCCCATCTAGATCAAGGCCTTTGGGGTAGCAGCTGGCTCAGGGGCCTGCATCGGTGAGACATGGGAGGACACTGAGATGCCCTAAAGTGGAGGCAAATAACTCAGAAGCCAGTAGGCCAATTCCTCCACCTACGGAGGAATTGTAACTACAGGTATACAAAAGAGCTAAGAACAATCACAGGGATAGCCTTCTAGAAAGTAGAGACAGACCACCCACTGACAAACTCACATGCGTGACAACCTTCACCCCGGCTTCCAATATGATACAAAAAATCATTAGAAAACATTGGGCCATCCTGAACACAGGTTCTTTTGAGGCTGGGACCACCCCTCTGTTTGCATACAAGCACACTAAGAATTTGCGGGATCTCCTTGTACACACACGCCAGAATGTACCACAAGAAATCCAAACCACATGCATTATATGTCCTTTAACGGAAACAACTAAGACTATTGACATTGGACTACAAAAACCATGGGAGCAAAGACGTCACACCAACTGTAACACAAAGAATTGTGTCTACCTTATTACATGCCCATGTGGCTTTCGGTATGTAGGCATGATAACGAGACCAGTGAAGACACGTGTTCATGAAGATCGCAGCACGATACGCTGCAAGAAAACCAACACCAAGATGTGCTCACACTTTCTTGAGTCCAACCACATGCCGGGCAGCCTGAGGTGAACCATCATAGAAGCTAATAACAAATGGAATTCCAGCACCCTTTTTGCGCAAGAACAACGGTGTGTGTTTCGACTCAAAACACACATCCAGGGGCTAAATGATGACATACCTTGGTCTGAATGCATTACTTAGTTCGCACCAGCCCTCTATTCCTGGAGATGCCAGTATTTTGAGTGTCATACACCCTGAACCCACCTTGCACAACATTTATCATAATACACCTACTCCTCTATTGCGACACCTAAGGGGGGTTTGTCACTGCTCCTACGACACGTGTGAGGCCATTCAGGACTTCTTTCTACACGCACTAACCCGGGAAGTATTTAGGTTGATTGTGACACCTGACTCTGTTGAACCTCCTCTTCAGCAGCTGAGTCTCTATTGAGACTTATAGTCCCTAACACATCTTCTCTAATTAATCCTTTGTGCCAGCTGCGTAACCGCTAATGTGAAGTCAGTCCCATACTATAACGATAGAAACAACACCCCCAATACCGGATTGTACACAGGCACATCCAAGAAGTGTCCCTGTAACTTTATTTTGACATAACTCGTGGGCTGCCAATATCTTAAGATTTTATTACCTTTTTATTCCAATTTACACAACATCCTTTTGGCTCTGGGTGACCTCTGCACCACTCCAAGATGGCCGCCATTCACGGGGTGCTATACCGAACCATTCCTATGACACACCCCCTTGAGACCACGTCACATCCGCCTCCCGGCCTGCTTCCCATCTGGGACCGGCGTGTGGTTCCACTTACCTGATTGCTATATAACCGAGCCACCGCTGCCAGTACTTCTCTGTCGGTAGCAGACGCTGGTAGGTGTGATTGACACACACTACCTAGTGTCACTGTAAGTATCCTTTACGCTTTACCAGTTTTAACGGACGACACACCCCTGTATGTGTCATCACTGGTCTGTCTTGTTACCGCTTTCTACTTCACGCTTAGGTAACTCTCAGGTACGCCTGCTATCCCCCGCAGAGGCCCTCCCCTCCATCCTTTGGGGTAAGCGAGACTATTCAAACTGCTTTTTTCATATATTTCCTTTTGTATATGCACTGAGGTTTGTAATCCGCTGTGGTGTAGCGATTGACCCCTTTTTCAGTGGCGATTGACCCCTGATATGGGCTGCATATCATCACATATTACGGAAATTATGATAAGTGACTACATACTATGTACCATATCTTTCATGCCTTTAGCCACTAGATTCTATGTGGCCCGCCCGCATTTTACTTACACATGCATTCTTTCTCTCCATTGTCTCTTTTAGGTTGGATAATTAATTCAAGGTGTTTGTGGAACACTATTTCTCAACAACACCACAAGAAGTCTAATTAAGGCTTGTCTCCCAGGGTATATTTCTCCTCTACCCTTGTCTGTTTCTATTTTATACGCACATTCACTATATTTAAAATCAATTCTGGACCACCAGGGCGTGAAACATGTTGACCCTATGACCTTTATCACTACTCACTCTCTTAAAACCAGACTACATTTCCTCATTGGTGAGAGGTCAAAGTTTGTTTTTTCTGTTTTTAACCATACCGGACGGGCCCAGGTATAAACTACTTTTTGGGGCACCATCACGGTATTTTTAACCCACCCTTGCACTTATCCCACACACCCGTACTCACCACTATGGCGTTCTCCTTTTAAAAGATCTCCGCTAAAGAGCCCTCTTGCAGGGGCCTGTGGGGGACTGCAGCGCCAACCCGATTAGGAGCAAAAACGCCCTATAATGAAGCATGACACCTTAACGGGTGTGTGAGGGCAACTCTTCAAATTTGAGGAATTTTCCTACTAACAATAATATCCACCCTGAGACCTATCTATCTTAGATGAGCCATCTCCACTCCTCTATCTCTCCGCCAATACAAACCCTAGCCTAATGGGCCGGCTTCCTTCCATAGGAACAGTTACCCTTCAGTGTGTTGCAGGACACTGAGGTGCCCTAGAGTGGAGGCAAATAACACAGAAGCACGAACAAGCCTGCACAGCACAGCGGCGAGCGAACAGCTCAAAGACGAACAGACCTCAACAAGTGGGCTGCATCCCATTAGGAAGGCTAAAGCGTTGCGTAAGGGCAGAGGAAGACGGAAAGAACTGAACCTGAGAAGGAGAGGCCTACCTACCGAGAATCGCAGGTGAGGGCCCTGCAGCTGGCGACAGTGGACGCTGGCCCTTGCTGCGTGCCGCGGGCGGACCGCGTGCCCCTGAATCGCACGACTCCTGCCACTCTAGAGTTGATCTGAGATTCCCATAACGAACTCTTATCGACCTCTGCAACTGAAACCCCTGTGTGGGAACTGGGCCTTACAGGACGCGACTACGGGCGACGCTTATCACTGAGGGAGCCTGGGGGTGAGAGTGAGGACCAGCGCGAAGCAGGAATACAGGAGGCGACATCACCCTGTCGGAAAGGATGGGGAAAGTGCCAAAGAGGTGCGAAAAAGACAGAGGTCTGACAGAGAGAGTGACAGAGGAGAATGAGAGCCCCCCCACCAAGACGAGCTCTCATGGGACCTGACTCTGCAAGACATCCTTCAGGCCATAACCGCCTCCAGCGAACGGTTGGAGGCCAAGATAGACTCAATAGGCACAGATCTAGGCATACTAAGAGAGGACCACAGGCGACTAACAGAACGAGTCTCGGCACACGAACGCCAGCTGTCAGAAACTTCTCCAGACATAACAGCAATGAAAAAACAGATAGCTGTGCTGGAAAGGAAAGTACGCACACTTGAGCTGTGGACGGAAGACGCCAAAAACAGATGAAGCAGGAATAATATCAGAGTGGTGGGTTTGCCTGAAAAAGTAGAAGGCGCCAACATGGTGGACTACCTTGAGAAATGGTAGCGCGCGGAGGTGGCGCCGGAAGGGCTATCAGCGTACTATGCACTAGAGAGAGCTCACCATGTGCCGGCAAGACCTCCCGCCCACGGAGCTCCCCCTCCACCCGGGTGGTAGTGGCAAAACTGCTGCACTACAGAGACAGGGATTGCATCTTGGCACAGGAGCGACAAAAGGGAGACATCCAGATGAATAATGCAATGGCACGGATTTTCCCGGACTTCTCCAGGGAAGTGCAGAAACAGAGGGGCTCATTCCAGAGCGTGAAGCAAAAACTCTGCCAACTAATCTACAAATACACAATGCTCTATCCAGCTAGACTGCGAGTGTCCACGGCGAATGGAGCAGAGTTCTTCTGTGCCCCACAGGAATCTTGGGAATGGCTGGAGAGACATTGCAGGGAAGCACTGCCTTGACAGCACAGGTGGCGTAGAAGGCGCAGAGACAGGTCCCACAGTAGAATAGCTAAGAGAGACACGCTGGCCCCCACGCAAGAAGTGGTGTAAATTGAAAGACAAAGCGCGATGAAGGTGGTGGCACAGGTGAGCGTAAAAGGGATGGAGCAACTAACTCTGGAGGGCAGTGAAACTGTGATGGAGTCGGATTCTGAACAGGGATCCTGCATGTCCAAGACCCTGAGTATCGAGTTCCCGAAGGTGACCCCGCAGACAGACGATGATATCATCTGAGGGACATGAGGGGGCAGTAACTGAGGGGGAGATGAGGAACACTCAGATGTAGTTGATCCAACAACAAGGTACTGAGACTACTATAGGGGAAGACCCAATGAGATCCTTTGATACCTCTAAGCTGGGTGGCGGCTATAAGTGCCGGACGAGCAAAGGACCACCCCCCGATTAAACAATCTGTGAGCAGCTGCTTGCAGAATGAAGTTACTAGTTTGGATGGGAGGTAACCACCTACTTGTCCTGGGGAGTGGAAGTTGGGGAAATTGTTTGTTTCAAATGAAGGGGGGTTCTGAGTTGCACCACCTACTGACCGTATCACAGACCAAAGAGAGTCAGTGGCAGTGGGGAAGAGGGGATATAGGGAGGGGAGAAGGTACACACCCTTTAAACGCAACTCTAGATGGCAGGCACACAGATGTATAAATGCATGACTTGGAACATCAGAGGAATGCACACTATGTCGAAGAGATATAAAGTATTTTCATACCTTAAAAGACGGGGAGTGCAAATTGCCCTTCTGCAAGAAACGCACCTCACACAGAAAGAGGGACCAGCATTGCAGAGGCGCTGGAGAGGGCAGACTTTCTACACAACGTACTCTGCTTACAATGATATGGATACAGGCAGGGGTCCCATTCCAACTGATAGACTCTCTAGTAGACCCGGACGGCTGATATGTGGCAGTACGGGGACGATTAGAGGGACGAGAGCTGAATATAATCAGTGTGTATGCTTCTGATACTGAGCAACCTGCCTTCTTCGCCTGTTTGACCCATTGTCTGCCCCCGTACTTGACCTGTTCCACGATAATGGGGGGAGACTTTAACAGTATAGAAGATGTATGTCTAGACAGATCCCACTCACCACTACGAGAATCTCCGACTACACGCACCGCGCAGGCATTTCATGGCTGACAACGCCAGTGGGGGCTGTTGGATTCCTGGCGAACCCTACATCCGCGGGTTCACGATTATTCTTACCTTTCGGCTATGCACGAGGTGCATGTGCGACTAGACACCTTTTTATGTACTGCAGACATACAGAGCCTAGTACACACAGTCTAATACCTATCCCGAACAATTTCAGATCATAACCCGGCTTTACTAAGCCTAAAGTGGGGACACCCTAGACCCGCAATCCCTACCTGGAGACTCCGCCCGGACACCCTAGAAGACCAGGTGTTCCGGGAGAGGATTCGAGAAAAAATCACTCAATACTTTAGCGAAAATGAAGGGACAGCTTCTTCAGTGCTGGTGTAATGGGATGCCTTCAAGGTGGTCCTGTGAGGCCAGTGCATAGCAGAAACTATAGGGGTCAGGCGCATGGTTCTCAGGGAGGTCAAGGAGGCAGAGGAGATTCTTAGGGGGCTAGAGCGAAGGCGGCCTGGGCACCCAGAGCTCCTACAGACAGTCCAGGAGGCTAAGGAGGAAGTAGCAAGACAGACTGAGAGACTCAGGTGCTTCGACTATAAACAATATGTGGAGTGAACACATGCTGAGAGGGATAAATCTGGGTCCCTCCTGGCATGGTTAGCTAATCCCATAGGCAAGAGCTCTCCTGCAGTCCAGGAATACCTAGAGGGGCTACAGCTGCGGTGCCTAGAACTAGAAGAGACTGAGGTGATAGGGATGCACATTATGTCACAGGAAGTTCGGGCAGCCATCAAGCATATGGTGCGTAACAAGACTCTGGGCACTGACGGAATACCAGTGGAGTTCTATGCGACGTACATGAGCTGGTCTCACTATACACTGTAGCTCGAGATACAGGGGTGCTGCCGGAAAGCACCAGGGAGGCCCTCATTGTCCCGGTGCTGAAGCCAGGAAAGCTAGCGCATGACCGTACAGCCTACAGGCCCCTTTCCAAGCTGAACATGGATTATACAATATTAAGTAAGATACTGGGTACCCGGCTATTGCCACACATGTCGAAGCTAGTCCACCCAGATCAGGCAGGATTTATCCAGGGGCGGAATACAGCCATAAACATACGACGACTCCTAAACATCATGGACGCAGAGGATTATGATAGACCAGCAGTGGCGGTATTCGCAGTAGACATCGAGAAGGCCTTCGACAGCCTGGAATGGCACTTTCTGTATGAGGTGCTGACAGCGCTGGGACTTGGAGGAGGCTTCCTGACATGGGTAAGACTGCGCTACACAAATCAGACAGCTAGAGTACGTACGGGGAAGGCCATCTCCCTCAGACAGGCAATAGAGCGGGGCACGCGGCAGGGATGCCCCCTGTCCCCCGTACTGTTTGGTCTAGCCATGGAACCTTTGGCTTGTCGGGCAAGAGAGGGTCAAGACTACGGAGGACGGGTGGTGGGAGGGACACAACATCACATAGCTCTGTACGCAGACGACCTCCTGTTGTTCCTCCAAGACACGAGGGAGGATTTGAGAGGGGCACAGTCCATGCTGGAGCCCTTTGGTAGGCTCTCAGGCCTAAAGGTCAACTGGCGAAAATCAAAGATATTCCCTATGACACCTAATAGACTTACACCGGTCGACATGGGCAACCTCCAGTGGAAACCTTGGTGCCTGGCGTACCTAGGGGTAAAAGTATATCATGGCCCCACAGAGCTCTTGGAGGGCAATGTGGGCAGAGCGATACGCTCACTTCGCTCGTCTATAGACTTTTAGAGGTCCCTACTGCTGTTGGTAGCTGGCAGAGTAGCTCTCCTGAAGTTAGTGGCACTCCCGCGCCTATTGTATTTCTTCGGGACCCTCCCAGTGTGGATCCACGTGCGATATTCAGAGATCTAGATTCTCTGATTACATCCTTTATTTGGGGAACGGGTCACAGGAGAGTGGTGCTGGCCACGATGCAGCGCACCACAACGACAGGCGTATTGGCAGTCCTGGATTTTGAAGCGTACTACATAGCAGCTCAACTTAATTGGCTGATACAGTGGCTACCGGCTGAGAGGATCCCGGATAGAGCGCAGCACCCGTTTGTGCTGACTGCCACGGTACTTGCCAAAATATTACTTTGCGTTCGGAGGAGGCCTATGGAGGATACGACAGAAACCAAAGTGGTGACAAGATGCTGGGCCAGGTATCTACGACGTGTTGATTGCAAAGTGCCCTACTCCCCTGACGTGCCCATAGCCCTGCTCCGACACTTCCCACGCAGGGGACCCTGGGTGGGACTTGAAGCCTGGTAAGAGGCAGGGGTGAGTGTAATAGGAGACCTCTTCTGGGACTCTGAGCTGCTCCCCTTTGAAGAATTCCAGACGGAATATGGTCTGCCTAGAGGCCATTTTTTAATGCATAGAGCTATCACACTGAGACTGAGGAAGCATTGGGGCATGGACACCGCAGAGCCCCGGGCGCTAGATGGCTGCCGATATGTCAATCTATCGGCGGAAAAGATCAAAACGGTCTCCTGACTATATAGAGCAATACGATGCACTGTTCAGAAGCCACTGGAGCGGCTACAGCTGCAGTGGGAGGAGGACCGTGGAAGGTCGATCCCTGAGACGGACTGGGAGACTATAGTTGAACGGACTCCGAAGGTATCCAGGAATGTGAGGTTCAAACTAATAAACTACTATATCCTACACAGAACATTTCTTACTCCAACACGAATTAGTAGATATTTTCAGGTGGAGACAGCAGCTTGCCCCAGGTGTGGGGAACAGGAAGCCCACATACTGCACATGCTATGGGATTGTCCCACCCTGCGCGCATTCTGGGAGGAGGTATTGCACATACTAGAAGAGGTCACTGAATGGGAGATACCACACACACCGGGGCATTGCTTGCTAGTTTGGTTTCCGTACAAGGCCAAAACAAAAATGACAGGAAATTCCAAGACCTGGCTTATGTCCTGGCCAAGCGAGAAATCATTAGGAACTGGAAGGCACAAGGAGGACCAAGGGCGGGAACTTGGAAAAAGGAATTTGAAAAATGGGCGGGTGCGGAACTGAGACTCCTACTAAGAGAAGCAAGACGGGGCATCGGCAAAAGCAAAGCACGGGCATGGGAACGATTAGTGGATGAACTAGTGGCAATGGGGTGGGAAGCGGAGAGGGCGGACCCCTCACAACCCCCAATGCCTGGCCGGGGAGAAGGGGACCCAGACCAGATAACGTGAGGGCTAGCCGACCACCAGACCATAACTCCCCCATATAAGAATGTATCTTACAATAACGGTAGGAAAAGAACCCACTGTGCGACCACTTGACATTCAGACTTCTATTCAGAAGCGGTTGCAACTCAAGGGGTGGGAGGGGGAGGAGCAGTATCAAGTTCTTGTTGAAGGGACCCAGAGATGTATGAATAACACTCTACATATACTGCAATGCATAAATGACGGATCTGATGTGAATATTTTGAAAATCAATAAAATCTGGTTTTAAAAGAATGAATTAAAAGGAGGCTCTATGAAATAAATATTTGCCTTGGATCACACAATTTGCGAGCAGGGCAGCCGGGGTCTACAGGTTTTCTTGTTGATGTTGTGCTGTTTAGCTTCTAGAAGGGTATCTCTTTCTTCCCTCTGTTTTACATAAAAGTTAAATGTTTGTATTTAATTCTTGGCACCTGTGGATAGAACATGGGTGGCAGGAAGAAGCCAATAAGCTCGGCTTGTTTTGGGCTCGAGGCTCCAAAAGAATCTTGAGCTGAGCCACAGCCAGGCCTCTGCTTCATGTTTTCAGTGGCTCGCCCACCTCTACAATGTTCACTTACTCATACATGATGGGTACAGAATAAGCACCACTCATGCACAGAACAGTTACTGTCATGTGTTACAATTACAGCCATAAGAGAAACAAGACAGTCGCCTAGGGTGACAAGACACACCAAATTTAAGGGAAACATAAGCTCAATAAATATATAAAAATCCTCAGTCTACATCTGAATGTATGTGTGTGGTATTTATAAAGCATCAAAGGTAAGAACAAAGTCAACAAACAACTGTTTGGAAGGATATCTGGATTCTGAGAGCGGAAGTGGACTTTTTTCTGCCTTGTAATGTAGTATCTTCAGCTGATCCCAACATTGGAGTACGGTTTGATGGTCTTGATTGACATGGGAATGCTGTTCCAGATCGTGGGTGCGTAGATGGTGTTGAAATATGCTTATTAGTGACATGTATAAGTTAGCATTTGCTACACCATTTTGTATCCTGACCGCCATTTCATGTACTATTCATGTGTAGGTCTAACCCAATTCCGAGAAATGTTCCTGGCAAAGTTTCATTTCTTGTAAAAGAGACCTTTGTGCTATCATGTGTCTGGGCCTGCGTCAAGACTCTCCCACACCTGTCTGGCAGTTTAACCGCAACCCAGGGTGGAACGGCCTTGAAAATGTTCCGAGCTATGCAAAATATGAGAGTGGAAAGTTTTTTGTCTTTCGCTGTTCGCCTGCACCTGTTCCGTGCCAGACGGGGAAATTCCACTGTGGGCGGGCTATTAATCAACTGTGAAATGTATATAACATGTCTTTGTGCCTCTGGTAACTCAGTTCCCTCTGTAGCACTCTCTTGAGATTGGACACACAGAGCCCCGCTATGAGCGCTAACAATAAACATATATTGGTGTATATTCTCCACTGTCTCTCCGACTCTTCATTTGATATGGAGGGCTGAGAGGTGGTCCGAGGTGACTCGGGTGGCCCCAAGCGAGTCACTTCCTTCAGTTGGCGCCCGAACAGGGACTCCATCAGGACAGTGACCCATCCCTTGTCCACAGAAGGAGGGGAGGATGGGGACATCATCAGGTTGGACGGACGGCTCAGGGATCCCTGTACGAAGAGCTTTGTGTCTCGCAGCTGCGGCCTCTGTCCCACCAGGGGTGGCCCCGCCCAGAGGTCACCCCGACTGGGGTCCTGAACGGCGAAACCTGTGATCTGACTGTTTGGTCTGAAGAGTCGGCAGTGGAGAACTGGTTTATCGGTGGAACCTGACATCAGGTGAGTCTGTTTTGGTTTGTGTGGTACCACTGTGAATGGGTTTTGTTTCAGCACAAGGACTGTTTTGATAAAAAGTGTTTGCAAATACTTTGCCAGGTAAAATAAGGTCTTTGTTCTCTCTCTTCTTGCATTGCCTGGTTTCAGTAAGATTTGGAGTTTGCGCTGTTGTTGTTGTTCTAAAGATGCACGGTTGGAAGAATCCCAGCCTGCACCTCCCGAAGGTAGTCCTAATTTTGATATGTATGTAAAACATGACCTTGGCCCTATTATGTTTAGTACTTCATGACACAAATATACGAGGGGCAATGCAGAGTTACAGTGGCCTTTGACGGGCTCCTTTGATGAACATAAGATAGGGTTTCTTCAGGAACAGTTGTTTAAAAGACGTAGTAGGCAGTCTATGTTTGACTCCCTTTGCACTTGGCAGAAGGAGGCCAAACAGAGGCGGTTAAAAATGGAGAAAGATGCTAGAAAAAGAAATATGCAGACCCTCACACAGAAAGCTGTAGCCTACGATAAGGACAAACAGGGGAAAGGAGTAGAACGTGAGTATAGGAGATTTCAGTTACAAATTGATAAGTCCTACATGACTCAGGAAGAAGGTGATCCTTTCATGGAGACTTTATTAGATACCCGACCCCCGCCCCCATATGCCCCAGAAAGAATATAGCAAAACCAAAGGGGATGATGGACGGAGTGTTGAACATTGCAAGCACTCACCCCCAGTCAACTGATCTGGGTTTAATCCATCATCATTCTTTAGCTCACTCTGCCACCCCAGTTCAGACATGGCCATATGCAAATCAGTCTGACCCTGTGCCTCATGGGAACAGTCCAGCCCGAACTGCCAAGCCATGTCTTCCCTGGACCGGAAACAAGCATCCTGGGACCGGTTTCTGGCTTACAGCCGTCATCAGCCAGGCTATCTTGAATCCAGTGGCAAAGTGAGCAAGGGACCCAGGTCTGGGCATACCCTGCCAACCTAGGGCGAACATAGCAAAACCAAAGGGGATGATGGACGGAGTGTTGAACATTGCAAGCACTCACCCCAGTCAACTGATCTGGGTTTAATCCATCATCATTCTTTAGCTCACTCCGCCACCCCAGTTCAGACATGGCCATATGCAAATCAGTCTGACCCTGTGCCTCATGGGAACAGTCCAGCCCGAACTGCCAAGCCATGTCTTCCCTGGACCGGAAACAAGCATCCTGGGACCGGTTTCTGGCTTACAGCCGTCATCAGCCAGGCTATCTTGAATCCAGTGGCAAAGTGAGCAAGGGACCCACGTCTGGGCATACCCTGCCAACCTAGGGCGAACATAGCAAAACCAAAGGGGATGATGGACGGAGTGTTGAACATTGCAAGCACTCACCCCCAGTCAACTGATCTGGGTTTAATCCATCATCATTCTTTAGCTCACTCCGCCACCCCAGTTCAGACATGGCCATATGCAAATCAGTCTGACCCTGTGCCTCATGGGAACTGTCCAGCCCGAACTGCCAAACCATGTCTTCCCTGGACCGGAAACAAGCATCCTGGGACCGGTTTCTGGCTTACAGCCGTCATCAGCCAGGCTATCTTGAATCCAGTGGCAAAGTGAGCAAGGGACCCACGTCTGGGCATACCCTGCCAACCTAGAGGCGAACATAGCAAAACCAAAGGGGATGATGGACGGAGTGTTGAACATTGCAAGCACTCACCCCCAGTCAACGGATCTGGGTTTAATCCATCATCATTCTTTAGCTCACTCCACCACCCCAGTTCAGACATGGCCATATGCAAATCAGTCTGACCCTGTGCCTCATGGGAACAGTCCAGCCCGAACTGCCAAACCATGTCTTCCCTGGACCGGAAACAAGCATCCTGGGACCGGTTTCTGGCTTACAGCCGTCATCAGCCAGGCTATCTTGAATCCAGTGGCAAAGTGAGCAAGGGACCCACGTCTGGGCATACCCTGCCAACCTAGGGCGAACATAGCAAAACCAAAGGGGATGATGGACGGAGTGTTGAACATTGCAAGCACTCACCCCCAGTCAACTGATCTGGGTTTAATCCATCATCATTCTTTAGCTCACTCCGCCACCCCAGTTCAGACATGGCCATATGCAAATCAGTCTGACCCTGTGCTTCATGGGAACAGTCCAGCCCGAACTGCCAAGCCATGTCTTCCCTGGACCGGAAACAAGCATCCTGGGACCGGTTTCTGGCTTACAGCCGTCATCAGCCAGGCTATCTTGAATCCAGTGGCAAAGTGAGCAAGGGACCCACGTCTGGGCATACCCTGCCAACCTAGGGCGAACATAGCAAAACCAAAGGGGATGATGGACGGAGTGTTGAACATTGCAAGCACTCACCCTCAGTCAACTGATCTGGGTTTAATCCATCATCATTCTTTAGCTCACTCTGCCACCCCAGTTCAGACATGGCCATATGCAAATCAGTCTGACCCTGTGCCTCATGGGAACAGTCCAGCCCGAACTGCCAAGCCATGTCTTCCCTGGACCGGAAACAAGCATCCTGGGACCGGTTTCTGACTTACAGCCGTCATCAGCCAGGCTATCTTGAATCCAGTGGCAAAGTGAGCAAGGGACCCACGTCTGGGCATACCCTGCCAACCTAGGGCGAACATAGCAAAACCAAAGAGGATGATGGACGGAGTGTTGAACATTGCAAGCACTCACCCCCAGTCAACTGATCTGGGTTTAATCCATCATCATTCTTTAGCTCACTCCGCCACCCCAGTTCAGACATGGCCATATGCAAATCAGTCTGACCCTGTGCCTCATGGGAACAGTCCAGCCCGAACTGCCAAGCCATGTCTTCCCTGGACCGGAAACAAGCATCCTGGGACGGGTTTCTGGCTTACAGCCGTCATCAGCCAGGCTATCTTGAATCCAGTGGCAAAGTGAGCAAGGGACCCACGTCTGGGCATACCCTGCCAACCTAGGGCGAACATAGCAAAACCAAAGGGGATGATGGACGGAGTGTTGAACATTGCAAGCATTCACCCCCAGTCAACTGATCTGGGTTTAATCCATCATCATTCTTTAGCTCACTCCGCCACCCCAGTTCAGACATGGCCATATGCAAATCAGTCTTGACCCTGTGCCTCATGGGAACAGTCCAGCCCGAACTGCCAAGCCATGTCTTCCCTGGACCGGAAACAAGCATCCTGGGACCGGTTTCTGGCTTACAGCCGTCATCAGCCAGGCTATCTTGAATCCAGTGGCAAAGTGAGCAAGGGACCCACGTCTGGGCATACCCTGCCAACCTAGGGCAAACATAGCAAAACCAAAGGGGATGATGGACGGAGTGTTGAACATTGCAAGCACTCACCCCCAGTCAACTGATCTGGGTTTAATCCATCATCATTCTTTAGCTCACTCCGCCACCCCAGTTCAGACATGGCCATATGCAAATCAGTCTGACCCTGTGCCTCATGGGAACAGTCCAGCCCGAACTGCCAAGCCAATCTGATCTGGGTTTAATCCATCATCATTCTTTAGCTCACTCCGCCACCCCAGTTCAGACATGGCCATATGTCCCGAGTGGGACGGGTATGCCCAGACGTGGGTCCCGTGCTCTCCATGCCACTGGAATCAAGCTATCCTGGCTGAAGAGGGGTGAAACCCCGAAACCGGTCCTAGGATGCTTGTTTCCAGTCCAGGTAGGACCTGGTTTGGCAGTTCGGGCTGGACTGTTCCAATGAGGCACAGGGTCAAGACTGATTTGCATATGGCTGGGTTCAAACTGGAATGGCATGGTGAGCAAAAAAACGATGGATTTAGGCCCAGATCTCTGTACTGGGGTGAATGTATGACATTGTTCTGCATTCTGTCCATAAACTGTTGTTTTTGCATTTGTCACCCCGAGTGGGACGGGTATGCCCAGACGTGGGTCCCGTGCTCTCCATGCCACTGGAATCAAGCTATCCTGGCTGAAGAGGGGTGAAACCCCGAAACCGGTCCTAGGATGCTTGTTTTCAGTCCAAGTAGGACCTGGTTTGGCAGTTCGGGCTGGACTGTTCCCATGAGGCACAGGGTCAAGACTGATTTGCATATGGCTGGGTTCAAACTGGAATGGCATGGTGAGCAAAAAAACGATGGATTTAGGCCCAGATCTCTGTACTGGGGTGAATGTATGACATTGTTCTGCATTCTGTCCATCAACTGTTGTTTTTGCATTTGTCACCCGAGTGGGACGGGTATGCCCAGGCGTGGGTCCCGTGCTCTCCATGCCACTGGAATCAAGCTATCCTGGCTGAAGAGGGTGAAACCCCGAAGCCGGTCCTAGGATGCTTGTTTCCAGTCCAGGTAGGACCTGGTTTGGCAGTTCGGGCTGGACTGTTCCCATGAGGCACAGGGTCAAGACTGATTTGCATATGGCTGGGTTCAAACTGGAATGGCATGGTGAGCAAAAAAACGATGGATTTAGGCCCAGATCTCTGTACTGGGGTGAATGTATGACATTGTTCTGCATTCTGTCCATCAACTGTTGTTTTTGCGTTTGTCACCCCGAGTGGGACGGGTATGCCCAGACGTGGGTCCCGTGCTCTCCATGCCACTGGAATCAAGCTATCCTGGCTGAAGAGGGGTGAAACCCGAAGCCGGTCCTAGGATGCTTGTTTCCAGTCCAGGTAGGACCTGGTTTGGCAGTTCGGGCTGGACTGTTCCAATGAGGCACAGGGTCAAGACTGATTTGCATATGGCTGGGTTCAAACTGGAATGGCATGGTGAGCAAAAAACGATGGATTTAGGCCCAGATCTCTGTACTGGGGTGAATGTATGACATTGTTCTGCATTCTGTCCATCAACTGTTGTTTTTGCATTTGTCACCCCTTGCGGGACGGGTATGCCCAGACGTGGGTCCCGTGCTCTCCATGCCACTGGAATCAAGCTATCCTGGCTGAAGAGGGGTGAAACCCCGAAACCGGTCCTAGGATGCTTGTTTCCAGTCCAGGTAGGACCTGGTTTGGCAGTTCGGGCTGGACTGTTCCCATGAGGCACAGGGTCAAGACTGATTTGCATATGGCTGGGCTCAAACTGGAATGGCATGGTGAGCAAAAAAACGATGGATTTAGGCCCAGATCTCTGTACTGGGGTGAATGTATGACATTGTTCTGCATTCTGTCCATCAACTGTTGTTTTTGCATTTGTCACCCCGAGTGGGACGGGTATGCCCAGACGTGGGTCCCGTGCTCTCCATGCCACTGGAATCAAGCTATCCTGGCTGAAGAGGGGTGAAACCCCGAAACCTGTCCTAGGATGCTTGTTTCCAGTCCAGGTAGGACCTGGTTTGGCAGTTCGGGCTGGACTGTTCCCATGAGGCACAGGGTCAAGACTGATTTGCATATGGCTGGGTTCAAACTGGAATGGCATGGTGAGCAAAAAAACGATGGATTTAGGCCCAGATCTCTGTACTGGGGTGAATGTATGACATTGTTCTGCATTCTGTCCATCAACTGTTGTTTTTGCATTTGTCACCCCGAGTGGGACGGGTATGCCCAGACGTGGGTCCCGTGCTCTCCATGCCACTGGAATCAAGCTATCCTGGCTGAAGAGGGTGAAACCCCGAAACCGGTCCTAGGATGCTTGTTTCCAGTCCAGGTAGGACCTGGTTTGGCAGTTCGGGCTGGACTGTTCCCATGAGGCACAGGGTCAAGACTGATTTGCATATGGCTGGGTTCACAATGGAATGGCATGGTGAGCAAAAAAACGATGGATTTAGGCCCAGATCTCTGTACTGGGGTGAATGTATGACATTGTTCTGCATTCTGTCCATCAACTGTTGTTTTTCCAGAAAGAATATACCCTGTTGTTCCCCTTCAGCAACAACAACCCCCTCAAGGTGCTGCAGTACCTGTAACCGTTTCGCCTACTGCCCCAGTTAACTCGGTCCCTGGTCCTTCCCCCTCTCCGCCATCTATTTCTGCGGGAGGTCCTACTACCGCTGTCACAGTCACGCATCCTTCAACAGCACCAATTACTGACACACCAGTGCACGGTCCGGGAGATAGGGATTTGACTGAATTAAGAAAGAGACTCAGTACCATGGTGAGGTCCGAAGTGGGAGATGAGGAAAAACAGAAGGTAGCAGTGCAGGCAGTTAAATGGGTTCACAATACGGTGTATACCCTCGAAGTCATATGGCAAGTAATGCAAAATCTTGACCCCTTCATACAGCAACACACCCTTCAACACATGTCCGCTGCCCTGATTGACCTTTGGCGCATACACATTCAAATGGAAGCACCAAAAATACAATTCGATATTAATGAGGGAGTTTATTTGATTATTCTTGAGATGCATCAAGTGTTTAAAAATCTTTTCACACTGGTAGGTTACAGAGATATCTTGCATGATAAGAGTCTAACCAAAATAAGTCAGTATCCTATGCGAGAAGTCCACCCGATATTCCATCCGGCAGTCCCTGAGGTACGGGATGCAGCCAATGTGGTCACTAGGCCAGGTGTAGATGCTCGCTTTCAGGAACAATGGGTTTATGCTCCATGGAAAAGGAGTGAAATCCTGGCCCTGAAGGCTACATTGCCCGATCCTAGAAAAAATCCCACCGCCTATTATAAAGAATTGATAGAAGCAGCCTCCTCTTGCGTAATGACCCTTGCAGATATTTAAATGTTTTTTGGCTTACTAGTCCCGGTTGATGTTTGGCGGCAGGTACATAACCAAGACCATGTTGCTGAGTTGGGCGGGACATGGGATGTGATCAAAGGTTGAAACCGGGATAGGAAGCCAGGTGAAAAGCCAAATGCAGAACTAATTGCCTTGCCCGGTCGTATAATAACATACATGCAAACGCTCATTCCTCCCAAGAAAGTTAGTTGGGACAGACTGACTGCCTGCCGGCAGAAGAAAGGCGACAGAGTTTCTGATTTTTTCACTAGGTTTGAAGAGACGTTTTTGGGTTATAGTGGGCAGGACATGTCTATGGAGGGGGGTCCGTTTATTTGTTGACAAGTTTGCCACTAATCTCCTTCCCGAAATAATGTCTAAACTTCAAGCAGCTGAAAGTACTTTGTCCACATCTTCTCCCTCTGTGATTTTAAATATGGCCCAATATTACGAGCATAGGGATAATGAAGAAAAAGACAGAACAGATAAAAGAAATAAAGATTTGAAGACAAAGGTAATACTGCAACAGGCATATCGTGGTAATGCAAGAGGACGGGGACCACAGCAGCCACTTGTAGGCACTAGACAGCCACCCATGACACCTTTGGGACAGAATCAGTGTGCTTACTGCAAAGAAGAAGTTCACTGGCGTAGTCAGTGCCCTGTACTTCTGCGCAATGCTTCATCCACTAGAGGACGGGGTCCTGGTAACAGGGGCAGTGGGACAAATAGACAACAGCACGATGCTCCCACTGGAGGTCGCATCTGCAATTATTTCGACAACACCAAGGATAGACAATACAACAATGATGATTATGACGCTGATGATGTGACAGGGATGTCTTTCAGCTAGGACAGCCAGGGACAGGGCAAGGGACAAGTTCACATACCAGTAGACATACCAGTAGACCAGCGTGGCCCTTATGTTAAAGTGGATCTGCAAGGGTCTACTAATGAATTTCTGGTTAATACAGGTGCCACAAAAAGCTCTATTTCTCAACACCTGGTCCCTGGGGCACCCCTGTCAGGCCATAACAATGTTTCAGTGGGTTTTTCAGGAACACCGGTCCTAAGCCCCATCTCACGCCCTCTTGCACTTACTGTTGGCCCTTTTACTATGAATTCCCCACTGTTCCTGACCTCTAATTGTGGTGAAAGTGTAATGGGATCGGATTTACTCAAGAAGTTGCATGCTACAATATATTGCTCGCCAGATGGTGTTTACATTACCATGGGTCCTGACGTAGTGACTAAACAATGTCTATCTAAGGATGCTCCCCTTCCACCTGAATTTGATCAAGTACCACCTACATTATGGGCCACCGGTGACACTGATGTAGGCCTATTGCACATACCCCCAGTATCTATACAAGTGAAGGACAATGTTATACTACCACGCATTCCCCAATATAAAATACCAAAGGCAGGAGAACAAGCACTCCTCAATATTGTTCAGGACTTAATACACAAAGGAGTGGTCGATGAGACCACGGGCAATATATGCAACAGTCCTATTCTTCCTGTCCTAAAAAGGACAACACCAGATACCCCCAACAATGCTGATGATGTATATCGTTTTGTGATTGATTTGCGTGAAGTCAATAAGATAGTGGTCCCACAATTCCCAGTGGATCCTGCTATCACCTCACTCTTGACTATGATTCCATCTACTGCTAAGTTTTTCTCTGTCATTGATTTGAAAAATGCATTCTTTAGCATTCCCATACACGAAGACATCAGATACCTGTTCGGATTCTCCCTAGCTGGCAAAAGTGTCATATTCTGTAGAGCTCCTCAAGGCTATACTGAAAGTCCTAGTATTTATAGTCGGGCATTAAAAAAATCAATTGGATTCACTCTCACTTCCCCAGGTAATCCAATGTTACAATATGTTGATGATTTGCTTATTGCTTCTGATACCGAACAAGGTTGCAAAGACAGTACGTTAAAATTATTGTTACACTTGGCACACCATGGTCATAAAGTTTCCCTTTCCAAGTTTCAATACTGTCAACAGGAGGTCACCTATTTAGGTCACCTCCTGTCGAAGGAGGGTAGAAGGTTGACACCAGAACGCATCAGTACCATTATTAAAATGCCCCGTCCGCTGACCCAAAAGGACGTGCGTGCTTTTATAGGCATCACTTCCTACTGTTGTCAGTGGATCCCAAACTATTCCTTACTAATTATGCCCTTGCTTGCATTAACAACCAAAGAGGTCCATGAGCCTTTGCCTTGGACGCCTGATTGCCAGCAATCCTTTGAAGAATTAAAAACTGCGCTTTGCTCTGCTCCAGTACTATGTACGCCTGATTATAACAAGCCTTTTGTGCTATATGTCCTCGAGATGGCTGTCTGTGCTTTATCTGTTCTAACACAAAAATTGGCGATAACAGTGACCTTGCGCTTATTTTTCTGCTTTGTTTGATCCTGTCGCAAGGGCCCTCTCGAGTTGTCTGCGAGCTGTCGCAGCTGTGGCCACTTCGATCAGACAATCTGCTGGACTCGTACTCAATACTGACCTCACAGTCATGGTACCCCATGCTGTGGATACACTTTTGAATAAGACAAGGACACAGCACCTCACCAGTGCACGTCTTACCGGCTATGAATTGACATTGTTTGCCAAACATATTACAATTAAAAGATGTGCCACTCTGAACCCAGCCATGTTACTATCCCTCCCTTCGGAGAGTGAAGCAGTTGACAAACATGATTGCATTTTCCGGACAGAGGAAGAGACGAAGGGACGGGTAGACTTGACTGATGTTCCCTTATCTGATCCCCAGGGAGAACTATATGTCGATGGCTCTTGTTTTAAATTACCAGATGGCACCACCACTGCAGCTTACGCTATCACTACATTGCGCACAGTAGTAGAGACATCACGTGTCCCCTATCAATCTGCCCAAGCAGCAGAACTTGTTGCCCTCATACGAGCTTGTGAATTAAGTGAAGGGCTAGCTGTTAATATCTACACAGACAGACGGTATGCATTTGGGGTGGCACACAAATTTGGGCACCTCTGGGCAGAGAGAGGATTCCTTACATCGCATGGTACTAGAATACAACATGGACAATTAATAACACAATTGCTATCTGTACTAACACTCCCTAAGAAAGAAGCAGTCGTGAAGTGTAGCACCCACAAGAAAGTGACAGATGATGTAGGTATGGGAAATGCGTTTGCTGATCAGACAGCCAAAGAGACAGCTCAGAGCAGGATGAAGAGAATGTTTGTTGCATGTCCAGCTAGATGGGTTCCCGAGAATACTATGTTTGAAAACACAGTTGAGAGTGTGAAAGAGATACAAAGTGAGGCCACAATAGAAGAATTAGCTGTGTGGCAAGAGAGTACAGCACGTTTAGATGAAGAAGGATGTTGGATTGATTTGTCCGGAAAACAGAAATGGATGTTACCTGATGCATACGTACTCCCTGTGGTTATGATGGCTCATGGCCCAGCTCATATCAGTGCAAATGGTATTTGTAAATTACGTTATTAAGTTTGGTGTAATGACAATATTTCCAAAACGGCTGCACACTGAGTGAAAAATTGCATGATTTGTCTAATGCACAAACCAGGAAAAGGTACCCCTACACCCTTTGGTAGTTTTGCACCACCTACGAAGTCCTTCAGGTGGACTTCATTGAGCTAGAACGTTGTAATAATCTCAAGTATGTCCTAGTGGTTATATGCAAGTTCAGTAAATGGGTTGAGGCTTACCCCACTAAAGACAATACGGCCACCACCACTGCAATGGTACTCATTAAAGAGTTCTTTCTTCGTTTCGGAATGCCCCGAATTATCTAGAGTGATAACGGGTCTAATTTTAATGGGAAAGTGATTAGATTAATATGTGAAGGCTTGCACATTAAACAGAAATTCCATGCTGCCAATCACCCGCAGTCGACGTGTCTTGTTGAGAAGTACAGTGGTACGCTCAAACTGAAATTGGCAAAAATTCAGGAGACGACAGGATTGAAGTGGCCAGATGCTCTTCAGTTAGCTCTTTTGTCAACTAGAATCCAGCATACTCTAGAACAGGCTTGTCTCCTTATGAGGTCGTTTTCGGCCGCCCAGCTAATGTCTGGGGAGTCCCGCGGCCGAAAAGATTCTCAGATATTGAATATCCTGTGTTGCTTGATTACCTTGGACAATTGACAGAAAGTTTGCGTTTTATTCACCAACAGGTGCAAAACTCCTTGCCTCCTAAACAAGAAGGACCTGGCCACAGCATCCAACTTGGTGATTATGTGCTCGTGAAAAACTTTCAGAGGAAGAAAAGTTTGGAGCCCAGGTGGAAAGGTCCTGTGCAAGTTTTGCTGGCTACCCAGACTGCTGTAAAGGTTGATGGTCGAAAGAACTGGGTACATGCCTCTCACTGTAAGAGGATACCTTTACCGTTGCCTTATCATCAATGGGTTAAGGGAGGCATAGGAGATGTTGAATGTGAGCAGGTGCCCAGATTTGTGCCCTTCAGTGACGCAAAACTGATCTGGACACAAATTCGAAGGATTTAACACCTCTGAGCACTTTCAATCATTCTGAGCTCGAAACATTACTAAAGATAACCCAATACCAGTGCCAGTGCCAGTGGTTAATAAGACAGCTAGTTTTTGTGTTCAAGGGACTGGGGGGTAAAGGTGGGGGAGAGTAGATGTAATTTACCCTACAAATTGAATACAACTAATAGTCCGCCTCTGATTCTACCCCATAATGTCTATTTTGTCTGTGAGTCACAAGCCCATGTTTGACTCCCTAGGGGATGGTCAGGCATGTGTTATCTCTCCTTCCTTTTTCCCCCTGTATACATTGCCCCGTCCAATTATCATAAAACTCATCGGGTGCAACGTAGGAGTGCACTCCTGACCTGAGTCAGAAGGATTATCAATAAGAAAGATATAGATCAGACAGACACCACCTTACAGCAGTTTGGGGACGCTATGAAGGGCCTGATACCTCTTTGGGACCCCATGATTAATAGCCTTCAGATACGTCGACTGACCAGAGTTGTTAAAGCAGTTATCAATACTACTGCTGGAATAATGACCAATGTCACTGCTGAGCTCCAGGCTACAAGATTAGTCACTTTGCAAAACAGGATGGTGTTAGACGTTATGCTTGTGGACCGGGGAGGGGCCTGTTGTGTCATAGGGAGCAGCTGCTGTGTTTATATACCTGATAACGCCCCCAATGTATATTCGGCCATACAAAAATTACATAGAATATCAGCTGAAATACACCAAGAGACAGGTACTTGGACATTGTCAGGGTGGTATTGGAACATGCTAACATCTTGGGGTTGGAAAATCCTTACTTTTCTGGCTGTGGTTGCAGACATATTTCTTGCTTGCTGTCTCTGCATGCAATGTCTCCCAGCTTGTTGCTCCTACTGTACTGCAGCTTTGGCACCTAAAAAGATTTCAGTTCCAGTCACGAATGCCGCCATAATGTTACAAAATGATATAGATGCCCTGATGAATATTGATGAGGGAATATTTGAGGATTATGCCGTGCACACTGTCCCAAGCAGAGGTGTAGTAGTTGTCGATTTGCCTACACCCCAGTCTGTCTCTCTCATTGAGCTTTCTCCCATACCATTGACACAACACTATTGACAGTTAGACATTGATCGAGTATCTCATTATGATTCTACGTCCGATTATGACAATGCCACTGTTGCCCCAGTGTATGTGCCAGTCCTACCCACCTAGCATGACAAAATGTCTTTAGCTAATGCTAAAAGGAGGGTTTTGTTGAAATATACTTATTAGTGACATGTATAAGTTAGCATTTGCTACATTATTTTGTATCCTGACCGCCATTTCATGTTCTATTCATGTGTAGGTCTAACCCAATTCCGAGAAATGTTGCTGGCAAAGTTTCGTTTCTTGTAAAAGAGACCTTTGTGCTATCATGTGTCTGTGCCTGCGTCAAGACTCTCCCACACCTGTCTGGCAGTTTAACTGCAACCCAGGGTGGAACGGCCTTGAAAATGTTCCGAGCTATGCAAAATATGAGAGTGGAAAGTTTTTTTGTCTTTCGCTGTTCGCCTGCACCTGTTCCGTGCCAGACGGGAAAATTCCACTGTGGGTGGGCTAATCATCATCTGCGAAATGCATATAACATGCCTTTGTGCCTCTGGTAACTCAGTTTCCTCTGTAGCACTCTCTTGAGACTGGACAGACGTGGCCCCACTCTGAGCGCTAACAATAAACAATATATTGGTGTATATTCTCCACTGTCTCTCCGACTCTTCGTTTGATATGGAAGGCTGAGAGGTGGTCCGAGGTGACTCGGGTGGCCCCAAGCGAGTCACTACCTTCAATGGAGAAGACTTGTTGTCTTGTTTTTCTTTCTTTTTGCACTTTTTCATCCCCAGTAGAGTGGTGTCATAGCTGGACATTTGCTGAGGGCAATGAAGGAGGCTGGGCTTCTCAGCCAAGGAGGCTGAGCTGATCATGATGGCTTTGTAGAGGATACAACTGTTTTTGAAGACTGTGCATGCGGGCAAGGGTAGCCAGTGGAGTTCCATCGGAGTGGCGATGATGTGATCATATTTCTCTAGGTCCTTAATCGGGCATGCTGTAGTGTGCAGGATGTCCTTAAAGACGGGCCATTGTGGGGTTTGGGAGCCAGTAGTGCAGGATGGCGTCCCCCTTCAGATGCAAAGGTATGAAGGCTTAAATTGCAGTTCTGAAGTCTCTTCCTGGGAGAAACTGTTTCACTTTCTTTAGTAGATGGAATGGCAACTAGAACAGTATTGTTTTTCTTTGCGATGTGTTCCGAGAGGACCAGTACTCAGGGGCTACATTTAGAGGCTGATGATTATAAAAGATTAGAGGAACCCAGGGGGACTTCACAGTGATAGGGAGCTTCTGTGATCCGCAGGTCCTCGTGTGAATTAACTGGTGTTGTGTGGTTAATTAGTAGGAGAACCAATGAAGGTTGTTGCCATTGATTCCCAGTTGAGCCTTCAGGGTGGGGATGGCGGTCTGATGATCAACTGTGCCAATGTCAGCTGATAAGTAAAGCAATATCAAAGGGAAATTGTCATCTTTATCTGTTTTCAGGATGGCATCTACGAGCAATAGAGTAGCAGTCTCCATGCTGCAATGTGAATACAAGTCGGAGGTCTGTCTTGAGAAATTCTGGAAAGGTGGAGGGCGGAGCTTGCCTGGCTCCAAGATGGCCACGCTTTAGAGGAGCTCCGCAAGCCCGGCATTAAATCCTTCATGATCCTGATTCCCTTTATTTAGATCTCCCCTAAAACCCCCTCCACAGTGCTCCGGAGTATGCTCGGAGGACTTGCAGCCGGTCCCTAAGAAAATTCAGAGATGCTGTGAGCCGGGATGAGAGCTCAGCGATCGATTCTGGGGGCTGCCTAGGTCTCGGTGAGGCCGCGACTTGCGCCCTTCCCCGCTGTGAAATATACGGGTGCCGCTGAAGAAGTCAGACCCAAGGTTCCAGGTTTCACCGAGCTCGGGAGCTGCGGTTTCACCGAGATCATTTATGACTGCAGGCTGGGAGCCGATTCCGCGCTAGCAGAGGTCACTGGCAAACGCTCACATAGACTGTCAGAAGACCTAGGGGAACAATAAGGTAGGAGAGGGACACCTGGGCCCGCCGCGCTCCTGCCCGTCTGGGCTGACATATATGCTGCACAGAGTAGATGTGGAGAAGGAGGTGCATTGGAGGCCTGAGCGGGGCCTATTTGACTGTCCGAGCCACATTATGGTGATCACCGCAGCGCTCCAGTTAGAAATCACATAATTACACTCGGAAGGGAGAAAGTACAGTACCTTACAGATCTGTCCCTAACCTTCGAGCTGCGTTCTGTATTGTTTTTCTGTGAACTTAAAGGAAACAGAGGCGACTACAGTTGAGAGAACTCGCCACATAGAAGGCTCCCGAGCAAGCGATATATATCGCAATCTTTATCCTCAACTGTTGATCTGAAGGCCAGCACCGTGAGCCCACAGGTAATGCGCAGTGAAGTGACAGAGCAGAAGTGCAGAGTAGATTCAGAGCCTGAGACAGATGAGGCAGCTGTGATCCTATTCGCCCATTCTGGGCCTCTGCGAGTTATGAGGGGTGACTAGGCACAAAGGAAGAGAGTGCTATATTATGTTCCCATGAACAGGATGCAGCAGTGTGGAGCCCGGCAAGATGGCATCGGCGGAGCTGCGCCATCACTGCTGCCGAGGCTGATCCACTGCCCGCGGCTGCCGGCACCTCCCCACACTACACATGGTGAGCGCGCGCGGTCTCGGAGACCCCCAGCACTTCAGCGAGCCTCGCCTAGCCACTCGCGGTGCGGAGATCGGAGCGGAGTTGGCGGCTGTCGATGTGCTTCTTGAGGGAGAGCGCAGCGCTGGATGCATGGGGTCTCCACTGTCTGCTGTTACGCACCGCTGGGATGGTAGACGTGAGCGGGGGCACTGCTGATGACCCTGGGTTCCCCTGATGTTCCGGTATTGACGGTAGGGGGCTCCGATGACCTGTCCCCCCACCGGTCTTAAACTCCCCGGGTCAGATGCGCCCTTGCTGAGCACAAGATGGCGGAGTGCTCCTCGGCAGCGCTTGCTGTTTAACGGTGGCTCCGGCTTCCTTCCTCGTTCATGGATTTTGGCCTGAATTCGTCACTGTTCCCAGCAGGGCAGGCAACGTTCTGGTCACTCTTCGATTTCGGTCTCTGTGGTCCCTATTTGTTCAGAGGCTCGCTCCAGTTCTCAACTCTCCTTGATGCGCTGGTCGTCAGCCTGATGCCCTTGCGGTGCTATGCCTGTGCACACAAACAGCAGACATTCTACTGCCCTACGCTGCGTCCCCCTCCGACCCTACTTAAGGGAACTCTGCTCTCCTGGTTTTTGGGTCTTGACTTGGGTGCATCTTGCCATTTTGAGATGGTTCCTTCGATGCCCACGACCCGGATCCGCCATTTTGTTGATTCTTGTCCTCTCCTTCGGTCCATTGGATTCCATCCTGCCGACCTTCAGACATTTCTCTTTTGCTGGACTGCCTTATCTCTTTCTCCCCCTCAGGTCCCCCTCTTTCCTCTCACCAATCTCAGCCTCCGACTCTTCTCCCCCCCCCACCGCTCTCTACCCCTTTTGATATTTTATTTCTCCGTTCACTCTGTAAATATGTAATATATACTTGTCCAAGCCTAGTCGCTGGTAAAATGTAATCCTGAGTAAATGTACTATTTGTATATATATATAACTCTAACCACTAGTATATGTAGTAGACCTTTATACTTACTACCATTCCTATGTGATTTTTAGAGTTTATCCGTTTGTATCTCTTCCTTGAGTGACTTTACAACTTGTACATTTGCAATTTTTTTCTGCTTGTATCTCTTCCTTGTGAGACTTTACAACTTGTACATTTGCAATTTTTTTCTGTTTGTATCTCTTATGTAACTCATGTAATCCTAAATCCTTATGTAACGCAACTGGTTCTTTTGTAAAGCTCTCTGACACCTTCGGGTAATGTTCGCGCTATATAAAATCGCAATAAATAAATGTAGCTCGCAACTGTAAGCTGAGAAGGTCTCCAGAAAACGGCTTGGCCTGTGGCCTCTGTGGCCTGGGTGGCGGACCACTGCTAATTCCTCGAGCTCTACAATTGCGCCCACACTGCAGTGATTTGTAAATCACACCTGCTTGTTTGCCACTAAGTGAACCAGTACTTACCTGATACTCATAGTTCTTGTTCTTTGAGATTTTGTTCGGAGTTGTGCACCCTACCACTAGCTGGATTGAGTTAACGCCAGTGCTTTAAATGGGCCGGTACTGTCCGGTACGGAGTACCGTCACTTTTTTATTTTGGGAGGGAGAGTACCGGCACTTCTCAAGAGAAATGCTCAGTTACCTTGAGGGCTCGCTGAAGGTCTCGGAGCCATTGCTAGACACAACCTTTTCCCCATTGCCAAAATTGTGGCCCACACAAAGCGAGGGGACCTTAAATGTTCTCAGCATGGGGAGAACAGAAAAGTCACAGTCCAAGCTACAATTTGAGCCGCGCAAGATGCCCAGGCATGATTTGGACAAAAATGCTTCTGAATCTGGTTCTTAGACTGGGCATCCACCCACAGACTTTGATCTAAAACAAATATTATCGGCCATGCAACGTAGCTGAACCAAAATCGACGGGAAAATCGACGCGCTATCCTTCCAAATGGCTAGGATGTCCATTCGACTGGGTAAGCATATGGAACGGCTGGTCACAATGTAAAAAAGGGTCTCTGACACAGAAGACGCCCTGAACTCTAGCTCGCTCTCAAATACGAAAATGGACAAACTGCTACACATTGTGCAAGCTAAAGCTGAAGATTTGGAAGCACGCTCAAGGCGCAATAACATACGAATCGAATAGCAGAGTCAACTAAGATCCCAAACATGGAACTTTTTGTTGAGCAGTTACTTGTCACGCTCCTGGGAAGAGATATATTCTCAAACATGTTCATTGTAGAGCGCACACACCGCTCCTTGGCCCCCAAACTGGGGCCGGGCGTGGCCCCACAGCCCATCATTGCCAAACTATTTAACTAAAGGGACTGTGATGCGGCTTTTCGTAAAGCCAGAGAACTTCGGATGCTACGATGCGAAGGAATGGACCTCTCTCTCTACCTGGACTTTACTCAACAGGTGTAGGAGGCTCGTCGGCAGTTCGTGCCAGTGAAAAGGAAGCTCCGAGACCTCAATCTGGATTACAATATGAAAAATCCTGCAAAATTGCGAATACAAGTAGACGGAAAATCACATATATTTACTGATCCAAGGCAGGAGCTATAGTTCCTTAAAAAAAGAGAAGGCAATAGATCTTGGAAGGAATCCCCAAGATCTCCTGCTTCTGTGGAGGAGGATACTCCGGACGTGGAAGAACAGTGAAAACCATAGGGCCACACTGCTCGCTTCTAGACGGTTGTGGGTCCCTCAGCCGAATAACTACTACAGTCTTGATGGATCTGGGCATGGTAAGGCCGAAGAACATGGTGCCTCTTAACGTCAAGGTAATTTGCTCTAGTAATATATGAACATATTTGTCTCACTGGGTCCGCTGAGAGACTGATATCAGTTTGCCTAGGTCATGGACCTCCAGAGGCACTAAATGGGACAATGTGACCAGCTGATATACTTCTAGGTAGAGGACAGCACTGTGTCCCCTTCCTTCCTTTTTGACTGCATGATGGGATAATGATGACTCAGGGAAAATTGGTGGGGTGGGAGATGAGTCCTGGGGCAGGCATATAGGACACTATCCGTTATATAACAGGGGAAGTGTTCTATACTTTATACCTATGAGACTAGCCGGATTAGAGACGAGGTACAATGCCAGCACATCTGCCCCCGTGTGTTACCCAAATTGCTTCATAGGAGGAGGGTGGGCAAACTGTCGACTATGCCATGTTGAGGTCTTCATAGGGTGGGGGGTTTCAGGAAGAAGGGTTTTGAATCGAATAAGATGGGTATGTGATATTAAGCTATGGCTGGCGATGCACTACACACAGAGGTACAGTATTTGGAGACTACAGATAAAACGGCTTTGACAGAGACGGTACAGAACACACACAATAGAGTAAGATTCCTGACATGGAACGTACGTGGCCTAAATGACTATAGAAAAATATGTAAAGTGGTTGCATACTTAAAAAGGCATCACGTTGATGTAGCACTAATACAAGAGACACATTTAACCCCTGATAGTTGTATGCTTACACAAAGACTGTTACAGGGCCATCACTACGCCACTGGGTTTACTTGACATGCAAGAGGTGTCCTCACGTGGGTTAATTCAAAATCTGGCATCACACTACAGGAAGTCGGTATAGATCCAAATGGCAGGTTTCTTATCACTATGTGTCACAAAGAAGGGCTAAATGTGAAGCTAGTGAATATATATGGTCCCAACCACAACAACGCGCAGTTTTACCATTCACTTGGCTCCCGCCTGCTCCAAGTTGCGGATCTTCCACAAATTGGAGAAGCGACTTTAATTGTGTTTTAGACCCTGCCCGTGACCGCTCTAAGGGTCCTCCTCGTCGCCCTTCCGCCACCGCGAGAGCGATAGCAGACGTCATTGACCAGCTAGATTTACTAGATGTATGGAGGCAGCGTTCTCCCGAAACCTCAGGATTCACTCACTACTCTGCCTCTCATGATATACACACCAGGATTGATTTCTGGCTATCCAGGAGTTTGCTCATCCGGGTCATTACCTGTGAACCGCTCCCACGAACTTATTCGGTTCATTCCCCGGTTTTGCTAGATATTGAATTATTTACCAAGAAATTTGCACCATTTACTTGGAGGTTCCCCCATATTCCCTAATGGATCCAGTCTTTAAGGCAGATATAGCTTCATCTATACAGGGTTTTTTATAAAGATAATATAGGCTCAGTAACTAATTTCTCAACTGTCATAGTCATATATTGCTTTATTCGGAGCCATAACAAACGTCCACAAAAGCATTTACACAGATAAAGAAACAACATGCATCAGTTTCATTTCATTATATCTAATAAAATACAGTCAGACACGTTAAAAGGCAGTATAATCATAAGCTCAAAATATTAAAAATCATCTAATTAAATACAGTCAAGTACATTAAAAAGCATTATAAACATTGAGCACAGATTACTAAAAGACATCTAACAGCCAAAACTTTCGTTAAACATTTATACAGATATAATCCTAAGGTGATTAAAGTGCTTTAATGCGATATTTTTCATGTTAACTTCCAGATTCAATTCTTCCCCAAGACCTTATTGTCCATCCCCCTCAAATATATAATCCCATTGCCATATTCTAGGTAGTACCTAATGTCATCTTCTTTCTAGCAAAAAAAAAGGCCCATAGGAAAGATGACATTCTGCAGCAGATTTCTAGCGTTGGCAATGATTGCAGGTACAAATATGCAGGACGACATTGTGTAAAACTTAACTGTCTTATTATTGGTAAAATGTACCGCTTCCTATATTGGGAGTAAAATGTACACAAGAGAACCACGTGCATAGTGTTGTGGGACATCCTGTCATCACAGGGACAGTTTATCAAATCTGTTGACCAATCATTCGTAGTAGGGAAGGTGCATAGACTATGGAATATGTCCAGTCTTAAGCGTCTAAGAACGAACCTATGCAGTGAATTTAAAACGGTTATAAGATAAGGCTGCATATTAATAGTGGTTAATATCAATTGGGTGTTTAAACAAGAAGGTTTAGGAAGTTCAATTATCAAGTTGAGTTTTTCCAGGTGAGTCATCGCCTCCCTTTTCAATGCATTTCTGCCGATGGTGACTAACGTGTCAGGTTTCTCAAAGTATTCAGGGTGAGCCATATCACCAAAGAACCGCTGGACATATGCTAGCCATTGAATACGCGTGTATGCAATTAATTTAAAACGGTCTATTATTGCTCGATTAAGATCTGTGTGTTCTGAGGTCCAAATTTTGTGCCACAACAAAATTGGTTCTGGCTTGATTAAATTTGTAAGAAAAGGGGCACCGAGTTCGGAGCGGAGTACATATACTGAAGTGCTTTTGGAGATTGCTAAGAGGTGTCTAAAAAAACCATTTTCTATTACTTGCATCTCTGCGCATTTCTTGTGTCCCCCATATACCCGCCCCGTAAAGTGCTATGCTGGTGCATTTCGCTTTATATATCTTCAACATCATGTCTGTGGGATTGGTGCTCAGTCGTCTTGCAAAGCCTCTAAGGGCCCAACAGGCCTTACTAAAAAGGATTTTTCTGTTCTCAATAGCCTTGTTCCATAACCCATCTTTGTCGAAAGGACTCCGAGATAAGAAAAAGTGTCAGTGGGACTAATCTTTATTCCAATTATTGTTATATTTCTGCATTTCTGATTGATTGATTGATTGATTGATTTCTTACTATTCTGACTGCACTTCATAATGAAGGTTTTAGATTGATTAACTTGGAGACCCAATTTCTTCATATATTCGACAAAGTTAGTAAGCAACGACTGTAGCGCCAATGGGGTACGGGCCATAAGAACTGCGTCGTCGGCGTAGGGGAGGGCCGGGACAGGGCACGTACCCATTTGCGGGAGGTCTTTAGAGGCAGCCACGAGCTCCTCCCCCACACTGTTTATATATAAAGAAAACAGGAAGGGGGCCAAGATGCACCCCTGCCTCACCCCTCTCTCCACGCCGAAGGCTCCAGTGCATTCTCCACCAGCACCGTATCTTACCTTGGCTCTACATCCCATATATAGGTCTCTTAAGAAGCTAATGATTGGGCACTCCACCCCCATATCTTTCAATTTTAACCATAGCTTGGCATTTATTACACAGTCAAACGCCGATGAAAGATCGACGAAGGCTAAGTAGATCTTCCCCTTTTTAATCCTGACGTATTTACCATTGAGCATATTTAGGTTGAGACTCTGCTCTATTGTCCCAATCCCGGGTTGAAAGCCGTATTGCAGGTCTGACTGTTTTTTCGTGGATTTCAGCCCACTGCTGTAATCTTTCCAGGATTATATGTCCCGCTATTTTGGCTAGGGAGTCAATCAGGGAGATTGGCCTGTAACACGCTGGGTTTAGGCGATCTCCTTTTTTATAAATGGGTACAATGATTGATTCTTCCCACGATGGGAGGAAACCTACTATACAACTAGCCCTCAATACTTGGGTCAACAGGGGTCCCCATAAATGAGTGTTGTCCTTATGTAAATCAACTGGGATTGCATCTGGCCCTGTTGCTTTGCTGTTTTTACTAGCTTTCGATGCGTGTAGGGAATTGAGATTTCATTTGCGAATGACAAGTCGAATTTAAGTATTAATTCATTTAACTTGTTGCCATATATACTATGTATAAAGTGTGGCTGATCTATGTCCTCTATATTTGTAATTCCACACATTTTACCCGACTGAACATTACACTGACGTTTGTTAAAACCCCCCCCCCATAAGATTGTAATATACTTTTTATTACCAACGGTAATACGCTCTAAGTCATTATTATTTTCCTTTACGATCTCAGTTATTACTCTCATAGTGGCGTTGTTATAAAAGTTGATTATTACTAGGCTGGCACATCCTTTCGAATTACATACCATTACTTGATAGTATGGGTTATCAGTGATAAAATCAATGTTAGTGAATTGTAGTGTATTTGCCACGTAAGTACACAGACCCCCCTTTGCCCTGCCATGAGTTGATGATATGGCCTGAGTAAAGTATGTCCTGTACCTGTTTATATGGATGATCTCTGTGAGCCATGTCTCTTGAAGACAAATAATTTGGTAATTGCCTATGAAATCTAACCATTCTTTGGTCTGTATTTTGTAACGTAGACCCGCCACATTCCAGAACAGGCATCCAAAGGATTCAGTTTTGGATTGTACTAATTTCTGTGAGTGAGTATCTATCGTGGGGGCTTGTACATTGGTATTGACTAAGTGGGGAACTGTTTGTTGTCTCAGAAAGGTATCTTCGTGTAATGTCGATGGCATAGTGATAGTGATAGTGCCAACTGAAATTTCAGTGTTTAGACTTTTCTGTGGTTTCTCTTCTCCAGATAGATGTCCTCCCGCCTTAAGTCAATCAAGACCGTCCAGCGACGATAAACATTGAAACCTGTATAAGTTGGAATTGTGAGATTTGGGAACCTCTGTCTCTCTTCATACCTGGGCTGTGGGTGCAAGTTGCTTCTTGGGTATAGCGTTGATGAAAATAGCCCAGAGGGCGAGAGGAAATGCCATTTCCATGAATGCCAGAGGTCCCAGTCCTATTCAGGACGGCGTCCACCAGCTGGGGAGATCTAAAAGTCAATACCACACAATCGCCACTCTGGGTTTTATTCCCTCTCCCTCCCCATTGACTCTCCTTCCCATCTTAAAATCCTTAAATAAATGGTCGGTTAAACCTGTTCTGGCACCCAACCAATTTAAGGACTTATTTCTCAACGAGATCCAGTTCTCCTTGCCATTAATGGGGAGGAAGGCACATTGGTCAAGACTACCACATATGGGGCAGCTGCTGGCAGAAGGTCCAAACGGTCAGATGTATATTCAGCTAGCTCTTGAACTTGGTTGCTAACTGCTGGTGTGGCCGCAGCAATTCTCGTTGGTAAGGGCATGAGCTTTTGTTATTACGGCCGTTTCGCTTCCCCCCCGATAACAAAGATTCCTCAACAGTAAAGATCTGCTTCTCGATGGCTCCCATTGCTCCGGTAATGTATTTTAGTAAGGATGTTTGTGACTTGTCAGGGGAAGGAATTTTTCCAACAGTGGCTAAGTGCTTTCTTTTGCCCATGTTGACGACAAGTATCTCGAATATCACAGGCGTACAATTGTCTCAGGGGTAAACACAAAAAAAGTAAAACCCAACAATGGTTAGCACTTTTGATGGGAAAAGGTGCAGTTATGGGATTATCACAGTGTAACTCAGGTGGTCAACCACCCACCCAGCATCCACCCACCTGCCTGTGAGTTGTTTATCTAGGTATAGCTGCCCTTAACTCCCCTTCCCGTGCAGTATCTTTAAACACACGATATAGTATGTATGAGAACAGTCAGATGTGGTTACATGTGTCTATCAGATTAGCACGACGTGGCTACATTAGGCAGGTAAGAAGGCACTTGGCAGCAAGGTCAGTTGGTTTAAAAATAGAGGGTAAAGGTCATTAAAAGTACCTTGATCTAGAAAATCCTGATATCACAGCCTGCTTAAGTGGCCTGGGCAAGGCTTCGCTGCTTGATGTGAGAGGGCGGCTCTCATCTGCTGTGAGCTCCAATGCTTAATTGTTCACTGCACAGCTAGGTTTACTCTTTCTAGGCATGGGAGACAGGAGAAATGAACATTCCTTGATGTGACCCGTGTTTGTCAGATAAAATCAAATTCAAGGGAGGTGGCCCCGCCCGCCTCCTCCTGTCGCCGACGGGCGCAGGATGGGCTCACCCTTGGCCCGGGCTTCGCCTGGGCGTGGCCCGCACACCTCCTGCGCAGCGGGTGCTGCAGCTGTAATTTATGCGCCTCTGGGTGCAGCGACGATGACGGTGGCGCCGGGGAGTCTGGGAAATGGAGTCCTTGCTCCTCGCTCCTTTCCCTCTGGCGCTGTGCTCTCCTGCTAGGCAAATGGCAGGTTTGGTGGCACAGTCCCAACCTCTCGAGTTTCCTGGCTCCCCGCGCTGCGGGAGCCGCAGCTGTAATTTATGCGCCTCCGGCCGCAGCGACGATGACGGTGGCGCTGAGGAGTCTGGGAAATGGAGTCCTTGCTCCTCTCCCGCTGGCACTGTGCTCTCCTGGTAGGCTAATGGCAGGTTTGGTGGCACAGTCCCAACCTCTTGAGTTTCCTGGCTCCCCCTGTCTCAACTGTTTGGGAGACGTTCAAGGTGTTCATTAGAGGTATGACAATTTCGAAACACGAAGGAGTGCTCTGCTCGATACAAGATAGATTATCGAGACTAGAAAAAGAGATAGCTCAACTGGAGCGGGCCCATCAACGATTTGGCGACATAAAGCTCCTTGAAGATATTAAAAAGGCTCTTGAGAAGTGTCATGACACAGCAGACAGTGAGGTGAAACACCTTGGAAAATACACTACTGCTAGGGCATATGGTGAGAGCGAGTGCCCCGGGGCCTCTCTTGCGGTGCTACAGTGCCCTAAGAGAGAGGCAGTCACGATTGTCGAAATACAGGACGAAGACGGTAGCCCTTTGCATGCGACGTCTCTCATCGCCGAGAGATTCAGTAGATACTATGCTGAGCTATATAGCTCACAGTATCACCAGATGATGAAGCAATGAAAGAGTACTTGGAACATATCCAAATGGCATGTCTCACCAACACATACAGGGAGCACCTTATGGTATCTCTCGACCCTAGAGAAATTCGGGCTGCACTCAAGGCAATGCGCATTGGGGGTGCACCTGGTACAGACGGACTAACAGTGGCCTTTTATAAAGCTTTCCAGGAATTGCTTATACCTCATTTGGTCACTCTATATGAGGAAATGGTCGAAGCCGATGTGATGCCCCCTTCCATGAGAGAGGCACGCTGCTTGACTGTGCGGCTCGGCTGGGCCACTCTTGGGGGCACGAACCATCGCCGCATCACACCCTGGTGGGATCTTAATCCCAGGGTGCTACATCTTTCCTCTTCTTCCTCCCTCGCAGGCCCGCTCCACACCCTGGTGGGACTGCAAGTCCCAGGGTGCAACGCGCGCTTCTCTGACCGCCGCAGCTGAGGGGGAGGCGCTTTCATCGCGCTTTAAAGCGCTGCCTCTCCCCCCGCGGCGCGGGACGCTGCTTGACTGTGGGGCTCGGCTGGGCCACTCTTGGGGGCATGAACTATCGCCGCATCACACCCTGGTGGGATCTTAATCCCAGGGTGCTACATCTTTCCTCTTCTTCCTCCCTCGCAGGCCCGCTCCACACCCTGGTGGGACTGCAAGACCCAGGGTGCAACGCGCGCTTCTCTGACCGCCGCAGCTGAGGGGGAGGCGCTTCCATCGCGCTTTAAAGCGCTGCCTCTCCCCCCGCGGCGCGGGACGCGCGCGGGCCGCGCCCAGGCCAAGGGCTGGCCCGTCCTTGCCCGTCAGAGCCCGGAGGAGGCTGGGCTGGGCCACCCCCCTGAAATCTCCTATTAGAAGTACAACGACCACGGACTGATTTCTTTTGAGGTACTGTGACTATTCTTCTCTCCTCCAAAGCAAAGACAGGTTCCCTGGTTCCCTTGGTAGTAACTAGTCCTTCTGTTTTGTTCCCCCCAGCTGCAGCTGCATTTAGTTCAAATATGAGAAAACGGAAAGTAATTGAGGGAGGTTCGGGAGGTGCCCTGAGGAAAAAGACAAAAAAACGACCCCAGAATCTCTGCCCGGGGGATGAGAGGGCAGGGGAGCGTGGGGAGAATGTGATGGATCGAATTGAGACTTTACTTTCCGATTGTGAGGGATTGCTTATGTCACCCACACCACCAAACACCACACTTGTTCCCTCACATAAGGTCCCCCTACCATCCCCCTCTCCCACTACTGTAGCCGCCAATTATTGGTCCAGGTAGTATACCCAGCCTATTTAAAAAAGCAGCGAGTAAGAAACGGATTACAAAAGCCCCTGAAGATACGGAAGAGCCCTCTGTTAGGGAAGCCCAGGGTAGGATTCCATCTGATCTACTTTTGAGCAATAGATTTGCACCCCTTGCGGATGACACAGTCACGCTTGACACACACTCACACAAGGAGGGTACGGGCCCCAGTACCACAGAAGCGTGTGGGAGGAATACAATTTCTGACCAAGGGAGCCGCGGGATCCAGGACACTGATATAATACCAACCAATGCTGACCTACAGAGGGAAATCCTGGCCCTTAAAGAAACAATAGGGACTTTATCTACACTTATTTCAAAATTATCCCTTATCATAGAAGACCCCAATACATCCAAGATACCATCATCTATCAGTTCCCCGAGTACATGCACGATAGTCAAATCGAATCACCCTACTACCCATAGCACACAAGCAATACCTAACACTTTAATCACCACTCCTGCACCTCTAGTTGACAACCGAGGTGGCTGCAAGGGGGGGCCACCATTGCAATTCATTTAATCACGATATATCTTGAGGAGGCTACAAAGCACATCGTAGGGGTCTGACCGGGCCCTACACTGCTAAGGCGAATGACCCACTCCCTCGACCTGAAGGCCGTAGTGAGGCCCCCCTATTTCTAAGGCCACGTTCAACTCCCAAAGTCGTTCCTCAGTCTAACATCTTCATGATCAATGTACCAAAGTTCGACTGTAACAACAAATCTGAATATGGCGAAGCCCTAAAAAACAAAGCCATCCATTGATTAGGCAGGTAAGGGGCTGTCGATCCGTGATAAGGGATGACATCTTGAGGGCTAGGAGATGTGTCCTGAAAAATAGTCCAGTTGATGCTTTAGAACTAACCTTGATAAATGAAAATCTAGTGCATGATTTAGTTGCCCTGGAAGCAAGATCCTGCCCTCCACTTAGTACCAATATCCAATTGAAGCTCAATATCCCCTCACTGGAAGCCAATTGCAAGAATGTAGCGGTCCCCCAAAGGGATTCACCCTCTTCCACCTTGTCACAGATTGACTGACTATTCCCAGATCCCTCTCAGAATCATGCGTGTAATTCCAGTATCGATTCCGATTTAATTCCCACACCGACGGACAAAGGTCCGGAGGGTGGTCTCCTGGAGCACGAGGCAGTGATTTTAAGGCCCCACCCCACCCCACCCACTGTACCTCCTTTCCAACTAGGAGATAATGACCAGGATGGGGATGAAACCACACATACCCACTTGAACTCCGATATGGTTGATCCAGCTCCAGCATTGCCGCCCTCCAGCCCAATGCATCTGGTAGAGACAATGAAACCCAAAATAGCTTCATGGAATGTGGCAGGAATAAGGGGGAAACTAGGTCTCCCCCACTGGCATGAGATAATAAACCAGCACGATATTTGTATCATGCAAGAAACCTTGAGTCTGACACCTGTTTATATCCCAGGGTTTGCCACGTTCTACAAACCGGCAATTCCCTCTAAATACGGTCGCCCCTCCGGAGGGCTACTCATTCTGATCCAAATTGCACTAAATCATGAAACAGAGGAGCTTTACACCAACAACAGCGACCTTCTCTGGGTCAGACTCAAAGGCCCCCAAGGAAAGTCCTTAGATATTGTAAATGTCTATGCAAGGAGTTCTAGACTAGGCATGTCACCTACTCTGCAGTCATTAGACGAGTTACTGGATGCAAGACAAATTGAACTTCCCCTAGTTGTGGCAGGTGATTTTAACGTAACATTTGAACCCCTCGACCGGGAAGATATCCTTGAGATCAACGAGGAGGATAACATGTGGTCAGTTCCCTCATTGGACTTGCCACCAATAAAGAAATGGTCCCAAGCAGCAATCCAGTTAAATTCCCTTACCCTTGCACACAGGTTATGGGCTGCCAACGGAAGGACCCCGTCAGACAAAGAAGGGGGAATGACTTTCGCTGGGCCCAAAGGGTCGAGTCGGATCGATTATATTCTTGCGGACCTCTGCCTATGGCCACTTGTGGTTGACATGTCTATCATTCAGACATGCGAAAGCGACCACAATCCTCTGAGCCTTATAATTGAGCAACCGTGGGCCGAGAATGTCAGGGCAGCCCATGACCTCCTCTCTACAAGGGAGGTGATCCCCTCCAATGACAATCGCCGGCTAAAATGGTCCACAATTTTGGCGGACGAATCCAAGCTTGACACCTTAAAACGCGATCTCGAGAACCATCTTGAATTCCTGTCATCCCGGCCAAGAGACTCTCCCACACGAGCTAGCTGCAGCGACTCACATTCTAAATTTTTTGACCAGCTGGCCAAAAACTTTATTGTCCACCAACACAAACTTAGGTCGAGCAAAGCAAAAACTAAGAAAATGACCTCCTGGTTCTCAAAAGAGTGCAGATCCCTAAAAAGACAGCTGTCCCTTGCCATACGGCATGGGGATATTTCGACAATTCGGGAACTGAGGAGGCAGTACAAATTGGCCCAAGTGAAGGCCAAGAGGGATTGGGATGCAAGGAGGTGGGCAGAACTTGGCGAGTCCATTTCAAGTCCAGATGCCCGACTGTTCTGGTTACTCGTGGGTAAGGGCAACCACGAAAGGTCCCCACCTCTAGCTAACAACATCCCGGCCCACCTGTGGCAGGAACACTTTGGCTCTCTTTACTCAACCCTCACAAGTTATGCCATGGAAGCTGCAGTTCCTGATCAAATGCAATTACCACATGATCTAACGTTTACTAGAGAGGAAATACTGGCCTCACTGGATGCAATTACACCTGCCAAGGCCTCTGGCCCTGACGGCATCCCAGGGGATCTCTTTAGATCTGACAGGGAAAACTGGGCTACATACATACTAACCCTTGCCAATGAAATTGCGGGAGGAGGGAGCATCCCAGAATCTTGGAAAGGGGCTGAAGTGATCCCCATTTTCAAAAAGGGCAACAGGTCCTTACCTGCAAACTACCGACCGATTAGCCTGATCGACTGTGTCCAGAAAGTTGTCTGTCGCTCGCTATTAGCCAAAATCACGGATTGGATGGAAGAAAATGACATTCTTTCTTCCCTCCAAGCGGGCTTCCGGCGAAAAACTGGCACAGTCGATCAGGTCTTTCGACTGTTTATGCTGTACTGGAAGGTGGTTTTGCTGGGCAAGGGGAGCCTGTACATTGCATTTATTGATTTAAAAACTGCATTTGATCTCGTTCCCAGGGACAATTTATGGCGGGTCCTCAGGGAGATGGGCATGCCTCCGGGCATCCTTGCACTCCTAATTAGGCTCCATGATGAGAATTTTGCCAGGGTCAGGTGGGGTAGCCAAGGACAGGTCACCAATCCCATCAAGGTCCGCCAAGGATGTGTTCTGGCCCCAACTCTATTCTCATTGTACATCAACCACATTGCAGAGGTTCTATCTGCCATCCCAGCGGATGCCCCGTCCTTAGCAAAGCAAAGAATACCTCCCCTCCTATTCGCAGACGATACTCTTCTTGTCTCGAAGACCCCAAAGGGCTTGCAAAAACTATTAGATCACTTCAAGCTCTTTTGTGATCAATCAATCAATCACAGAATTTGTAAAGCGCACTACTTACCCGTGAGGGTCTCAAGGCGCTAGGGAAAAAAGAAAAGGGGGGGGGTGCTGCTACTGGTCGAACAACCAGGTCTTGAGTAGCCTCCTGAAGGTCAACAGGTCTTGGGTCTGTCGTAGGCTTAGTGGAAGGGTGTTCCAGGTCTTGGCGGCGAGGTGGGAGAAGGATCTGCCGCCGGTGGTAGTTCTTCGAATGCGAGGGACGGTGGCGAGGGAGAGGTCGGCGGAGCGGAGTTGGCGGTTGGGGACGTAGAAGAGGAGTCGTCTGTTGAGGTAGGCTGGGCCAGTCTTGTGGAGTGCCTTGTGTGCGTGGATGAGGAGTTTGAAGGAGATTCTCCTGTCGACGGGGAGCCAGTGCAGGTTCCTCAGGTGGGGGGTGATGTGGCTGTGGCGTGGTACGTCGAGGATCAGGCGTGCGGTGGCGTTTTGTATGCGTTGCAGCCGCTTGATGACCTTGGCCGGGGCTCCCGCGTAGAGGGCGTTCCCATAGTCAAGTCTGCTACTGACGAGGGCCTGGGTGACTGTTCTTCTTGTGTCTGTCGGGATCCACCTGTAGATCTTGCGAAGCATGCGGAGGGTGTTGAAGCAGGAGGATGAAACTGCGTTGACTTGCTTGTCCATGGAGAGCGTTGAGTCGAGGATGACTCCCAGGTTGCGTGCGTGGTCGGTGGGTGTCGGGGCTGCTCCCAGCATCGTTGGCCACCAGGAGTCGTCCCAGGCTGAGGGGTTGGAGCCGAGGATGAGGACCTCTGTCTTCTCCGTGTTCAGTTTTAGTCGGCAGATCTTCATCCAATCGGCGACGGCCTTCATTCCTTCATGGAGGTTGGATTTGGCGGCGAGGGGGTCCTTGGTGAGGGAGAGGATCAGTTGAGTGTCGTCGGCGTAGGAGATTATGTTGAAGTCGTGTTGTCTGGCGATGCGTGCGAGCGGGGTCATGTAGATGTTGAACAGTGTTGGGCTGAGGGACGATCCTTGGGAGTACGCCGCAGATGATCTCGGAGGCTTCGGATCGGAATGGTGGGAGGCGGACTCTCTGGGTTCTGCCGGCGAGGAAGGAGGTGGCCCATTCCAGGGCCTTGTCTCGGATCCCTGCGTCGTGGAGGCGTGTGCGTAGAGTGCGGTGGCAGACAGTGTCGAAGGCGGCGGAGAGGTCCAGCAGGATGAGGGCTGCGGTCTCACCATTGTCCAGCAGGATCCTGATGTCGTCGGTGGCGGCGATGAGGGCAGTCTCAGTGCTGTGGTTGCTGCAGAACCCCGATTGGGATGGGTCCAGGATGCTGTTTTCTTCGAGGTATCGGGTTAGCTGTTTGTTGACGATCTTCTCGATGACCTTGGCTGGGAACGGAAGCAGGGAGATGGGCCGGAAGTTCTTGAGGTCTCTCGGGTCCGCCTTGGGTTTTTGAGTAGGGCGTTGATCTCTGCGTGTTTCCAGCTCTCTGGGAAGGTCGCGGTCTCGAAAGAGAGATTGATGACGTTGCACAGGTGGGGTGCGATGGAGCTGCTGGCTTTGTTGAAGATGTGGTGCGGGAAAGGGTCTGACGGGGAGCCGGAGTGTATTGTGCTCATGGTCTTGATGTTGTCCTTGATGTTCACGCGATAGGAGGGGCCTTGAAATTAATACATCAAAAACCAAGCTCATGCTTTTAAATCCCCACAAGTCCTTCAAGGGCAATCTGCTCCTAGACAATGTTCCACTAGAGAGAGTCAGTTCCTTCGATTACCTGGGAATAAAACTATCCGAGGATATGGCCTGGAAGCACCATCTTAACAAGGCCTTCCTCAAATTCTCCCAGGTAACCGGGGCCCTGCGCAAAGAACACCGCCTCTCTCACACCAAGCCTGTTGCACCGGCATTGAAACTGTATAGTTGCAAGGCCGTGAGCAGTGCACTCTATGGAGCTGAGCTGTGGGGCATGGCAAGAACAAATGACCTGACATCCCTGGAGAACAGGTTCCTCAAAAATCTGGTTTCTTTGCCACAGACTACCCCCACTCGCCCAATACTGCTAGACATGGGCATCAAACCCATAAGCGACCTAGCGAAGCTCCGTCCCCTACTGTTCTGGCAGCGGGTGGTTTCCACTCCGGAACTGTCGCTCTATGATGCTGCTTTCCAGGAGATTTGTGCCCTAGACACCATGCACAAAATTGGTTGGACCAAACATGTCAAAAGTCTTTTGTCACATATAGGCCTTGCAGGACACAATATTGGTTGCCTAATACCCCTCGCTAGAAGACAGATCAAATCTCTCTATTGGGAAGGAGTTGAGCGCATCGCCTACTTAGCTGCCAATCAGGGGAGACTGAATGAGGAATTCAGTGACTTTAAGCATAGCTATACCCTCGAAAGTTACCTCGACATCATTAAAGTGCCGGCCGATAGGAAGCTATACATCCAGTTCAGGCTTGGCAGCCTGCCCATTAATGCATTCACAAATTCTTGGCTGCACAACAAAGCACAGCCAAAGGGCTGCCCTTGTTGTCCCTGCCCTCAAGAATCTACGGCCCACTTCTTCTTTGCATGTAAAGCATACACCAAACCTAGGAGCAGATGGCTTACTCCTGTCTGCAGAGAACTTGGTACCCGAGACTTTAGAGCGGCTCTGCGCATACTAAAATCGGATGCAAGACCCCTATTTGTGTGCGCAACTGCAAAATACTTGGGAAATGCATGGGCAATCAGAAGGAGGGCGTTGACTCCCTCCCGGCTCAGCCCTGTGAGCAGCGTACCCGTTTAATTCCTTATTAAACACATTTGCCACACAGAATAGCAAACTTAAAAATTGCAAGTAATACTTTTTAGTCCTTTTATATGTTAGTATGAAATGTTTTTAATGCTTCTATTACATTGACATGTGACCGAACCCTTTAGCACTTGCCTTTTTAATAACGGCTCTTTGCCGGAATTTGCACATTTACGTTCCACGTGGACATGAACCCGTGATGGAAAAATGACTTGTTTAATTGAAGAATGTAATTAACAGCAGCCAAGGCATCTGCATCAGATTCTGGTTCATGCCAAATTTGTATTCCTAAAGATTACTTGCACCTTAGCAACGGGACGTTGCTAAATTAGCACTTCAACCCTTTTTGCGGGATGGTATTCGCGATGAACACTACGGCCCGTTGCACTGGCGAACATAATCGATGTCATCAAACATGTCTTTACTTCTGAAATGGGACTTTGCTCAGGTTGCATATCTATCCTTCCAGCTGGTATGAACTCGTGACGATAACTGAGACCTACATAGTATCCGTAGGTCCTAATTTCTGTTTTTTTAACGTCTGCTAGTTTAATTTTTATACCTAATGATATTTTTAGATTGTATTGCTTTTATCATTGAAGTGTATAGTCCGATTTATATTGATATGTACGAAACTTGTCCCTCGATTCCTTGTGTCTTTTATGGTATTTTTACCGAAATAAAGACTTTGATGATGATGAGAGAGGCACTGATCGTTGCTCTCCTGAAACCGGGGAAACCTCTGAATAATTGCACCCCCTATAGACCCCTAACCTTACTAAACATAGATACCAAGCTCTTTGCCAAAACATTAGCCAATCGACTAACCCATTGGTCCCATTGAGTTGGTCCGGAGCAGGCAGGCTTCGTTCCAGGACCATCCAAAGTATGAACCCAGATATCAGACCTGCAGCAGTCTTTTTATGTTTAACTTTGTTTTATTGGTTTGCAGATGAATGAAAAGACACAATACATATATCATTTATCCTATTTCCGGCCCCCGCAGGAGGCCCAGATTGTCCTTGCAACATGTAATAGCTAATAAAATATACAACTCCCGTCCCCCCCATCCCCGGATCCCCCCCCCACCCCCCTCCCCGAACCGGTGTGCTATGGCGGATCCTTGGTAGTTCGATGTGTAAAGAGCCCTAGTGCGCCATATCTCCAGAAGCTGCCTCGGGTTTTGGGATATCAGTTAGTCGCAGAAGGCGAAGGTATTTCGGGCATGTGATTTCATTGAATTCCACCGCTAGTAGGGATAGTAGAGGCTGCCATGTGGTAGCAAACGTGTCGGAGGAGTGCGTAAGGTTAGCTTGGATTCTCTCCATGCCTAGCGTGTACCACAGTCTGTATAGCCACCCCGTGTGGGTTGGTCTATTCCGTGTGCCCCATTGAGAGAGAATGTGTTGCACCGCTGCTCCCATAGCCAGACCCATCTGCCTTCCCCTGACTGACTTCAGTGGATATGTAATCGGGTTGGGGAGTCCCAGCACTGTGTAGGCCGGGAATCGTGGGATTTCTGTGTCGAATTGTTTGTCTATATCATCTAGAACTGCCGTCCAGTATCCTGCCACTTCCCTACAGTCCCATAACAGGTGAGTCAGTGTGCCCTCTTCGTCACATCCTCTCCAACATGTAGGGCTACGGTAGGGATTTCCCTTATGTAGGCGGGCAGGTGTCAGATACCAATATGTTACTACCTTGACCGCAGCCTCCCTGCCCGCTGTGTTCCTAGCCGTGTGGTTTGCCCTAAAATAAATGTCCTGCCATTCTTTTCCGGTCAGCTCTCTACCAAGCTCCCTCGCCCATCTCCTTTGTCCAGCGGAAGGTCCCGGGCGAGCCGGGAGGCGAATCAGCCGGTAGAGTTCGGAGATGATCCGCTTATCCGAGGTTTTGGTGACGAGCCATTTCTCGTAGGTCGTCAGTTTTCTACCGACCATCGGGCGCACGTCTGGGTGTGTTAGCCAATGGCGAATTTGGAAATATTGGAGTCTCTGCGGTCTCTGGACGTCGTAGGCCTGTGCTATCTCTGAGAATTGGAGGAACCCCTCTTGGTCGAATAAGTGCCCGGCTGACTTGCATGTTGACGCCCTCCATTGTGGAAACGCTCGCTTTTCGAGCCCCGGTGGGAATTCCGGGTTGTCGAATATGGGAGTTAACGGCGAGGGGAAGGAGGTAAGTCCACGTTTTGTCGCCACTTTGTCCCACACTTGCATAACAGTGCGTGTGAATGGGGAGAGTTTAAGGTTCGGGGACCTATCCGGGCGTTTGAGAAATGGTACTTTCCAGAGGTCTAATCGCGCCATCGCCTTATCTTGGAACAGCCACCTCTTTTCTGATTCCGGTCTGTTCCATTCTACCAAGTATCTGAGTTGCGATGCCAGGAAGTAATCTAGTAGATTGGGAATCCCCAGCCCACCTTCGTCGGGGGGACGATGAGCTAGCTCCCTATTCATCCTCGGCCTCTTCCCGGCCCAGATGAATTGTTGTACAGCACTTTGCAATTTATGAATGACGCCTTTGGGAGGCCAGGCTGGGATGGTCTGAAAAAAATATAGCACCTGCGGCAAGATAGACATTTTGACTGCAGCGATACGGCCAAGGAGTGACAGGGGTTGCCTCTGCCATCTACCCAAATCCCCCTGAACCCGCAAGAGAAGATTGGAGTAGTTTAGGGCGATTGTTTGCTCTGTGGAGGGGGTCAGGACTATCCCCAGGTATGGGATCCGATCTTGGAGTTGGAGCTCCCCGAACTCTTCGTGCATTACCCTTAGTGTGATTTCATTGAGACCAAGCGGTAATATCATGGATTTCCCAACGTTGATCTTAAAGCCGGAAACTTCACCAAAAGCTTGCAATTCCCGCAGGAAGGCCGGGACCGAGCGCTTGGGTGCCTCTAGGGCTGCCAGGATATCATCCGCATAGAGGCTAATCGGGTGTTTCTCCCCTCCAAAGGGGATGCCGAGGATATCTGGGTTATCCCTTATCCGTTGTGCTAGGGGTTCAACATATAAGGCAAATAGAAGGGGTGACAACGGACATCCCTGCCTCGTGCCCCTTTGAATGTCAAAGGGTTGGGAGCTCGTTCCGTTGACCCGGATCGTAGCTGTGGGTTTATCATAACAGCTTGTTACCCATGCCCTAAATCGCTCACCTAGGCCAAAGTGCGCCAATGTCTTATCCATAAAGCCCCAGTCTACCCTGTCGAATGCTTTTTCAGCATCTATTGACAGTAGAAGGGCCTCCGTCCTGTTATGGTGGACTTTATCAATTATATGCATGATACATTTGGTGTTGTCGCTGCTTTGTCTGTTGGGAATGAACCCGGATTGGTCTGGTTCGATAATGCCTGGCATGCATGGGCCCAGTCTAGACGCCAGAACCCCTGTGAACAATTTGAGGTCCAGGTTGAGTAAGGAGATTGGCCGGTATGAGCCGCACTGAGTATTGTCTTTTCCGGGCTTGGGAAGGACAACTATATCTGCTGCAAGCATGTCCGCGGGAATAGAACCGGGGCCCTGGAATGAATTAAAAAGTCGGGTTAAAATCGGGGCGATGAGTGGACAGAACGCTTTATAAAACCCCACCGAGAAGCCATCTGGCCCTGGAGCTTTCAGTGGTTTGAGTCGGGAAATAGCACCTATCACTTCTTCGATTCGAATCGGCGCGTCCAGTGCTTCTGCTCCCCCCTTGTTTAAGGCCGTGGTAGCGGCGCATTGAGGATATGATTCTCCATTTGGTTGAGTTCGAGAATCTTTGCTGTATAGGGAAGCAAAGAATTCTCTGAGAGTTTCAGCTATCTGGTCGTCCATTTCCACCACCTCCCCCCCCGGAGTTCCTAAGGGCAGCAATCCTGGACCTCTGGGCGCGGGCTCTTAGTTTACTGGCCAGGAGGCGTCCCGTCTTATCTCCCCCTATGTAGTATGAGTGTTTGAGCCGCAGAGCCGCGTATTCCGCCCTGTCTAGGTCCAAGCCCGCCAGCTGCGCTCTGGCTGCTTTCAGTTGACGCCATATTCTAGGGGCACCTGTCCGGCTGTGGACCCGCTCCAGTTCCACCACATTGGCCGTAAGCTGTTCTCTCTTTTCTTTCCGGTCTCGTACCTCCGCCGCGGATATGGCTATCAATTCTCCCCTCACGACCGCTTTGAGGGCCCCCCATAGCGCAGTTAGAGACGTCTCCGGTGTATCGTTTGTCTTGAGGTAATCGGTGATACATTTGTGTATCTGTTGGGATATTTCTTTGCGCAGCAGCAAAGTCTCCCTTAGTCTCCACCTCCCCCTTGGCCTATGAGTTGGGGGCAAGTCTAGTGTCACTATCACCGCGTCGTGGTCTGAGAGTGCCGCTGGAGTAATGTCCACTGTGTCAACCAGTGCACTGACTTCTGCCGACCCTATGAAGTGGTCCAGTCTGGCATATGTATGGTGTGCATTTGAGTAGTAAGTGTATTGCTTGCTATGGGTGTGGGCCACTCGCCATATGTCTACCAGTCCCCTGTGTGCCAGCGATTCCTGCCCTTCCTCTGATAAGGCTCCTGTTTGGCCGTGCCGTTGCCCAGATCTATCTTTCTCTGAGTCCATGACCAAGTTGAGGTCACCTCCCACTAATATCCGTCTATCTTGGGGGCTAAGTACCTCTGATATGGCTCCCTTGATGAATTTTTCTTGTCCTTCATTTGGGGTGTAGATGGATCCCACCACTATGGGAGCTCCCCCAACCCAGAGCCTGTAGGCCAACAGCCTGCCCCTTATTTCTGCTACCTTGTCTCCCACTGTGCCTCGGAATTTCTTAGCTAGCAATATGGCCACCCCTACTTTTTTATCCATAGTAGAGGAATAGAATTGTTGGGGAAATGCGCGGGACCTCATTCTGTGCCAATCCTTAGAGATGAGATGTGTTTCCTGTAGGAGGCACACATCCGCTCCAGAGTGCTCCAAATAAGATATGATAGCTCGTCTTTTAACAGGGTTGTTCAGACCCCTCACATTGAGGGTTAGTACCCGAAGAACATGTTGCGACATACTGGGTTTACAAGTGGTGTTTGTGCTTGTGTCGTTGGTAGATTGCTTTTGCCTCGCGTGTGTCTGCGCCCCTGGGCCCTTATTCCATGCGTCCGTGGCTCTAGCCTACGTCCATGCCCGCGCTCCGTTAGCACACCGGTTCCCCTTCCCACCCCTCTCCCTAACCCCACTTCCCTCCCTCCCCGTTCCCCTGTGTCCCTCCCTCCAACTCCCCCCCCCGGGTCCCCCCCTTCCCTCCCTAACCCCAACTAAACAAACCCCAAATGTAACCATTGTCCAATGTCCATCATCCGGTGACGTGGACATTTGGAAGTGAAAAATCGGGGTGAAGATGTGATCCAAGTACCCCGGGCCCCTCCCCCCCCAGCCAGCTATATTTTAGTGCAATAGCGTCCCCCTATGCAACTCAAGGTTTGTCCGGCGAGGCGGTGTCCCTCGAAACCGCTTCTAGGGCTGCCAGTCTTTCTTGTGTACTGGTGGTGTGGTCCGGCCGTGTTTCAAATTTAGGCAGGTGTCTGCGGCCCACTCTGTGCCATCCTCCCCCTGAGGATCGTTGTGTGTGGGTGGGCGAGTCCTCAGTGTCCCGTTGTTCTAGGCCCAAGAGCGCGCATGTTTCATGAAATGATCTCATTTGATGTAGCTTGTCTCCCCACTTGAAAATCAATCGGAATGGGTGGCCCCATGAGTAAGTCACTCCCGTGTCTTTCAAAAATGTTGTCGCTTCCTTGAATGCTTTCCTCTTTTGTAGAGTGATAGAGGCCAAGTCTTGGTATAGTGCTATAGGCTTACCCTGGTATTTGAGGGGTTGCTTACGCCTGGCTTCACGGGGTATGCGTTCTTTGAGGGGAAAGTCTGGCAAGAAAGCTAGAATGTCTGGCGGAGGGGCCGGAGCCCGCCGCGCCATTCCCACCCTATGTGCACGATCAATGCGAATGTCAAAGTCTAGGGGCTCTTCCAGGATCTCCCTAAACAAGTCCTGAAGGTATCGGGTGACGTCCGGCCCCTCCTCTTTCAGCGGGACCCCCCTAACGCGGATGTTGTTTCGGCGTGACCGATTTTCGAGGTCTTCTGCGTGGGCTTGCAAGTCTACCTGTTGGTCCTTGAGTCGAATAAGCTCCTGTTGTAGTTGCACTATCTCCTCGCCTTTGGATTGCTCACGCTCTTCAATGGCGGCGACTCGCTCCCCCATGTCGTCGACCTCGCGTCGGATTTCTCTCACCTCGCTCGCCACTTCTTGCTTTAGCGTGTGAAAATCCTCTCGCAGCGTATTGAAAAGAGTTTCTAGGAACAGTCGTGTGATTGGAGCTTCTACATCGCCTTGTTCTGCTTTAGGGGCCGGGGAAGTTCGCCCTCCTTTCTCCCCTGACAAGGAGCTTTTGGTTAGCATCTCTTTCAGTGTTCTTCCCCTTTTTTCCGCATTGTAGACATGTTGGGGCTCCCAGGTGGTCGGCCTTCCGCCTCCAGACCAAATCCGCCTGCACTGCACTCGTATGTCTCCTCTGGATGCTTGGGTGGCACTGAAGTAGGGTCTCTCAACTCCAACTTCCAGTGGTGCGATTTGTGTTGTCACATATGTGCGGTGGCCCCGGGCTGCTGCGGACCGGAGCTGCTATTCCTCCCGTTTGTGGGCGACCTGTTGCGCTCCGGCAGGTTGGTTCCCCTGCGCAATTGCTTGCATGGGAGGATGTATCCTATCGCGGCCAGTGCACTACGGACAGGTCAGTGTCTTCGGCCAGCCGTGAAGCCCCCTGGGGCAGTGGTGAACTCTCGCTATCTTGTGCCCTGTGTGCGGCCCTGGGCCCTAAAGGCGTTGGTTCTTGGGGGCCACTCTGTGGTTCCGCCCGCCGTGTTCACTGTTGCCTGGACAGAGACTGCCTCCCCTGGCCCACCTCGGCCTCGGTGTCTGCCTCTGATGTCTCGGGCTCAGCCCCTCCAATGCCACTGCCACTGTTTCCGCAAAGCCAGGGGCCTTCTTGTCTGCTGTGCTACGCTGTCCCACGCCGCTCCCGCTCCGTTGTTTGCCCCTGTGCTGCCAGATTTAGTCTAGGCGGCGGGCACCCCGTGCCTCCGCCGGGCTCCCTCGCTGTTTATGCCCCTTATTATCTGTCCTTGGCCAGGCTGTTTTTGGCGTTGTTGCCCTGGGCCCACCTCTCCCTCACTGCCAATTGTACTGCAGCGCTTGGGCGTCCCGGGCAGCTTGCCTCATTGTTGGGTCGGACTCTGCGGGTCACTCACCGCTCAACCGCTCCCTCTCCCGTCGTCGCCTTCAAGTGTGGCCTCTTCCCCAGATCGCTCGGAGATCTCCGAATGCGCGCCCAGCTAGGCCCTCAAGCCGGGCGCTCGATTTATGCGCCGGACCAGCAGGGGCCGCCTCTCCGCTATCGCGCTGCTCCTACCGGCGTCAGAGGTGTTCGTAGCTGCTGCGGGTACACCCTCGCCTTTCCGCTGGGCGCCCGTGCTGGGCCTTCGCCGGATCCGCCTGTGCTCCGACCCGGTAGGAGCGCGTCAGTTCTTCCCGCTCCGGCGCTGTGCTGGGCCTCCGGCTCGAGCGTCTCCCCCATTCGCTACCTGCTCGGCCTTCCGCTGCACCCTCCAGCCGCATAGGACACCCGTCGGTGCTTGCAAGGGTGTCGCCGCACTCCCACTGGTCGTGCCACCGGTTGTGGTGCACAACGGGGGGGTATGCTGGTGTATACGGCTGGTTACGGGGTTCGGGATCGAGGAGCCTCCGGGTTGTGCGACCGCTTAGATCGCCATCTTGGCCACGCCCCCCAGCAGTCTTTTTAGACGCTGAAAAGGTGTTCGACTCAGTAGAGTGGTCATTTATAAAGGCTGTGCTTTGCTGCATTGGAGTAGGTTAGGTCTTTCTCCGGTTGGTTGCAGTTTTATATAATGCCCCAGTTGCCAGGATTACACTGGGCAATATAGTTACATCCCCCTTAGCTGTCTCGAGGGGTACTGGGCAGGAGTGTCCTTTATCTCCCCTTCTATATATGCTTTGGTTGCGGAACCCCTGGCCTGTGCCCTGAGAGAGAACCATGGACATAGGGGATTGCGCTTCCCTGCTTACCGCTTAATTGTTTCGGCATATGCTGACGACATGCTTCTTTATGTCCGGGACCCCGAGAGACAACTTACGCCTGTCCTCACAGAGGTGGTCCGTTTTGTGCAACTATCGGGCCTAAAGGTTAATTGGGCCAAGTCTATAATTTTCCCCCTGACACCATCCATGGCTCCAGTGAAATTGGACTTCCCTCTGCAATGGGCCACAGATTCAGTACTTTCTTTAGGAATACAAATTCATACTGACCCTGGGATAGTACTAACAGACAACTATGGGAGGGCAATTCATAAGTTAGAGGAGGACATCGCTCGATGGATTAGGCTGCCTCTCTCGCTGATTGGGCATATCTCTTATGAAAATGGTTGTCCTCCCCTGTTTCTTGTTTCTTTTTCAGAATATCCCAATGCTACTTTCGGCACATATATTTGATACCCTTCGCTTGTTGCTGATTAAATTGGCCTGGGCCGGTAAGCATCCAAGGGTTAAATGGGAAACTCTCACCCTGCCATACTCTATGGGCAGTCTTAAAGCCCCCGATCTCGAGTTATAATATAGAACAGCACAGAGCTCACATGCACATTTTTTGATACACGGGCGACAGGGTTTACCACACTTACATATTGATAGAGATGCCGCTGACCCCGATACTCTCCCTCGGGTGCTCTTTAGAACCCCGGTTAGGAGACATAGTACCCTAGATTCTTTAAACTCAACAGTACACGCTTGGCGAAACCTATTGGATAGACAGTCAGGAGCGCTTATGTACTCCCCTCTAAGCCCCTCTAGAATGGTGTTCCTGGTTCCCGACGGGGAGAGAAAAGGTTTCCCTAAAGTTATGAAAATTTGGTATCACTAAGATGGGTGACCTTTTCCAGGACGGGGTGGTATGCAAGTGGGAAGACATATTGGAAGAAGGACATGAACCCTCGCCCCATACCAATACCTTAGAGTTCAGCATGTGCTACGCGACCTTTTAGGCGAAGATATGCAGGAGCCACTAGAGTTGCCAACTCTTTCTAATATTGTATGTTCTGCCACACCCACTAAGCTGGTAACTAGAATTGATAGCCTTACACAAGAATCCAGGAGACCACACTTAACGAAAGCTCGCCAGGACTGGCAGAAAGACCTAGATATGGTGACAACAACAGCTGGCAGTATTGCTGCGAAGGGACAAGACGCATCGCTCTTAATGGTAGGCAAGGGCTAATCCACTTTAAATATATCAATAGAGTGTATTGCACACCAGAGAGATTATGCAGATATGGATTACGTGACTCAGCAGCTTGTCACCGCTGCACAGAACAGGAAGCTGGGTTCTTACACATAGCCTGGTATTGCCCCAAACTTTTAGAATTCTGGGAGAAGATTTTTCACACTCTGAACGAGATTACGGGTCTCTCCCTTACTCTGGATCCGCTTCTCGATTTGTTGGGATATGACAAAAGGATCAATAAAAACTTACGACGGCTAATAGCTGTGTGTCTGCTGCTTGCTAAACATAGGGTAGCAATTGTGAGAAGTTGGCCTGGTATATGCTGTCCACTAATTATAGTGGGCACCTTGCACCAGTCCAAACAACCCCTTATTGGAGATAGGTTAAAGACAACCTTTATTGAAAGCTATCCTAGTGGTAGCTATGGAGAGCAGCCTTCAGGCTAAGTCTTGAAGGAATGCAAAGCAGCTTGTTTTACCAGTCTATAATCTCTTGAGTGCCCAAATGAAAGAGGACCACACCAGGTATATATTCAAAATATATGTATTTATTGCTAAACACACCCCTCTAGTCTCTTTATGAGGCTAGAGTTCGAAGTACATAAGTTATAAGTTAGTTATCAACAGTAATAGCACAAATACACGTTTGAGCCCTAGGGGTGTACCAAACCATATACCAATAAAGTGGTATAAGAACCACGACTGAGCTAGACACAAGGCCTAGAGCCTGTAGAAGTGCTTGGACCACAAGGAACCACCCAAGGTAGTGACACAGGGGACCCACGGGGGACGCGTGCAGTGTGAGAACACAGCCGCGAATCGCCGTTGACTTCTATGGGGAAAGTCGCGGTTGGAATTTTAAAGAAAAGGGACACTTAGAGGAGGATTTGGAGCAAACCCCTTTAGAACTGGGTTGTTCTAGAGTCTATACCCACGGGAGCACCGGAGTACTCGAGTTACCTCACCCAGGGAAGCCGGGTGCATAGGTGTCTTTCGGGGTCGGGTTTCGTCGTCGTTTTCAATGGCGATCTGCTGCAAAGTGCTGCTGGCGGCCAAGTCGAAAGTGTTCGGGTGGATCCAAAGGTGGATCGAAGATCTGAAGAACCTGAAAGCAGAGGGGACAGAGTTTGGGTCACTAGCCAGTGACCAGGAAGGTGATGAGCGGATGCCCACCGATGTCGGGTGCTTCAGGTAGGTTGACGGTCGTCTTGACTCTTCAGCCACGAGGTCCAGGAGGCGTCGACGACGACCAGGAGCTGGATTCGAGCTGTCCCACGACGTCTGTCGATTGCAGGGGTGTCGGCGACCGGATTGGACCCAACAAGCCTTGGCAACGGCAAGTCTCGTGGAAATAGAAGGACGGTGGTGCAGACCAGCAAGGTCTGAGGGACTCACCCAGTGAGGGTAAGTCAGGGCACGCCTGGAGCAACCAGGGAAGCCCAAGCAGAAGAAGATTGGCCTTCGGGAGGGCCCACTAGCCAACGGACTAGCGACCGCGAAGGAGCCTTGAGTGGACGCACTTAGAGCTGGCTCACGGGACACTCGTGGAGTGGAGGCCAGTGATCTTCGGTGCAGTCGGTGCTGGAGGCGGGGGTACTCGGAGCCCAAAGCACAACTTCGTGGGAGACCAGGAAGAGGATGCACTTGCAAATGCGCTCGGTGTCCAGGGGTCACGGTTCCACGTTACCCACGACAGCTACGGGCCTCAGCTTTGCTGGGGACTCAGGGCAGCCTCGGGGAAGTCTGGAAATCCACCTCTGGTGATGTAAAGACTTCGGCGTCCGGCGGGAGCTTCAGCGATGCAGACCGGACAATTGCTTCGTTGGTGCCTGCCAAGCAGGGGAGTCACTCCTTGACCCCAAGGGAGATTCTTCAGTCCTCTAATCTTAAAGTAGAGCGTCGAAGGTCCAGGATTCTGTGTCAGAGTTTTGTCCAGGTAAATCTAAAGTCCTAAGGACTGGGGTCCCATACTTATACTAAGTTAGGGGTTGGACATACTCTGGGGACCCACCTATGGGAGGGTCAGGGAAGAGGGGTGGTTACACCCATTCCCTTTGTCCAGTTTCGCGCCAGAGCAGGGGCTGGAAGCCCCTGAACCAGTTTGAACTGGGGTATGCACAGGGACACCAAGTGTGCCCCCAGTGCAGGACTTCAAAGCACCAGAGAGTGCTCCCGCCCAGCCCCAATACACATTATCCTATCTGGGGAGGTGGTTACACCTCCCTGGGACAGGAAACCTATTGTCCAGGCCTCCCCTGCCGGAGTTTCAGTCAGCAGCAGGCGGCCAGACCCGTGTCTGTGGCAACGGCATCCATTTTGTGATGCCAGGGCTTGGAAAGAAGTTACCGGGCAGGCCGGTGTGTACATGTCTCCCCCTCTAGAAGGGTGGAATGCTACCCCCGCCACCAGAACTGGCGGGGGGTAGTATTCCAAGATGTTTGACACCAAACACGACATGTTTCCGTGCAGCCATCCCAAAGTTAGCATTTAACGCGAGGTTATAATGCGCTTAAGAGTATATGGTCAGGCTGCACTACAAACAGCATCAGAGAAGGGTCTCCGAACGCTGCAGAGGGGCTCTGCTCATGCAGGGGCACCCTCTCACATAGGAACCAAGCACTCTGCCTTCAGGAATGCTAAGGCCTGCCATAGGAGTGACTTATAGGTTTATATGTGTGTTTGTATGTAGTGATATAGGTAACCTATATCACAGTAAGGGGTGCCTGCACCACCTTACCCAGGCTGCAGTAGCAGACCTGTGGTGTCCTTTCGGCTGGCCTTCCAGGGGTGGCACAATACATGCTTCAGCCCCTGGCAGGCCTCTGAGGTACCTATGCCCTGGGTACATAGTATACCATATACTAGAGACTTACAAGGGCACTCCAGATTCCAATCAGAGATGTGCCTAAGGCACATGGAAACCATTTTAGAGAGGAAGCAGCTAGGCTGGGGTTCTGATTAGCAGGGCCCCAGCCAGACTAAAGTCGAAAAACAGTGAAGCATCAGCAAAACTTGGGGGTACCCATGTGAAGCAGATCCTACTCTCCTACACAACCCCCCCCCCCCAAACGTAGGGACATTAAACTAACCTTGTCCAGTTAAGTCTTCATGTTCTAAGTGGAAGTACCTAGAGAGTCCATCTGCATTGGCATGGTTACTCCCAGGTCTATGTTCCACTGTGAAGTCCATCCCCTGTAGGGAAATGGACCACCTAAGCAGGTTGGGGTTTTCACCCTTCATTTGTTTTAGCCATAAGAGGGGCTTATGGTCTGTTTGAACAAGGAAGTGAGTACCAAACAAGTAAGGCCTCAACTTCTTCAGAGCCCAGACCACAGCAAAGGCCTCCCTCTCAATGGCTGACCAACGTTTCTCTCTAGGGGTCAGCCTTCTGCTAATAAAAGCTACTGGCTGATCCTGACTTTCATCATTCAATTGTGACAGTACAGCCCCTACCCCCAATTCAGATGCATCTGTTTGGACAATGAACTTCTTGGAGTAATCAGGACTCTGTAGAATAGGAGCAGTGCACATGGCCTGCTTTAGGTCATCAAATGCCTTTTGACAGCTAACTGTCCACTGAACCTTTTTGGGCATTTTCTTGGAAGTTAAGTCATTCAGGGGTGTCACTATTGATCCATACCCCTTGACAAATCTCCTATAGTACCCAGTCCGGCCTAAAAAGGCTCTCACCTGAGTCTGGGTAGTTGGAGCAGTCCAGTCCATGATGGTCTGGATCTTGCTCTGCAGTGGTTGAACCTGGCCTCCACCCACAAGGTGGCCCAGGTACACAACCTGACTCTGCCCTATCTGGCACTTTGTGGCCTTGATAGTCAGGCCTGCTTTCTGCAGGGCCTGCAAAACATTTCTGAGGTGGACCAGGTGATCCTCCCAGGTGGAGCTAAAGACAGCAATATCATCTAGATATGCTGCACTATAGGCTTCCAGACCTGTAAGGACTGTATTCACCAACCTCTGAAAAGTGGCAGGTGCATTCTTCAGACCAAAGGGCATTACCACAAATTGATAATGCCCACTAGGGGTTGAGAATGCTGTCTTTGGCTTTGCATCATCAGCTAGTCTGATCTGCCAGTAGCCAGCTGTCAGGTCAAATGTGCTTAGATACTTGGCTGAGGCCAAAGTGTCTATTAGCTCATCTGCCCTAGGTATTGGATGGGCATCAGTCCTAGTGACTGCATTGAGACCCCTGTAGTCCACACAAAACCTCATCTCTCTTTTCCCACCACTGGTGTAAGGTTTTGGCACAAGGACCACTTGACTAGCCCAAGGGCTATCTGAGGGTTCAATAACTCCCAAATCCAACATTTTCTGGACTTCTGTCCTGATACAGTCCCTGACATGGTCAGGTTGCCTATAAATCTTATTTTTAATAGGCAGACTGTCCCCAGTGTCCACTTCATGAGTGCACCAGGTGGTCTGACTGGGTGTCAGAGAGAATATGTGCCTGAACTGGTTGAGCACCTGTCTGCAATCAGTTTGCTGCTGGGCAGTGAGGCTGCCTGCCAAGGCTACACCATCCACTGACCCATCATCAGGGTTCTGTGAGAGCAGGTCAGGGAGTGGGTCACTCTCTTCCTCCTGTCCCTCATCAGTAGCCATGAGCAAGCCCATGTCTGCCCTGTCCACATATGGTTTTAATCTGTTGACATGGAGAACCCTGTGGGGACTCCTGGGTGTTCCTAGGTCTACTAAGTAGGTAACCTCACCCTTCTGTTCAACAATGGTATGGGGTCCACTCCATTTGTCTTGGAGAGCTGCTGGGACCACTGGCTCCAACACCCACACCTTCTGTCCTGGCTGGTAAACAGTCAGTACAGCCTTTTGGTCATTCCAGGCTTTTTGAAGTTCCTGGCTAGCCTCAAGGTTTTTAGTTGCCTTTTTCATGTACTCAGCCATCCTGGAGCGGAGACCAAGTACATAGTCCACTATGTCTTGCTTTGGGGGCTTGAGAGGTAACTCCCATCCTTCCTTCACCAAACACAATGGACCCCTGACAGGGTGACCAAACAAACGTTCAAAAGGGCTGTAGCCAACCCCCTTTTGAGGCACCTCCCTGTATGCAAATAAAAGGCAGGGCAAGAGTATGTCCCATCTTCGCCTAAGCTTCTCTGGGAGCCCTTTAATCATGCCCTTCAAGGTTTTGTTGAATCTCTCAACTAAACCATTGCATTGTGGGTGATAGGGTGTGGTAACTTGTAAGTCACTCCACACTCCTTCCACGTTGCTTTTTAGTATCCAGACATAAAGTTAGCACCCCTGTCTGATACAACCTCCTTAGGGAAGCCCACTCTTGAGAAAATTCCCAGGAGGGCTCTTGCCACCACAGGTGCTGTAGTGGTCCTAAGGGGAATAGCCTCTGGGTACCTGGTGGCATGATCCACTACCACCAGGATAAACCTGTGCCCAGATGCTGTTTGGGGATCCATGGGACCAACAATGTCAATCCCCACCCTTTCAAAGGGAACCCCCACCACAGGTAGTGGTATCAGGGGGCCTTTGTAGTGCCACCTGCCTTGCCACTGGCCTGGCAGGTTACACAGGAGCGACAAAACTCCTTGGTGTCTTCAGACATGTGGGGCCAGTGAAAGTGAGGGACAATTCTGTCCCAAGTCTTGTTCTGGCCCAGGTGACCTGCTAAGGGAATGTCATGGGCTAGGGTCAATAGGAAGCCCCTGAACTTCAGAGGTATAACCAACCTCCTGGTGGCACCAGGCTTGGGGTCTCTACACTCTGAGTACAAGAGTCCATCATCCCAATACACAGTATGGGGACCACTAGCTTTCCCAGCAGCCTCAGCAGCAGCTTGCTGTCTGAGGGGTTCAAGAGAGGGGCAGCTCAGCTGCTCCTGGCTCAGATCCGCCCTGGAAGGGCCCCTGTCCCTAAGAACTCAACCTGATCAGGCTCAAGCTCCTCTGGGACAGTTCCTTCCTCAGGACTGAGATCATCTCCCTGAAGAGACTGATCTTCCTTCTGAGCCAAGGGGGAAGGCACTGCCTTTACCCTACTACTCCTCTTCTTGGAGGGCACTTGGTCCATTATTCCAGAATCCAAGGCCTGTTCAGTGTTAGACATTTTGGCCTGTGACCTGGTGTTAGAAATGGGATCTCTAGTTGGCAAGGGCTTGCACCTTTGTCCAAGTAGGGACCCTTCTTCCTAGTCAGGGTAAGGGTGTTACACTCGTGAAGTAACCCCTGCTCACCCTCGTGGTAGCTTGGCACGAGCAGTCAGACTTAATTCAGAGGCAGTGTGTAAAGCATTTGCACATAACCAACAGTAATACAGTGTAAGCACTACAAACGGACACCACACCAGTTTAGAAAAATAACCAATATTTTTATATACTCAAGACAAGACCAATTACGACAAAAATCCACAATACTATACTTTAAAAACGAATACTTGATAAGGTAACTTCTTCTTTGCAGGAATAGTTCAAAAACAAAGTTCGTACGAGTCGGTAGCTCCGTCCGAGCCTACCGCGATGCTGAAAACCACAGAATCTAACAGTTCCAGCCGGCCGCGTCGATACGGGCCAGCAGAGTCGTGAACAGACTCGGTCACAGTACCTTTCTCGTTGTGGCTGGTACGGAGTGTACGAGCCGGTCGGCGTTCGTCGCGGTTGCGGTGCAAGACGGAGCGATGCAAGGTGCGGTGTCCCTCGATGCGGTGCAGGCAGCGGCTCGATGAGCGTCGTGCAGACGGAGTCGGTGAGTCCAAGGCGTGCGATGCAGGGTGAGACGATGCTCGATGCGGTGCTGACAGGTTGCGATGCAGGCGACCAAGCCGGAGTGCGGGAGCTGGCGTCAGACAGCGGTGCGAGTCGGAGCGGTGCATCGCAGACGTGCGAGCGGTGCCCCAAATGCGATGCGGTCACGACTCTTGAGCCAGTTGCAGCGACCGCGTCGGTCGGGTCCAGCTGGTTCAGTGAAGCGATGCGATGCGAACTGCGGTGCCCACAGGTCACGGTGCAAGCAGCGGCTCGATGTTGGCGGCGTCAGACGTCGCCCCCGGTGAGACCAGGGTTGCGATGCGAAGCGGGGCGATGCGGTCTGCGGTACAAACAGGTCACCGGCCAGGGATGGATTCGGTTGACGGAGTCGGTTGCGGTTCCCTTCCTCTGTGGCAACTGAAACAGCGTTCCAGAAGCGGTACCCAGAGGCTTGTGAAGTCTTTGCAGTCCCTGAGACTTCTTAACAGGAGGCCAGCTCGGTTTCAGGCCCTTGGAGATACTCAGCACAAGTTTGTAGAAAGTTCAGTCCAGTTCTTTCACTGCCCAAGGCAGAAGCAGCAGCTGCAGGCCAACCCAACAAAGCAACAACACAGCAAAGGGGCAGTACTCCTCCTGGCAGCTCTTCCAGCTCTTCGTCTTGGCAGGTTCCTTGATTCCAGCGAAATCTAAATTCATGGGGTCAGGGCCCCAATATTTATATCCCAAATTCCTTTGTTCTCTGAAGGCAGAGAGGTCTTTGCCTAGTCCAAACCAGTTCTGGAGCACTTTGTTGACAAGTCTCCGTCCCTTCTTTCAGTGAGTAGGCCAGGGACATCAGACGCACCACAGGAGGTGGAGCCAGCATTGTGGAGGGAAGGCACTGTCCTATTCAGGGCCCAGGTGCAACTCCTCCCACCCATCTACATGTAGATCTCGCTATTCAGCCCTGTGCTGACTCACCCTGTCTCCTGGCATCCCCCAGCCCCTGTCACTCACACTCCAGACAAGGAATACACAACCTCGCAGAGGCAGGCTTGGATGGTTAGATAAGAAAATACCCACTTTCTAAAAGTGGTATTTTCAAACGCAGAATGTTAAAACCAACCAAACACTAAAAGATGCATTTTATCATTCTGAGTCCAGGCATACTAAACTCGAATTTCTACCATGTTCCCGGGGTCAGTTAGGATTATAAGCTGTAATAATCAAAACTGCCCGTTCTGGCCTAGGGGGAACAGGTAGCCTTGCAATAGTGAAAAACGAACTAGGCCGTAATTCACTATCAGGACATGCCACACACACCAGGGCATGTCCTACCTTTCGCCTACAACGCACCCTGCCCACAGGGGTACCTTGGGCCTACCTTAGGGGAGACTAACATGTAGAAAAGGGAAGGTTTAGGGACTGGCATGTGTGTGCACTTGCCAAGTCGACATGGCAGCCCCAGGCTGCTCACAGGCTCTGCGATGGCAGGCCCGAGTTACACTTTACGGGCTGTTTGCGTGGGTGGCACAATCCAGTGCTGCAGCCCACCAACAGCATTTGGTCTATAGGCCCTGGCACTCGCAGTGCACTTTACAAGGGACTGACACATAAACCAAATAGGCCAATCATGGAAACGCCAATCCGTAACACATTTTATACAGGAGCACTTGCACTTTCCCACTGGACAGCAGTGAGGAAAGTGCGCAGAATCATTACACCAGCAAAAACAGAGTCAAAACCGGGAGGTCAGAAAGCAAAAAGTCAGGGGAAACACGCCAAAAGATGCCAAGTCTAACACCTGGTCACAGCAAACACATCTGCAGGGATGCCCAGCATTTCTGCATGGGTCCTGAGCTCCACTTCTGCCCAAGCTGAAGTTTCTAGATCATTGCCAAGCAAGCATTCAACTGGTAGGTCTGCACTTACCACAACCTTCTTAAGGCCAGTTACCCCTCCCCAGGAGAAGTTAACAACTGCCAGAGTATGGTCTGTTCTGACATTGCTAGCATTGGTCACTTGGTACATTTCACCAAGTATAATCTGCCCAGGATCCACAAGGTCTTGTGTCACCATGGTGACACTCGCCCCTGTGTCCCTAAATGCCAAAGCCTCTTTTCCATTAATTAAGGGCTGTTGCCTGTACTTGCCCAGATTACTGGGACTCACAGAGGAGGTCACATCCATGCCTCCATCACAGACTAGGACAGCCTGAGTGAGTTCTCTGACTAGGTCAGAGCTCATCTCCTTACCCAGGGTCAACCCTACTAAACCCTTGGCTTGTGTACTCCCACCACCAACTGTAACTGCACTAGGGGGAACAGGTGCCTTAGGGGCATTGGTGGGGGCTGGAATAGAGTCTTTGGACTTGGTGCAATCACTGGTCCAGTGTGTCTTTTGCTTACAGACTTTGCACCATGGTTTCTTTTGGCCTTTCCCTTTGTTAGACTGTGAATCCCCACCTGAAGAAGATTTTTGGGGGACTTGTGAAGACTTCTGGTCTTTACCCTTCTCCCCACCCTTATCAGAGTTCTTAGAATCTTGCTTCTTTGGGTCACCACCTTGGTTCTGTACCTTCTGCCTCACCCTGGTTCTGACCCATTTGTCTGCCTTCTTTCCCAATTCTTGGGGAGAGGTCAGATCAGAGTCCACCAGGTACTGATGCAACAGCTGATTTTGACAGTTATTAAGAATCTGCTCCCTCATGATAAGATTGTACAATCCTGTGAAGTAACATACCTTACTGCCCATCAACCAACCTTCCAGAGCCTTAGCAGAACAATCCACATAGTCTACCCAGTCTTGAGTCTGTGCTTTTTGGGTATCTCTGAACTTTAACCTGTATTGTTCAGTTGTTAGGCCAAACCCATCAATCAGAGCACTCTTCAAGACTTTGTAATTGTCAGCATCCTCTTCTCTTACAGTGAGGAGCTTGTCTCTACCTTTGTCTGCAAAGGAGAGCCACAAGATTGCTGCCCACTGCTCCTGAGGGACCCTCTGTACTTTACAGGCCCTCTCCAGTGCAGTTATCCATTTGTGGATGTCATCCCCACTCTGGTAGGGAGGGACAATCTTGCTCAGGTTTCTATGGTCATAAGACCTTTCCCTATCTCTGGGGAAATTGCTGCCACCATGGGACTCTAGTCCCATCTTTTTTCTTTGCTTTTCAAGCTCTAGGGACTCCCTGTCTATAGCCAACTGCTCTTTTCTGAGCTTCATCTGAGCTTCTCCATATCTGAGCAGTCTCTCTTTCCTTTCATGAGAGGATTCCCTCCTATGAGAGGAAACAGAGGTCCCTATTGAGGTGTCAGAGTGGTTAGACTCCTGAGAAGGATATCTAGGCCTTCTGGGCACACTCACAATTCTTCCTGGGGGGGGGGGGGGCAAAGGGGAGGTCATTCTGATCCTCCTCCTCCTTCACAGGAGGAATTGGGTTTTCCAGGTCAAGGTCATTTTCACCTTCCTGGCCAGTTTCAGAGGGGGGGGCCCTGGGTTTCTTCACCCCTGACCCCTTCCTCATTTTCTGCCCCACCCTCTCTGCCTACCCCTTCAGACCCTAGGGGTCTGCTGAGATCATCCGACAGAAGTACCTCTCTGAGGTGTTGGGTGCTGGCACTTTTGCCTGTCTTCAGCTTCCTAGTACTGCACAATGCTCTCAATTCCAAGAATGGGAGATTATCATACTTGGAGGGAAGAAGCCCACTGGCTTCTGGCAAGGACTCACTGGGTCCTGGCTTTGAAGACATTACTAGTGAGGTGTGGTGTATGCACTACCTACTCTAGTGTGGCCTACTAAACACTCTTGAGTTGTAGAAAGGGTGTGCTATCCCTTAACACACAACTCTAAGTTCAGTAGAACTTACTGTATCCTAAGCTTGATTTATATGTACCTAAGGAACCCTTAGTGGTTTTCAGTTGATCAATTCAATTGAGATTATCTGGTAAAACAATAGCAAGCTGGAATCCCACACGCTGCACACCAATGTGAGAAGTTGGCCTGATATATGCTGTCCACTAACTATAGTGGGCACCTTGCACTCAGTCCAAACAACCCCTTATTGGAGATAGGTTAAAGACAACCTTTATTGAAAGCTATCCTAGTGGTAGCTATGGAGAGCAGCCTTCAGGCTAAGTCTTGAAGGAATGTAAAGCAGCTTGTTTTACCAGCCTATAATCTCTTGAGTGACCAAATGAAAGAGGACCACACCAGGTATATATTCAAAATATATGTATTTATTGCTAAACACACCCCTCTAGTCTCTTTATGAGGCTAGAGTTCGAAATACATAAGTTATAAGTTAGTTATCAACAGTAATAGCACAAATACACGTTTGAGCCCTAGGGGCGTACCAAACCATATACCAATAAAGTGGTATAAGAACCACAACTGAGCTAGACACAAGGCCTAGAGCCCGTAGAAGTGCTTGGACCACAAGGAACTACCCAAGGTAGTGACACAGGGGACCCACGGGGGACGCGTGCAGTGTGAGAACACAGCCGCGAATCGCCGTTGACTTCTATGGGGAAAGTCGCGGTTGGAATTTTAAAGAAAAGGGACACTTAGAGGAGGACTTGGAGCAAACCCCTTTAGAACTGGGTTGTTCTAGAGTCTATACCCACGGAAGCACCGGAATACTGGAGTTACCTCACCCAGGGAAGCCGGGTGCATAGGTGTCTTTCGGGGTCAGGTTTCGTCGTCGTTTTCAATGGCGATCTGCTGCAAAGTGCTGCTGGCGGCCAAGTCGAAAGTGTTCGGGTGGATCCAAAGGTGGATCGAAGATCTGAAGAACCTGAAAGCAGAGGGGACAGAGTCTGGGTCACTAGCCAGTGACCAGGAAGGTGATGAGCGGATGCCCACCGATGTCGGGTGCTTCAGGTAGGTTGACGGTCATCTTGACTCTTCAGCCACGAGGTCCAGGAGGCGTCGACGATGACCAGGAGCTGGATTCGAGCTGTCCCACGACGTTTGTCGATTGCAGGGGTGTCGGCGACCGGATTGGACCCAACAAGCCTTGGCAACGGCAAGTCTCATGGAAATAGAAGAAGGACGGTGGTGCAGACCAGCAAGGTCTGAGGGACTCACCCAGTGAGGGTAAGTCAGGGCACGCCTGGAGCAACCAGGGAAGCCCAAGCAGAAGAAGATTGGCCTTCGGGAGGGCCCACTAGCCAACGGACTAGCGACCGCGAAGGAGCCTTGAGTGGACGCACTTAGAGCTGGCTCACGGGACACTCGTGGAGTGGAGGCCAGTGATCTTCGGTGCAGTCGGTGCTGGAGGCGGGGGCTACTCGGAGCCCAAAGCACAACTTCGTGGGAGACCAGGAAGAGGATGCACTTGCAAATGCGCTCGGTGTCCAGGGGTCACGGTTCCACGTTACCCACGACAGCTACGGGCCTCAGCTTTGCTGGGGACTCAGGGCAGCCTCGGGGAAGTCTGGAAATCCACCTCTGGTGATGCAAAGACTTCGGCGTCCGGCGGGAGCTTCAGCGATGCAGACCGGACAATTGCTTCGTTGGTGCCTGCCAAGCAGGGGAGTCACTCCTTGACCCCAAGGGAGATTCTTCAGTCCTCTAATCTTAAAGTAGAGCGTCGAAGGTCCAGGATTCTGTGTCAGAGTTTCGTCCAGGTAAATCTAAAGTCCTAAGGACTGGGGTCCCATACTTATACTAAGTTAGGGGGTTGGACATACTCTGGGGACCCACCTATGGGAGGGTCAGGGAAGAGGGGTGGTTACACCCATTCCCTTTGTCCAGTTTCGCGCCAGAGCAGGGGCTGGAAGCCCCTGAACCAGTATGAACTGGGGTATGCACAGGGACACCAAGTGTGCCCCCAGTGCAGGACTTCAAAGCACCAGAGAGTGCTCCCGCCCAGCCCCAATACACATTATCCTGTCTGGTGAGGTGGTTACACCTCCCTGGGACAGGAAACCTATTGTCCAGGCCTCCCCTGCCGGAGTTTGTCAGCAGCAGGAGGCCAGACCCGTGTCTGTGGCAGCGGCATCCATTTTGTGATGCCAGGGCTTGGAAAGAAGTTACCGGGCAGGCCGGGGTGTACATGTCTCCCCCTCTAGAAGGGTTGAATGCTACCCCCGCTGCCAGAACTGGCGGGGGGGTAGTATTCCAAGATGTTTGACACCAAACACGACATGTTTCCGTGCAGCCATCCCAAAGTTAGCATTTAACGCGAGGTTATAATGCGCTTAAGAGTATATGGTCAGGCTGCACTACAAACAGCATCAGAGAAGGGTCTCCGAACGCTGCAGAGGGGCTCTGCTCATGCAGGGGCACCCTCTCACATAGGAACCAAGCACTCTGCCTTCAGGATTGATAAGGCCTGCCATAGGAGTGACTTATAGGTTTATATGTGTGTATGTATGTAGTGATATAGGTAACCTATATCACAGTAAGGGGTGCCTGCACCACCTTACTCAGGCTGCAGTAGCAGACCTGTGGTGTCCTTTTGGCTGGCCTTCCAGGGGTGGCACAATACATGCTTCAGCCCCTGGCAGGCCTCTGAGGTACCTATGCCCTGGGTACATAGTATACCATATACTAGGGACTTACAAGGGCACTCCAGATTCCAATCAGAGATGTGTCTAAGGCACATGGAAACCATTTTAGAGAGGAAGCAGCTAGGCTGGGGTTCTGATTAGCAGGGCCCCAGCCAGACTAAAGTCGAAAAACAGTGAAGCATCAGCAAAAAGTGGGGGTACCCGTGTGAAGCAGATCCTACTCTCCTACAGCACTGCGCTGGACTAAAGGGCCAGTCCCAACCATAGATGAATGGACTAAAGATATGCTTTACTGCAACACACAAACGGACACATATAGCGAGTTACTGCCTCCACAGAATCGCCTAAAGGCTTTTGGGGATTATTTTAACAATACCTTGTGGGGAAGGAGCCGGGGGAGGGGAAGGTAATTAGGTATACACCAGTCGCACAGACTATAACATAAGGATTGTAGGCAACACTCGTGGGAGGGAACATATACAAGTTAATCATCCTCATTTCAGGAATCATTGATATTGAATGTATTCACTAACCACCTGATGGAACTTATTAAGGATAACGGTTTGATTGTTGTAACTCTGTGCGATATATGTAACCACTGTGTACTGTACCCAGCCAACGAGAATACTTGAAAAGTATTAAAAACAATTTAAAAAAAAAGAAATTCTGGGAAGGTGCTTTAAGTGAGGGAGGTGTTACTGATGGTGAGAACGATTTTCATTAGAGGCCTTTCCACCGAAAGGGTTCTGAAAAAGACAAGGGTAAAGCAACATCTTCTTAAGTGGTTGGCTTTGAGGGATTTGAGCATGTCGGTGAGAAGCGCAAGACACTGGCTTGAAAAATGAAAATTGTAAGATGCTAGGCAGTAAGATGTTTGAACGGAGAGCAGCAGACTTGGTATTTTACATTCTCTTTTTTCACTGGAAAAGGTTGATGGCATTGCACTTGTAGGAGAAGAGTGGAATAGGTAGTTCAGGCAGGGGGTTGATGCAGTGTTTGTCTTTTGTTGGCAGCTTCCTTTCAGGGGAGGTGTACTGCTTGAATTTGGCCGATATGAGTTTTCTGTTTATTGTGGAGAGGAACTTCAGTAGCATGAGGTCATCAAAGTTTCTGCTATTCTTCCATTTACTTTCCTTTCTGTTGTTGGAGCATTTGTTTTTGTCAGGGTCTTTGGAGTAGCAGAGTGCTGGAGGGTTTGACTTATACTAACTAGTGTGTTTCAGTTTAAGCATGGGTGTTCACATGGTTTTCCAGAAATGTGTTAAAATCATTTAGAAAGGTGCTGATGTCAGAGACAGAGATGCACCAGTACACCGATGGAATGGTTAACATAGGACACCGGTTTCTGATACTAGTTCCTTTCTGACGGCTAACTAGGCCCACTCTGGTTATAGCACAGACAGCAGCAGTGCAAAATTCCTAACTTAAAGCATTTTATAATGCTCATTGTGCATGTCTTCAGAATGAGGAATACAATTACAAGGTTTTAGGGATCCCAAGAAGAATGATTGGGTGAAGTGAGTGATGCATTACTAGCAGAAAAGTGAGATTTTTTTTCCCCACTCACACAGTGTACAAATTACTAGTAAAAAAGCAAGTGGAAGGACACATTCAAGATGCACACCCTGGCCTAGGGTGTGCCTGCCCTCGAGCTTGCAGACTGGATAGTGTGTCCATAGTATAGTCTTTCTATAGTAGGCCTATTTCTATATACCCGCCCTGCAGGCTCTTCGGGCCTACTGGCAGTGTGTAGTGGGACAGGAGTATATTCAGTTTGCTGTGCTCCCCTTTAGTCTCACCAGTGCCCCTCAGGTATTTACGAACGTGATGACAGTGGTGGCTGCAATCTACGGAGTTCAGGGGTCCCTCCCCTACCTCAATGACTGGCCTATGGAGGCGGGCTTGTCCAGGCAGTCGTCAACCACCCCCAGAATACAACAAACCTCCTGTCATCTTTGGGGTTCACTATCAAAGTGCAAAAGTCGCACCTGGCTCCTTCTCAGACAGTACCCTCTATCAGAGCCATTCTGGACACAATTCTGTTTTATGCCTTTCCTCCAGAAAGGGGACTGCAGGACATTTAGGCTGTGTTCCCACTCTTTCAGCCTCTGTCCTGGATTTCACTGAAGTTAATTGTTACTGTTGGGACTGATGGCCTTCTGCAGCCTGCTGTTCATGCACGCCAGGTGGTATGTGTGGGCTCTGCAGTGGAATCTGAAGTCTCAGTGGGCCCAACATCAAAGAGACCTCTCCGTCCACATCCCGATTTCAGAGGAGACTACAAAAGATTTGCATTGGTGGTTACTGGATCGCGATTGGGTCAGAGGCAGACCCCTCTTCCTTCCTCACCCAGAGCTGACAGAGGGTACCAATGCATCACTTCTGGGTTGGGGTGGCCACCTGGGAGAGGAGATCAGAGACTTTTGGTCTCTGGCGGAGTCCCTGCTCCATATCAACCTCCTAGAGCAGACAGTCATCTACTTGAGTTTAAAAGCCTTCCTTTTATCCGTCCATCAAGGGGACTCTGGTACAGGTGCTTATGGAGAATACTACCGCTAAGTGGTATTGCAACAAGCACGGCGGAGTGGGGTTCTGGGCCCTGTGCTGAAAGTCATGACCCCTCCCGAGATGGCTGGACCATCAAGGGTTTTTGTAACCACCTGACAGGATCTTTGAATTCCAGGACGGACAAGCTCAGCAGCCAACACCTAGCTGATCACAAGTGGCAGTTACACCCAGAGGTGGCGGAAGGTCTCTTCCATGCATGGGGAGAACCTTGGCTTGATCTGTTTGCCACGCAGAGAATGCACAATGTACGCAGTTCTGTGCGGTGGAATTTCCAAGGCGTCTCGTCAAGAAACTTGTTTCGCTTAGAGTGCAAGTCAGTACTCCTGTATGCCTTTCTGCCGATACATCTTCTGCTCCGAGTTCTAAAGACGATCAGGACCGACGGGGCCAAAGTCATCCTAGTGGCCCTAGATCAGGCACATAAAGTATGGTATCCATAGGTCCTGGGCTTGAACATCTGTCCTCCGATCAGCCTGCCCATTGAGGCAGACCTGCTGTCGCAGCAACAGAGCAGGGTTCTGCACACGGGCCACAGTAATCTCCACCTTCATGCTTGGATATTGAGCGGTAACAGCTGAACACCTATGACCATCCTCCGCAGATGGTTAATGTAATCTTGGCAGCCAAGTGTCTGTGAACAAATACTGTATACGTCTGTTATTGGGGCACATTTGTGGTTTGGTTTGGTTTAGAACACGCCCGATTGAGCCTCTCTTGGCTAAGGTATATGATGTTTTGCTGTTTGTTTTTTCCCTCATCTGGCAAGGCTTTGCTCTGGGCACAGTTAAAGGGTATCATTTGTCTTTTTTATGGTTGCCAGAACAGCCTCGTTATTTAAATCACCAGTTGTGATGCATTTTTTGCAGCGCCTGTAACATCTGTTTCCTCTCTCTCTCCCTTTGTCATGCGGCAGTGGGACCTTAACTCGGGCCTCACATATTGGATGTGTACTTCCTTCACAGCTGCCCTTTGTGGCTTCTTACCCTCAAGACAGTGCTCCTCGTTGCCATAACATCTTCAGTGAGCTTCAGGCTTTCTGCTTCAGTCGCTGTACACCAGATTCTTCCTAGACTAACTGGTTCAGGAGACAACCATCCTTCCTGTCGTGAGTTGTAAATTGCTCTGCGTCAGTCAAACCATCAAACTACTGGCGTTCTATGCTGCACCTCACCCCTCTGAGGTGGAGGAGAGACTCCATTTCTTGGGCCCCAAAAGAGTACTGAGTTTTTATCTGGATCGTACAAGAGAACATCGGGTGGGTGATCAGCTCTTTGTGGTGTCCGCTGGAGCGAGAAAAGGCAGTGCTTTGCAGAAAAGGACCACCTCCCACTGGATCGTACTCTGGTAGTTACTGCAACTATGGCTAGCGACTCTTGCCACAGGGCAGCTACCCCAACCATGGCTGGTGACCGCTGTCCTAAGGGCAGTTACCACAGCAAAAATTGATGAATACTGCCCCCATCATGCAGTGCTATGGCTGTTGTCTTCTGCCTCCAGAGCAGGTATCATAACCATGGTTGGTGATTGCTGCCCCCAGGGTAACACGCCATGCTATGGCTGGGGACTGCTGGCCCAGGGCAGCAACCACAACCACAGCTGCTGACTGCTTCCCCAGGGCATTATCCAAAACTATGGCTGGAGACTGCTGCCTCTAGACAGAACCTAAAAATGTGGTTGGGGACTGCTTCCCCTTGGACTAAACCTGCAACAGTGGCTGGTGACTGCTGCCCCCAAGGCAGTATGCAGTGCATTGGAGGATGAATGCTGCCCCCCAAGTAACTAGATAATAGTATGGTTGACGAATGTTGCCCGTGGTGTAGTTACAACAAAAACAGCTGGTGACTTCTGTCCTCAAGCCAGCATGCAGTGCTGTGGTTGATGACTGCTGCCCCTAGGCAGTTACCGCAACCATGGCCTTTGTTGGATGCCCCCAGGGCAGAGCCTGCAGCAATAGTTGGTGACTGCTGCCCCCCCCAAGACAGCATGCAGTGCTATGGTTAGTGAATGGTACCCTCAGGGCAGCTATCACCACCACGGCTGGTGACTGCTGCACCAGGGGACCATGCAATGCTGTTGCTGGGGGCAGCAGCCACAACCGTGGCTGAAGACTGCTGGCCCCAAGGCAGAACCTGCAACATTGTCTGGTAACCGCTGCCCCAAAACAGCATACAATCTTATGGCTGTTGATTCCTGCCTCCAGGGGAGCTACCACAACTGTGGCTGGTGACTGCTGCACCCAGGGCAGCATGGAATGCTAGGATGGGTGACTGCTGCCTCAGGGCACAACCACAACCATGGCTGCTGACTGCTTCACCCTGGGCAGTTACCACAACCATGGCTGGCAACTCTTGCCCCAGATTTTCCCATCACCCATCAGCACAGAAAGCGACATCACTGGATCTTCCATCATCCACATACACAGGAAGTGACATCACTGAATTTCCCATCATCTATCTCTTCAAGAAGTGACATTACTGGTTTTCCAGCGAAAACCGTCTTTAAATTGAGAAGCCAAGCAAGAGGACTTCATTTCCCATCACCCATCAGCACAGGAAGTGACATCACTGGATCTCCCATGATCCTTTTACACAGGGGGTGACATCACTGAATTTCCCATCATCCATCTGGACAGATATTGACATTACTGGTTTCTTGCCAAAATTGCCTGTAAAAGAAGCAGCCAAGCAAGAGTACTTAATTTCCCATCACCCATCAGCAAAGGAAATTACATCACGGCACCCTGCATTCCTCCAAGGGCCTACTTAGTGGCAGCTGCGCCTAGACTGGGCCCTGTGCCAGGAACCCTGATCCGATCACTGCCCAGTGATACTCCGCAGCACTCGTAGACCCCGGACGCCGTTCCCCCAACTGCTGCTGTGCCGCGCCTCACACCAATAGAAGCTTTCATCTGTACCCACTGCCGGTTCGCCAGCAGCCCCACTCCCCCCACGCCAATACTAACAATACCCTTAACACCCTCTCCCGATCTCTCTTAGGAATTGTCACTCTCTGCCTACCTTCCGTAAGAATCTGAAGACACTGCTTTTTAGCCGTCATGCCTGATTGTTTTCTGCTCTCCGGGGTTGTTGTTAACTCTCGTTGTGACTGCTGCCACCTTTCATCCAGCGCCGGGAAACCCTTTTTGGGTAGCTGCGTGCTTTACAAGCTCATAACAATAACACCCCCTCCCAACACACATGCCACACTAGTATCAACAACGCCTACACCCCTACCGTACACCACACACCATAGCAAACCAACACGTCAACACACACTCTCATGCATGCTTCTTAAAACACGATCACTTGGCAAACACGCAACCAAAATATGGGACCTGCTGAGCAGCGACACACCCGACATCCTCTTTATCACAGCGACCTGGCTCAACCCCTCGTCATCTCCCGACATTGCCACAGCAATCCCAGTGGGCTACAAGATTGCTCAACAGGGCCGCGTTCGCAAGCCACGAGGAGGACTCGCTATCCTCTACAAGAAATCCCTCAAATGCACAACATCCACAGAGAACGCCACCCCATACATGGAACACCTGCACTTAAGGCTGCAAATCTCAGAAAACGTCACCCTAAACGGAACCCTCACCTACCGACCACCTGGACCACGAGCCACCTTTACCAACCTCATCACCAACTTCGTTGATCCGCTCACCATCGACTCCAGAGCCTACATTCTCCTTGGTGACCTCAACTTTCACCTGGAAGACCGAAATGGCCCCTGCTCCACAGCACTCCTCGAAAGCTTGAGCAACATCGGACTCATCCAGCTTGTCCCAGACCAACACACACTTTGGACACACTTTGGACCCCATATTCACCACAAGCAACAGCATCAAATGCAACTCCACCACACTGCTGACCTAGAACAGCCACTCCATCATCCACTTCCAAATAGCACAACTCAAGTCGACACCTCTACCAAGTTCAGCATTCCAAGCCGCAGCTGGGGCAAAATACCAGAAGCAGACTGGCTCAGTGCCCTCAGCGTGGATCAACCTAGCCCCACCTACAACCTCGACAAGGACTTCAACAACTGGATTAAGAACTGTGTGGACTCCCTCGCACCCATCCAACCCAACAAGCATAGTAGATCATACAAGCAGACCAGCTGGTACACAGAAGACCTCTGAGATACCAAACAACACTGTAAACCGCTAGAAAGGAAATGGAGAGCCAGTTGCAACACCACCGACAGAACTACCTGAAAGGCAGCACTCAAACGCTATCACCAGCAAATAAGAGACACCAGGAAAAATGCACTAGTGGACCGCATTGAAGTAAGCTCCAACAGCTGCAAGGAGATCTTCTCGATCATCAAGGATTTCACCTCACCCTTAGCCACTGCCACCAACATCGCTGCCTCCCAACAACTGTGCGAGAGCCTAGTCAACTTCTTTCACAGAAATATTGCAAATATTTATAGCAACTTTCCACACCAACCCAGCCCCAGAGAACTTGTTGCTAACCTACCCACCACCAACCAAGATGGCCACCTGACAGAATAGACAACCCTCACCAGAAACAACACAGCAGCAATAATGCTCACCATTCACTCAAGGGCCCCAACAGACCCATGCCCCCACTGCATCTACAACCTGGGAACATGACCAATCAGCACCACCCAGACCCACATCATCAGCATCTCCATCACGTCCGCTACTTTCCTGGATGAATGTAAACTTGCAGAAGTCAATGCCTTCCTCAAGAAACCCACAGCTGAACCAAATCAACTGAGCAACTCACGACCCATCTCCCTATCAAGCCAAAGTGATTGAGAAAGCCACCAACAAGCAATCGAAACCCCAACTTCACCAACTGCATAACCATGGTAGCAGACTGGATGCAAACCATCTGCCTGCAGCTCAACTCCTACAAGATGGAAGTACTGGTCTTTGGCAACAAGACCTCCCAATGGGACTCCACCTGGTAGCCTTCGGAGCTAGGACCAACATCCACACCCTTACCCACAACCCTCGCAAGAAATCTAGGGATCATCCTGGACGACAGGCTCACCATGACAGCTCAAGTCAATGCTGTGTACCTCCTGCTTCCACATCCTACATATGCTGCGAAAAATCTTCAAATGGTTGCCTTACAACACTAGACGGACCATCACACAAGCACTCATCACTAGCAGACTCGATTACGGCAACACACTCTACGCCGGAATCTCCAAACAACTCCTACACAGACTCCAGACCATCCAGAACACTGCTGCAGGACTCTTACTCAACATCCCACGCCGCACCCACATCACACCGCACCTCTGGAAGCTTTAGTGGCTCCCCATTCACAAGCGCAGCCAATTCAAACTTCTCATGCATACATACAAAGCCCTATACAACACAGGACCAGAATATGTGAACAGCCGCATACACTTTCACCAACCCACCGGACACCTATGCTCTGCCTCACTCTCACTCGCACATATTCCCTAGATCCACAAAAGCAAAACTGGATATTGCTCATTCTCCTACATCACACCCATGGCATGGAACGACCTCCCTGAACACATCATAGCCTCTTCCTCACTTCTTGAGTTCTGCAAGAAGCTGAAGACCTGGCTCTTCATATAAGCACCTTGGGGAACCACAAACCTACACGCCTGCCCAAGCTCCTGGATATCCTCACAGATGTGTATAGTGCGCTCTACAAATCTATATAACATAATAGGGCAGCTACCACAACCATGGCTGGGGACTGCTGCCCCAGGGCAGTTACCACAGCAATAATTGATGACTGCTGCCCCCAAGGCAGCATGCAGTGCTGTTGCGGTTGACTCCTGCCCCCAGGGCAGCTACCATAACCATGGTTGGTGATTGCTGCCCCCAGGATACATGCCAAACTATGGCTGGGGACTGCTGCCCCAGGGCCACAACCACAGCCGGAGAGTGCTGCCTTCAGGGCAGCTACTGTAACCATGGCTAGAGACTACTATTCCCAGGGCAGAACCTGCAAAAGTGTCAGGTAACTGCTGCCCCCAACCATCCAGAACACTGCTGCAGGACTCTTGCTCAACATCCCACGCCGCACCCACATCACACCGCACCTCTGGAAGCTTTAGTGGCAGTATGCAGTGGTATGGCTGTTGATTCTTGCACCCAGTGCAGCTACCATAACCATGGCTGGTGACTGCTGCCCCCAGGACAGCAACCACAACCTCAGCTGCTGACTGCTTCCCCCCAGGACAGTTACCACAAGCATGGCTAGAGACTGCAGCCCCCAGGGCAGACCTTGCAACAGTGTCTGGTAATGTCTGTCCACATGGCAGCCTTGAGTGAATGAATGAATGAATGAATTTTTTATTGTTTCAATTAATTAAAATTGTTACAAGAAAGACTGGGCGGGGATCTCTCCATCCGATCGCTTTCTTCAGTCATGGTTAATACATAATCATTTCATTTGACAAATCTGTTATTTATATCTAAAACATGATCAATTCATTAAATAAATCTAGTAGTCACAGTACTAAATAATGAGTAAAAGGTAAAAGGTAGCAGTGAGAAACACTCAATTAAAACTACAATCTGCCTTTAGTCCTTGTTTAAGTCTTTACTTAAAAGTTCTTTCACTTGATGTGCAAATTTCGCTAATCTGGCCAGTTCCATTGGAATCTCCAAGTTGAAGAGAAATATCATGGCCTCTGTGCAAGTCCGTATACCATGTTTTAGAAACAGAGGTTTCAATAAAGTGAGTGTTATGGCTGTTGATTCCTGTTCCCAGGGAGGGAAGCTACTACAAACATGGCTAGTGGGTGCTGCCCCCAGGGCCGCATCATGTACTATGACTGATGACTGCTGTCCCCACTGCAGTAACCATAACAATGGCTGTAGACAGCTGCCCCCGGGTCAGAACCTGCATCAATGGCGGTTAACTGCTGTGCCCAAGGAAGCATGCAGTGTTACCGCTGTTGACTCTTACCCACAGGGCAGATACCACAACAATGATGCAACTGGTGGTGATATAGCTAGTGTCTGCTGGCTAATGGCTGCTTCCCCACTAGGGCATCAACCTCAACCATGGCTAGTAACTGCTGCCCCCAGGGTAGAACCTGCAACAACAACTGGTGATTCCTGCTCCCAGGCAACTCCTGCAACAATGGCTTGTGACTGCTGCCCTTGAGAAAACAGGAAGTAGAATAGATGTTGTCTGCTGCTCCCCCGTGCAGCAACTACAACCACGGCTGCTGACTGCTTTCCTCAGGGCAATCACAACAACCTTGATTGAAGGCTGTTGCTCCCATGCATCGACCAAACCCATGGCTGGTGACTGCAGTCTCCAAGGCACCATTCAGTAATATGGCTGGTGACTTCTGCCCCCAGGCCAGTAACCATTGCCAAGACTGGAGACTGCTGCCCACAAGGAAAAGCCTGCAAGAATGGTTGGTGATTGCTGCCCCCACTGAAACATGCAGTGCTATGGCTTACGACTGCTGCCCCTAGGGAGGCTAACTTACCCACCGCTGGTGACTTTTTGGCCCAAGGGCATCGCCAACAACCATGGCTGATGGCTACTTTTCCCCATAGCAGAACCTGCAACAATAGTTGGTGACTGCTGCCCGCAGGTCAGCATGCCATACTATGCCTGCCGACTGCTGACCCAGGGCAGAACCTACAACAATGGCTGGTGACTGCTTTTCTCAATCCAGCAGGCAGTGATGTTGCTGGTGTTTGCTGCCCCCAGGCCAGCTACCATAAGCATGGCTGATGGCTGCTGCCCTTAGGGCAGAACCTGCAACAATAGCTGGTGATTGCTGCCTCTAGGGCAGAAACTGCAACAATAGCTGGTGACTGCTCCCTCAAGGCAGCATTCAGTGTTGTAGCTAGTGACTGCTCCCCCTTAGGGCAGCTACCACAACTACAGCTGGTGACTGCTGCCCCAGGGCAATAACCATCACTGAGGCTGTAGACTGCTGCCTCCAGGGAGATCCTGCAACAATGATTGACCCTCAAGACAGCAGGCAGTGATATGGTTAGTGTTTGCTACCCTAGGGCAGCTACTATAAGCATGGCTGATGGCTTGACTAGGCCAGGGAATCTTGACGTCTGATGAAGACATGCATAGGAGAGACCTTGAACAGACTTGCTGTTTCTTGGGATACACGCCATAGACTGACTGAGCCCCTTGCCATGAGCTTTGACTCTGATTTATGCTGGTGCTTTTGTACAGACGAAGAGAATCCTCACCATGTTGTCTGCTTGGAAAATCTGTATGAGTCCTACACAATGTTCCCTCTAATTGTTTTCCTCTATGTATGGCAATAAAGGTGCTCCAGTGCGCAGCAGCCAAGGCTGTGTGCTCCGAAGACAAGCAACAACTTAATATGCAAGCACATGTGACATACAAGCTACCAAAGTCAGTGGCATAGTAAAGGTGCCTTGAACCGTAATGCAAACCAGAATAAAATGATCCCCTCACCTCTAGCTGGTATTAAAGACACCCATTAAATGGGCAAAGTGGGCTCCTTGCTCTCCTAGGCATAGGTGCCCCTGCATCTTGTACCCTAATCATGCTACCTATAGAACAAGTTACCTTCGGTAATGATGTATCTGTAAGAGACATATATTAGTTATAGATTCCTTACCTTAGAATTACCCCCAGGCGTCAGACTGGATCTGGAGACATTTTTTCTTAGCAGTACCCCTGCGCGTCAGTAGGTGGTGTCGGTCGGCTCCGCGTCAGTCATTGAGTTGTGGTTGCCGGGATGACATCGCGGTGTCTCCTTAGACGCCGCCCCTGCATGCTAACGTCCGTTCTGACACGACTTTCCACGCCAGAAGCGCAGAGCCATGCAAGACACTGACCACTGGTGCACAAAACTAGGGCCCTGCAAGGGAGTCCCTATCCCTAGAAGTCAGTTCGCAGAACGGGGCGGATGGGTGAGGCGGTAAGGAATCTATAACTAATATATGTCTCTTACAGATACATCGTTACTGAAGGTAAGTAACTTGTTCATCTGAAAGAGACTATTAGTTATAGATTCCTTACCTTAGAATAGATACCCCAGCAATACCAACCCCGGAGGTGGGTCTGCGAACCAAGTTCACACCAGGAAGTCCTGGAGAACAGAACAGCCGAAAAAGCCGTCTCTCCAGACTTGGCTGTCCAGGCAGTAATGCCGTGTAAACGTGTGCAATGATGCCCACGTGGCTGCCTGGCAGATGTCAAGTAAGGGAACTCCACGTCCCAAAGCAGTAGTGGCTGCTGTTGATGGAGCAAGGACTCGGACACGAGACTTGCTCGAAGCAATCCTCTCGATTTAACTTATTAGCAAATTACTAACGACATGTCTTGTGATTAATAATATGCATTTTCACTATACGCGGGAAAAGAATGAAGCTTGCCTATGTGTTTACTAACTGCAAATAACACAGATGTAGGACTAGAACCCATTTAACATGGGATCTTTACTGCGCATGCGTCTACTGCATCTACGTAGTATGACGTACTGACGCTTGGAGGGAAATTCTGGCGCTTGCGCAAAGAGCTATAAAATGGCCGCTTGAAAGCTCACATGCATGGCACCTGCTTTGCTGAAATTAGAAATGGGTTTATAACTAACGCAAATGCAGAGAGAGAAATAACAAATGGTATGGGTTAGAGTAGAGGTTGGTGGTATACAGTGAAATCATTTATTTTTGAGAATAACACTTTTCTTTTTCGGCTTTATTATGAGTGCGTATTTGGGCCTATTAAAGTTGTCCGAGTCGAGCAGACCAATATGGCGCGACGCATGCGCCCTGATACAGAAGCTTGGAAGATGACTAAGGATTTGTCACGAGTCCAAGGTCGGCGGAGATGTGCCCTGGGAACATGAGGGTGAAGAGTTCATATGAAGGAACTTATTCAAGAAATCAGTTACAAATGTATTAATAAAGTTTAAAGATGTATGGGAAAGGAAGGGCGGAATAAAAGTTTGAGGGGAGGAGTTGGAAACAATGGTTAAAAGAGAATAAATGAAGTATAAGTATGGTGTGATGATCATCCCCCGCCTGTCCAATCAGAAGTTAGTATTCTGTGCAAATGAAACATTAATGGGTGGTACATGCCTATGGAAAGGTATAATTGAGGTAGTTTAGTTAGAAAAGAAAGAAGTTCAGGGTTCGAGAGTTCGAGAGACAAGTCGGGTCGAGCAAGCCTTTGCGCGTTGAAGAAGCCTGACATCGGGGTGTGCCGGGGTGGTGCTCTGAAATGCTGATGAAGAAACCGAATGCAGAACCATCTACTTAATTTGGGTGGGTTTAGAAAGAAGATCGCGGAAGAACCACGAGGAGGAAGAGAGTGTCAGAGAGGGGTGCGACGTAGTCGTCGGTAACTAGAGAGGTGAAGTATCCTGTCCTGATTCCTGTCCTGAAGTCTTTGTCTTCTGATCTGTCCTGGGAGGCCCTTACCAGCCATTTGGCCAGGGGGTTGGTCTTCACACCATACTTTGGTAATTATTAAATTCATCGTTTGATATATGCTCTTCTGTCTCTATCCTCTTCTTTCTGAGCATAGTTATTGTGTGGATCTGAATTGATAAGTGTTATGAGATATTTTTGAATTGGCACTCCCGCGAATGAGGGTGTTTGTACTGAAACGCTTTGAGATGGTTCAAAACCCCTAATTTTAGATAAAGATTTAAAAACTTATTTGAGTCTGCCATTATTTAAACTTATTGAGAAATGCATAATAAAGCTATGTTAATTATCGCCATCAACTAGTTCCACCTAAGTGGTCCATTGACCAGAGGAAAGAACTGTTTAATCAGCAGAAGGTTTAGTTAAAGAAGTAATAACTAGATCTTGAGGTATGAGTAACATATAAAACTAATAGACTCCAGTGGTTTACTTAGAGCGCAGCGGAAGCAAGTTGTATGGGCCCAAGTGAGTATATGGTAGTAGAGTATCTGTTGTTAGTAGACCGCTGGATCAGTTTTCTGGTAGCAGAGCTATGGTTGTTAGTAACTAGTTTGGTGATAAGTATAGATTATTGATTTTTGGTTAATGTTTTAACAAAAGAGTTAGTGTCCTGTTTTATGTTGTCTGGAAAATTCCCGGGGAATGAATAGCAGGTGGTGATAGAAACCACACTGCAGTGAGGTTACTCGTCTGTTGGAATAACACTGAGAAGCTAGGTAGGGCTGGCAGTGTTAAACTAGGGACTATTTCTGTACAAAAGTGAGAGTGGTTGAAAGCAAAGAGTTCGCTGGTGAAACTTTAGGCGTTATATCACCTAGTAAGGGTAACCCTGAAGGAGTAGCAGGTTCTTCTAAGCTAGATTAACAGCAAAAGGAGTTCGCTGGTGAAATACCGGTCTCAAAATTCCTTAACGGAAGATACCGGAAGAGTAGCAGGTTCTCTGGAGCTTAGGTGAAGAGTAAGCGGATGGTTTTACTCGCAGTGGAAGAAAATAAACTATCCTTTTGGTTTAGTGGAACAGACAGAGTAGCGAATGTTTTTACGTTGTTAATAACAAAGAAGTCCAAAGAATTTTTGAAGAAATAAAATTTTCGTATTACCTTGCAAAGGGAGGGTCAGTTGCCGGAGTGGTACTGACGTCACAGAGAGCCGCGCTGAGATTGGTAGAAGCAGCGGGCGCGTGACAGGAGGAGCTTGGTAAAGGAGGGGTGAGAAATCGCCTGAGTAGGATCGACGTCACAGAAGAGCCGCGCTGGGATTGGTAGAAGCAGCGGGCGCGTGACAGGAACAGCATTGTAAAGGCGGGGTCAGTAGTGAGGAGCAAAACTGACGTCAGGAAAAGGCCGCGCTGACATTGGTCAGAGTACGAGTGTGAGCCTGATTTGATTGGACACTTAGTTAGAAGCCGCGCTAGGATTGGGAAAGAGAAGGATTGTATGCATGATTTTGATTTGACTGTCAGTGCAAGACGTACAGGTAGAAGATTTCAAGGGTTTGCGGAATATAATTTCCTGCACCGTTCTTTAAGAATGTATGGAGAGAAAAGAAAGATGTCAATTTTTAAGAGAATAAAGAATTTCTTTGTTAAGGATAAGCCTGTGTTGACTAGAGAGGGTATTCCTATTCCGCCACCGAAGACACCAGCATCTTTTATGATGATGGAGAGAGGATATCATACTTGCGTGTGGCTAGAAAATTGGGTAGAGTACACGAGGGATGATGGTGTGTTAGCGTTTCCTAAGGATGGTACGTTTAATGGAAGGATTCTTCAGAATTTGAGATTGAAGATGAATGATTTAGAACCGAGACCCAGGTTAACTCAATATGAGGCTTTGGAAGAATGGGAGACTGAGTCATATGAAAGAGAGAAATGTAGAGGTGGAAGATATAGAGGATTCTTTCCGAGACACTTGCATGAGTCAAGAGAAGGGCAGATGAAACAGTGGAGGAGAGCGATGGTATCGGAAGGGTTATATCCAGTGTTAATGGCTGAGGACCATTCTGGAGCAAAGTGTAAAGAGAAAACAAAACATATGAATTCGACAGGATATGGAGAGTCAGATGACGAATTGTTAGAGGATATTTTAATTAAGCCACCACCGTATCAAGAAGCAGCTAGTAAGGTTGTCCCAAGTGCGCCAGTAATGGGAATACCATTAACTCCACAGATTTTACATGAGACATCATACAACAGAGTGTTGCAAAATAATGAAAGAGAAGCTTTGAACAAAACTAGGGAGGAACTAGTTCAAAGGATAAGTCAATTGAATTTAAATACTGAAGCTTTGACAGTACCTGTAACCATTGGTCCAGTAATCCCATTATATGGGGATAATAAGGATACTCAGAAATCACAACTTGTGACAGTTCCATTGAATAGTCCTAGAAAAGAGATAGTAATCACAGATGATCAGGTTAGTGAAAGTGAGTCAGTTATTTCACTAATGGATCTCCCAATTGTGGAACCCAATGCGGAAACTCAAAAGAGAGTTACGCCTATGAATTTGAGAGAGAGAAGACCTTTGGTTCCGGCTGGAACTTCAAGTACAACAGTAGTCACCTCTGAAGATATAGAAAGGTGGGCTCAGGAAAGGGAAAATCAGATCACAAAACCAAAGATTTTAGATATTAGCAGATTGAAAGTGGAATTGGAAGAGATGATGACAGGATGTGTGGGCACAGAAAGATTAAATGTTTATAATGATGAAGAATTGTTGTTTCTTTGTAAGAGTATAACCAGGAGAGCAAGATTATTTCATGAAAGATTAACTGAAGTTGCTTCAGAGATTGGAATAGATATAGGGAAAACAAAATTGTTACAGAAGCCCTATCGAGTGGATTTTACTGATAAAGACTTAGAAAGTGTGAATGCTTCAGGAAAAAGGTTACAGATAAAAGAATTAATGAACATTTTGCGGAAATGGGGAGACATTGATAAATGGAGGATTAGGTGGATAAGAAAGAAAGAAGAAGTACAAGCAAGAGAGACAGCAGCGGCATTTCCAGTAAGAGAAACAGGAAAAGTGGAGAGGTTGTGTCCAATGAGAGAGGTTCCTGGAGGAGGATATGTTCATGTCCCTTGGAGTAGACAAGATATTTTATCATTTACAAATGATTTTCCAAAACTGAGAGAAAAGCCAGTTGAGTGGTACAAACAGGTAGAGAGGTTTGTGAAAGTCTCAAAGGTGTTATTGAAAGATCTGGATGGTCTATTTGATATAGTGGTACCTGCTGATTTATGGACAGAATGTAAAATCACAATTGATTGGCCTAATGAGGAGTATCCTAGAGATGCAAAAACAGGAGCACCGTCAGAAGAAGTGATGAAAAAGTATCAAGTGATTACATATTTGAAAGGGAAAATCCCTCCTAAAGAAACAGATTGGGTAAAAATAGATAGAACGACACAGGAACCGAATGAATCTGTACATGCGTATTATGAGCGATTGTTGCAGGTGTTCAAGCAGCATAGTGGTTTTGAGAACATTGGTGACAAAGATATGGGGCATTTTGTGTATCGGTTTGTATATGGCTTGAAACCGGAAATTAGTCAGATGATACAGCAGCACATGTTGTGTTGGCAAAGTAAGACAGTGGATGAAATTTTGAAGTACGCGAACTATTGAGGGGATGACATAGAGGCCATGCGAAGGAAGCTGAAAGAGAAAATGATGTGGGCTCAAGTTAAATTGGCAGAGCAGCAGGAAGAGAAGACAAATGAGCAAAATAATAATCCAGTAAAAGTACAGAGTCAGAATAATCAAGGAACGAATGGTAATAGATTTAAAGGGCGAATGGACAGAGAAGAAGCGAAAAAGAAGTTCCCTTGTCATGCGTGCGGAAAGCTTGGACATTGGAAGAACGAGTGTAAGAGTACTCAGAATAATAATAATAATAATGGGCCAAATCAAAATTTAATCCCACAGATGCAGAATGAAGTACTTATGAATCAGCAGCAACAGGTAGTCACTCCACAATATCAGGTACCACCAGCTCCTATGCCAAATTTTGTGAACCATCAAAGTTTCAGTGCGAACACCGGATTTCAAGGAGAAAGTGGTAAGAATAATAGAACAATTGCTCAATATTTTTTGCAGAATGATGAGGAACGTTCAGATACTACACAATGACGGTGCCTGAGGGGGGAGGAAGAGGAGTGCGTGCTTGGCGCATCCTTGCCGGTAGATCAGTCAGGTCCATTTGTTGATGGGAGAGTAGAAGGTAAAGACATTACTTTCCTGTTGGATACTGGTGCTACCAGGTCTACTGTGAGAACAGCAGACATCCCATACCTACCCCTCTCGGGAGAGACAATCCAAGTTGTAGGCGTATCTAACCAACAGATTAGAACACCAATCACAAAACCGATGGAGGTGCACATTGGAAACTTTAAGGAAATGCATCGGTTTGTAGTTTGCGATTCCAGTCCAGTAAATCTGTTGGGAAGAGATCTTTTGTGCAAGATGAATTGCACGATCTATTGTACACCGGATGGTGTCGCTTTCCAAACCCCTGATGAAGATGTGGCATACAAGATGATGCTGGCCAAGCAGGGAACATAAGTAGATGAAATGTTTTCACTGATAACTGAAAATGAATTACCAGAAGAGTTGAGAGCCACAGTTAATCCAGAAGTGTGGGATTTTACAGGAAAGGATATTGGACTAATGAAAAATATAGACCCAGTTAAAGTGACAGTGAAGGAAGGTGCAGTGTATCCAAATACCTGACAGTACAAAATGAGTTCAGAAGTAAAAGCAGGAATTATCCCAGAAATTGAACGGATGGTTAAACAAAGCAGTCTGAAAGAAGTGATGGGTAGTCCCTGAAATTCACCAATAATGGGACTGAAAAAGCCTAGCGGAAAGTACAGAATAGTGCAAGACCTGAGAAAAATAAATAAGATTGTAATTCCCTATTGTCCAATTGTGCCAAATCCATCAGTGATCCTTTATCAGATACTGTGGAAGGCAGGATGGTTTACAGTAATTGATTTATGCTAAGCGTTCTTTTCTATTCCTTTGCACCCAGACAGCCAGTATCTGTTTACGTTTAAATTTGAAGATCGTATTTACGCATTGTGTCGTGTTCCTCAAGGGTACACAGAAAGTCCTTCAATCTTTAATCAGATTTTGAAAAAGTGGCTGGAATCATTGATTATGCCCGGAAATTCTGTTCTGGTTCAGTACATTGATGACCTATTGGTGGCATCAAAAACGCGAGAAGATTGTGTCACAGATACAATTGCGTTGCTGAACCATTTGGCTGAAGGAGGACACAAGGTGTCTCCAGAAAAATTACAGTTCTGTCAACAAGAAGTAAGATATCTAGGGCATAAAATAGAAAGAGGAGTTAGAAAAGTGACACCGGAAAGAATAAAAATAATCAAAGAAATGCAATTGCCACAGACTCAGAGAGAAATGAGAATGTTTCTGGGAGTGGTTGGATACTGCAGGCAATGGATAAATGGATTTTCTGTGTTGGCAAAACCATTGATACAGATCATTCGGAAACGAGCAAAAGATCCGATTGATTGGAATGATGACTGCCTAGAGGCATTTGTGAGATTGCGAAATTGTCTGTGTGAGGCTCCTGCCTTGGGCATGCCAGACTATACAAAAGACTTTGCCTTGTTTTGTTGTGAAAGAGAAAATTGTGCACTTTCAGTTTTAACACAGAGACATGGATTGAGTCGAGCGTCCGGTGGCATATTTTTCAGCCACATTGGACCCGGTGGCTTCAGCATTGCCTGGCTGCTTAAAAGCAGTAGCTGCTACTTGTATGAGTCTGGAGCAAAGTGAGACGATGGTGATGGGATATCCGGTAAAGGTATTCGTTCCACACTCGTTTGAGATTCTTTTAACAAGAACAAGAACACAGCACCTCACCCCTAGTCGTTTGACAAAGTACGAAAGAGTAATTTTGGGAGCTGAAAATGTGACTGTGACAAGGTGTACGATTTTGAACCCAGCTACCCTATTGCCAGACCCCTGTGATGAGGAAGTGAAAGATGAAAGTGATCACGATTGCTTAGACGTGACTGAGTTATGCACAAAGCCCCGCCCGGATATAAGAGAGACACCACTAAAAGAAGCAGATCATGAGTTATTTGTAGACGGCTCCTGCCTTAGGACACAAGAGGGAGGTCTAAGTGCTGCATATGCTGTTTGCAATATTTCGGGGGTAATTGAAGCATCCTGTTTACCTGGGGTCAAGTCTGCACAAGTAGCTGAATTAGTTGCCTTGACAATGGCATGTAAAAAGGGGAAAAATTGGAGAGTAACCATATTTACGGATAGTCAATATGGTTTCGGGATTGTGCATGACTTCGGCCAGCTTTGGATGCAGAGGGGATTTCTGACTTCTTCAGGGTCTCCAATCAGAAACAGCAAAAATGTAAAGGATTTGTTGGAAGCATTACAATTGCCAAAAGAGATAGCAGTTGTAAAATGCGCTGCACATCAGTCAGGAAATGACTATGTGACTGCTGGTAATAATTATGCTGACCAAGTGGCGAAATACTGCGCTAAAAATGCAATAGCCATAAACAGAAAAATTGAAACGGGAGAAACCAGATGTCAACTTATGTACTTCTCAGTGCCAGAGACATGGGATGAGATTAGACAATTGCAGGAAGAAGTTGAGGATAAAGAAAAATAAATCTGGATAAAGGCAGCCTGTACCAAAAGACCACATGATGAAGTATGGGTGTATCTAGATGGAAGACCAGTCATGCCAGATTGTCTGCTTTCAAAAATGGCGAGGGTGTATCATGGAGCGACACACATAGGGAGAGATTCAATGATCAGACTATTCAGACAGAGTTGGTACAATCCGAAGTTCAGGGTAATCGCAGAGAGCCTTTGCCAAAGATGCTTAACCTGTCAACAGCAGAACCCAGGTAGAAAGACAGTGGTAAGCTGGGGAAAAATCGGAAAGGCAGAAGGACCCTTCACCAGATTACAGTTAGATTTCATTGAGTTTCCCTCCTGCAACGGATTGAAATATGTACTTGTCATAGTGTGCCTTTTCTCAAGATGGGTGGAAGCCTACCCTACGAGAAGAAATGACAGTCTTACAGTTGCAAAATTATTGTTGAGGGAGTTAGTGCCACGGTTTGGTTTTCCGGTCACTTTGGAATAAGATAGACGCCCTCATTTTAATAATGAAATAATTCAATGAATCTGTGCTGCATTTAACATTGAACAAAAACTACACTGTGCTTATCATCCAGAGGCTTCTGGAATTGTTGAACAAATGAATGGCACAATCAAGTCAAGATTGGGAAAGGTGTGTGCATCCACAATGCTGAAATGGCCAGATGCATTGCCTCTTGTACTAATGGGTCTCAGAAGCATTCCAGACAGAAAAACAGGAATGAGTCCACATGAGGTACTCATGGGAAGAGCCATGAGACAGGCGTTCATTCCTGGAAATAAACTAATGAGTATAACTGATGATCTGGTATTGGACTATTGCAAAGGATTGGCTGAAATGATGCGTTCTATCTCTCATCAGGTTGGAGAAGACGCAGTTGAAAGACAGCCAGATCAAGCGCATGATTTGAATCCTGGAGATTGGGTGCTAGTGAAGAAACATGCAAGAAAATCGTGTCTAACACCAAGGTGGGACAAACCAAGGCAAGTCATACTAGTCACTAACACAGCAGTGAAGTGTGCAGGTTTGCCCAATTGGATTCACGCTAGTCATACCAGGAGAGTACCGAGCCCATTCGATCAACAAGAGCCACCACTGACTGAGCAGGCTGAAGCATCAGGAGTTGTAAACTGTGAAATTGAAGAATCTAGAGTGATAGATTCTGAAAGACAACCATATGATGAGCAGCCCGAGCTAAGTCAGGAAGAATGGATCCCAGTGATTGAAGTAATTGATGATGCCATTGAAACCAGAGGAAGAACAGAACTGAAAAGACAAGAAAAGAAAAGAAGAAAAAGAATTTTTAGATTTAGTAGAAGAAAGGAGACAGGATTTAATGAAGAAGGCAACTACACAGAAAACCCATGTACCTCCATGGGTTGGGAAGGAGGGAATCTATGCAAGTGGCAAGGCTCATGCTGCGATGTCCCTGGACTTTGTGAAAAGGGGAAAGTTCTGCCTCCATAGATTAAAGACAGATTATAACAATAATTACATTGGTTCCAGTGAATGTGAACATAACTTCGTAATATTAGGAGGATGGGGACTAAAAGGGGGAACTGATCCTGTATTTCCAGGAGTGTATTATGTTTGTGGGAGTAATGCCTACTACAGGTTACCTGCAAGATGGTACGGAAGCTGTTATTTTGGAATAGTTTTTCCAAAAATTTATCATGTAGACAAAATCAGTGGAACCAATGGAAATTCTAATGGACTAACACGAAGAAGAAGGGCTAGTTTTTCTGAAATTGTAGGAGATATTATTAGTGCACTGATACCCTCAGTTGGAATCATCCTAAATTCACAGAAAATGTGTAAGTTATCAACCATAGTTGATCGTCTTTCTACAGATACTGCAGGAGGATTTTTAATGATTAACACAGAAATGGTTGCAATTAGATCAATGGTTCTACAGAACCGTCTTGCTCTTGATATTTTGTTAGCAAAAGCAGGTGGAGTCTGTGGCATGTTGAAAGTTCAACATTGCTGCACTTATATTCCGGACAAGAGCAGAGAAATTAAAGGATATATTGAAAACATTACAAGAATGCATGAAGACTTGACCCAACTGGAGGTTGACAGTGTGTGGGAAGACTAACAAAAAGTATAACATCAATAGGGAAATGGTTTGTCGGGTTTGGGAAAAGTTTTCTAGGTCAAATAATGATACCATTAGTGATAATAATAACAATAGTGATGTTAATAATGATTACATATAGATGTTGTAGAAAAGGTACGAAAGGAAAAGTACACTTGAACAGAAAAAGGAAAGGGACAGACACGTAAAAGAAAGTATGAAGAAATACGCTTGGAAGAAATGAAAGGCAGATTATACAAGAAGATGCGAGATTTAGAAGGAAATGAGACAGTTGATGAAAGGTTGGGAGGCCAAATAGAGAAAACTGTGAAGTGCTAAAGTTGATATCTGGGATGAATGGGAATTTTGTGATGGCTTAATATGCCATCAGAGAGGGGATTGATGGAGTAAGGACTCGGACACGAGACTTGCTCAGAAGCAATCCTCTCGATTTAACTTATTAGCGAATTACTAACGACATGTCTTGTGATTAATAATATGCATTTTCACTATACGCGGGAAAAGAATGAAGCTTGCCTATGTGTTTACTAACTGCAAATAACACAGATGTAGGACTAGAACGTATTTAACATGGGATCTTTACTGCGCATGCGTCTACTGCATCTACGTAGTATGACGTACTGACGCTTGGAGGGAAATTCTGGCGCTTGCGCAAAGAGCTATAAAATGGCCGCTTGAAAGCTCACATGCATGGCACCTGCTTTGCTGAAATTAGAAAGGGGTTTATAAGTAACGCAAATGCAGAGAGAGAAATAACAAATGGTATGGGTTAGAGTAGAGGTTGGTGGTATACAGTGAAATCATTTATTTTTGAGAATAACACTTTTCTTTTTCGACTTTATTATTAGTGCGTATTTGGGCCTATTAAAGTTGTCCGAGTCGAGCAGACCAATATGGCGCGACGCATGCGCCCTGATACAGAAGCTTGGAAGATGACTAAGGATTTGTCACGAGTCCAAGGTCGGCGGAGATGTGCCCTGGGAACATGAGGGTGAAGAGTTCATATGAAGGAACTTATTCAAGAAATCAGTTACAAATGTATTAATAAAGTTTAAAGATGTATGGGAAAGGAAGGGCGGAATAAAAGTTTGAGGGGAGGAGTTGGAAATAATGGTTAAAAGAGAATAAATGAAGTATAAGTATGGTGTGATGATCATCCCCCCTCGCCTGTCCAATCAGAAGTTAGTATTCTGTGCAAATGAAACATTAATGGGTGGTACATGCCTATAAAAAGGTATAATTGAGGTAGTTTAGTTAGAAAAGAAAGAAGTTCAGGGTTCGAGAGTTCGAGAGACAAGTCGGGTCGAGCAAGCCTTTGCGCGTTGAAGAAGCCTGACATCGGGGTGTGCCGGGGTGGTGCTCTGAAATGCTGATGAAGAAACCGAATGCAGAACCATCTACTTAATTTGGGTGGGTTTAGAAAGAAGATCGCGGAAGAACCACGAGGAGGAAGAGAGTGTCAGAGAGGGGTGCGACGTAGTCGTCGGTAACTAGAGAGGTGAAGTATCCTGTCCTGAAGTCTTTGTCTTCTGATCTGTCCTGGGAGGCCCTTACCAGCCCTTTGGCCAGGGGGTTGGTCTTCACACCATACTTTGGTAATTATTAAATTCATCGTTTGATATATGCTCTTCTGTCTCTATCCTCTTCTTTCTGAGCATAGTTATTGTGTGGATCTGAATTGATAAGTGTTATGAGATATTTTTGAATTGGCACTCCCGCGAATGAGGGTGTTTGTACTGAAACGCTTTGAGATGGTTCAAAACCTCTAATTTTAGATAAAGATTTAAAAACTTATTTGAGTCTGTCATTATTTAAACTTATTGAGAAATGCATAATAAAGCTATGTTAATTATCGCCATCAACTAGTTCCACCTAACTGGTCCATTGACCAGAGGAAAGAACTGTTTAATCAGCAGAAGGTTTAGTTAAAGAAGTAATAACTAGATCTTGAGGTATGAGTAACATATAAAACTAATAGACTCCAGTGGTTTACTTAGAGTGCAGCGGAAGCAAGTTGTATGGGCCCAAGTGAGTATATGGTAGTAGAGTATCTGTTGTTAGTAGACCGCTGGATCACTGTCGCCTGGTAGAGTGGGCGTGCAGTCCTACTGGAGGTTCCTTTTTAGCCTAAGAACAGCAGATCTTAAAGCATAGGAGAACCCATCGAGAGATGGTACGTTTGTGCACTGCCCGACCTTTCTTAGCACCCACATAACCCACGAAGAGTTGATCGTCCACCCGGAAATCCTTTGTGCGGTCAAGGTAGAAAGACAGCGCACGTTTTGGGTCCAGACGGTGGAGCCTCTCCTCCTCCTTGGAAGGGTGCAGAGGCAGGAAGAAGGTAGGCAATTTGATGGTCTGATCTATGTGGAAAGAGGTAATCACTTTGGGCAGAAAAGAGGGCCTAGTACGGAGGACTACTTTGTCCGGATGAATAGCAAGAAAAGGAGGTTTGGAAGATAAGGCCTGAAGCTCACTCACTTTGCGAGCAGAGATGATGGCAAGCAAGAAAGCAGTCTTCAAAATAAGGAGCCGACGAGGACAGTTATGTAGTGGCTCAAAGGGAGCACACATAAGATAAGTGAGGACAAGATTCAAGTCCCACTGGGGCATTACGAAAGGAGAAGGAGGAAGAAGATGAGTAATGCACTTCAGAAATCTGTTAACGATAGGGGACTTGAAAAGAGAAGGCTGATCAGGAAAGCGAAGAAAGGCCGAAATGGATGAAAGATAGCCTTTAAGAGTGCCCAGAGCAGAGCCCTGCTCGGCCAAAGAAGGAAAGAAGAGGAGAACTTCTGAAAGAGGGGCAGAAAGGGGATCCACAGCCTTTGCTGTGCACCATGCCACAAATTTGTTCCATCTACAGGCATATACCGTATTAGAGGAGGGACGCCTGGCTGCCAAGATGACATTACAGACTTCGGGAGGAAGGTCAAAGCTGTCAACTGTCGCCGCTCAATCTACACGCAAGGAGGTGGAAGCTGGACAGGTTCGGGTGGAGGACCGTCACCTGCTGCTGCGACAGAAGATCCTCCCGAAGAGGCAGTCTGATCAGAGGATCGATGGCCATGCTCAAGAGCTCGGGATGCCAGACTCTTTGTGCCCAGTCTGGAGCCACAAGAATGACTTGGGCCCGGTCGCGCTTGATCTTCTTCAGCACTCTGGGTAGAAGTGGTACAGGTGGAAAGGCGTACAGGAAGGCGCAATTCCACTTGCGACGAAAAGCGTCGCCGAGCGAGTGACGCCTTGGAAACTCCAACACGCAGAACTGCTGACATTTCGCATTCTCTTCGGTGGCGAATAGATCTAACCAAGGCTCTCCCCACTGCTGAAAGAGACCTTGCACCACCTCCGAGTGAAGACGCCATTCGTGATCCATCATGCACCGGTGGCTGAGTTTGTCCGCCCTGGTGTTCAGGGAACCTGCCAGGTGTTGAACCACCAGGGTCATGCCCTGATGTTCCAGCCATGTCCAAAGGCGAAGAGCCCTTGATATAGGGTCCACGACCCCACCCCACCCTGTTTGTTGCAGTACCATATGGCGGTGGTGTTGTCTGTGAACACCTGCACAACTCTTCCCTTTGACAGAGGGAAGGAATGTTTTCAGTGCAAGACGAATCGCCCGGAGCTCCAGAAAGTTGATGTGGAGCCCGGACTCCGCCGGAGACCAGAGGCCTCTAATCTCCGCCTCTCCCATGTGGCTGCCCATCCCAGGAGTGACGCATCCGTCACTACTGTGAACTCTGGGTAGTGAAGGGAGAGGGATCTGCCGTTGACCCAATCCTGGTTCGTGAGCCACCACCCCAACTGACTTGCAGTCCCTTCCGAGATCTGGACGATATCAGAAAGATTTCCCTGATGCTGCGCCTACTGGAACTTGAGGTCCCACTGCAGAGCCCACATATGCCATCTGGCATGATCCACCAGCAGGATGCAGGAGGCCATGAGGCCTAGCAGCCTTAGGGTCATTCTCACCGATATCCGGGATAGAGGCTGAAAAATCGCTATCCTATCCCGAATATCCCGGACTCGCTGCTCGGGAGGATCGACCCGAAATTGCGCTGTGTCCAGAACCGCTCAGATGAAAAGGAGCTTCTGAGAGGGAGTCAGGTGTGACTTCGCGAGCCCGCCTTCAACTGCCAGTCGTCGAGATAGGGGAAGACTGGAACCCCTAATCTGCGCAGATGAGCTGTGACCACCGCCATCACTTTCGTGAACACCCAAGGGGCGCTGCTAAGGCCAAAGGGGAGCACGGTAAACTGAAAATGCTCGTGGCCTACCATGAACCGTAGGTAACGCCGGTGCGCAAGCAAGACTGGGATGTGAAAGTAAGCGTCCTGCATGTCCAATGCTACCATCCAGTCTCCGGGGTCGAGCACAGACAAGACCTGGACAAGGTTAACATTTTGAACTTCTCCTTCCGGAGGAAGCGCTTGACGCGCCTGAGGTCTAAGATAGGATGCAGGCCTTTGTCCTTCTTGGGTACCAGAAAGTAGTGGGAGTAGCAACTACGACCTACTTCTGGCACAGGGACATGTTTGACAGCTCCCTTGGCCAAGAGAGCTGAAACTTCCTGGCGGAGAAGGGCCAAATGATCCTCTGTGTTGGTGGCATGGAGGGAGGAGTAGTCTCGAAGGGGAGGGAGTAGCCCCTTCGGACTATCTGCAGAACCCCCCTGTCCGAAGTGATGTGTTGCCAGTGGGGAAGGTGATGGCGAATCCTGCTGCCCACTGGCAACTGGTGGCCCTGAAAGGTCAGACTAGGAAGGTTTGGAGGCTGTTGCAAGGGGGGCGTTGGTGGACTGGCCCGCCCGCTGGCCACCAGACCCGCGATGCTGGGTCCCACGTCCCCGGCCATGCAGAGGCTGGGTAGCTTTGGCGGCCCTGTGGCTCTGGGTGGAACGTGGTGGGGCACCCCTTCCGTGGTCACGAAAGGGGCAAAAGGCGGACTGCATGGGGCGAGAAGTTGCTGCGTGGCCCAAGGATCTGGCTGTAGCCCTAGAGTCCTTGAAACGCTCGAGCGCGCTGTCCGCCTTGTCGCCAAACAGGCGACGGCCATCAAAGGGAATGTCCAAAAGGGTGGATTGGACATCCCTCGAGAAGCCAGACGTTCTCAGCTCGGCATAGCGCCTCAGGGCTACCGACGTGGAAACAGTTCTACCCAGCGAGTCGGCGGTATCCAGCCCACACCGGATGGTGAACTTCGCTGAGTCTCAACCCTCAGCAACAGCGCGGGTGAGCACGGCCTGGGCCTCCTCCGGGCACTGCGGCAGCACTTGAGCAACCGTATCCCACACAGTGTGTGTGTAACGGCCCAAGAGACATGCAATGTTTATCGGCCGCAGTCCTGAGCTGGCGGAAGAAAACATCTTCTTCCCAAGATGGTCCAGCTTCTTGGAATCCCTATCAGGGGGAGCAGTAGGGAATGCACCCTTTGAGGATGAGGCTTGGACCACCAAGCTCTCTGGGGTAGGGTGTTGGGAGAGGAAAAGTGGGTCGCCCGGGTCCGGGCGGTGGCGTCGGGCATTCATCCTGTCCACAGGGGCCCCTGTGCTGGGCTTGGACCAAGTGCCCAGAAGGATGTCAGTGATGGACTCGTTAAAAGGCAGCAGGGGCTCGGAAGAGGCTGCTGCCGGCTGAAGCACCTCAGTCAGGAGGTTAGTCCTGACAGCCACCATAGGAAGCTCGAGGCCCAAGGCCTCAGCCGCCCTACGCAACACCACAGCGTAGGAAGCTCCCTCCTCCGTAGCCACGGTAGGGGTAGAAAGCATACCAAGGTCTGGGGAAGTACCAGACCACTGGCTTCATCCAACTCCTCTCGCTAGTCCTGTTCCTCTAGTTGGTCTGAAAGAGGGTCAACAGACCCCTCCCAGTCCTCCTCACCCTCCTCTGGCTGCCACTCAGGGCGGTAGGGAACGCCAGGAATCAACAGTGGGACAAAAGTACCCTCCGGCGCCGGTACCAACGTCGGTCCGGTGCCGTGTCCATATCGGGGGTGAGGCTGGGGTCGATGCCGGTTGGGGACACAACCGGCGTCAGGGGCGTCGTCACTGGAATCGGCACGGGGAAGGTACCGTGAGGTCGACCGGCGCCAATCCGGATCCAGGCCTAGATCCATGGGAGCCCTGCGGCGCTGGGGCATAGGCCACCGGCATCGAAGGCCTTGGGCCCCCAACCGAGTCCGTGGGGCCCGTAGGCGCGCTTGCGGAGTCGGGCAGCCCAAAGATGCTGTGCAGCGCTTCGTAAAACTGACGAAGCTGGGCAGGGGACACTCCGGGAAAGGGAGGGAAGCGCGGAGCCGTCCCAGCGGGCTCCGAGGAAGGAGCCGGAGAGCAACGACACTCCGGGTCCCACGTCGCGGCGGCCGACGGACGGGGAGAAGGTGAAGAGCGACGGTGCTTCTTCGTCTTCTTCTTGTGCTTCGACTTACCCGAGGAGTGCGAAGACTTTGATGACGAATGGTGATGGCTCAGCGACCGGTCACGCGACCTTCCCCTCGACCGGGACCTCGAGCGGAGCGGTTTGCCGGGCCTCCAGAAGCTTTCGGCACCACTCCCGCAAAGACTTCGGGTTCAGGACCCGGCAGTCGGAGCACGACTTCGGGTCGTGGTCGCTCTCCAGGCACCAAAGACACACGAGGTGAGGATCGGTGACCGACATCTACTTGTGACAGGAGTCACAAGGCTTGAAACCGGGCCAACGGCTGGACATCCCTCATGCACCAGGAGTCAGAAGACTCAAAAGACGTCAACAACAAGTTTAAAAATGTTAGTCAAAAAGCGACTAAGGGGCAAGCTCTCTCCGGATCTGCGCTGGCTTGCGCAGAAAAAGAAAGAACTGACGTCAGCACGCAGGGGCGGCGTCTAAGTAGACACCACGGCGTCATCCTGGCGACGCCGACGACGGACGCGAAGTCGACCAACACCACCTACCGACGCGCTGGGGTACTGCTAAGAAAAACTTTCTCCGGATCCAGTCTCACTCCTTGGGGCAATTCTAAGGTAAGGAAACTTTAACTAATAGTCTTTTTCAGATATTTCTTTCTATTTGCTATCTCAATGCCACTCTTATCTCCTCCAGGCATTTTTTCTTATCCCTATCCACTTCCACTCAATCTCTCTCGATTGACCTCCTCTCCCACTCTTTTTTTAGTTTTTCTTCTATTCTTGCTCCTCTTTACCATCCCCACTTTTCTTTTTCAATTTCCACTCTGCTCCACCTCTCCCTCATCCAGTGGCGTAACGGAACTTGTGGGGGCCCCCTGCAAGGTACATGGAGGGACCCACTGCAGATTTAATCAGAGCCCTCAGGCCAGAGTGCTGTGCTGAGGGGGCCTCCTGCAGCTCGGGGGCTCCCCCGCACCGTGGGGGCTGCAGGAGCCTGTGTTACGCCACTGCCCTCATCATATCTCCCATCTTCAATCTACATTCTACCCTTCTCTCTCCCACAAACTCCCTCTAATCTCTTGTACTCTTTTCATTCCACCCTTTCTCTATCAAATCTATATATTGATTATGCTTCTCTCTCTCATTCATCTTGTCCTCTCCTTGTCTCCAACCTCCTTGTTATTCACCTCTTTGCCCACCTATCCCCTTTTTGTTCTACTTATTGTCCTTTCCATCCTTCAGTATTTCCCTCCCTTTTTCCTCTCTTTTCTATGTTTCATTTCACTTTCTTTGATTTGCTCTCCAGTTCTTGCTTATTCACTTCTTCCTTTTTCTATCTCACTTCCATAGCTCACCTCGTCCATCTTTTTCTCTCTACGTGAAAATCTCCCCTCTCCCTTGCTCTCACAAATCTTTTTTCCTCTCCATATATTATTTCTGTCCTTCCTACTTTTCTCCTTTACTATCCAGTACCTTTTCTCTCTTTCCAATACCCATTGTTATCTTTTCTCTACTCTACCATCTTTCCTTCCATTCCATTTGTCCTATTCTGTGGTCTATTTTCTTACACTGTCTCTCCTCTTCCTTTATTCTGTCTACTTCATATCCTATTCTTGCCCCCGTTCTTTCTCTCCTTAATATTGTGCTTCCATAGCCGCCCTTCTCCTCCCAACCTCTTTCTACCCACCTGTATTTCATTCCATCCTTCTGGTTTTTTGATTTCTGCTGCCTTTTCACATCATCCATCACCTTCCACACTCCTCCTTATCCTCTTTTGTTTTGTACCTCATTACAAGCTCCCGCCCAAACCCATTGAATGAACTTTTTGGCCTCTGCTCCACTATAGCATCTATTCGGAGTTTTGCCAATACCTACATGGGGCCAGTCTCACTCTCTGTGGCAATGACTTTTCCCAACCCCTAACTGAGGAAGAGACCATACAGAGGTACACCTTGGGAGGTACTTGAAAACAATTCTTAGCAAAATCAGGGCAAAGCTAGTCTTGTGTTGCTTGTGTTCCGGAAGGACCTAGCCTGGCAGTTCAGGCTGGACTATTACTTTTGGAGCAGGGTCAAGACTGATTTGCATATGGCTGGGTCCAGACTGAGTTGGAATGGTGGGTGGCAAAAGTACAATGGGTTGGAATGCTACCCTGAGCGATTGCCAGTGGTTAGACCTATTGCAAGCATTCCTCCTATCACCTTTTGTGTATTTGATGTAATGCCCTGTGTATACACAGACGTGGTCCTCTTGCTCACTGGGCCACTGGAACCAAGCTACACCCAACTGAAGAGCCCCAATCAGCGCAAAACTGGTGTTGGGTTGCTGTGTTCCGGCTCAGGCAGGACTTGGCCTAGCAGTTCGTACTGGACTGTTCCTGGACTGTTCCCATTGGAGCCGGGTCAAGATTAATTTACATATGGCTAGGTCCTAAACTGCGGTGGCGTGGTGGGCAAAAGAACAAAGGGTTGAAACGCTACCCAGAGCGATTGCCAGTGGTTAGATTTATTGCAAGCATTCCTCCCATCACCTTTTGTGTGTTCTATGTTAAATAAACTGCAGCCAGTGCAGAGAAGCCTGGGCATCTCATATCTGGACCGTGGTGCCTTTGGCTGCAGCAAAAATAGCCACATTCCTGACTAAAATCACATGTTAAGGTCACAGAATAGGGTGACACTTGCTATCTCCTCTGCCCCACTTGTCTAACCGCCTCTAGAATCCTCACAAAGTAATGGGGCAGGCGATGTTGGCCAGGCAAGGTGCGCTCTCCCGTGCTACCACTAAGGGGCCGGCATCCACACCTCACCACTTGTGAAAGCGATAGAACAGGAACACTGATGTGATTGTTTGGTCCTGTTTTGTTTATATAGTGCCTAATACTCTTGACAAAGCTGTAATGTATTCTGATTTACATTGTAATTATGTGCAACCTTGTGGACTGCATGGTTGATAAGCATGTTGCGTCTAATATGGCCTATATGGGAGGTGTTGAGTGAGCCGAATGAAGTTCAAAGACCAGATTCAAACATGCTTCTGTGAACACCGCTGCACATAAGTATGAGGTGCCACAAAGAGAATCAAAATTGACCTACTACTTTGAAAAAAACACGAAGGTATCACAAAGTGAATTGGCACCTCTACACTTTCAGTAACCTCAAAAATTTTAGATGTTTGTAAATTGTATGATTCATGTTTCAACATGAAACATAAATAAATGATAGCTGTTAAAATGGTTTAGACCTTCTTTACAAACTGAAACATGTCTATAGAACTCTGGCCTGCTCAATGCCAGGCTCAAACTATTTTTCTATAGCAGTGTTTGCTCTGCATTATTCATTTGGTAACCTTACATTATATAGCAGTAGGAACACTAATTCTCCCAGTAATATTGACAAGTACTTGTTTAAAGATTTTGGCCCAGATATACTAGCACTATGTGCTGAGTTTCATCACAAAAGTGATGCAAACGCAGCGCACAGTGTTGTGGTGGGATTCACTTTTCAACACAAACCATGATTTGTGTGGGAAAGTTGCCCACAGTAACGCAAAGTAGTACTATGCCCTACATTTCACTAATTTGCATCTAGGGGTCATTGCATATGTGGGACATGGGGGTTCCCATGCAATCACCCATAGGTTTTGAGGCAAATCCTAACTACTAGCATTTATAGACAGGGATTAGAGACAAAATAGTGTGTTTCCTTGAGGCGGGCATGACAGTGGAGCAACCTTTAAAAGTCTCCATATTTTTCAAACTTTGCATGATTGTTTTACCCTGTACAGCACACATATAATGGGAGAAGTCTTAAAGGATAGTTTGTGTACTGGAAGGATCCACTTCCAGTACCAAACCTGATTGACAGAATGGAATGCTCACACCCTTATACTATGGCCAGGGCCACTTGAATTATGTGATTTTGAGGCTTTTCCACATAACTATAGATTTGCTGCTTGTGCCACATAATCCAATGTAAAATCTGCAGATTATAAACCCAAAAAATCTTTCTACCTTAATTGGATCAAAAGTTACTAAAACTGCGACTACCTGTATTGCTGCGAAGTGGAAGACCTTTCTCAAAGGTTGACTGTACACCTCTATGTTGCTAATTGCTGTATTTGGGTGTTAAATTCGTACTAATGAGGTGAGACATTTCCCCAGATCGCGCCAGCATGTGGAAAAATAATAAAGTAATAATATCACAAAATGTGCGACTATGGTGCAAGGTAGAGGTGGGCGAGCAAACAAATTAACAGGGACAGCTGAGCCAAGGCTCGCCTCTGGCTCTTAAGTGCCCATGCAAGAGCCGAGCCCTGAAAATATGTGGCATGTGAATCATGCAACACAGATCATGTTAGAAAGTGCTAAGGTGTCTTCAAAATTCAAATAATTAACATGGGGAAGCGTTACACCTTAGTACATCAGAGTATGTGTAAAGTACTTATTACTAGTATTTGGTATTTATTTGTATTTTTGGTATTTATAAAGCGCATCAATCATCCCGAGGGACATCACAGCGCTAGGAGAGAATGCAAATGCTAAACGGATTACTCTTGGTCTAGTGAGAGTTTTTAAACATGAACTGAGTAACGTTCCTGCCCCCACTCTGATGACAATGCTATTTGTGAAGTAAAAGGCAAGTCATGGATAAAGTGTACCCTACATGTGGCCTAAATTCTAATTATAGGTGCAGCAACCTTATAGGCTATTAAATCAAACACAAGAGATGTTTTGAAGAGTGCACAGCCTGAACTCGGGTATTTGAAGGTGCCCTCATGCATGATGATGTACAAAAAGGAGGATCGGTGAAAAACTATTTTCCCAATCCTTAAGCAGAATTATTCAAGCTGAAAGTTCTATTTTGCAGTTTTATATAGCACAAAGTCAACCCAACAGTGTTGGATCAGCGAGACTGGAACCTGTTTTCCCAGTTCCAAAGTCAGCATCTCTGACCATAATGCCACATTCTCACCCTCTCATTGCAGTGTGAAATACAATCATACATGTGTGTTTAGTTCTCATTTCCTAGGGCCTGCCTCTTGAAACACTCAAAATAAAAGCAGCAGCCCCATTATCATTTGATGTGCTGGGCCTCCTGGAGTGCCGTCTGCCACACACAAAAAGAGAAAAGGAAGTTTTCACACCTCCCTTTTGTTATTTCTTTCGATTCTTGGAGCTCTGAGCATGCTCCCAAAGAGAGTCTGTGCGCTGAAAGGAGCAAGGCTGCGAATGCGCACACGTTTGCCACCTACAGGGAACACAGGTCCTTGTTTCATGTCCCGAGGAGGCCCATAAGGCAGGGGTTGAAACGCGTCGGCTATTATATCTCCCGAAGTAACCATCAACCACAAACCTTTGAGACTAAGTCACATCTCCCGCATGGGTGGAGATTGATGGAACTACCACAAGGTGGAGTCACTTTCTACAATTAACTAGGAGACACTTACAATCTAAAATCGTTAACAAGGACTAACAATGAATGGGACTGATATTGTTTGTACAAAATACGTTGTGTATATCCTCATCTATGCTTGTTTACGTAAATGAACTTACCCCATCGCTGATAGACCTCAGCACCCCCCCACCCCCCCCCCCCAGTGCTAAGCCTTTTTTTTGGCTATTTGGAATAGTTCGCTCTTAGGCCTCCATATCTTTTTGTCCACATGAGGTATCCACGCCAAATTTGTGTCCTTTTTTTCAACATCCTGGGGATACTAAGGGTACCCAGGGTGTGGGAATTCCCCTGGAGGGGACCGAGAAATAAGCCAAAATACAGCAACATTTTTTTGGGGGGGAAAAATGGGAAACAAGTGCTGCAAAAGGAAGCGTCTGTTTTTTTCCTGCAAAAATGGCATCAACAAAGGGTTTGTGGAGCTAAAATCACCATCTTCCCAGCTTTCAGGAACAGTCAGACTTAAATCAGAAAACCAACATTTTCAACAGTTTTGCCATTTTACTGGGAGATAGCCCGTTTTTCCTATTTTTTGTGCTTTCAACCTCCTTCCAGTTAGTGGTGGAAATGGGTGTGAAACCCATGGTGGATCTCGGAAAGCTATACATTTCTGAAAAGTAGACAACATTGTGTATTCAGCAAGGGGTCATTTGTATAGATCTTTCAAGATTTTCCTATTAAAAGTAACAGTTGAAATAAATAAACTATTGAAATTGAGTTGAAGAAAACAGCCATTCGTGTCTATGTTTTCATCTGTGACTTCTTCTTACTATTGCAGATTTTCGAAAGCAATATGCCGTAAAGTCCGCTGGACCCTTCTGGTTGCGGGGATGTATAGGGCTTGTAGGTTCTCCAAGAACCCGAGGTACCCAGAGCCAACAACCAAGCTGCACCTTAAAATGGTTTTTCATTGTGTACCGACTATACAGCAATTCGTATGGTAAATTATAAAGAATGGAAAAAGGGTATGAAGGAAAACTCTGTATTTCTGAAATGTACACCAGATACTGAGTTTAGGAGCAGTGGTTGTTTGTACATCTCTAAGTTTATGGGTACCTTTACAGACATGTGTTTTAGAGCGCATTTTGTAAAATGTCTTCTGTGTTACACACTTGCTTACATTTGAAAGGCACAAACGTAGAGATATTCAATTGGTAATAGCAAATGTTCTACGATTCTGTATTCCCACATGTCTTTCGATAAAAATGGTATCCCACTTGTGTGTCTGGGCTGTGCGCCTGTGACACAAAACACCCCAAAATATTAGCTAGGAGACATATTTCACCCAGCAGAATGCATGTTCTTTTTTACAAGGTGGCTAGCTTTGGATTTTAGGCCCCAGCTCAGCTGGCACCTAGGGAAACCTACCAAACCAGCACATTTCTGAAAACTAGACACCCGGGGAAGACTTGTGTGGCTCTCACCAGGTTTTTTTACCCAGCATCCTCTGCAAAGCTCAAACTTTGCATAAAAAGCACATTTCCCTTGCATTTCCATGAGGTAACGTCTTGGAATCTGCAGGCAGCCACAAATTTCCTACCACCCAGAATTCCCCCCAAGACAAACGGTGCTTCACTTGTGTGGGTAGGCCAAATGCCCGCGACACGAAAGGGTGCCAAACGCAACATAGTCACATTGCATTTTTCCACTGAAAAACTGTGTGTTTTTTGCAAAGTGGATAGCTGTGGATTTTGGGCCCCAGCTCAACCCACATCTAGGGAAACCTACCAAACCAGCATATATTTGAAAGCTAGACACCCGTGGGAGTCCACGGTGGGGTGACTTACCTTGTTTGTTTACCCAGAATCCTCTGCAAAGCTCAAACTTTGCCAAATAAACATTACCCCGTGCATTTCTGTGAGAAAGAGTCCTGGAATCTGCAGGCAGCCTCAAATTTCCTACCACCGAGCATTGCCCTAGGTCTTCCGATAAAAATGCTACCAGACGTTTGTGAGCGGACCAAGTGCACGCGATGGTGAAGGGCCCAAAACATATTGTGGAGACATCAAAATGATCTATCACAAAACGACCTGGTTTTGCACAGGTGACACTGATCCAGCGGTCTACTAACAACAGATACTCTACTACCATATACTCACTTGGGCCCATACAACTTGCTTCCGCTGCGCTCTAAGTAAACCACTGGAGTCTATTAGTTTTATATGTTACTCATACCTCAAGATCTAGTTATTACTTCTTTAACTAAACCTTCTGCTGATTAAACAGTTCTTTCCTCTGGTCAATGGACCAGTTAGGTGGAACTAGTTGATGGCGATAATTGACATAACTTTATTATGCATTTCTCAATAAGTTTAAATAATGACAGACTCAAATAAGTTTTTAAATCTTTATCTAAAATTAGGGGTTTTGAACCATCTCAAAGCGTTTCAGTACAAACACCCTCATTCGCGGGAGTGCCAATTCAAAAATATCTCATAACACTTATCAATTCAGATCCACACAATAACTATGCTCAGAAAGAAGAGGATAGAGACAGAAGAGCATTTATCAAACGATGAATTTCATAATTACCAAAGTATGGTGTGAAGACCAACCCCCTGGCCAAAGGGCTGGTAAGGGCCTCCCAGGACAGATCAGGAGACAAAGACTTCAGGACAGGAATCAGGACAGGATACTTCACCTCTCTAGTTACCGACGACTACGTCGCACCCCTCTCTGACACTCTCTTCCTCCTCGTGGTTCTTCCGCGATCTTCTTTCTAAACCCACCCAAATTAAGTAGATGGTTCTGCATTCGGTTTCTTCATCAGCATTTCAGAGCACCACCCCGGCACACCCCGATGTCAGGCTTCTTCAACGCGCAAAGGCTTGCTCGACCCGACTTGTCTCTCGAACTCTCGAACCCCGAACTTCTTTCTCTTCTAACTAAACTACCTCAATTATACCTTTCCATAGGCATGTACCACCCATTAATGTTTCATTTGCACAAAATACTAATACTAATACTGATTTTGTCTACATGATACATTTTTGGAAAAACTATTCCAAAATAACAGCTTCCGTACCATCTTGCAGGTAACCTGTAGTAGGCATTACTCCCACAAACATAATACACTCCTGGAAATACAGGATCAGTTCCCCCTTTTAGTCCCCATCCTCCTAATATTAGGAAGTTATGTTCACATTCACTGGAACCAATGTAATTATTGTTATAATCTGTCTTAAATCTCTGGAGGCAGAATTTTCCCCTTTTCACAAAGTCCAGGGACATCGCAGCATGAGCCTTGCCACTTGCATAGATCCCCTCCTTCCCAACCCATGGAGGTACATGGGTTTTCTGTGTAGTTGCCTTCTTCATTAAATCCTGTCTCCTTTCTTCTACTAAATCTAAAAATTATTTTTCTTCTTTTCTTAATGTACATATTAGATTATCTTCATGTGCCTGAAATAAATCTATTGAACTCATTGCTATGAAAAATTCTCCCATAAATCGTGCATTTTTACTACTAACTACTGGATTCATATTCTTTCTAATAGGAAGTTCAGGAAATATTACATCTAAATTAGAATAAAAATACTGCAATATCCCTGTAGTGTAAAATAAACTTGACAAAATACTACATGACACACCATACGTTAAAGGTATATGGTGATACGTCATCCCTTCTGAAACTGATGAGGGCAATTTCATACATACATAACAGTTGTTAATTTGCATGGTGCTAACATACTGAAATAATAATTTAATAAACACATTAGAAGACGTATTATAATCTGATTCATTATTATACTTTGCCTCATCTTCCACTCCTATTTCTATTTTACTTTCTCTTAATCTATCTACTTTAATATTAGTATCTGTATTATTCTTGTCACTTGTTTCCATTATTAAAGGTACCCCTACTGTTAGGAATAACCAACCTAATATTGCTAATAAAATACTACAAAAACAAAATCAAAGACACTTTCTTTTAACTCCACATTTTGGTTTTCCGCTAACTTCATTGTCGGCCATTTTGTCTCTGAGAAAATTTCTTTTCTCTTATCTTTTCTCTTTTACAGTCTTTTGTCTTTTTATTCTTAAGGAGGTTTCAATTGGCTTTTGTCAATTTGTGCAATACGGACTTCTTCTGTTTCATCAGACAGATCCAGGGACTCAAATTCTTCAAGAATGACGTAGGTCCACTCTGGAGCCTTGTATTTTCTGTTTAAGTTTCTCAATCTTGGACTTCTTCGAGTTATTTTTGCTAATGTTTGCTTAGGTCTTGTTTGACTTGTGATTTCATTCACTTGTTCTGGTTTCTTCTCAGATTTTCTCAGGTGATATTTTAATTTCTTTACTCCAGTTGGCCAATTGTCTCCCTTTCTGACTCTTTTAATTTGTACTGCTTTTTCACCTTCTTTATCTCCTTGTATGGTTCGTTTTATTTCATTTATTCTGGGCACAATCTGTTCTATTTCTCTGTTTTCTGTGCTTGTACCTTCTTTTGCTTCTTCCTGCTCAGGTTCTACTGTGTTTTGTTCTACTTCTTCCTGAGCTTGTTCTTCTAATTCTGTCTGATCCTGCTCAGGTCTTACTTCAAACCTTTCTTCCTCTGCCTGAGTTTGTTCTTCTAACTCTATCTGGTCCTGTTCAGGTCTTAATTCAAACTTTTCTTCTTCTGCCTGAACGTGTTCCTCTCTTTTCCCTCCTCAGGTTTGTTTATGTCTTTTTCTGTTTTCACCTGAGTGTGTTCTTCTTCCCCTATCTCTTCCTGACTACTTTCTTGTCTTTTCAGTTCTGTTCTTCTTCTGGTTTCAATGGCATCATCAATTACTTCAACCACTGGGATCCATTCTTCCTGACTTAGCTCGGGCTGCTCATCATATGGTTGTCTTTCAGAATCTATCACTCTAAATTCTTCAATTTCACAGTTTACAACTCCTGATGCTTCAGCATGCTCAGTCAGTGGTGGCTCTTGTTGATCTAATGGGCTCGGTATTCTCCTGGTATGACTAGCGTGAATCCAATTGGGCAAACCTGCACACTTCACTGCTGTGGTAGTGACTAGTATGACTTGCCTTGGTTTGTCCCACCTTGGTGCTAGACACGATTTTCTTGCGTGTTTCTTCACTAGCACCCAATCTCCAGGATTCAAATCATGCGCTTGATCTGGCTGTCTTTCAACTGCGTCTTCTCCAACCTGGTGAGAGATAGAACGCATCATTTCAGCCAATCCTTTGCAATAGTCCAATACCAGATCATCAGTTATACTCATTAGTTTATTTCCAGGAATAAATGCCTGTCTCATGGCTCTTCCCATGAGAACCTCATGTGGACTCATTCCTGTTTTTCTGTCTGGAATGCTTCTGAGACCCATCAATACGAGAGGTAATGCATCTGGCCATTTTAGCTTTGTGGATGCACACACCTTTCCCAATCTTGACTTGATTGTGCCATTCATTTGCTCAACAACTCCAGAAGCCTCTGGATGATAAGCACAGTGTAGTTTTTGTTCAATGTTAAATGCAGCACAGATTAATCGAATTATTTCATTATTAAAATGAGGGCCTCTATCTGATTCCAAACTGACCGGAAAACCAAACCGTGGCACTAACTCCCTCAACAATAATTTTGCAACTGTAAGACTGTCATTTCTTCTCGTAGGGTAGGCTTCACCCATCTTGAGAAAAGGCACACTATGACAAGTACATATTTCAATCCGTTGCAGGGGGGTAACTCAATGAAATCTAACTGTAATCTGGTGAAGGGTCCTTCTGCCTTTCCGATTTTTCCCCAGCTTACCACTGTCTTTCTACCTGGGTTCTGCTGTTGACATCTTTGGCAAAGGCTCTCTGCGAATACCCTGAACTTCGGATTGTACCAACTCTGTCTGAATAGTCTGATCATTGAATCTCTCCCTATGTGTGTCGCTCCATGATACACCCTCGCCATTTTTGAAAGCAGACAATCTGGCATGACTGGTCTTCCATCTAGATACACCCATACGGTATTCTACCTTTACTACGCGGTCATTACTTCGTATTACCATTACTACGCATATTTTAGTTCGCAGATGCCATCACTTAGCATGCATTTACTTAGCATGCATTTACTACGCATGTTCCATTACTTAGCATGCACTTACTACGCATAATGGAGTTACTGTGCATTGTAGTATTAATTCGGTTAATGGGTTCAGGGTGCGTTTAAGGTTTTGGGGTGTTGGGGTATTTTTGGGGTTCAGGGTGCGTTTAGGTTTTGGGGTACTGGGGTATTTTTAGGGGTCAGGGTGGGTTAGGGTTTTGGGGTGCATGGGGTATTTTGAGGGTTCAGGGTGCGTTTAAGGTTTTGGGGTACAGGGGTATTTTTAGGGGTCAGGGTGGGTTAGGGTTTTGGGGTGTAGGGGGTATTTTTAGGGTTCAGGGTGCATTTAAGGTTTTGGGGTGCTGGGGTATTTTTGGGGTTCAGGGTGCGTTTAGGTGTGCTGGGATATTTTTAGGGGTCAGGGTGGGATATGGTTTTGGGGTGTAGGGGGTTAAGCATCTTTGGCAAAGGCTCTCTGCGATTACCCTGAACTTCGGATTGTACCAACTCTGTCTGAATAGTCTGATCATTGAATCTCTCCCTATGTGTGTCGCTCCATGATACACCCTCGCCATTTTTGAAAGCAGACAATCTGGCATGACTGGTCTTCCATCTAGATACACCCATACTTCATCATGTGGTCTTTTGGTACAGGCTGCCTTTATCCAGATTTATTTTGCTTTATCCTCAACTTCTTCCTGCAATTGTCTAATCTCATCCCATGTCTCTGGCACTGAGAAGTACATAAGTTGACATCTGGTTTCTCCCGTTTCAATTTTTCTGTTTATGGCTACTGCATTTTTAGCGCAGTATTTCGCCACTTGGTCAGCATAATTATTACCAGCAGTCACATAGTCATTTCCTGACTGATGTGCAGCGCATTTTACAACTGCTATCTCTTTTGGCAATTGTAATGCTTCCAACAAATCCTTTACATTTTTGCTGTTTCTGATTGGAGACCCTGAAGAAGTCAGAAATCCCCTCTGCATCCAAAGCTGGTCGAAGTCATGCACAATCCCGAAACCATATTGACTATCCGTAAATATGGTTACTCTCCAATTTTTCCCCTTTTTACATGCCATTGTCAAGGCAACTAATTCAGCTACTTGTGCAGACTTGACCCCAGGTAAACAGGATGCTTCAATTACCCCGAAATTTTGCAAACAGCATATGCAGCACTTAGACCTCCCTCTTGTGTCCTAAGGCAGGAGCCGTCTACAAATAACTCATGATCTGCTTCTTTTAGTGGTGTCTCTCTTATATCCGGGCGGGGCTTTGTGCATAACTCAGTCACGTCTAAGCAATCGTGATCACTTTCATCTTTCACTTCCTCATCACAGGGGTCTGGCAATAGGGTAGCTGGGTTCAAAATCGTACACCTTGTCACAGTCACATTTTCAGCTCCCAAAATTACTCTTTCGTACTTTGTCAAACGACTAGGAGTGAGGTGCTGTGTTCTTGTTAAAAGAATCTCAACCGAGTGTGGAACGAATACCTTTACCGGATGTCCCATCACTATCGTCTCACTTTGCTCCAGACTCATACAAGTAGCAGCTACTGCTTTTAAGCAGCCAGGCAATGCTGAAGCCACCGGGTTCAATGTGGCTGAAAAATATGCCACCGGACGCCGACTCAATCCATGTCTCTGTGTTAAAACTGAAAGTGCACAATTTTCTCTTTCACAACAAAACAAGGCAAAGTCTTTTGTATAGTCTGGCATGCCCAAGGCAGGAGCCTCACACAGACAATTTCGCAATCTCACAAATGCCTCTAGGCAGTCATCATTCCAATCAATCGGATCTTTTGCTCGTTTCCGAATCATCTGTATCAATGGTTTCGCCAACACAGAAAATCCATTTATCCATTGCCTGCAGTATCCAACCACTCCCAGAAACATTCTCATTTCTCTCTGAGTCTGTGACAATTGCATTTCTTTGATTATTTTTATTCTTTCCGATGTCAATTTTCCAACTCCTCTTTCTATTTCATGCCCTAGATATCTTACTTCTTGTCGACAGAACTGTAATTTTTCTGGAGACACCTTGTGTCCTCCTTCAGCCAAATGGTTCAGCAACGCTATTGTATCTGTGACACAATCTTCTCGCGTTTTTGATGCCACCAATAGGTCATCAATGTACTGAACCAGAACAGAATTTCCGGGCATAATCAAAGATTCCAGCCACTTTTTCAAAATCTGATTAAAGATTGAAGGACTTTCTGTGTACCCTTGAGGAACACGACACCATGCGTAAATACGATCTTCAAATTTAAACGTAAACAGATACTGGCTGTCTGGGTGCAAAGGAATAGAAAAGAACTCTTGGCATAAATCAATTACTGTAACCCATCCTGCATTCCACGGTAACTGATAAAGGATCACTGCTGGATTTGGCACAATTGGACAACAGGGAATTACAATCTTATTTATTTTTCGCAGGTATTGCACTATTCTGTACTTTCCGCTAGGCTTTTTCAGTCCCATTATTGGTGAATTACAGGGACGACCCATCACTTCTTTCAGAATGCCTTGTTTAGCCATCCGTTCAATTTCTGGGATAATTCCTGCTTTTACTTCTGAACTCATTTTGTACTGTCGGGTATTTGGATACACTGCACCTTCCTTCACTGTCACTTAAACTGGGTCTATATTTTTCATTAGCCCAATATCCTTTCCTGTAAAATTCCACACTTCTGGATTAACTGTGGCTCTCAACTCTTCTGGTAATTCATTTTCAGTTATCAGTGAAAACATTTCATCTACTTCTGTTCCCTGCTTGGCCAGCATCATCTTGTATGCCACATCTTCATCAGGGGTTTGGAAAGCGACACCATCCGGTGTACAATAGATCGTGCAATTCATCTTGCACAAAAGATCTCTTCCCAACAGATTTACTGGACTGGAATCGCAAACTACAAACCAATGCATTTCCTTAAAGTTTCCAATGTGCACCTCCATCGGTTTTGTGATTGGTGTTCTAATCTTTTGGTTAGATACGCCTACAACTTGGATTGTCTCTCCCGAGAGGGGTAGGTTTGGGATGTCTGCTGTTCTCACAGTAGACCTGGTAGCACCAGTATCCAATAGGAAAGTAATGTCTTTACCTTCTACTCTCCCATCAACAAATGGACCTGACTGATCTACCGGCAAGGATGCGCCAAGCACGCACTCCTCTTCCTCCCCCCTCAGGCACCGTCATTGTGTAGTATCTGAACGTTCCTCATCATTCTGCAAAAAATATTGAGCAATTCTATTATTCTTACTACTTTCTCCTTGAAATCCGGTGTTCGCACTGAAACTTTGATGGTTCACAAAATTTGGCATAGGAGCTGGTGGTACCTGATATTGTGGAGTGACTACCTGTTGCTGCTGATTCATAAATACTTCATTCTGCATCTGTGGGATTAAATTTTGATTTGGCCCATTATTATTATTATTATTCCGAGTACTCTTACACTCGTTCTTCCAATGTCCAAGCTTTCCGCACGCATGACAAGTGAACTTCTTTTTCGCTTCTTCTCTGTCCATTCGCCCTTTAAATCTATTACCATTCGTTCCTTGATTATTCTGACTCTGTTCTTTTACTGGATTATTACTTTGTTCATTTGTCTTCTCTTCCTGCTGCTCTGCCAATTTAACTTGAGCCCACATCATTTTCTCTTTCAGCTTCCTTCGCCTGGCCTCTATATCATCCCCGCAATTTTTCGCGTACTTCAAAATTTCATCCACTGTCTTACTTTGCCAACACAACATGTGCTGCTGTATCATCTGACTAATTTCCGGTTTCAAGCCATATACAAACCGATACACAAAATGCCCCATATCTTTGTCACCAATGTTCTCAAAACCACTATACTGCTTGAACACCTGCAACAATCGCTCATTTTTTTTGTTTGTTTAACTTTCTTTATTGGTATTTTTTTGATTTTAACATAATTGTCATCATGTCCATATACAAGATATCCAGTTGTACATAACATAAGCATAGTACACGTATATAAAATAACATTACATACTTCATCGGACTGCTGTTATGTCTAGTGCATCATTTAAGAATAAACATATATATATCCTACACAAGTGTGTGTTCCGGAATTTCTGTGTGTCATTGCTCACCATTTGACTACATCATGATCTAGAAATTATAAACATTGCTATACACATCCTGTTGACGATGCATCTTATCCGAACTGCAATGACAGGATCTCGATTATACATGTCTGGGTATACAAAACTTGCCATGCAGGTTTAGAAATCACTGCACTTCTGGAAATAAGGATTATATAATGACATGATGCGAAAGAAAAAGGAGAACCCCTCAAGAAAATACCAAAGTTATCGTCTTGATCCTTACACAATAAACTGAAACTTAAAATAACAAGAACGAAAACAGAGAAGTTACCATCTGTATAATACACGCATAATCAGCTTTGCTAAACTAGGTACGAGTGCATATGTTCGATTCATTTCCACCTAGCTGCACTGCAGGTTAGATATGGGGTTGGTGTACATGACCAAATATAAATGTCAACCGGCATAGGAAATCACTGTATTTAGAAAGACTGATGGGGAGTATGTGTCTATCCACAGCGGGCCAGAGGATATATGAGATGTCCGTGCTGTGCTTATGGGGGTGCGCCTTTCCCGCCTTTCTGAGTATTGAAGCCCTGGCAGCATGGTTACGGATCAACAACAAGCCCGGTATCTGTGTCCCTTGTGTCATCAGTGCGCAATGCAGTAAGCAGTGTGTCCCAGCCCTGCGCAATAGGGTATTTACGGAGCCCTGCTATCTCCTCTCTGTGTAAGGCTGTACTCTCCGCCTGTGCCCATATTAGAAATTAACGCTTCCAGTTAATTATCTCTGGGGGCTCCGTGCTTTTCCATTTCTTGGTTATCAACCGTTTAGCAGTGATCAAACCTAGATCGCGAAATCTCGAGCTAACCTTGTTTGTTTTTGATCTAGTGTAAAGCCCCAGTATACAGACTTCCCATGATAATGACAGTGTCGTGCCTGTGCACAAGCCTAGGACCTCGACTATCTCTTACCAATAGTGTTGAAGAGATGCGAAAGTCCATAGCATATGTAGCGGATCTGCATCTGGATGTTGACAACGAGGACATGCAGAGGCGCCAGTGTGAAAATATCTATTTATCGTGTCAGGCGAGATGTATGCCCTCTGCACAATATAGGTTTGTATGAGCTTGAACCTATAATTCCTCGGTATATTCCTGGCACCCGCTAGTATAGCGTCCCATTCCTTGTCGGTCCAGGGTCGGCCTCTGTCTGCCTCCCATCTAGTCCGAAGGCGGTGCATCGGTTTCAGCGTATGCGTGAGCAGCGCTTCTACCAGCCAATGCACCACATGGGAGCCCGCCCCCATTACATGCAGGTATTGCAATACCAGATGTGTCGGCGGCTCTATTGTTAGGTCCCCCCAGGCAGCGGATAAGGCCCTCAGGAGGGAGGTGTGTAGGAGGAATTGACCAGTCGGCAACTCAGCCTCTTCAACCAGTGTCTCAAATGTTAGCAATTCACCATCTCTGTACAGATCACCTAACGTATGTAGCTCCGCCGCATGCCAGGCCAACAGGGCCGTCTCCGACGTGCCCAATCTACCCCTTGGCGTCCCCATCAGTGGCAAAGTCGGGGCGTATGGAAGTGTCGGACGAGTGAGATATAAGCACCGTTTGTAACATTTATAAGCTAATCCCAAATGTAATTGCCGTGGTCGCGGGTGCTTAGCGACGGGATGGAACAAATGGCAGATTTGAGAGTGGGTCCAAGGCTGTTGCGTGGTGGCTGTGTCTTCCAGGCATCCACCGTCTAGCCACTTCGTCACCCATTGAAGCTGGGCAGCTAAGTAATACAATTCCATGTTTGGAATGGCTAGTCCGCCTCGGTCAGTGGGAGCATACATCTTCCACAAAGCAACTCGCGGTCTCCCTTTGTTCCAAATTAAGTCCCGGATCAGCCGTTCCAACTCATGGAAGATTCTGGTTGGAACATAAAGCGGGAGGTTTGAAAAATAATAGAGCAGTTTGGGAAGTACGATCATTTTCAATAGGGTGATGCGGCTCATAACGTTCAGTGGGAGCGTTTTCCAGAATTGCATTTGAGCTTGTACGGCTGAGATCGCTCTCAGCAAATTGCCCTCTAGTAAGTCAACAGGCGATCGATATATAAATATACCAAGATACCTGAAGGTAGTGGGATACCACGTAAGGAGCGAACCGTTTAGGAGGACATCCTCTTCCATTGTATCGGGATTGAATGAATAAATCCCTGATTTGGCCCAGTTAACCCAGAGCCCTGACTTCTCCTCGAAAGTTTTAAGAATGTCTGCTATGGACGTTGGAAGTGCCGTGACATCCCGGAGATATAACAGCAAGTCATCTGCGTATAGGGAAACGGCATGTAGCCCATCTCCTAGCCGTATGCCCCACTCTTCGCCATCTCTCCGGAGCAACATCACCAGCGGTTCCATAGCAAGGGAAAACAATAGCGGAGATAATGGGCAACCCTGACGTGTCCCTCGCCTCACTCTAATACAGTCTGAGATCAATTTACCGGTGCGAACCCGAACAGTAGGTCGTTGATACAATAAGGGAGTCATATTCAGATAATATTCCCCCAGGTCGTATTTGCCCAGCACCGCCGCCAGATAGGGCCACTCCAGAGAATCGAAAGCTTTCTCCAAATCTAATACTAGGCAGCCTGATCGGGGCCAACTATGTAATGCGTACTGTTGGATTCTAAAAAACCTACGAATATTAAGTGAGGTACACCGCGTGGGGACAAAGCCATTTTGATCGGAGTGCACCAGCGTGTTCACTAAGGGTGAAAGACGCCTGGCTAATAGTGATGCGAAGATTTTATAATCTGTATTGAGGAGCGCAAGCGGACGATAGGAGCCTAGGAGGTCGGGGTTTTTATCCGGTTTAAGAAGAGACACCAATAGGGCTTCATTCTGCGTGGCAGCGAGAGCGGAGTCGTCAAGTGCTGTTTTATATACTGTCAACAACTGTGGTACTAGGATGTGCGGATATGCCTTGTAGAATTCAGTTGGTAGGCCATCCGGCCCAGGTGACTTCCCATTGGCCAATGAGAAAATACTGTCTCGAATCTCCTCCGAGTGGAGAGGGGCATTTAAATCTACACTGTGGGCACGTGTAGGCCGCTGCAAATCTATGCCTTCTAAATAGTGTTGCAATTCTAGGGGCGTAGCTTGCAGTCGCGACTTATACAGTTCCCTATAGTGTGCTACAAACGCGCCATGAATGTCGCGCTGCGTGTATGCGATGTCTCCGTTCGCCGCCTTCACTGATGCTATCGGTATTGAAGACTCATTCTGGCGGATGAGCCACGTGAGCAGCTTACCCGCTTTGTCACCTATGTGGTGGGTTCTCGCCGAGTGGGCGGCGTAGTTAAGGCACTTCAGCCGCTCTAGCAGTCGCGCATGTTCCTCCTTATACTGTTCCAGCCGTCCCTGGGTACCATCTATGGCTGCCTGTTCGCTAGCGGCCAGTTTCCTCTCCACATCAGTGAGCTCCCTCTCTAGTTGCTTGCGCATGCCTGCCTGCGTCCCCAGGCAATGCCCTCTGACAACTACCTTAAGAGCATCCCATTCCACCAGAGGTGACGTGGCCGTGCCAGCATTCTCCTCAAAGTATTGTTCCACTGTGGTGGCCAGTGAGTCTCGAAACGGCGCATCGAGAAGAATATCCGGTTGGAGGTGCCATATTGGGATTGGTGGCGGCTCGATCTCCCATTGTAATTCCATGACATGCGGGTTGTGGTCAGAGTGTGTGCGTCCCATGTAAAAAGAGTCAGAAATGTTTGGTAAGAGGTCATCTGACGCCATGAAGCGGTCTAATCGCACATGGAGTCCGTGGGCGCCGGAATAATAGGAATACACCTTATCAAGTGGATTTCTGTGCCGCCACACATCAGAGAGGTGCCACTGCATTGCCCAATTAGCCAACGCCTTCGCAGCCGCGTGTATGGCCGTACCAGGCAAGGGGGGGAAGGAGCGGTCCAAGGAAACATCTAAGACACAATTGTAATCACCTCCTAGAATCAAAGGGGTGTCATGCCATGTGGATAGTTTGTGCGATATCTGATCTAGAAAGGCTGCCTGCTCAGTGTTGGGCGCGTAGAGTGAAGCTAACACCACCGGCTTACCGTCAAGTACCCCCTTAACAAAGACATATCTGCCGTCCCCATCAACCAATGTGTCCACCAGGTGAAATGGAGTGCCCGGTCTTACCCACACTAAGACCCCTCGTGCATATGCGGAGTAGCCGGTTGCATATAGTTGCCCCCTCCAGCGCCTATGGAGGCGTGCGACTTCTGCTTGAGCTAAATGTGTCTCCTGGAGCAGTGCAATTTGTATGTGATGTCGTTTTAAGTAGGAATATATAAGATACCGGCATGCCGGGCTATGGATACCTCTCACGTTCCACGTGCCAATCTTAACGGGTGCCATAACTGGTGAGTGTCATAGGTGTAAGTGGTCCTGACTAACCAGTGGATAAAGAAGGTGGCCAGCTGGTGTGTGAGGGTTGTTCTAAGGTGCATTTCCCTACATAGGCGAATTATGCAGCAGTCGTACCTTTGTTGAAGAAAGATGGCATTGTAAACATTTAAACATTGCATAATAAAGAATACCATGAGAGCAATATTGCAACGAGCAATTGCCCAAACTTTTAACACAATGACACACAACTAATGTCTGGGGGAGACTATTGTGCACGGCAATCTAAATATTGACCAAAGAAGAAAGAAGGACCACCTTGCACGGCTAGGCCTGTCTCCGGCCAGGTATTTGGGAGTGCAGGGCCGCTGCCTGTTGTCTATACATAATATTCCCATTATAAATAATACCATTCAGAGACAGCATACAGAATCTTATATACTTGCGTATCTGGTGTAGTCAGGTGACTCTCAGTCCATGAGGGGGAAAAAGTAGCGAACAGCAGCCATATACATGTTCAAGCAATGTTGTCAGAGGTCTGCGGGGTGACATGTGGCAGCACATAGGAGCTCTGGGATACAGGAAGGTTATCTGAGAGTTCCTCTTCACTTTGTGGCCCTTGGTGCTCGGAGTCTGAGTTAGATTCCCCTTCCGGCCAACCGCTGATATTCACCACCGCTTGTACCGCCTCAAGCTGACCATTCAATATCAACTCTGGTGTGAGGCCAGAGGCCTGAGAGGTCGAGGGCTGTGATTTTCTCCGCCTCCTCCGGCGCCGTCGCAAGGTGGTCTCTGGCAGAGTTTCTCGTCGCCCAGTATGTAAGGAGGTGTAGGTCTCCAGCCATTCCTCTGCACTTTCCGGGGTAGTGAAGAAGTGTGTTTTACCATTTGCAATAACCCTCAGTTTCGCAGGGAACAATAGAGAGTATTTAAGATCACAATGCCTCAAGCGCCTCTTCACCACTAAATATGAGTGCCTCTGTTTCTGGACTTGAAAAGTGTAGTCCGGGAAAATCATGACCTTATGATTATCTACTTGTATGTCTAGCAGCTTCCGGGTCTCTTGAAGGATGGCATCTCTGTCTCTATAATTCAGTAAACGTATTAAAAGCGGCCTCGGGTTCGATCCTGGGGGCGGGGGCCTGGAGGGCACCCTATGTGCTCTTTCGACTACAAAGTGCGGAGAGAGGACTTCCCCTGGCATCAGCAACCGGATCCAGTCTTCTGCGTAGTTCACCGCGTTTCTATCCTCCACTCCCTCCGGAAGGCCCACAACGCGAATATTGTTTCGTCGGGCCCTTCCTTCAGCATCCTCTGCCTTGTCCTCCAGGAACTCCACTCGATTTAACAAGTCGCGAATGTTTTTCTCAGCTGTAATCACTCGCGGCGAGACCTCCGCCATGTCTCCCTCGGTAGCAGCCGCTCGGTCTGCAAGTTTCCGGTGGTCGGCATGTAGCAGCGTAAGATCAAGGGCTACTTTATCTATTTTGCCTTCTAAGGAAGTGCGGATTTGGTTCATTGTCTCGCCAAGTTTCTCAACTGCCGCCAGCACTGCATCGAGTTTGCGCGCCTTGGGGTCCGCTGTCTCTGCCCCTGCCATCTTATCAGTTTGTGCCCGGGTCTGCGGATGAGGGGCTGCCGCGCCCCCGTGCCAACCTTCGTTCGGCCCCCTCGTGACATGAAGCAGCGTTCACTGTATGCCAGGCTGGGTGTAACGTCCCTCAGGCACCCCTGGAGCGGTTCACATCCGCCGTCCACGCCAATCAAACCCCAAGGACGACTGGGTTGGGCAGGCGTATCTCGCCCGCACCGCGCACGACCACACCTCAGTGACGGCAATATGGAGGGAGTCGGGCAGGTCCCACTTCCTCTGGATTCAGTGTTGTGGCCCCAGGGGGTAGGGCGCGCTTCATGAGGTGGGTTGTTGTAGGCAACTGATTACGGGTCCATAGCTTACTATTCCGAGAGACCGCTGGAGGAAGAGGTGCGTTCAGCAGTGGCCTGCGCCAGGTCCATGTATGCAGCGACAGAGGATCTCCAGCACGACACCCTCCAAGTCTCTGTGAGAGACCTCACGCATCACCCCGCCACTGGCGGATAGCGTCAGTAGCTCATCGCATCATACCCCGCTTCCTCTGGACAAGCAGTAGGGCTTCTAGTATGTAGCTTCTCAGGCAGCATACACCTGTGTAGATGGAGCAAGTGTCGTCGCCCCACAGGATTGCATGGAAGTCAACCCCCACCTTCAGCAGGGCAGAACGGCTACAGCGAGTGTCATTATCTTTACTGCCCAAGGCCTGGGGAGCATCAGCCTCCGGCCCCAAGGAGTTCGCGGGGCCCAGCGCTTTCACCCTTCCCACGCAATTGCCAGATAAAGGAATGGGTCGGCCCCCAGGTGCCAGCGCCTCCACCCCCCCTACCGTGGCAGAGTCTCACCGGTGGGCTCAGGGCCTGTGTCTCTTGCCGCTTTCTTCGTGTTTAGCCAGCTATCTCCGTTACGGCTGGGCCTGGTGGGTGGAGTCAATCCCCGATCCCGTGTGCGTGGTCGGCCTCGGTTCCCCCGTCTAGCAATCAAGTTTGATTCGGGACCAGTTGCAATGCAGAGCGGGGATCACCCACCCCGGCGCTGAGTGCCAGCAGGTCAGCTCTGGGTTGTCCGCGGCTGGAGCTGTGGCGCGGAGCAGATTTCAGCCGCAGCGTCCGTCAGGGCCCAGGGGGCGGAGCCAGCCCCCGGCCTCGCGCTCCGCGCTGTGCCCGGCGGCCTGGAGTCGTTCTTGGCAAGGCCGCAAGCGGATAGACGTGCTTCGGCGCTCCGCAGCTATTATCCGTCCAATTCCTCACCGGGGCAGTGGGGCTATCTCCGGAGCAGTCCCGATTGGCGGCAGCCCCAGTCAACTGCGGTACATGCAGATAAATGCGGCCGGAGAGAGAAGCCGATGCCCGAGCACTACAGCAGTGCGTCCGACTCCATTGCCGGCTAAGCCACGCCCCACCTGCAACAATCGCTCATAATACGCATGTACAGATTCATTCGGTTCCTGTGTCGTTCTATCTATTTTTACCCAATCTGTTTCTTTAGGAGGGATTTTCCCTTTCAAATATGTAATCACTTGATGATACTTTTTCATCACTTCTTCTGACGGTGCTCCTGTTTTTGCATCTCTAGGATACTCCTCATTAGGCCAATCAATTGTGATTTTACATTCTGTCCATAAATCAGCAGGTACCACTATGCCAAATAGACCATCCAGATCTTTCAATAACACCTTTGAGACTTTCACAAACCTCTCTACCTGTTTGTGCCACTCAACTGGCTTTTCTCTCAGTTTTGGAAAATCATTTGTAAATGATAAAATATCTTGTCTACTCCTAGGGACATGAACATATCCTCCTCCAGGAACCTCTCTCATTGGACACAACCTCTCCACTTTTCCTGTTTCTCTTACTGGAAATGCCGCTGCTGTCTCTCTTGCCTGTACTTCTTCTTTCTTTCTTATCCACCTAATCCTCCATTTATCAATGTCTCCCCATTTCCGCAAAATGTTCATTAATTCTTTTATCTGTAACCTTTTTCCTGAAGCATTCACACTTTCTAAGTCTTTATCAGTAAAATCCACTCGATAGGGCTTCTGTAACAATTTTGATTTTCCTATATCTATTCCAATCTCTGAAGCAACTTCAGTTAATCTTTCATGAAATAATCTTGCTCTCCTGGTTATACTCTTACAAAGAAACAACAATTCTTCATCATTATAAACATTTAATCTTTCTGTGCCCACACATCCTGTCATCATCTCTTCCAATTCCACTTTCAATCTGCTAATATCTAAAATCTTTGGTTTTGTGATCTGATTTTCCCTTTCCTGAGCCCACTTTTCTATATCTTCAGAGGTGACTACTGTTGTACCTGAAGTTCCAGCCGGAACCAAAGGTCTTCTCTCTCTCAAATTCATAGGCGTAACTCTCTTTTGAGTTTCCGCATTGGGTTCCACAATAGGGAGATCCATTAGTGAAATAACTGACTCACTTTCACTAACCTGATCATCTGTGATTACTATATCTTTTCTAGGACTATTCAATGGAACTGTCACAAGTTGTGATTTCTGAGTATCCTTATTATCCCCATATAATGGGATTACTGGACCAATGGTTACAGGTACTGTCAAAGCTTCAGTATTTAAATTCAATTGACTTATCCTTTGAACTAGTTCCTCCCTAGTTTTGTTCAAAGCTTCTCTTTCATTATTTTGCAACACTCTGTTGTATGATGTCTCATGTAAAATCTGTGGAGTTAATGGTATTCCCATTACTGGCGCACTTGGGACAACCTTACTAGCTGCTTCTTGATACGGTGGTGGATTCTTAATTAAAATATCCTCTAACAATTCGTCATCTGACTCTCCATATCCTGTCGAATTCATATGTTTTGTTTTCTCTTTACACTTTCCTCCAGAATGTTCCTCAGCCATACACTGGATATAACCCTTCCGATACCATCGCTCTCCTCCACTGTTTCATCTGCCCTTCTCTTGACTCATGCAAGTGTCTCGGAAAGAATCCTCTATATCTTCCACCTCTACATTTCTCTCTTTCATATGACTCAGTCTCCCATTCTTCCAAAGCCTCATATTGAGTTAACCTGGGTCTCGGTTCTAAATCATTCATCTTCAATCTCAAATTCTGAAGAATCCTTCCATTAAACGTACCATCCTTAGGAAACGCTAACACACCATCATCCCTCGTGTACTCTACCCAATTTTCTAGCCACACGCAAGTATGATATCCTCTCTCCATCATCATAAAAGATGCTGGTGTCTTCGGTGGCGGAATAGGAATGCCCTCTCTAGTCAACACTTTAACAAAGAAATTCTTTATTCTCTTAAAAATTGACATCTTTCTTTTCTCTCCATACATTCTTAAAGAACGGTGCAGGAAATTATATTCCGCAACCCTTGAAATCTTCTACCTGTACGTCTTGCACTGACAGTCAAATCAAAATCCCGCATACAATCCTTCTCTCCTCCAATCCTAGCGCGGCTTCTAACTAAGGGTCCAATCAAATCAGGCTCACACTTGTACTCTGACCAATGTCAGCGTGGCCTTTTCCTGACGTCAGTTTTGCTCCTCACTACTGACCCCTCCTTTACAATGCTGTTCCTGTCACGCGCCCGCTGCTTCTACCAATCTCAGCGCGGCTCTCTGTGACGTCAGTACCACTCCGGCAACTGACCCTCCCTTTGCAAGGTAATACGAAAATTTTATTTCTTAAAAAATTCTTTGGACTTCTTTGTTATTAACAACGTAAAAACATTCGCTACTCTGTCTGTTCCACTAAACCAAAAGGATAGTTTATTTTCTTCCACTGCGAGTAAAACCTTCTGCTTACTCTTCACCTAAGCTCCAGAGAACCTGCTACTCTTCCGGTATCTTCCGTTAAGGAATTTTGAGACCGGTATTTCACCAGCGAACTCCTTTTGCTGTTAATCTAGCTTAGAAGAACTTGCTACTCCTTCAGGGTTACCCTTACTAGGTGATATAACGCCTAAAGTTTCACCAGCGAACTCTTTGCTTTCAACCACTCTCACTTTTGTACAGAAATAGTCCCTAGTTTAACACTGCCAGCCCTACCTAGCTTCTCAGTGTTATTCCAACAGACGAGTAACCTCACTGCAGTGTGGTTTCTATCGCCACCTGCTATTCATTCCCCGGGAATTTTCCAGACAACATAAAACAGGACACTAACTCTTTTGTTAAAACATTAACCAAAAATCAATAATCTATACTTATCACCAAACTAGTTACTAACAACCATAGCTCTGCTACCAGAAAACTGATCCAGCGGTCTACTAACAACAGATACTCTACTACCATATACTCACTTGGGCCCATACAACTAGCTTCCGCTGCGCTCTAAGTAAACCACTGGAGTCTATTAGTTTTATATGTTACTCATAACTCAAGATCTAGTTATTACTTCTTTAACTAAACCTTCTGCTGATTAAACAGTTCTTTCCTCTGGTCAATGGACCAGTTAGGTGGAACTAGTTGATGGCGATAATTGACATAACTTTATTATGCATTTCTCAATAAGTTTAAATAATGACAGACTCAAATAAGTTTTTAAATCTTTATCTAAAATTAGGGGTTTTGAACCATCTCAAAGCGTTTCAGTACAAACACCCTCATTCGCGGGAGTGCCAATTCAAAAATATCTCATAACACTTATCAATTCAGATCCACACAATAACTATGCTCAGAAAGAAGAGGATAGAGACAGAAGAGCATTTATCAAACGATGAATTTCATAATTACCAAAGTATGGTGTGAAGACCAACCCCCTGGCCAAAGGGCTGGTAAGGGCCTCCCAGGACAGATCAGGAGACAAAGACTTCAGGACAGGAATCAGGACAGGATACACCTCTCTAGTTACCGACGACTACGTCGCACCCCTCTCTGACACTCTCTTCCTCCTCGTGGTTCTTCCGCGATCTTCTTTCTAAACCCACCCAAATTAAGTAGATGGTTCTGCATTCGGTTTCTTCATCAGCATTTCAGAGCACCACCCCGGCACACCCCGATGTCAGGCTTCTTCAACGCGCAAAGGCTTGCTCGACCCGACTTGTCTCTCGAACTCTCGAACCCCGAACTTCTTTCTCTTCTAACTAAACTACCTCAATTATGCCTTTCCATAGGCATGTACACCCATTAATGTTTCATTTGCACAAAATACTAACTTCTGATTGGACAGGCGAGGGGGGGATGATCATCACACCATACTTATACTTCATTTATTCTCATTTAACCATTGTTTCTAACTCCTCCCCTCAAACTTTTATTCCGCCCTTCCTTTCCCATACATCTTTAAACTTTATTAATACATTTGTAACTGATTTCTTGAATAAGTTCCTTCATATGAACTCTTCACCCTCATGTTCCCAGGGCACATCTCCGCCGACCTTGGACTCGTGACAAATCCTTAGTCATCTTCCAAGCTTCTGTATCAGGGCGCATGCGTCGCGCCATATTGGTCTGCTCGACTCGGACAACTTTAATAGGCCCAAATACACACTAATAATAAAGTCGAAAAGGAAAAGTGTTATTCTCAAAAATAAATGATTTCACTGTATACCACCAACCTCTACTCTAACCCATACCATTTGTTATTTCTCTCTCTGCATTTGCGTTAGTTATAAACCCATTTCTAATTTCAGCAAAGCAGGTGCCATGCATGTGAGCTTTCAAGCGGCCATTTTATAGCTCTTTGCGCAAGCGCCAGAATTTCCCTCCAAGCGTCAGTACGTCATACTACGTAGATGCAGTAGACGCATGCGCAGTAAAGATCCCATGTTAAATGCGTTCTAGTCCTACGTCCGTGTTATTTGCAGTTAGTAAACACATAGGCAAGCTTCATTCTTTTCCCGCGTTTAGTGAAAATACATATTATTAATCACAAGACATGTCGTTAGTAATTCGCTAGTAAGTTAAATCGAGAGGATTGCTTCCGAGCAAGTCTCGTGTCCGAGTCCTTGCTCCATCAACACCTGCATTTTTAGTCCCGGGCTTGGCTGCCATCTAAGGAGACCTACAAAACCCAGACATTCCTGAAAACTAGACACCCGGGGGAGTCCAAGGAGGTGTGACTTGTATGGATCCCCCAATGTTTTCGTACCCAGAATCCCCTGCAAACCTCAAATTTTGCTAAAAAGTCATATTTTCCTCACATTTCGGTGTGGGAAAGTTGTGGGATCACCGGGCCGGCACATATTTCCTACTACCCAGCATTCCTCCAGGTCTCCAGATAAAAATTCTACCTCTTTTGTGTGGGTTGGGGAAGTGATCGCTACAGGGAAGGGCCCAAAATCTATTTCCTACCACCCAGCGTTCCTCCAGGTCTCGTGATAAAAATGCTGCCTCACTTGTTTGGGTGTGCCAAGTGCCCGCGACAGGGAAGGGCCCAAAACTTATTGTGGAGACATCAAAATTATCTGCCACAAAACAGCCTGTTTTTGCAATGGAGGCACCTGTATTTTTGGTCCCAGGCTCGGCGGCTATCTAGGGAAACTTACCAAACCCAGTCATTTCTGAAAACAAGACACCCAGGGGAGTCGAGGGAGTTGTGGCTTGCATGGATCCCCCAACATTTTCCTACCCAGAATCCCCTGCAAACCTCAAATTTAGCTAATAAGTCACATTTTCCTCACATTTCTGTGTGGGAAAATTGTGGGATCACCGGGCCGGCACATATTTCCTACTACCCAGCATTAGAACAGGTCGCCTGATAAAAATTCTACCTCTTTTGTGTGGGTTGGTGAAGTGACCGCAACAGGGAAGGGCCCAAAATCTGTTGCGGAGGCATCAAACTTATATATCACAAAACAACCTGGTATGGCAAGGGGGGCACCCGAGTTTTTGCTCCCGGACTCGAAGCCATCTAGGGAACCCCACCAAACCCAGACATTTCTTATAACCAGACACCCTGGGGAGTCCAGGGAGGTGTGGCTTCCCTAGATTCCCCAAAGGTATCTTACCCAGAATCCCCTGCAAACCTCAAATTTTGCTAAAAAGTCACATTTTCCTCACATTTCTGTGTGAGAAAATTGTGGGATCACTGGGCTGGCACAAATTTCCTATCACCCAGAGTTCCTCCAGGTCTCCGGATAAAAATGATCCTCACCTGTGTGGGTGGGCCAATTACCTGCGACTGGGAAGGGCCCAAAACGTATTGTGGTAACATCAAAATTTATCTATCACAAAATGACCTGGTTTTGCAAGGGGGGCACCTGGGGTTTTTGGTCCAGGGCTCAGTAGCCATCTAAAGAAACTCACCAAAACCCAGACATTTCTGAAAACTAGACACCTGGGGAAGTCCAGGGAGGTGTTGCTTGCGTGGATCCCCCAATGTTTTCTTACCCAGAATCCCATGCAGACCTCAAATTTAGCTACAAAAAAATCAGTTTCCTCGCATTTCTTTATGGGAAAATTGTGGGATCACCGGGCCAGCACAAATTTCTTACCACCCAACATTCCCCCAGGTGTCCCGACAAAAATGATACCTCACTTGTGTGGGTGGGCCAAGTGCCTGCAACAGGGAAGGGCCCAACACGTGCAGTGACTGCCCTTTTAGACCCACTTTGGTTCCCCCCTCAGAATTTCATTTTAGAGATGTTTAGGCTGACTCTGCATTGGGCACCCACACAAGTGAGGTATAATTTTTATCGGGAGGCCAGGGGGAACGTTCAGTGGTGGGAAATTTGTGCCAGCCCGGTGATCCCACATCTTTACCATACAGAAACATGCGGAACATGTGTCTTTTTAGCTAAATTTGTGGTTTGCAGGGGATTCTAGGTAAGAAAACATTGGGGGGAGTCCTCGCAAGCCATACCTTCCTGGATTCCCTTGAATGTTTAGTTTTCAGAAATGTCTGGGTTTGGTAGGTTCCCTAGATGGGCACTGAGCCTGGAACCAGAAACGCGGCTGTCACATTTGCAAAACCAGGTCATTTTTTGAAAGATAATTTTGATGTTGCCACAATACGTTTTGGACCCTTCCCTCCCATTGGTACTTGGCCCACCCCCACAAGTGAGGTGCCATATTTCTCAGGAAACTTGGGGGAATGCTGGGTGATAGGAAATTTGTGCAGAGCTCAGTCAGTCCACACCTGTCTCACACAGAAATATGAGGAAAAAATGTTTTTATCAATTAATCAAATTTACAAGGGCTTTTGGGTAAGTAAAAGCTTGTGGGATCCACACACCACATACCACATATTACTCCCTTAGTGACCAGTTTCTAAAAAGATGTGAGGGCAGAAGGTGTTCACTCCAGAGAGAGTATGCAGTGACGGTAAAAAGCAAAAAAAAAAAACACCAAAATATTTTTGCACACCCATCCACTACTTAGTCACAGGCATACTGGTTGGATTTGGCACGAGGGTAAGTAAATGGTTCATAAAAAAAACTTTATTCACCAATGAGTTTACGAAATAAAATCAGCAAAAATCATTGTTAATAATTTCATCAGATCAGAGAACCAAAGACTTACAGCTCGTGAGCTAAACATCAACCACTTTACAGTCCATTCACACGCCTTTCATGGGTTACACACAGAAAACCATTCACACTGCCAGCTGCGGGCCCAACACAATACAACACTTACATTTACAAACAGCACCATTCAAGGGCCCATCACTCTCATACGCCATCAGCACCAACACACTAATCACACTACCAAGCACCCAAACATCAGACAACTGACAAACACACCTCAAACAAGTACATACACATAGTGGCTACCAGCCATCAATACACAGCGAATCCACGCACACCGCCAGCCAAGCACCAGTCCATTCACACCGCTAGCCAAGCACCAGTCTACACACACTGCCAGCCAAACGCTAGTCAACACACACTGCCAGCCACACATACCACCAGCCAAACACCAGTCTACACACACCGCTAGCCAAGCACCAGTCCACGCACACCCCAGCGAGGCGCCAGTCCACACACCGCCAGCCAAGCGCCAGTCTACACACACCGCCAGCCAAGCGCCAGTCCACACACACCACCAGCCAAGCGCCAGTCTACACGCACCACCAGCCAAACCCCAGTCCACACACACCGCCAGTCAAACGCCAGTCCACGCACACCGCCGACCACATGCCAGTCCACACGCACCGCCAGGCATGCACCAGTCCACACACACTTCCAGCCAAGCTCCGGTCTACACACACCACCAGCCAAATGCCAGTATACACACACAGCCCGCCAAACACCAGTACACGCAGACCATCAGCTGAACTCCAGTTCACACACACACACAAGCATTCCCTGGTGTCTAGTGGTTTTCTGCCCCTGGGCCTAGGGCAGAAAACGGTTAAAACATTGCCCTAGTAAAGGGGAGCGACCCTTGCCCAAGGGGCCGCTCCCCGACATGCACATAAAATTATCCCTGGTGTCTTGTAGCTTTCTGCCTTCTTTGTGGGCAGATCGGCCTGAAAATTTGGCCGATCTGTCCCCATGGGGGGGGGGGAGAAATGGCCAAAATATGTGCCCAAATACAAGGGGAGTGACCCTTGCCCAAAGGGACTGCACCCCAAATTGTGCAAACAATTATCCCTGGAGTCTAGTGAGCCTCTGCTCCATTTAGGGGCAGATCAGCCTAAAAATATGGCCGATCTGGCCACAAGGCGGGCAGAAATGGCAAAAATATGTGCCCAAATCAAAGTGGGAGCAACCTTTGCCAAAGGGGCCACTCCCTGAAATGCGCAACCAGTTATCCCTGGTGTCTAGTGGCTTCCCCCTCCCCAGAGGGCAGAATGGCCTAAAAATGGCCGATCTGCCCTCTGAGGAGAGCAGAATACAAAAGAAAATGCAACCCATGGGGAGCAACCCTGGCCCAAGGGGTTGTACCCCCAACAACAAACAAGCCCTAGTGGGCTTCAGTCTCCCCTTCCCCCAATGGCAGATCAGCCTATAAACGCCTGATCTGTCCTCTGGGGTTGGGAGCAGAATTCCCCCAAAAAGTTTTCCCCAAGAGAGCGACTGTTGCCCCAGGGGTCGCTCCCTTCATTCATGCATATAAATTAATCCCTAGCGTCTAGTAAGTTTCAACCCTTCTCACGGGGGCAGATCGGCTGAAAAAATAGCCAACCAGCCCCCAGGAGGCGCCGAAACACGGATTGCCTCTGCCCCCAGAGGAGCGACCCGTGCCTAAGAGGTCGCTCCCCAAAAATACAGAAACACATCCCTGGTGGTCCAGTAGATGGGATTCCTGCTCCATGATCGCGGCCCCACCCACGATCATGGAGCAGGAATCCACTCCAGCCAGGCACAGAGGGAAAAGAAGAACTCTTTCATTTCCCCTGTGTCTGTTTAAAAAAAAAAACTGGGAGAAGGACCCACCTTAGAGAGTTCCTTTTTCTCCTGACACGTCCCGGCTGCATTTAATGATGTGGCCATGCCGTGTGTGCGCTGACGTCATCCGATTGCAGAGGGGGTGGGGACGGGGGTTAGATCTGGCAACTGAAGCACTTCCGCTGCCATCCCTGATGGGGGTATGTTGAGTGGTGGCCTACTGGGGAGCGCCAGCGCTTCCCCGTGGTGGGTGTGAGGACAGCTTGGAACCGTCTTCAGCACAGTGGGTGATGGCGGCTCCAAGTCATCCTCAGCATGGTAGGGGCTAATGATTTTTGACAAATGATACGAAATGGTGTGATACTGTGAACGGCAAAATAAAAGAAGACTGAGTTTCACAAACAAATTATGTCCACTCCAATAGTGATCATTGCAACTACTGTTGAATCCCCCTAGAGGTACATTGAAATGTTCCCTACAGAGAACCCCTTATAATTTCTTGCCCAAGGCAGCATGCCCTGGTATTGCTGGTACATGCTGCCTCCAGGGAAGCAGGCATTTGCATGGCTTGAAGATCCTATCTCAATCACAAGCCAATATGATAGCTTACTGCCAATTCAAAGGCAGCATTCACTGCCATTCCAGATTTCACCTACTCCTAGGGCAGCATTCACCACTTTGCCTGCTTATTGCACAGAACGACTAATGCGCAGTTACTTACTACAACCATAAATGGTGACTGTATTGTTGTAGCTGATGACTGCTGCCTCCAGCGCAACACCTGCAATAATGGCTGGTAACTGCTTCTCTCAAGGAAGCATGCACTTTCACTGATGGTAAATACTGTAGTTTCAGACCAACCACAATGGTGCAGTGGTAAACCTAATGGGTCACACTGTTCTAAGTTTGTACCCTGGCTCTTTCTTGGCTCTGAAAATACGTCAGTGAGGCACGGCTGCATGCTGAAGCTACTCTAGCCCATCAAATTGGGACACACTCCCACTGAAGTCTTTAGTTTTGGCATCAAACGTTTTGAGTTGGGCTCAGCCAACATACGTAGCAACAGAGGACACTTCACCCCTCAGATTCATTCTTCATCTTGCCCAGATCCCAACTCCTACATCTGGACATGGTCCCCTCTTTAGTTCTTGACATCTCCCAGCAGGTCAATGCTGAACTCCAGACTATGATTTCAAGCTTTTCTTGCAAATGTCTGAGTTGAAGAGGTTAATGGCATGCATCTTCATCCTCTCTTTTGTGGTGGGGTGTTGGCTCATGTGCTTTTCTAGTTCTTGAAAGTGTATGTCAGTGTCCATGCCATTGTATACATTGTTAGTCTATTCATGTAGTACCATGAGTTTCCAGTTGCAGGCTTTAGAACTTTGTATTTTAAGCTTATTGTGCATTTTTTTTCAGCGTGTTTTTTTCACCTTCTTTTAGCTCTAAATAAACACATTGTTTTGGACCATGATTCTCAGTGTGTTCTTCATTTGTTTTAAATTACATTGTGGCTGTGCTTGAAGGATGAATATACAAAACCTTTGTAGGTCAGATTTTTCAGGTGCCATTCTTTGAGTGGTAATGCAAATCATGTTTAAGCGCAGAACGACATGCTTTTGGTTGCTTGTTTGCAGTGATTAAAGGCTGAGGTCTTTTTAATTCTGCCCACATGATTTAGTAAATTATTCCTCCCACATTCAGTGTCTGAAAAATGTGAAATTGACCACAAACTGAACTTTCGAACTCAAATTAAGTTATTAGTTCTTGTATTTTTCATTTATGAACTTTAAATGTAGGTGCTGCATTATTTTAGCTTTCTTAACAACCTCAAGTAGTTGGTCAAACACAGTCAATTGCTGCTGCTCAACCTCTACGCATGTAGGTTTAGATTCAGCAGATTTGCATGGAGAACTCTGCCAGTTGCTGCAATAGAATATCCTCTGGAAGTGGAAGCCTGTTCGGAGGACAAATGTAATGCCCAGCAGTTCTGGGTAAAACACCCTCCTGGCTTAATCCGGAGCCACTAGGATGACTTGGGCCCAGTCGTTCTTGATCTTTCTCAAAACTCTGAGCAGGAGAGGCAGGGACAGGAAGTGTATAGGAGCCCCACGTTCCATTCCATCTGGAACGTATCTCCTAACAAGTTTTCTTGGAGAAACCGCAACGTGCAAAACTTTCAACATTGTGCATTGTCAACAGTGACAAAAATATTTAGCCATGGTGCTCCCCGCTGCTAGAAGATGTTGTGTGGCATCTTAGAATATAGATGCCGCTCGTATTTTGCCACACGCCAGTGCTCATCAGCTCTGGCATTTAGGATCTCTGCCTGGTAGTTCACGATCACTGAAATACCCTTGAGCTCAAACCAACTCCAGAGTTGCAGAGCCTCCTGTCATAGAACCCCACTCCACCCTATTTGTTGCTATACCACATGGCGCTGGTGCTGTCCCTGAGAACCTGCACCAACCTCTCCTTGATGGATGGCAGGAAGGCCTTAATAGTCAGACTAATGGCCTGCAACTCTAACAGATTGATGTGGAGCAAAGCTTCTGTTGGAGACGAAGGGCCACATGCATCAAACTTAGGAATTGTGATTCCTAAATTGCGATTTTTAAGAAATAGCAATTTAGGAATCGCAATTCCTTATGCATGTAGGAATCGCAAAAAAAAATTGCGATTCCTACACATTCCTTATTTGCGACTCGCAAATTGCGAATCGCAAATAAGGAATGGCTTCCCATTCATTCCTATGGGCCTAAAGGCCCATAGGAATCAATGGGAATTGCATGCGCAATTTGCGAGTACCAAATAGATACTCGCAAATTACACATGCAATTTCAAGGGTGCAAGGGTGGGGGGCGTGGCTTAGCCGGCTGCAAAATGGCCGCACCTTGAGTGGGCTCTGCCGGCCAAGCCTAATATCCTTCACAATCCTGCAGGCATATCGCTCATCGCCACTTCGAACTAGCACCACTGCCACTCACCTGCTCTTGTGGCGTGCTCCGAGACCTTTTTCGCCTTCCTGGGTCGCTGCTGAGCCAAGATCTGCTGCTGTGCGAGCCTCGGGCCTTGGTCCTGTGGTCCGTGCGGCCTTCCCGGCCCTCCCGGAGACGACAGAGAGATCCTGACCTGGACCGGATCATCGCCCAAAGCAGCACCTCCGCTCCACGGTCTTCAGAGCTGGTAGGTTCCGCTGCTGCGGGGGCGATTCGTGGCGGGGCTGGGGGCGCGCTCGTCGTACCGCCCGGCCTGGCCTACGCACCCCCGGGCGCCTTCTCTCCTCCTCTGGCGCCCGCGGCTCAGACCTCCTTCCTTAGGCCTGGCGAGGTGGGCGGCGCGCTCTCCTCAACCCCCCCCACTTTGCGCAGCCCCCCGCCTGCTGCGACCTCTGGCTCCCCGGCGACGGCGACTGGCGGCCACTGACTCTGCCCAGGAGGCTTCTGGGCCCTCCTGCCGCGGCGGTCCCGGCTTGCCGGACGCGGCGCCTCCCCGGTGACAGCCGAGCGCTGCTGCCCCGCTTGCTGCCTACCACCTCAACACCTGTTGCCGGGGGCGGCGGACGCAACTACCCGCCGGCCCCTCCTATGCGGATCGGAGTACCATCCTTGCGGCATCAGGCCATCCTCCCTCTGCATCCGGCCGAGGCACGGCCTACTGCATCACACCGGCTGGGTTCTGCTGCTGATTTATAACGTACCCACGGACCTTGTGTGGTGCTGCCCTTCACCTTGACCTCGGCCCAGCGCCCGACTGGCCTGGCCTTTTCTCCTCCTGTGGGCCCAGCCGCCTGCCCCCTGCTTGGTGCCTCTTACCTCCGCTGTGCTGTGGCTCCCCTGTATCTCTTTGGCTTCATCCACGTTTGTGTTGGCGCTGGCTTTAGTTGCTATTCTTGCTACCTGGGGCGGACAGCGCCGGCCAGCCCCTCCTGAGCCGTACTCTGCTACTCCTCCTTCACTTTGGCTGGTCGGCTGACTGTCTGCGGCGGCCGCCTGGTGTCGGACCGTTCGCCCACTGGATTCCTTCCTCTCCCACAATCAGCCCACCTGTGTTCTGTGCCGCGGCTGCTCGCTGGACCCGTGCTGACGCCTCTCCTCTGCTGGCTGGCTGCACCTCGAGTACACTGGTCTCCTCCTCCTACTTGCGGCCTCCCCCCTGCTGTCAGGCTGCTCCACTCTCCTGCGAACTCCGGCCATGGGTAGAACCGACCCCAAGCAGCCCAAGATCACCTTCGACCAGCGCCGCCAAACGCTCCAAGAGGGTGCCGGTGCGGACGGAGGTGACCCCCCGGCTACATCTGAAATGGCACAATCCCGCGAGGACGATCTGAAGGCCATCATGCTTGATGTTAAATCCACGGTCACCAATATAGCGACGCGGCTGGATCAACTGTCGGCCCGCCTGGACACAGTGAAAGCCCGGGTTGACTCTCACGATGCCCGACTCCTTCAGGTCAAGACCAGGGTATCTGATGCAGAGGACGCCGCTACCCAGGACCGCCAAAAACTGCTGCAGATGGACAAGATACTAGCCGTTATCCGCGACAAAAACGAGGATTTGGAGGCGCGCTCACGTCGAAGTAATCTTCGCATCACTGGAGTACCCGAGTCCACCAACATCTCTCGCATGGAGGACTATGTGGAACAGCTGGCTCGTGAGCTCTTCGGTGACGTTCTTTCACCGGTTTTATTGTTGAGCGCGCCCACCGATCCCTTGGCCCCCGTCCGGCCCCCGGCCTGCCGTCCCGTCCCATTATAGCCAAAATACTGAACTTCAGGGACCGCAACGCCATCCTCCGGGCGGCCAGGGAGAAAGGGGACATTTGCCACCAGGGCAACAACCTCTCGTTCTACCCGGACTACACCATCGCAGTTCAGGCGGCTCGCCGCGAGTTCCTACCGGCCAAACGGATCCTACAGAAGCATGAGATCTCCTACTCGCTAGCGTACCCGGCCAAACTGCGTGTAAAACAGGGCACAAAGACTCTCACCTTCCCGGATCCAAGAGAGGCGCTGACGTTTGCTAAAAAACTCGACACGCCTCACCGTTCTTCGCCTGCCAATTCCCAAGCTGCTGCTGATAACCTCAGTGACAATGACTGATCTATTCTTTGAGCTTTGTTTCTGTAGCCTTTGGATTGTTTATTCTCCTGGTCTGCATTCTAATTTAGACCTCTGGCTCCTATGGCCCTCTGAGACATCTCTACTAGTTTGTTTTTTGATGTGCAGTTCCTTTTTCCTTTAAAGGTCACTCCTGATGTTTGCTTACGCTAACGGCCTGGCCACCCTGTCTTTTTGGCAGGGGTGTATGCTGGGCGTCGCCATGCCCCCACAGGATAATTCCCATCACGGACACAGACTCGTCCCCTCCAAGTTGTGGGTCCTTGGGGTGGGTCTGGGTGGTGCCTCAGCCTGATTGGGGGGTTGGTGTGGGTGCGGGGTTGGGGGTCCTTTTGGGGTTTTTTGGTTTAGGGGAGGGCTTCAGGGGACAGGTATTCGGGGATTTGGGTTTGTGGCCTCCTTCTGAGGCCTTGTTGTTTGTTCTTGCATTGTCGTTTGCTTATGACCTCTCTGTAATCAGGTATCCTCCTCATGTTAGTCAGATTCCTGTTAAGGGGTTTGTTTTGTTTGTTCTACTGGCCCACGCTAGAGATTGTGTGATGTGTCTGATTACACCATGCCGAAATGTTCCCTTGATTATAGCACTGTTCTCCTCTCACACATCCCATTGCACCGCTCATTGTAAATGCACGCAGCTCCCGCCCACTCTGCCACTGTTCCCGGACGTCCCTTCCCTGATTATAGCACCATGACCAACACTACATTTTGGACTTGGAATGTCCGTGGGCTTAATGACCACCGCAAGGCACGCTTGGTACACGCCCAGCTCATTCGACACAAGGTGGACATCTGTTTTTTACAAGAGACCCATCTTATGCAACCCACTGCTTCTAGACTCCTTTCCCGGCATTGGGGTGAAATTCATTCCTCCTTCTATTCTAATTATTCCCGGGGGGTGTCCATACTGCTGCGCAGGGGGCTCCCATGGCAGACCTCCCAAGTGTTCACTGACCCTGGCGGGCGATTCGTAAGACTCCACGGCACCCTGCGGGCACAGCCCCTGACACTCGCGGCAATATATGGTCCCAATTGCGACGACCCGGAGTTCTTCGCTAAAGTCTGGCACCGCATCTCATCTCTTGGCCCTGCTGCTCTCCTCTGGGGTGGCGATTTCAATGTGACTTTGTCCGCCGCCCTGGACCGGTCTGGTTCCCATATCTCCCATCCGCGCGCGGCCTCACTCCTTAATTCCATCCTCTTGGACAACTCACTGTACGACGTGTGGCATCATGTTCACCCTGCAGCGCGTGAGGGCACGCGTGTCACTGGTTCTCGTGGCTGTTGGTCCCGGCTGGACTTATGGATCACCACCCCGGACGCATTAGTCTGGCTAACCTCAGTAGACCATATGGCGCGCACTCTTTCTGACCACGCTCCCGTCAGCTTATCCCTCCGTTTCCCTCACTCTCCTTGCCGCGCCTTCACATGGCGGCTTCCTCCAAACGCACTCCGCGACTCGGTCTTTTGCGCTGAGATACAGACCGCAATCGTAAATTACTTTGAGCTCAATGAGGGATCGGTGGATTCCCCATCCACGCTCTGGGAGGGTTTCAAGACAGTTATCCGCGGGGAATGCATATCCAAGCAATCCGGTGTTTTGCGCTCCATCCGTGGCTCTCTGGACAAGATTGAAAGGGAGATCAAATTGCTGGACACCTCTCATGCTCAGCGCCCGAATGCTGATACACTTGCTCAGATACGCGAGAAGCTCACCGAATTTTCCGACGAGGCGAATAGGGAGCTGGCTTTTCTCGGTAGAGAGGCGCGAGCGCGTCGTTTCGGTGAGGGCGATCGCCCCGGCAAGATTCTTGCCAATCTCCTTAGTCGGCCTCGCGCAGCATCGTATATTACCGCTCTGCAAGATGGCGGGCCTTCCCGCACCACCTCCCCCGAAGAAATCAAAGCACGCTTCACCGCTTTCTACACGCAACTTTATACGGCCGGCTCGGTCCCACCTTGCGACATACTTGACCAATACTTCGATACTCTTCAACTCCTCTGGCTTGGTAATTCACATCGGGAATTCCTGGATGAGCCCTTCTCCAAGGAGGAGATTTTAGCTGCCATAAACAGTATGCCGGGTGACAAGGCCCCTGACTCCGACGGCCTGCCGGCCTCCTTTTATAAGGCCTTTGCCCCTCTATTGATCCCACATCTTGCTGCTATGTATAACGAGTCCTTTGAATCGGGCCAGTTCCCCCCGTCGCTACGTGAGGCACTCTTAACCCTACTTCTCAAGCCGGATAAGCCCCCCGAGTAGAGGGATTCCTATCGTCCCCTTTCACTTATCAACACGGACAACAAAATCTTTGCCAAGTTGCTCGCCTCCCGCTTACTTCCACTCATGCCACTCATTGCCCGCCCAGACCAATCCGGTTTTATTCCCGGCCGCGCCACCTCTCACAACCTCCGGACCATCTTCTCCGTCCTGCATCAACTTAATCCGTCGCTTCCGGCAGTGGCAGCTTTACTCGACGCTACCAAGGCCTTCAACACCTTGGAATGGCCCTTTTTGTTTTACCTCCTCCCCCGCCTGGGCTTCAGTCAGGTCTTCATACGCAAGGTGTTACTTCTGTACACTCTTCCCACCGCTCGTCTCCGTATCAACGGCCAGATCTCCGAGCCCATTCCTGTCGGGCGCGGCACCCGACAGGGTTGCCCGCTCTCCCCCATGCTCTTTGCTGTCGCTATGGAGCCTCTTGCAGCTCGTCTCCGGCAGCATCATACTCAGAGAGGCATTGGTTTCGGGGCTCGGGCTCTGCTGGTTTCCATGTATGCGGACGACATCACTCTTTATGTTCGCCACCCTCAGGAGAATCTCAGCCCTCTTGTCCGGGAGGTGATACGCTTCGGTGGCTATTCCGGTATTCAGGTTAACTGGAACAAATCCGTATTATTTCCTCTTACGGCTGCCACGACTCCCTTTGATTCTGACTACCCTTTCGTGTGGGCCTCGGAGCCAACTAGGTATTTGGGCATTTGGTTGAGCAGGGACGTGGATGAACTCTGGAGAGCCAACTTTGGCCGCGCTGTGGATTGGTTGGAGTCCAAGATCCCTCTTTGGACCCGGCTGCCGCTCTCATTGGCCGGGCGCATAGCGATCGCCAAAATGGTGGTGCTCCCAAAATTCTTATATCTCTTCATCAACATCCCCATCCCTCTTACTGCT